>JBBJLR010000001.1:10115639-10130861 GCA_037577145.1 Brachypetersius gabonensis | reverse complement strand
TAGAGTCCTTTTTTTCGGCAGGGTGAAAGAATCAGAATGAAAGAAACATCCCACATGCAGCAACGACTCTGGCTTTCAGAATGTAACCCTGAATTAGCCGATAACAGTCGAAACCTCAGTCCGTCTCAGAGTGACACAGAGACACGATGTACCAGTTGTGAATTACCGTTACAATTTCAAGTAACTTTATGTTACCACTGCATTACCAGTAAAATCAAGTGCTCTAACATCCATATTGTAAAAACAGAAATAATAATTCACAGTAAGCTGTCAGCGGCCGGCAGATGTCTGTCTAGCTGGAAGCTGGAAATATAGCCATTACTTTAAATTCATCTACGTTAAAGGCAAGAACATTATTGTGAGTTGTCGTAGGTTTGTAACACTTAATAATAAAGTGTGTTCAAGCTGACTTAAGAGTGTGTTTGAGATGACTTAAAAGTTGCTTTAGAGGGTTGGGAAGTAATTAACTAGTAACATAACTAATTACTTTTAAAAAAGTAATCACATTAGTAATTTGATTACTTTTAAAGGGAGTAATCAGTAGTTTAATTGATAACCTGTGTGGCCACTATACGCACACCCTGCCAAGTGTCCACTGTTGTCCTCCAACCCTCCCCCTCCCCTCTAACTGTTATTGTGTGTGTGGCGCCCCCTTCAGGTGGGGAGCAGGATCAGGAGCGGCAGGGCCATGCAGACTCGCTGGGTGACCTGTACTGGGCGCTGGAGCGTGCCAGCTTGTCTCCGCTGGGTGAGCGGCGCCTCTCCACCCGTCTAGAATACAAGCACTCCTTTGTGCGTCGTTGCAACGACCCGCTGCTGAATGACAAAGTGCACCGCCTGCGCATCCTGCAGAGCACGCTAAAGGTACCTGGACAGCTGTTGTCGCACGGCAGACTGTGTGTGTGTCTGTCCGCGTCTCTGTCTGTCCTGTCTGTCTCTCGGTCCGTCTGTCCACCCATCTGGGCATAAGCAGGGCTCGGAAGACAGCCGCGCTGGTCAGGGGACCAAATTGTGGAAGAAAAGTCACATTCAGAGAAGTAAAGAACATGGGCAAGTCCTCTCTTGGTTTGTTAAAGCGATGGATGGGCCAAAAAAAAAATTTTACTCTTTCCTACTCCAGATGTAGCCAAGACATGTTTGGTATTCAATGTTTGCTTCTTCAGTTGTGTAATATAGCTTTGAGGATAATGTAGCTATGAAGTAACAGTTAATTGTTACCATACTGCAAACAGCAGGCCTAAATTCAAGCAGGTGCCTCAAGCCAGAGTGGTGTCTATTGGGCTATGGCACCAGTCATTTCTTATATCCCTGATCTGTGCTTTAACAAATGGATTACATCAAAATAACAGAAAAAATGTAGTCAAATCATTTATGTCTGTTTTAGCTACTTTAGATATCTTAGCAAACCCATACATTTTGATGGTTCAGCAAAGAATATTTTCAATTCTTAAAAAGTCTAATTTCTTAAAAAGTTGGTATAAGTTTCCCTTACTTGTTAGCCCTTACTCAAATCTCTCATGCAGTACAAAAGAACCAAAACCTCAGACACTTCTTGCTGTAGAATTAACAGCAAAATAGTGTAACAGATCAAAGAACGGGATAATGACGGGCACAACTCCACATCAGCATCCCAAATAGGGAAGACAGATGTCTTGTACCATTTGGCCAATACCTAATATACCATTGAAGGTAAGACTAGATGGGCCAATTCTTTACTTTGGTCACAGGCAAGAAAACCAGCATTTTCAACAGCATTTCACAATACCAGAACTTCTTTAGACTCTTTACACTTGTTTGTGCTTTATCTCATCCACCAAGCCTGATTGGACTTAAGCCCCTTCATGTGTTTGAGTAGAAAAAATGTGAACTTTGAGTGACACTGGTTTACAGTGAGTTAATATAAGGCTCAAAGAACAAAATAAAGGAATATATAGACTGCTCTGCAGTTGTAGATCCTGTGCTGCTGTCTTGGTGCCTCTTGTGTGTTCCACTGTCTACTAACATGTGCCTGGCTTCTGGGGAGTGTGTTGTAGGCTCTGCAGTTGAGGCTAACACTTCTCTGTGTGGGCTGTTGTGGCTCTGGCTCTTGTACCACCTAGACCCAGCAGTTGGGCTCAGGTCATATCTGCTGCTGCTGTAATTGTTTGCTTGTTCTCTGGCAGACTCCTGTTGCATTGTGGGTGTTCTAGGCTTCCCGCACTGAAAGGACAAGGGACATTTTCGTTGGGGCAGGGAGGCCCACAGTGCCTGAGGACTCTGGTCAAGCCTAGCATGGTGTGTGTATGTGTGTGTATGTATGTGTGTGTGCCCCACACACGCTCTTGCCGCTCTGCTCACTGCATTGCTTTTTTTTTTTTTTTTTACATGTGAGCTAACAGCCTGTGGCGTGCCGTGACTTTGACCTCCTGACCTTTGTGTGCTAAAGAGTGCGTCTGTAACGTCCACCCTCCGCTGCTCTCTTTGTGCGCTCCAATAGGACAGGGAAGGGGAGATAGCAGCGATTGACAAGCTGCTGGCCAAGCACAAGCTCACCTCCTCCGAGTTCCAGGAGTGGAAGAGAACATACATGGAGCTTTTCTCGGTGGAGACCAAGCAGGAGCGGCAGTCCAGCCCCATCTCCAAGCCCAGCCCAGCGTCCACCCCCGAACCCACACCCCGCGCCCCCTCGCTCTCCCACACGCACTCCTACATTGAGACTCACGTCTGATGCTCGCACGCTCTTTTCCGTGCTGCATCGGGTCCTTCACAAAATAAACTCATTCTACGTAATAGGCTGCTGTGTGTAACTTTAGGGGGAAAAGCACCCTTCGTACGTGTTCTTTGCACAATGAATTGTGTATTCTAACCAGAGTTCACTTCATTCTAACAGAGTTCTCTGTTGATTGTGTTAAAAACTCATGTTAGCCTGCAGCCAGGCGGTGGTGCGTTCATAGCCGTTGGGACCCTCGTTGGTTCACTTGCTTCTAACTGCTGGACACTGGCATGGCTAACAGCCCACTATTCTCTGTGGGGCTTATACAGGACTGAGTACCTGGACTGAACCACATCCTACATCAACAGCAGAACAGAGCTTGAGTACCTAGACAGAACCACAGCCTAGAAGCACTGCAGGACAAAACCACAGCCTAAATCAAGAGCAGGATGGACCCACAAGATGGGATACAGGACCTTTGGGATGAACCCCTTCTATGAAATTAACAATTAAAAAAGAAAACATGAAAGCAGCATTTAAAGGAGCTACATGTAAGATTAAATGAATAGTGGTGCTTTACCCCCCACTAAACCTGCCCCAGCTAAACATCATGTGAACAAACAGCTTAAACCTCTTTCTTATAAGATCTGTTTACTCATGGCCTTTCTAGAAAAAAGAAACAATTGGCCGTAACCGCAGCAAGAACCTTTGAAAAGCCGTGGAGTCGGTGGCAGAGCTGCTTAATTTCATATTGAATAAAACACACAGATCTTATCTGTAGCTCTTGTTAAGTGCCATTGGTTGTGGATTTTTTTTTTTCTCCACCAGCTTTTTCTTTCTTTTACAGGGAGATTCCCTTGCGGGCATAGACACACACACACACACACACACACACACACACAAATATATATATATATGCCTATGAATGAGTCTATATGAATATATGAGATGATGAGACGTATATTGAATATATGCTCTTGCTCCAGTGGGCTGGTCCCCAGCAAACAGCAGCTGCACATTACCGTGAGTGAGTTAGAAACGTTTGTGTTCATCTCATTTTATCAGACTGTGTCTGGAGTGATCAGAGACACTGAAAATAAGCATTTTGAAATTGGCCTGTGCTGCAGCAATGTGTGCACCATTACCTGTAGGCTTTGCTGGATAAAGCCTGTGATTACAGCTGCCTGCCCACTGAGGAGTGTGTGGGCTTTGACAGACACTCGCATTCTGCCTGAGTGATTATATAAGAGAGCCACTGTCTGTGTGCTTCTGGAGAAATGCTTCAAGAGACCCTTTTTCTTCAGCTTGAGGTGAAATAAAGCCTGACCCCTTTGCAAGCAATTTGTAAGGAGGAGAGCCGCGCCCTGAACACTTGCATACTGATTCTTTTGCGCTGTCTGGACAGTGACATGAAACAAGACTCCAGCAGCGCTTTTTAACTACTCTTCCCAACCTCTTACTGTGCACAAATTGCACTTGTTACTGTATCAATAGAGTTTTTGCACAAGTTTTTTTGCACTGGTCTTGGCAGGTAAAATCATCTTAAATTATATTCAATATAATTAATATTTCTCATGTTGAGATTGTTTTACAAGTGTTATGGGCTTGTTTTACTTGTTTTAAGTCATTTTATCAAGCAAAATTGTCTTATTGTTCAAAAGAAGCAAATGTACCTGCCAGTAGAACAAGACTAGATAAAGTCACTTGAATCAGGTAGAAATCAGCAGAATAGAAATATTAGATATATTGATCAGATTTAAGTTCTTTTCAAGTGATCATTTCATGCCAGACCACTTTCATTTTCTTCTCTGCGCAAAACTGTAGTGCAGTGTGTTGTTTGGGCCGAAACCAGCGAGTGTTTGCGACGAGCATAGCCACCCATGCACGCACGCACACACACTCGCACATGCAAGCACACATACAGTCTCCAGTCTCAGGCGCGGCGCATGCTCAGACCGGCAGGGCTGTTTCCTTGGTTACTGAAGTCTCCTCGACAGCTGTCCACAGCAGTAATAGCCCTCTTGATATTAATTGTATGTCGGCACTTGCTGAAATCGAGCTGCATCTGTATATATATACATATATATACTCGTGTGTGCAATTGCAGTGCACAAACTCTTCTCTGTACTGCATGGTTTGGATACAGTATAGCACAGTTTACACAGTATTGGTTTGCTTTTTTGGTTTCTTTTTCATATCAAAGCTGGCAGGTGAATGAAAGTCCATGTTTCACTTTGACCCAAGCTGAACGTCAAAGTGGCCGTGCACAACCAAAAGCAATCAAGCTCTCAGAGGAACCCAAGAGGACTTATTTTGTGTGATTTTTAGAATACTCGAATTGTTCTGACTAGAGTTTAATGTAAGATAAGATTAGCCTAAGTTAATTATGTGTATCATAATGTACATCATTTCTATGAGAGGATGGACACTCTCACAAAACTATACTGTAGTAGAACAGAATTTCCTTCTGTATTGAACCGTTGTATTTACTTGACCATGTGATTATATAGTCAATATCACTAAGTACAGCAGTTAGCTTTCAAAGGCTGAATGTTTACCAATGGATGTGGAATTACTAGATTGGTTATCTCTGTTACTGTAAAAATGCCTCTTCCTAGCCTACTTTTTTGTTTCTTCTGGGAACTGGAGCTGTGTTCCCTGTAATTGTATATTGTCTCTATCAGAAAAAGAAGGCCTTGCATCTTCATTTGTGTCCTTTTTACACGTTGTTTGAAAATGTCAGCTGCCCTTTAAAAATTTTAAACATTTCATGATGAGCACACCAATAGAAATGACTTGGAAATGAATGTTAAGACAGTGTTTTTTCCTTCTTATGTATGGTTTTTCTTGGCGATATAAGGTTTTGTTCTGACATTGATGATTTTAAACATATTCTTTTGTTCACCAGTGTAAAGAAATGCCTAGCCTCAAGATGCCTTTTCAGTGTTCATCTATACTATTGTAACCAATCTAGTACATTCTTGGTACTGTCTGTCCATATTTGTTATAATTAGGCTTGTGATTTGGACAGTGCCGTGAGTATGTGTTGTGTTCGGCTTTCTACGTGGCAAAGTTTGCTTTTTTTTTTATTTATTTCCTTATTTATTTAGCAGGTTGTTGCTTTCTCTAGTTGGAATAATTCATGGTTCCAAGTCAATAAAACTTTGCTCATGAAACTGTGGTTGTGCCTTTAGGTCTTACTTTGAATACTCCTGGTTTTAGATAATAAATCACATGCTTTCACTGAGATAACGCCGGTCACAGAGGCCCGTGTCAGCTCTTCAGCTCGGCTTCTTTTTCTCCATTAACTGTGCGAGGGGAATTCCAGGCTCCACCACTCTAACAGGCTCAACGACAGCATTAGTGGATGAAAGAACTCGCGATGCGGACCTGTGCACCAGCTCACGGGCTGAGGCCGAGTGCATGGCCTCCTCCAAGTTCAACAGCCGGAGCTAATGGGCATCTAGTTCCATTCGTCCCTCTACCTCGGCACTTCTCCCCAAGCAAGCATGAAGATTGCTTTTGCTTTCCTTGTGTTATGCTCTACTGCTGTGTCTCTCTCTTTCTCTCTCAGGCCACCTGGTGCTAATATGCTGTGTTTGTGCAGGCCCGTATCTCTCCTTTGTGTTAATTACCATGCTCTTGTGCTCTTCCCCTGAGTTCATGTCTTCCGATTTGAACGTCACTCATTAATCATTTCATTTATTTTAAGCTCATTACTACAAATCTAAAATGAAGCGTTCCAAATGACTTCTTCAGGGGGGCTGCGTGTGCCGCAGGAAAGATCTAGCACTCCAGACATTTATTCATGCCTTTCCCGAGTGGGCTGCTGAATTGCGCTGATTGGTTTAGAGGATTTTATCCAAAGCATTTAGCATGCGGAACAGGAGACGTTTGCTCTGGGCAGGTGCATTTTATTACTTAACTGAAAAGATAATGACACATACAGCCATTTTGATGCATCTCGTTCTCTACCACATGTACTCAGTTTTCCACTGAATTTGATTTTTAAGGTTGAATTTTGAGCAAGTGAGTAACCTGTTTTCTTGTGTTTATCTGTGCAAATTTACTAAGTGCTGTTGGCTGCTAAAGCTACATTTTGTTCTTTCGTCTCAGCTTCATCCCACACACACCCAGAGACCTTTACACTCTCACTGAATTAAAGTGCTTTTACACACCCCATATCTCCCCAATACGGTTTTTAACTGTGACCTTCAGCTCCTATCCATGTAATCGCGTTCTTTTCGACTGCTATCTATTCCTCCACCTAAACCCTCCGTCTCTCACCTTCATTTGCCACTGCAGTTCTGTCATAAAATGTAATATATCTCACCCTTACTGTGTATCCATATGCCAAATGTGCAGTTTGTATCCAAGTATACACTTCACTTTGTTTCCTCATTTAAATTTTAACCATTGGCTACACTCTGTGTCTATTTAGTCTGCATTTGCAGTCCAAATCTGTGTGCCCTTAGCTCTGTCCTGCACCTCTGCAGACTTTGGCAGGACTTGTAGGACTTGTAGCTCCCATCACTCTCATGGTTTGCTGAGTCCTAGTCATCATGCCATGCCTCCAGTGCCAAGATTCCTCTGATTCACTCACACGAATTGCAGACCTCAGGTGCAGATCCACTTCCAGGATGTCAAAACCAATTGCACCTTCACCAACTGATGGTGGCAATTCACTTCGGGTCCATCAAGTCTGGATACAACTAATTCTCCTGTTTTTCCTTTTTGCTAGTACCAAATATCCCATAACATCTCGGCTTAAGGGTGCAACGACTTAAAAAGTCTCTTGCAGCAGAGAGTCATGCAGTGGAAACCCTCGCATTCTCTGTGTGTATATGGAATGCAGTTGATAGTCCTATGTTTCTATCGGTTCTGGGATCGCCAGTAGAACACACTTTGTCCCACATAATGGGCCTGGAAGTTTACACACTTTTTTCCAGCTGTCGTATTCAGGATCGTACTCTAACACATCTGCAGGGCAGACTTCTTGTCCATCCCGCCACTTTCTACCTCCAAACATCAGCACACGTCCACCTTCTGTCACTGTTAAGCCATAGGAGAAGCGGTCATGCAGAAGGGGCTTCAGGCGAATCCACTGGTCTTGTAGGGGATCATAGCGCTCAATGTCACAAAATGGTTCATACATCCCCAGGAAGGCATATATCTGCTTCTTAATTGTTACCATCTCGTGACCAAATCTGGCTATAGACATAGCAGAGCGCTTTTCCCAGGCCACACGGTCAAAAGTATTGAGAAAGAAGACTTCCTTGCTACTTTCAGACTGGCTGCCGTGGATGCCCCCAGAGATGTACACACCTCTGCCAATTGTGGCACAAGCTTGCCCATGTATAGGATGGGGCAGAGACACGCCACTACGCCAGCAGCCTGCCCTCATGTCATATCTCTCTACTGAGGACAGGGCTGGCTCTCCTCTTTGGCCTCGTCCTCCTATGGCATAGATGATTCCTCCAATCACACAGCAAGAGAACTGTGCCCTCTTCTGCAACAGTGGCTCCATTTCCTCCCAGCGCTCAAAGCGAGGGTCATACCGCCACACTTGGTCAGAGACCGTCATTACTGCTGTCTTCTCATTACTCTCATCCACTTGCACTGCTTCCCCTCCTAGCACAAACAGAAAGTTTCCCACCACACAAACACCTTGATACTGGAGCTTCTTTGGCATGGTAATAGATAGGGGGTGGAACTTCCTGCTGCACTGATCGTAGCTCTGAATCTGTGTTTGGGGGCGGTCTGCTTCTGTCCCTCCTCCTACCAGCAAGACCTTGTTGGCTGTGGCTCTCAAGCTCGTATGCATACTCTGCAGCAGTGGCTGAAGGGGGCCCTGCGTGTGGTAATGCTGGGCTTTCTGCACCAGGCTATGAATGAAGGGAGTGCGAAGGGCCGGCTTCAGGGCACTTAAATGGATCAGCTCCTCAGGAGACACCAGACTGAATCGGACACGGCTGAGTAGAGAGTTGCTTTCCAGGGCAGATAACGGGTGGCAGTCCAGCCAGTCTAGTGCAAACTGGAGCAAAGTTGTCTCCTTCACCCCTGGTATCTCCTCCAGTGCCAGGATCTCTTGCAAAGATTCAAGGTTTAACTCCAGCAGCCCAGTTCTGTCTCCGTTGGTGTCAAGAAGCATTTTCAGGTTTCTTGCAATGAAACGATTGGTGGCAGCAAATGCCTCAGAGAGGCCGTGACGGGCTGCCACATTGGCAAAAAAGCAGCAGTTATCCGGGGTGACACTGTCTAAGATATACTCTGTGCAGAGATCCACAGCATGTGTAACCTGCAGGTAGCTGGCAGCTTCCAAGGTGTCCTGCAGGGTGGATGGGGACAATGAGATCCATGAGGTATAGATAAAATCCAGGACCTGCTCCAGGCCAGCAGAAGACAGGGCCGGTAAACTAACAGTGGGGGCCTCAGACTCCAGAGTGTGTTCCTGGAACATCGACCAGAAGTAGTCGCTGGAGCAAGCTAACAGTGTGCGGTGAGCAGAGAACTCCTTGCCTTCAGCTTCCAAAATGATGTCACACATCCGCTTTTCCTGCCGCAAACTGTCGAACCGAGATAGCATTCCTTTGCTGTGAGACTTACTGAGCATCAGAAAGTAACTCATCACTAAGAGGGAAAAAAAAAGGTCAGAAGATCAGGAGAGAGTGAGTTTCTCACTCATAGATAAATGAGAGGAATTAAACGTTACTGAAGAGGAGAAAAGAAAGAGAGAAAGTATAGGACCCCCTTGTTCTTGAAGCCTGGTGCAGAATGAGAGAGAGAAGGTCACTCTTCAGAAGGGGCAGCTGCTGGGATGTGAAGCCCATGGCAGCTAGACATGCCAGTGGGAGGGCTAACCATCTCTTTTCCAGCCTGTGGACAGCCCCTCCAACATTACAACCCTGGCAGGGACAGGCAACAGTCCCGTGATCTGCCCCTCTGTTTTCCTTGGATAAGCATTTCTGTACTCCAAAACAAACATAGGGAGGGGGAACAGGCATTTTTGGGCCACTGGGCGGGGAAGCATCTACCCCCAACCCTCAGCCCCCCACCCTTCAACCCTCAACACTGTACCCTTTTCCTCCATCCCGGGAGTATCAGGGCTGGAAGGATGAGGGTATAGGTTTGTTGTGGTTGCCTGATGTGAACTCACCCCTCAGTAAATAAAAGGGTTAGTCATCACTTCATTCCTGTCTGCCGCCACCAGCACCCATCTCTCTGCCCACATCACTACGCTGACAGGAATAGAAACATGGGGCATTTCAAAAGAGGACCTGGCCAGAGAGAGAGAGGCACAGTGTAAGGGGTGAGATAGAAAGAGTGAGAGTAGAGTGATAAAAGTGATAAAGAGTGCCAGGAAAGAGCAGAGCAAACAGCCTTCACTGACTATGAATACTTATAATACGTTTCGATGAGGGAACAGAAGTCAGGCAGTGATTTATCAAGGTACAATGTTAAGTGATTAATATAATATTAAGCATGGAATGTCTGTTTACACTGGACTGTATTTCACGTCCTGTGTGTATGTATGTATGCATGTGTGTATATTTCTGTCCTGGTAAGAAGCTCCAACCTCATGAATTTATCTGATCATCATCCCTGAATAGCATCTGGCAAAGGCAAGGCAGGAACAGGCCATTAAGGGGGTGTCAGAGTAGATTACGAGACAACTGCACCCAGTCATGCCTACCAAAGTGGCCTGTGATCCACTGGTTCAGGGGATTGGGGAGGAACTCCAAGCTCCGTCCCAGTGAAGACAAGATCCCTGCCTGCTAATTGGTAACTTGAGTGTTGTATACTTCACAACAACGAGAACAACAGTGAGAACTGCAAGCAATACAAAATACTTCAGAGGATTTTGAGAGCAAGGTTGCCAACTTGGTGCTAGTGCTGTCAGATCCTGGATTCCAAAGCTTTAGGGTGTTATTTGAGTTGTAATTCAGGGTGCCAATGGCTTTCCATAGTTTGCGATGTCTCCCGACTTTATTACCTCACTTTTTACATGGCCGATCACCTTACTCCTGGCATAAGGGTTTATGTGGTAACAACCCATGCTCCTGATGAAGTCAGGGCTTTAACCCCATCATTAACAACTAAACTAAACTAAAATGAGACTAGAATGTTAGTTTATGTAAAGTATAAATGTTAAGCATATCCAGTGTCACAAGCACACATTTGTGCATCATCAGAAAGTGAGCGGTTAGGTGTTTTTGAGTTTAAATACATTGTATTTAATGTGCCACAGAGTCAGATTTGCTCATATATCCCAAATATTCTGAGTATAATTATCATTTATATTTATCTGCACTATGTTAAGTATAATTTAGAAAAATATAAACATGCTGTTAAAATTGGATTCATATTTTTTCACTTAAAGGCTCATCTGCAATACATTCAAAGACTTTGGCTTTGTCCACTTCGACTTAAAAGGTCTATGTTGAGCAGTAAAATGGAATCAGCTTGTGGAACTGGAGCTGTGTGCTGGGTTTTCTGTCATACAAAGGAAGGTACATGCACACATTTAGAACAGCGCTGACATCTCTGAGTGCTTATTATTGATTTATCAGTTAAAGGTGTTTAAAGTACAGTGCCTGTCAAAAACTGAATAAAAAGGGGTTTTACTTTAGTTTTATATTTTAATGTTTTACCTTTATTTCCACATTTGCGATAATAACATGAGATTAAAAATAAGATATTATTTGTTGTTGCAGTTTTAGACACCTTGGATGCTTCTCAAATAGGAATGAAGAAGACATTCACTGAAACCTTTAGGGGTCCATATAATAATGCCAGTATTTTTAGTATGAAAACTCTATAATGTTTTTCTAGTATGAAAACATTATAAAACTTACCATTCACTCTTTAGCCCATACAGTCCATACATGAAAACTGAGCTGCAAAATAAATCACATTTTGAATTTGCTAGTTTTAATGATGTTGCAACAAACAGCTAATTTGCATTCGTCTTTCTCTTCAGCCTACAGCAGTTAAGCCTTTAATGTTGAAGTTATAAGGAGTGTCTCAATGCAGGCTGTGTTTTGAATGAGGAACAATACAGGGACAAGGAACAAGAACAGAGTTGTTTTTTTTTTACATATTTCAGTGCAGAAACAATCTGTTTGAATATAAAGCATTAAGAACTTGGAAAATGGTTGTGTAAAAATTAATTATGATTGTTTTTGTTTCATAAAACCATATACGAGTCATATGTTGACTTTAAGAAAAGAAAAATAATACAAGGATAATGTGAGCAATAGCATTTTTTACTCAAAATCATTTTATTTAAAATCATCCGCATTTTTACTGAATGAATATTGCACACAAACAAAATGAACCATTTTATTTATTTATTTTGTATTTATTTCATTTATTTTTTATATTTCCAGCATCTCTAGGATAAAGCATCCATTTGATATTGTGCAGCTTAGCGAGATCATGAATTTCTGAGCTATTTTTATGGAAATCTATCTTGCCTCGGTTTGTTGTATCAGTTACTTGGGTGTCTGTCAATGATGCAATATGTGCTTTTATGGAATCTAGTACGTTTGTTATGTGTGTAGCTGAGACAGACCTGAGAGGCAATCTAAAAATACTGCAGTCCACTTTGTGTAGGAAACTGTGCTGATGTAGACCTTATAGACTAATCCTATTATAAAAAAGTTATTTCTGAATATAGCCAATTAAAAGGTTGGGGGGACTCCCACAGTGATCTTCTTGTTGCGATTGAGAGTTTTAGTGATTGCTGGATGTGGATAATGGAAGTTGAGAAGAGACTGTAGTGTCCAGTTGATTCGGGAATATAAAAAGAGAAAGCAGATAGGCTGGGTTTTTGTTCTGCAGGGTGGGTAGTGAAAGTGTTAGGAAGGCTTTTCTGATTATCTGGCCGAGCTGCTCGTGCTCTCTGGTTGGGGGCTTTGTCAGAGTCTCCAATCTATACACATTCCCATCTGGTGGATGTGGCATTCCTCTTTGAATCCCGCAGGATTGACCGATCTCAGGATACGTTCCCCATGCTGCCAGCGCACACTAAGCCCTGGCTGTTTTGGTCAATGAAGAAACCAGTTCAACTGTCATCTTTCTATTCTAATCACTATTATCTTTTTACTATATTATTAATAATAAATGATCTTTAGAGAGAGAGGTTGAAATGGAGAACATAAAAGTCAATAGTGTATGAAAGACCTCTCTAGCTCTATCAGATTAGATGATTATAATGTTGTGTAACTTTGTCACAAATTAACTGCAGCTTAAAAATGGCCCACTTCATTGGTCGTGTTTAAAATTAGCTGATACTAAAACACTGTGCAGTTGTTGAATTCACTAGTATTGACAGCTTTAACTCTGTCAGCTCTAACAATGGTCCTCAATGCTAACTCTGGCAACGTTCCCTTAAACTCTTTAAAATTTGCCACTTTATACAGTGCCATACCTGCAAAATATAATAGGTCAAACAACGTGCATTTTTTTTACACATTTAAATTTGGTAATGTGGCTTTTCATTTGAAGTTCAAATGGCCTCAAGTTACTCAAATGGGTAGAAGCTGGTGGGGTCATGGCCAGAGAAGTGGCTCCACCTGTGTCCATGCTGCCCACTGTTAAATGGATAAGTGTTTGTGTGTTTTCCCATCACTAAAAGAAGCTCCATGCTGCCCTTATTGTTGGATGCACAGCTAGCTTCTAAACAAGCATGCACAAACTTTCAGAACATTTACATCACTATAGAAACTACTGATATAATCAGTAAAGGACATCTGACTTATCAAGTATATCCTTATTCATATGTTTACTTTAGAATATGGTAATTTGTGACAAACTCTTTACAGCTTTCTTTATCTAAATAAATTGGGCATCATACTAAAACGTCATTAACACCTTAAATATTTACAATCAGAAGGTCCAAAAACTCTTAATAAATCAGTCAGTTGTTAAGAGTCCATGTAGTTTCTGAATAAAAAGTATATAGTATATAATAAGTAGTAGTATATAAGTATATAATAAGCTTGGAATTGTACAGAGGTATACATTAAGCCTAAGTATACATTAAATGCCAGAACAAGTCACTGGGATGAATGAAACATAAATCAGGTTTGGGGCATAATCATTTATTTGTGCCCGATGTGTGGATGACCCTTCACACATACTGTCTTTTATCTTTAGCCCTTAACATAGACTGACTCAAACTCTGGTCGAGATCTCAAATAAGGACACTTTCATTGATGCACAAACACTTTGCTGCTTCGGCTCATCACTGCCATCGCTGTGTTAGAACTCCTCGCTGTGTATGAAATCCTTTAACAGTTCTTTGCAAATATCAAACCCAGGCCAAATAAATCGGTGGCAAAGTGTTGGAAATCCAGTTCTGTTTGTTCAAAGACAGCACACGATCTCTTCATCCTCCCACACTGAGCACGAGCAATGATTTTATTACATGTCAGCCTACACTTTCTCAATGCAGCACACAGAACAAAAGCAAGGGAATGGTGACAAAATGGAGCGACTTACAGAAAAAGCCATGTAGCAAAGAAGGACAAGAAAACAGTCATGTGCCTCACATTTGTTCAGGATGTGGTGAGACAACATTTGTCACTATTGCTGTGGACAACTCAGACCTATCATCATGCTGCTGCGATTCAGCATCTAAAAAAGGAACCCAAATATGTGAATATTGTGGAGATCTGATCACTGCTAGAAACAAACACACTTGAACAGATAACATAATGGAGAATAGGTTACAGGTTTCATTGGGCGTCTTGAGGATGGCCTACAACAAACAGATCAAAGCCCGCTTTAAGTCCTAACTGCGCACTCTCCCCATCAGTCTGTGTACAGTTGTAGGCCATCGTTTGATTTAGGTCCACCATATGTTTTGCGTATTTTCACTGAAGTTGGAGCCTCTTAGACAGATGTTTTTTTGTTGCAGGATTGTGCTGCTTGTATTGTCTCATGGGACTCTTGGTTGCTGTAGTTGGGGATGTTGGAGCTGAATTTGGACGCGTTGAACTTTAGATGATGGAGATTGTAGAGAGTTGGAGACTGAATGGGTAAAGCTGGTAGCGCCGGATCTTTCCTGTAGATGAGGAAAGAAGAGTTATTTGTTAAAAGGAGTGAAGGCTAGCATGTGCTTCTTCCAAGACATGTGAAGAGCTGGCACATTTTTTGCCACTCATTTAACATCATTGGAAAGCTCAACATGCTTGGAGGAGAACACTGAATTGTGTTTCAACAGCAAACAGATACCTGCCCTGGCTAGCATCACCCTGAAGGAATAAATGAACAAGTGACCAGTTATGCTCTTGTAGACTTCTAGATGACTATGGTACCAGGGAATAAACTTTTGATCTTGTAAATATAGTGCCAACAATTGCACCAGGCATGAGTCCCCTTCATTCCAGAATTAGATTTATTTAATTCAATTCAATTCAATTCAATTCAATTTTTATTTATATAGCACTTTTAACAATGGTCATTGTCACAAAGCAGCTTCACACAAAAGAAATAAGTTGTGTGTGTATAAATGTGTGTGTGTG
>JBBJLR010000001.1:10093730-10108175 GCA_037577145.1 Brachypetersius gabonensis | reverse complement strand
GTCTGTCTGTCTGTCTGTCTGTCTGTCTGTCTGTCTGTCTGTCTGTCTGTCTGTCTGTCTGTCTGTCTGTCTGTGTACAGTCTTCACTTGCAAAGTTACAGTTTAGAGCTCTGTGATTTTTTTTTTCTTAGAACTCTTGAGGCATTAAATGATTTTCATGCATTTTAGTGCTAAATTAAGATATATTAAAAATATATTTATTAAAAATATTATTTACTAATTTTGTAACATACGTTTTAACATAAATTCAGCTACATTTCCATATATCATTTTTGGTTCTGTCCAGAGAAAAGTACGTCTTGGGATGGTGAAATACCGCTGTACTCAGAGGTGGGAGGTTTGAAAGTAGCCAATCCGGGAATGTTATTAATTTCTCCTTGCTGCTGATTGGCTGCTGATTGGCTGCTCCCCTGTGATGCGTTTCGCGTGGAGCTGAGTGTTCTCATGTTTTTCGTTATGTTCTCATTTCGTTTTGTTCTTATTAAAACCCTGTATTTTTATTACTGTAAATTAAATAAAATTATTACTGTATTCAATTATTACCGTGCTCATACCAAAGAAAACAGCGCATACCAAAGAAAACGCGCTTGCATGGATTACAGTACAGTCTATACATCGGTAACATCTGTATATACATTCTAGCACTGCGGGAGACAGCAGTTCAGTGTACACTGTACAGTACAGATATGGGCTTACCTTTACTTTATGTATGTAAATATCATGTTCTGCTGTTATAAAACTTGCCATGTTTTTTTTTCCCATAGCATACAAGCGTCTTGATGGGACAATGGAGTGTTGCAGCAACATTAGCATGACTGATCTCTGCTTTGCTTATAACAATAACCTGGAAAGCAAGCTGGTAAGCTAATGCTCATACACACACCCTGAGGAACATGGGTTTTTGTCATCGTTTATTCAGCCATCTTTGTGTCCCAGTTTGCCTGCCTGCCGGCTAGAAAGACTATCCAAGCGAGCCGTACATGTCGCACCAACGCAGACTGCCAGACGGACTACAGCCCCAGCTTATGTGTTATCCCCTCGCTGGAGAACCAGACGCGGCTGATTCGTGTCAAGCATCCGCCCCAGGCTGACATGCTGTTTGTGGGCTATCCTTCACACCTGCAGTTCTCAGGTCTGCCTCATCTTTAACCCCTTAAACGATAAGGTCAAATATTTCAATACACACTTGATCTGCTTATGCAGTTAAAATTAACTGCATAACTTGTTAAGAGGATTTTGACAGTGAATGGACAATTAACTTCATGTATTTCATGCAGTACCTATTATACAGTAGTAATTTTGTTTTCCTGCGTAGTGAGTCTGACCAACTTTGTACCTCGCCTCACCTTCCTTCATCTGGATCTGCCTGTGATGCTCGAGACCCTGAGCAAGTATCCTTTAACCTGCCTGTCTGTGGATATACAGGCAGACATAAACGTTTCACAGTCCTCTGTGCACTATGCAAATTTTAATTCAATTTCATTTTTTAACACTTACAGTCACATGTGAACACACCACAGCGCACAGTGTGAACAATGTGAAATTCTTCCTCTGCATTTAACCTATTCACCAAGTGAAGCACGGGGCTGCCACAAACTGGGGAGCAGTGTGGGGGGACAGTACCTTGCTCAAAGGAACCTTAGTGGTGACAGTAGCAGTTGGGATTCGAACCCACAAGCTTCTTATTTCCTAGTGGCCTAACCACTAGGTCACCAGCTGCTCATGTGTTTAGGATCAGGTTTGACCTCTTAATCGGTCTACCACATTGTTGTGTACCAGATACGGTGTACCATATGCATTGTTAACACCTTGTCTTCCACAACCCTTACTAGTTAAAATACAATTCTTTAAACTTTAATGCATCATGAAATTTCATTTTATTTAGTGGCAGTTTTTTGTTTGTGTTAAATATTTAGCTTACATTATAGCTGAGACAAGCAATTTAGGGGGGAAAAAAGATCAGGACAAAATAATGTTTTTGTTATTTTTACAATCTCAGGTATATTTCACTGACATTTAGTATATTCTAGACACATTTGATTTGCACCAGAGAGGTGAAAGCCCTTCACAACAAACTATACATATTAAAACTAAGGACATCTTTCACATCGGAGATCATGGCTGCTTATGAATAGTTTGGGTCTTTTAATGTTGGCAACTTTGAGCTAAAGCACATTCTAAACCCCCTCAAAACACACACACACACACACCTTAAAGCTAATTTTCTATAAACTGTCATCCAATATTATATAATAATTTGTGATGCACAGAATATTCGGCCACTGTAAAAAAAAAAAATTTGCGCAACCGAAACAGTGATGATGCAATCAACAACCGCAACCTGCACACGCCAGATTGGATTAGAATCAGCATGTCTGTCGTGTGGCCGCATTTCGATATATCTAGGAAAGACACACGGAAAGCCGTTTGTAAAGCGTGCAAGTCAGAACTTCCTAGAGGGGTGCACCCACAAAGACTTTCCCAACATTGGGATTAATTTATCATATAAAATCAAAACATTCTGATCGTGCACAGAAGCAGCAAGACCCTTCGAGCACACCCACACCGTCTGTGGTGGACGTTTTTTAAAAGGCAAGAAAGTTTTCAGCGATTACAGTTAACATATTTCACAACACGTTTCAGTTTTCCTCGTTTTTGGTTTCGGCCCTAAAACTTTTCGGTGTATCCCTAATAATAATGACAATGAACATTTGACATTCAGTAAAAAAATCTAAAATCCATAATTAATGCAGTTCAATTACAAAATCCATACTGTGTTAAAGAGCTATATTGTGGCGCTCATAAACCATGGAACCTATAAATCGTAGCTTTCTTCAAACTGTTGTCTATTAGTAATGCTCTTAAAATGGTCTGTTTTTTGATATAATGTTTTGTCTAGTTGTTTTCTGTTCTTTGACAGATGCTGTCTGATGTCCTTGGCGTTTTATACTGCACTGAAATGATTTGGCAGAATGTTTGTTTTTCCCCTTAACTGCTGTTCTGAGATACCTGGTGTCGTTGTCTGGGGCTCTGGCGGTGGTGAATGCAGTGCCATGCTTTGCTCTGGATGGACAGTGGATGCTGACGGCCTTTCTGGAGGCCACGCTGAGCAGACTGGTTCTGGAGAAGAGCAACAGAGAGCTGCTGGGCTTCTTCATCCTGCTGGGGGGCAGCGCCCTACTGGCTGCTAATGTGGCTCTGGGTTTATGGATGGTAACAGCACGATAACGGACAGTAGCCTCCTCCAGCTGGAGGAGGGGATTTTGTTTTAACTCTTTCAAAGAGAGCAAAGTTTAGTGGACTTTTCTGAATGATAATAGTGGTGAAGATTACACCCTCCAGCAGTGGAGTGAATAGAAAAACTACTGTGATGGAAAACACACTGGATGTGTTCTAATATCTGAAAGTTTAGAAACTCACTAGTGCACCGTGACCTCCTATCTAGTGCCTATGAGGAGCACCCCTCTTTACCACACACTGTTTTGCCTCGCTGGTAAATCCTTAAACCACATTCTTTCTGTTAAGTTTTACTTCACCCCAATGTGTATTTGCTGCTGCATCTTCAGTTCTCAGTGCATTGCTGTTTCACTGTACCTTTATGTTCAAGAAGAATATATCCAGTGAGCCTCACCGTCCTTCAGTTTTCCAAAAAATGTCATGTCCATGGCAATATAAAATGTACAGATTTTATTAATTTATCCTGTTTTTGTTACCTTTCTGAACCAGTTTGACTCATTGTAAATACATTTTCATAAATCCGACTGTCAATGGCTGTTTTTTAACTAAATAAAGGAATTATTGAAACGGTCAGATATCCACAATACCACAATAACTAAAACAACTGGTTCATTTATGAAGGATAAAAGATGAGGGTGGAAAATGATCATGTAGAGGCAATGGTACATAAAACCAAACAAACGTAAGTCCACCTCAAGAGAAAATGTAACCATCAGATTTTGGATGCTTTGAAAGGACTGCAGCAAAATAATTCTAATAATACAGATAATAGATTTTTGGTGAAGAAGCTAACTGTATTGCTTCACAAATGAAAGTATGCCAATGAATATACCTACCCTTTCTAAAAGAATAGTGAGAAGTCATATGGCCTTCTCAGATTGTGATTTTATACGATAAAAATGTCTTGATTCTGCAGATGTTAAGGAAAAATAAATACAATTTTCAAACAGACCCCTGAAAAAACCCTAAGAACAAAAAAGTTATTTGAAAATAGGTATCTGCACTTCTTCTCTTGCTCTACTCTGACAGTCATAGAGTACGCTCACATGAGCTGCCTGGGATGCAGCGTGAGGTGTATCAATGCTGGATGTAAATTACGATTTATTTATCATTTTTCTATACTGTATTAAATTCTTTACACCTCCCCTATTAAAGTTAGCACTACATTTAAATAGTTATCTAAACAGTGGTAAATTTAGCACCAGTTTCTACATTTTAGAAATGTATCAGACTTAGTATGTGAGCAGCATTGGAGACTGGCATCGACCATTTAGTCCAATTTAGCAGAAGTTTTTTGTTCTTCCTAGTTTTCTGTTTCCAAGGGCTCTTTGGCTACAAACAATCACAGCGGGCATCAGCTTGGTCTGAAAACTGACATCAATAACCATTACAAGCTGTACACCAGCATGGCATGCCGATTCATATCAAGACAGAGCATCATTTCTCTCAGCAGGCCGCAGAGGAGCGGTGTGTGAGCTCCAGCAGTGTTGATGGACAGTAAAATGACAGCTTGTGTTGAAAACCGAGAGCCGTGGCTGTAACACCCTCCCTCCACATTCACAAGGATGAGACGGGGCACCAGCACAAGCATTTGCATGTCTGATAAATTACTGTTTGATAAGTGACAATTCATGAAGTTACTGTAGCGTGTGCTAGCTTATCCTAGACTAAGTTCCATAAAGCTCGCTTGAGAGATTTTGTATTCACATTCTGAAGAGAAAACTTCGTAAAAGCAACAAAACACGAAAAATACATCCGAAGGTTTTGCATTTGTCTGGAATAACTCTAGTATAAACCTCCAGGTGTCTGTTATTCTAGTATTCAATGATAGTATTCAATGATTGAAATAAACCTATATAAGTTATTTGTGTTAAATGTGAACAGCATGAGATTATTTACCTGCATTCTCCAACTGAAGTAAAGACCTGTACATTTTTTTTTAAAGACAGAAATGGAAACTGTAATTCTGGAAATCCTCCACAAGCTGCCCCCACCTGCCACCATAACTGTAGACACCACACCCACCTAAGCTTGTCCTTACCTCACCTTATATTTACAGTGCTGAGTGAAGATCTGACTAAGTGTCTCCAGGAAACTTGCCCACTACATGTGTTTCCCAGTATGGGCAAGCAGAATTTCCACCTCCTGCTTCTTCAGCAGTAACTTGGTATCCAGCAGCTCCAGTGCAGACGAGAGACACCACAGGGGTAGCAGAACATAAAGGTCAGTGAAAAAGAGTCTAGTAAGAGAAAGCATTCACTGTGCAGTTTTAAATGAGACGAAAAGTTAATGCTGGCTATGATAGAAAGATGTCGGAACACACAGCTCGCTTCGAATGAGACAGGCAGAACTAGTCTACCGCTGGAACTAGTGCACAGATTAAGGCTGATTAAGGGGTAAATCTACTGAATTGTCCCCTAACTTTTTCAAATTTGCCCCTTAAATAATAGAGCCTCCTGAATTAATGCCTTATGTTTAAGATTAAGGGGTTTCATAAATGAATGGCCAATTAATTCAATATGTGTGTATGTTCAGGGGTAAA
The DNA here is from genome assembly GCA_037577145.1 of Brachypetersius gabonensis. NCBI lineage: Eukaryota > Metazoa > Chordata > Actinopteri > Characiformes > Alestidae > Brachypetersius > Brachypetersius gabonensis. The sequence goes on along the minus strand of JBBJLR010000001.1, from coordinate 10,102,396 downwards.
TTAAGGCAGGGCTAACCACATTTTAAGTACATTGTGTTTCGTAGTGAATGGGCATGGGAGTATCAGAACTGGAACCCTGAGAGACAGAAGAAGGTGAAGTGTCAGATGAATCACATTTTCTTTTACATGATGTGGACGGCCAGATGCATATGTCACTTACCAAGGGAAGAGATGGCAATAGCATGCACTACAGGAAGAAGGCGAGCTAGCAGAGGCAATGTGATGCTCTGGGCAATGTTCTGCTGGAAAACTCTGGGTCCTGGCATTCATATGAATGTAATTTGTCATGTACTTCCTTCCTAAACACTACTGCAGAACAGTTACATCCCTAATGGCAATGCTCTTTTTCAGCTGAATCATGGACCTTGCCCATTGGCAAAATAGACCTTCAGAGATCTTGTGGACCTCAACGGGGCAGAGCTGTTTGGTGGCATGAAGGTCATCTACATAATGGTAGATGGTTTTATTGTTCCGGTTTCATACTACTGGCCCAACCTTGGATGAAAAAATAACGATATGCTGCTGTTTCAAAATGTTGTTTAACTGTGATTGACTGGTTTCAAAGTGTAATGTAACAAACATGGTATGTGCAATTTAATAGCTGTGAAAGCTCATGTACAAGTTTTATCAGAATGGACTCTTATAGAATAGATTCTTTATGAGCCTGTATGACAGCAGCACAGATTGAATCCTTTCTAGCTATTTTTTGTAAATAACTTGCGTACAAACTCTTCCTCCCTTGTCCTGTGATATTTAAACCACAGGGGATTATCAGAAATTGAAAATTGTTTTTTTTTTCCTAAAAAAAAAAAAAAAATCTATATATTCAAAATAAACATACATTACTTTTCATGAACGCCTAATTTAGCTACAAATATCACGGCATCAGGTTCTGCAGCAGAAAACCATATTTCTAATGTTCCCACTTGACCTTGGTGTTAGCCTGAGGGAATGAGCGGCTCATGGGTCCGCCGCGTGTTCTGAAGCGTGACGCTCGATATGAGCACCTGTCTGGCAGCAGCGCAGGTGTCAGAGTGACAGGCATTATGGGGCCCTCTGGGCGGTTCTGGCTGCCTTTGGGATGGCCTGAGGGAACAGTTTTTAACACATTTCCATCTTCAGTACTTCTCTCCTTCCTCCTGTTTCTCTTACCTCTGTCAGCCCAGCATGCTTGTTAGCCTATAGTAGATGTATACAGATCCAGGACTGTCCTAAAGCAGAGGGTTTTTTTTCATAGTCAGATCTCATAATTTGTTCACATGTATTGTTTTACTCCCGGGGTGTTGACCTGATGTTTATGTGCTTTTATGGACCAAAATCATCCTTTTATCCCTTCAATTAAATAGGCTATTTAAGACTAATATATATGAGGACACCATTTTCCATAAAACATAATCTATGTTTAATGATTTGTCAGTCTTTGTCAAGGAAAAGTATTGGAACACAGTTTGATTTAAGGCACAAATAATGACCGTTTTTGATTCAAGCTAAAACGAGTGACAATATAGTTTAAACAGTTCAAACAGAGCCAAGAGAGCAGTCGCATCATACACAGTTAAAATATTGTGTGTGACCTGCAGTATAATAAGACAGCATGATAGAGAAAAATCTAGATAAAGATATTAATATTCATGAAAAGTACAGAGGCACAGAAACTGTAAGTGCTTCACAATGGGTTTAATCAACAATAAAGTGGACAGAAACATAGAAACAAAGTATATGATGATAAAACATTTCTAGTATAAAACATTTTCTTCCTATTTCTAGTATATGGGATATTATTATTATGGTGGTTGTTGTTGTTTTGTTATTTTTATTGGTAGTGTTATTGACACCTGCAGTATTTGACAGCTGCCCCTAGGTGGCAGCTTTGCCACAAGTACCGGCCATAACTTTTGGGGGAGAGCTCTATAAACCCTGAACCACTACTCAGGTCAACGTTTCAAAAGCATGTTCAAAATCAATCTGACAAAAACAGCCTTCACAAGCTATCCCACTCATCCCATTTCAACAAGCTCCTCATGCTGCAGTGTTACTGTTTTAATGTGTGAATATGCTTCTGAAATACTAAACAGGGCCAAAGATACAGCCCCTCAGTAACAGTAGTTCTGTTAGAAATGATTTCCCTGTCACACAGTTAACAGCTCCACTAAAAGACACTACTGGCGTTTCATTAACGCATAGACCTGATAGAATGATCTGATTGGCTGAGAATTGTTCTACCTGCGCAACTGATTGTAATGAGTTACATTTGTTTGCCACTGTAACTGTATGATTCCTCTGGGCACCGGTTGCTAAATGATGATTCATGCTAATCGCAATTTGTTTTACTGAAGAGAACAAATAACAAATACCTTAGAAAACATTTTATTTGTTATTTGGAACAACTGACTTAACGTTTGCTAATGAAACCTTTGAGGTTTGACGATGCTATAACATAAATTATTATACCACATTTGATACAAACTTCAGAGCGTAGAACTGTTGTGTAAGTTAAATAGAGCACATAAGGACATGCATTGCTATGAACAACATCAACACCGATGATCTACGATCTAATAACAATCTTATAACGTTAGTTCTGAAATGGGCATCAATGTATTGACAGCAGATGCATTAATTTCCTAACAAAAATATAATGTACATTATATTTTACATGCATTTATGTTAAATTTGCATCGTCTTTGCTATATTCATTGTGGAGTATGTTTGTATATTCCCCGAAGGCAGGCCTGTTAATGTATCATCAATGCGTGCATGAAGCCACAAGTCCCACTGAAACGAATTTCCACCAAAATAGGTAGCTATGTACCATTTGCAATCAGAAACTAGTAGCACTTGCTACTATCCATTAGTGGAGCAACAGCTGTAGTTGGTTTGTCCTCCATGTCGCTATGAGAGCTACAGTGCTAATACAGAAATAGATATTTAAGAAAATGTTTTTTAAGATGAAATTATTAGTCCCACATGTGAAATTTGCATTTGGACAGTACAAAAGTAGGAGCAGCATGAACAACGGAATCAAAGCTATACAGTATAATATAAAAAGTACACTATACAAATAATACAAAAATCTAAATATAGCAGCTTGCATATACAAACATACTTATATGCGCATCAGTAGTCGTGATTTCAGTCTCACCCGGATCTTTTCATGGAACCAAACTAATCATTTTTGCGGAACCCCCGCACATGCGCGGAAAAGGCAGATATCCTCCCCTCGTCCTTGTGCTGGGTTGCTAAGCACCACGCCCTAACATAAACCCTGCTCTAGGACGAGGGGGCGTGGCGAATCAGGCCCGTATATACATATACAGTACTGTGCAAAAGTCTTGGGCACCTGAGAATTATGCTTAAAAGCTGTTTACTTCTGGGCAATAGTGTTACGTTAGTGTTAAAACACTTACTTTACAACAAATACAAACAACATTAATACAGTAAATGGTGGTTTTATGTGTGGCAAAGTGTTCACATAACTATTTCTAGACCCCTTTCCTCGTGGAAGCCCAGTTTTACTTGCAGCTCCATGTACCGAAGTAAAAAGAGGTTTGGCTCTTAGAGTAAACTAGGTGTGTTGATTATGGAATTTTATTCATTCACCCAATGACTGAAGGCACTGAGCAGTAATAATGCACCAGACACAGTAATTGCACACAGTAATATAAAAGCAAAAAAATAAGAGGAACACGTCCATCCGAACCACTTATCATCGACCAGAGTAGCTGAAGCCAGCGTTTAGATATTGAAAACTAAGACTAAAACTAAAACGTCAGTGAAAAATTTATTATAATACAAGTAAAATGCAAAACAAACTAAAAGGACACAGAATTACAGGTAAAATCAACTTTGTTTTTGTTGTTGTTTCGCTTTCCCCCTCGACTTCCGCCGTGTCCTGTTCAGCTTGATTCTTGGACTTAATGGGACGGTTCCTAAAGGCCGTAGCACAGCGGCTGCTGCGGCAGCTGCAGAAGATCATGTTTGAGGTGGGATTTATGATGGCCGAGGTTCCTGGCAGAAAGCTTCACAGCCCTGTATTTTTGGGTATATATTGAAAGCGACTTCATAGCAGATTAAAGTGAATGCATCATAAGGAAGAGTGATGGGTACATTTGTGGGATACAGCTAGAAGGGAAAAATCCCACTAATTTGAAAGTTCACCTCAGAAGCTCTCACAGAGAAGCACATATTAAAAATTCCGGAAGTCGAGAAAGGAGCAGCAGACTCACGGCTGCACATCCAGACCTCCACAAACACAGACCACTTACAGTTTTGCTTTGCATTGATTTAGCACCAGGTGCTAATGATTTTGTGAGTCATATTTTCATCATGCATTCTTTCATCATGATTAATAAATCAGCACTTTCCTCATAATATCCAAATGAATAATCCTAAAATGAACTAAAATGAAACTAAAATGAGCAAATTACTCAAAATTAAAATGTAACTTAAAGAAGGGGAAGTACTTGTTAAACCAACTAAAACTAAACTGAAAAATGTAAATAAAAGAAAAAATTCAGAACTATGGTTGGAGCGTATGCTAGCGCTCATAGAGAAACACGCTGTCCATCACAGGGCGGACACACAAACACCTAGGGGCTAATCAAGCGTCTCCAATACATCAGATGGGTATGTCCTTGGACAGGGAGAGGAAAACATAGGAAACCCACATGGGCAGGATCCTGGGCGATCTGGCTGGGAATTGAACCCAGGGCCTTTGTGCTGTGAGGTTACAGCACTGCCCACTGCATCACCATTCAGCCTCAGAAGAACACATTCTCCTTCGCACAGAACTCTCCTCATTTGCATAAAATTGAGCTTCGCTGAACTTCTGGTGTGTGTGTGTTTGGGGGGAAAATGAATGGTGTTTCTTGAAAAAAAAACTGATTGGGATGTTTTCGTTTTACTAAAGGGTGCAAAAGCTGCAATTACCCATAGAATAAAAATGACCCGGAACTCATAATCTGGGCATGGTGTCGCCTTCAAAGTGATGCCAGATCAGAGGCCTCTAGTGCTTAAAAGCAATGGAAAGAGCTTGTGAGGACCTTTCCGTCCCTTAGCTAAGGACATCAGTGTAGCACTCAGATGTCCCAGTGGCTGTCAGTGTGCTAATGGCTTCCACATGTTCCTCTTCCCCACTACACCACATAACAAGAGCACGAGACAGCAGTGATGGCGACACACTGGGAACAGTTACCATTTCAATACATTTGCACTTGTCTGCTGAAAGGGCTGTGTGCGCGTGTGCATGTCTCCCTCAGCTTTTGAACCTGAACGCTTTGGTGCCGGACGTAACTTCTCGGACTATTTCCCGAAAGGGTCGTTCCATGAAAATAACAGTCTTGAGATGATTCTTGGAAAGATTGCAATCTGTTTGTGCAAGAAGTGTAGCGTCATTAGAAGCTTGAATTCTGCTTTCCGCAAGAAACATGCACATGTAGGCTACTGCTGTAGACCTTTTCCACATACAATTCCATGGACTGTACAGCTTCATTTCCTTCATTTACTGATGTCCCAAAGGATAAAGCTGGTTAGGAACCGCAACGTAATAGGAAGCCATCCATTTGCAGCAAAATGGAAAGTAAACCACAGATAAAGTTCTTCACTTTTGCCTTGGAACCGAGGCTGATGTGCGTGCAAGCTACGTGCCTAAATCATCATAAATGACGCAAATCTTAAGGCGTTGATCTCAAATGGACGTATGTTGTTTTTGGCACTGTAGGACATTCTGCTATCTGTAAAATGGTCAGAAATGTCAACAAAGGCTTCAAGATGGCTGCAACTGCTAGCTACACAACTGAATCTTGTCCATTTTATAGATCTGTATGTCAGAAACCAGCAGGTTTATTTGAGATTACAACTCAGTTTTGAGATAAGTTTGAGAAGTGTGTGAATATTTATGTATTTAGCACGATGATAAGTGTATATAAGCTACGTTGTTCATCAGCTACATTAGTATCATAGTTCCAGTACATTAATTGAGTCAATTAACTAGTGCTAATCAGTTATATTTGGGGTAAAAATGTAAATAAGATTATATATCTAAGTATTGCTTTACTGAATGCAAGCTAACGTTACATGATATGTTCCTAAGGACAATGTCTAATGCTTACAGATTAGTGTAGATGTCCATCAGTTCTCAGCACAGCTTTGGCTTTGGAGCTTTGGGCAGGATGTTTGGTGCCCATTTGCTTTGTTAGAATGTGACTCAGCAGACTTACACGTGTATTGTTTGGTTATGAACTGTAGATAATAGATGGATGGCTGAAGCTGGGGTGTGATTCATATCTCAGTGTGTAATGTGTGCTTCCTTCCTACGCTCAGGCTGGTGTTAGCTCACTGCTCCAGTCCCTGGGGGCCCATGTCCCAGGACTGTGGTTTTCTCATCTGAGCGAATCAAAACCAGTAAACAGTGCCAATGGCACCCCTCCCCTGGTGTTTTTTTCTGGCTTTTTTGGGGCCACTTCCTCCCAGGCAGGCTGCGCCCTCGGCCCACGGCCCCACGCCCCCCCTCCACTAGACAACAGTGCTATTTCAGAACATCGTAATTATACATGTATGAAGTTGTGCAGGAGAAGCAAGACTACTCCCATGTCACTGTCAACCTGTGTGTGCATTTGTGTGGGCTTGTGCTAGTGCATGGTTAGGAAGTCGGGCCAATTGCAGGTTTCAATTCACACACATTCTTGCTGTGTCTCAGGAGGTGTAGCTCATTCAGATTCCTACATGATACTCCCCATGCGCCTTCTCTATTTATTTTCATTTGATGGGTCGGCCCTTAATCCAGCGAGGCACTGGGGAGAAGCCTTTGCTGCAGATTTATCTTTTTCTTTTGGCAAGTTTTCTTGTTTACAATAATACAAGCTGTGCTGGCTGAGAAGACATGATGGGTTTCGCATATTAATTAATAAATTAATGTTTCTCTGAGGTTTATGTGTAAAAGAATCTCAACTCAAGCCAATTAAGTGGGAAAAATGATTGACGTTTCTGATTTTAAAAAATTAGAAACATCTCTCTTTTTTGTTTTAGAATAATAGACATTGTCCTTCAATATTTGTTATTGATCATGCAATGACGAGAGCTTTAGAGCAATTGACATTCAACCCTCAGTGCTTTTAAAAAAATAACATTTACACACATATAGTAAAAATGAGAGAAATAGTTTGATGAAAATCAAATGTACACATTTCTATCTACTTTATATACAGTCAGCTGATACACTGCTAAAGTCTTGTATTTTCACTGGAATTTCGTTTTACATTTTTCTTACATTTTCCTTTGTACTGTAGCTTGATTATCCCTTCCTGACTAACAGAAATTGAGGTCATAAATAGACTTATACTTATACTTATATAAACAGACTGACCCATTCAAGAAGCAGAGAAACTTCTATATTTCTTCTCCAAGCTAAACTTTAAATATATTCAGAAGAAGAAGCCTCTCAAAAGTTGTCCAGTGTTTTTTATTTTCAAAAATGTTCATCACCGCCAAATGAAATTTGGTGACAAAGCCAGAAAACAGAAAGTGAGGTCATAAATCACCATAACTCACCATTTGATGTTCCAAACCCAGACTTGGTAGGGGGGCTTGGAGTTCCGTTTAGACGAAGCACTAAACATTCAATGTCACTAGGGGTGGGGGGCACTGCCAGTTGAAATTCATGGCATTCCTTTGTCATGATCAAAACAAGTCGCCATGGCAACTCTGCCCAATGTAGCCATCTTTGCAGCATGCAGCTATTTGTATTATTATAATTATTGTTGGTGGTGGTGAGGAGGGTGGTGTTGTCAGTGTTGTTGATGCTGTTATTGTTATTTGTATTATTATTATTTTCAATATTATATCTCTGGCCAATGGCCTGTGTTTGTTCTTAGCAGTCTGCATGTGTATTGCTGGGTGTGTGTTGTTTTGTATCTCTTGTGTGCCATTTTATCAGCAGCTCTATCATTTCACTCAGGAATAGAAACAAACTTAAATACAGTACATAACTGGGCTGGACGGACATACGCCCACACCTCGCTCACGCCCTTTTCACTCACTCTCTCTCTGATTTTCTCTCTCTCAATATATATATATATATATATATCTTTCGCTTCTTCTCTCTCTCACCCTCTCTAGCAGATTGTTGAAGGGATTGTTTATATATAGTGACTTTCTACATCTATTACTACTATCAAGGGGATATTCCAGGGTGTAATAATGCGCACATGCACTTTGGCCTTTGTTGGAGGGCACATGTCTAAAGATAACTTTAAATGCTTTAGATGCTGATAAGTACAGTTCAGTGAAAAGTCAAATTTACATTTTCCACTTGGTTCAGATGTAGATCGTGAGCTAATATTTGAGTCCACATGTAGCCTTTTTACTTTAAATGAAGCTATGAGTCTAACATTACTATCAAATACTATTCAGAAGTCACCCCAAGCATTTCTGCATCCTACATCCCCAAACCAATGAGAGTATTTTGAATGTGGTTAAGATTATAAAACATTATGGACATGCGGCATAATTAAATCAAAAACATAATGTCTCTTCATAGCAATAAAATACCTACATCATGATCCAGTCATTTTACCCAAGATACAACAGAGCATTTATTATGTATAGATGGTACTGATATAGTGAATTTGCAAGATAAAAGAAACATGTGACCAATGTATATTTAAATA
>JBBJLR010000001.1:10078541-10089813 GCA_037577145.1 Brachypetersius gabonensis | reverse complement strand
ATATATGTAAGACCCATTACAAATGGCACCTTCAGTCCTGAAGCCCTCCTCCAAGATCATATAAAAAGTACATCTTTTAAGTGTGGACCTACAATAAAAGAGACCTCTGTGGTTAAAAGTGTGCATTGTGGACAGATTCATGTGACCCGCAGCATCTGTAATTTCTGTATCCTCACTATGAGAAAGATGTTTGTATTTAAGTTTTTAAAAGAGTTAATTTGCTTGTCTGCCATGGCACAGTTGAAGATACAAGCTTCACACTAGGCGCGTATGCATGGGGCCTGTAGGACACCTCATGGCCTCGCGGCCCTCCCAGGCATGTGCAAATGATGAATGTTCAGTGTAATGCAGTAGGACTAGGTTTCAAAATTCTTACTGTACCATATAAGTCTACGTATGTATATAGAGAGAAAGAGAGAGAGAGAGCTGCATGTTTAGAAGGGAGGACAGGTGAGCAGACCGCCTGTGATAATGAAACACAGGACCAGTTTATTACCCGCCGCAGGCTGTAATGTTATCATTATCTCCCGCTGCTTTAAAAGCACCTATACTGAAGTCTGTTCAGTTAACAATAGCACACTACTTAAGCAGATCAAGATTAATTTTCTTCGTTAAACCTAAAAAAGGCCCAACATTTAAGGGGAGGTTTTGTATCTGCATGACACCAAGGGTTGTTTTTTTAGGGTTGCTAGTGAGTCCAGTTTTGAGCTCAGTGTCTGTTATGAACAGGATGAGTCTCACTCTAAGGACATTTGGATTGCAGAAGCAGATGAAGAGCAGATCTAGGCCTGTCTTGCCCTATCACTCAACCCACACTGATCTGTGCTAAATTACAGATCTATACAATTAACTAAAGGAAAACATTTTTTTTGGCAAAGTGTGAGTGCAAAAGGGTGTTTTATCAGACACTTTTCCAGTCTTTCAGTCTTTCAGTTACAGCCATCGTTACACAATCAGTTCAAATCATATTTAACAGCTAGAATTGAATTTATTAGATATAATAGTAAGTGCATTTAATGCTTGTTGTGATCTTATGAACAGTTTTATGTAAAACTATAATAAAAGTTAAAAGTCAGTCAGCTACCACGCTCATATTATTATTATATGCCAATTATACTAACTGTCCTGCAATGAATAACTAGCTTCATCACAAAAACTGTATGTACTGGAAAAACTAAACACAAAATCTCTGGTGATTTTGACCTGTTCACCTGTGTTAGACCAGCAGTGAAAAAGGTATCAGACAAGCTGTATAAAAGGATATATGTGTAGTGTGGTACCGCCACTCTGTTCTATGCATGTTCTATGCTTTACAGTTCTCTGGATATCACATAATGTTATTAATTAATAAGTCATAAAAGTATGCAGGGGAGTTTTTTTATGCAGGCCTGACAGGGTCTGTGTTGTGTGTTGCAGAGCTGCTGGAGGAGCCCACCTCAGACAGAGATATAGAGGCTGTGAAGAAGGCGAAGGTGCTCTACCGCTCCTGCATGAACGAGAGTAAGCGCTCAAGAAAAAAAAAAAATATATATATATATGTTTATGATACAAAATAGTTTATGTTTACATTTCCCCCCATTTTAGGATAATAGTGAAAACATCAAAACAATAGTATAGATTTATGGAGTGGCCGCAGAAACTCCCAGCTTTTTGCGGGGTTACATTCCAAAAGCTCCCACATACAGTATAGTGAAAAAACAAATAACACTTTATTTCAATTCTAAACTCAGCTTAATACTTTACCCTTAAAGAAAATATAAAGGTATTTGTACTGTGCAGTTTACACTGAACTCCCGCAGTGCTAAAATGTAAATACTGGTGTTACCCCTGTATTGACTGCACTGTAATTCATGCTTGTGCATTTTCTTTGGTATAAGCAGGTAAATACAATAATACATTTATTTAATTTACAGTAATAAAAATACAGGGTTTTAAGAAAAACAAAACGAACACTTGAGACGCCCCACGGGGGAAATTCTGGACTGCATCTGCGTCAAACGGCAGCAGCCAATCAGCAGCAAGAAGAAATAAATAACGTTCTCGGATTGGCTACTTTCTAACCTCCCGCCTCTGAGTACAGTGGTATTTCACCATCCCAAGACATGCTTTCTTTGAGTTCTCTGGACAGTTACAAAATATTTATATTTATTCGTTAATATGGAAATGTAGCTGAATTTAGTACCCCAGCCCGAGGACAAGGGGGCATGTTGGACGAGGCCCAGGTGTCACAAAAGCAAAAAAAATATGGAGGATATCTGCAGCTTCGCGTCAGTGCGGGGGTTTCAGTGAACAATTGTTAGTTCAGTTCTCAGAGATTAATATTAAGAAATGGTTTCATTATTCATTTATGACACTTTGTGCATTTTCAGAACAATGTGAGACTTGTGATGATCATACAGTGAATGCAAGGCTTTGTGTCACCTATAAAGCAAGATGTTCTTTTTCTCTGACCTTTAATTTCTGCTGACCTGCACCCTGGGGGTGTCCCTCAGCGGCTTTGGAGCTACTGGACGCCAAGCCCCTGCTGAAAGAACTGAGGAAGCGGGAGTTCCGCTGGCCTGTACTGGGGGCTGCGTTGGGTGCCGATGTGCAGTGGAACTCAGACAAGTTCAACTTGCTGGAGACCCTGGCTCAGATCCGCACCCAGCACAGCAAATCTGTCCTGCTGCGTCTGTACGTCTCACCGGATGACAAGAACTCACAAAACTACATCATGAAGGTGAGGCTCAGGCAGGTGTCTGGGGTAGAGACCCTGTCTTACAGATTGTACTACAAATTATTTGTATCGAAGGGTTAATGTGTTGTATTGTTTGTATTTTTATATTTGCCTGTTAGCTGGATCAGGCATCTTTGGTGATCTCCAGAGAGGACTACACCACCAGCACCACTGAGGCAAAGGCTGTGAGTCTAGTGCATCCTCAAAGCACAACATGTTCTGTCCCAGCAGCGTGTACTGATGCCATAACCACAGTGTGTTTCGCTGTGTATTGCTGAGCAGAACCGAGAGGCTCTTCTGAGGCTCATGGTGGACGTGTCTGTCATGCTGGGAGCCAACGAACAAGCAGCAGAGTCCCAGATGAAGGCGGCACTTGACTTTGAGATGAACCTGGCTCAGGTGAAAGGCTCTTGTTTTTCTTTGTGGCCACTTAACGAATGACCTGAAAGTGCTGACACTCAGCTTCTTCTCAGATTAGCAGCTTTGAGGGCTAAGGCCTATTTAAGGTGCTTTGTGGTTGAATGAACTGCTGAGCTTTCTGTTGTCTTTTTGTGTTTAGATAGTGATCCCTTTTGAGAACCGGACCAGCGAGAGCATGTATAACAAATACAGCCTGTCCAAACTGCAGCGCACAGTCCCAGAGGTGAGACCACGCTAGAACTGCAGCACATGGCTATTTCCATAATCTGCCCATTACTATAAATTATTGATGAATCACAAAGAAAAGATATAAAAGAATTATCCCTCCTTATGAGGCATTTTTCTTCTGGCATAAAAGATTCATTGTGTATTCTAAAATATACTTGCATTGACGAACAGTTCCCTTTTATTATAATGTGCTAATTACTTTATTGTTTTGGGGTTTTTTTTCACTTTCTTTGCACTTACTAACAAACTATGCAAAAAATCCCAATATAATTTACTGGGTAAAGATAATCAAGGGCTAGCCACCCATTAGACTTGCTGGGTCATGTTAACACCAAGCTAATGGTGCTATGCATTGTCTTCTTGCATTGGGTTCAGTACTATTTATGGCAGCTCCAGCTGTACTTACTGTAAAAGGCATGTTAGCTAAAGCCCTATCTACCAGTCTGATCAGTGTAGATGTTAATCATAACTGCCTTTTTACCTTTTATAAATGCAAATGTGCCTCTGTGAGACCCTGCTAGTTCAAGCCAGATTCCTCCCATTCAATGATTCACACAAACGCATCTCACCACCAACTGTACAATATCATTACTCTGCTTCTCATACGAATAAACAGTAGGCATTTTTATGACAGTTGTTGTAATACTGAATTCTTAGATAGGGTGTATTTGGCATGGTCTCATAATACACTGCTTCCAAATATATGCAATTAAAAAAAAATCTTGAATTGCAGAATTTAAATGATGAATTGATGAGATTCTGCTGGTGTGGGTTTTATGTTTTTTTCTTTGAATGATGCCTACAAAAGCTTTTCAATTCATATTGTGGAAACTGTGGAAAGCTTCCAGTCTGGTAAACATGTGAGTTCCTGCGCTGCAGTCTCCTCCAGCTGTATTTTCCCTCGTCCAATTACAGAGTCATGAGCAAGATTGGTTGCCAAGTTTTTTTTTGTTGCAGATTTTATAAATGTAATCTATTAGCCCAAGCCCAGACTATATTCCTCATACTGCTTTATTCATCACACAATCTCTTTTATTTCCTTCCCTCCTCTCCCCTCTTTCCTCATCCTCCTCTATCTTTATCTGTAGTTTAACTGGTTGTCTTTCGTCAGAGCGACGATCGACTCAAAGCTGTACCCAGATTTGTCCGTCTCGTCTTCGGAGCACGTTGTGGTGCGCGCTCCTCAGTACATTAAGGACCTCTTTAAGCTCCTCAATGTCACCGACAGCAGGTAACAAGCAGAAAGGACACCAACCAGACACACAGACCCCATCAATTAGTACATTGAAGTCATCATCTGTTTCCCCAGTGTGTCACTGGGGCTGCAGAGATGTGCTTTTTAAGAGTGTTCTGTATGTTTGTGTGTCTGTCTTGCGGGCATGTGGACCCGTAGCTTATCTGTCTTGTTCCATCTTCATTACTGCCTAATATTGGAGACCAGAAAACCGCCTAATACACTTAGCTTTCATTTTAATTAGCTTCAGATGCTAATTCAATCCTCTTGTTTTGGGCCTTCTATCCTTCTGGCTTCAGGACAGTGGCCAACTATGTGGTGTGGAGGTCGGTCCTGTCTAGAATCACCACACTTAGCAGACGCTTCCTCTACCGATATCTGGACTTTGCTCGAGTGAGTATCACCCCTCTCCAAATTTTATCCGACATGTATGCATACAGTTATAGACTTCCAAACTTAGCTTCTCCCTCTCAGTGTAAGAATTGTCTGAAGGCATAAAAACGCAAAATGTGTTCTGAAATGTAGGCATGGGTGATACTAGTGCAAGGTAATACTGATACACCATATTCAGACCAAATGTCTGGTTATTATATTGGATTGGAGGGGTATCTTTAATGCTATCATATCACTGTTGTTAGCTTGGCATGACATTAAAACCAGCTTTGTGTGAAGCAATCATTTCTGCATTAACATTAAAATCAGCTTTGTGTGAAGCAATCATTTCTGCATTAAACATGGCTATGAACTCACAATTAGACTCTGTGACTCAGTGTAAATAAAATATTTGTGTGTATATGCGTTGTGTTACCATGGCTTCAAGCAGCCACTCAGTCCCACTAGCACTGACCACAGACAACAATGAGGCAGAACTGGACTTTAAAAAAGAAAAACACATCCAAGGGCTATAAAACATCGCATTCTACACTGAATCACAGATAGGCAGTCTGAGTCTAAAGCTTGGACCTATTACAGCCCATTCTATTTTTTTTCTCATGACCAGTTAACCAGTGGTGCTGTTGTCCATAGCTGTGAAATAATCTAAATTTTTTAGTGTAAGTTGTGTAGCGCAGTGGATAACATTGCTGTCCCCAAGACAAACTTGAGACAAGCAAACCACACTACACAAGTTAGAGTCCAAGGCCTACATCTTTAATGTTATTAAACTGTACGCTGCTCTAGAAAAAGGGCCTGACAAATGCCATTCAGTGGCTGCTTGAGATGGTTTTGAAGCAACAGTGCAAAAACACACATTTATTTTTACACTATTGTGTAAAGTTCATTATTTTAAAAAAGAGGAAATTGCTGAATAAAGCAGTCAGATCAAAACACAGAGCAAGTTCAGTCAGGAGTATCTTCTGTTTCCTCAGGTGACCACAGGAACAACCTCTCTCACACCACGCTGGGATAAGTGTGTGAACTACATAGAGGGAACGCTCATGTACGCCACCGGACGCCTCTTTGTTGATAAACACTTTCAGGAGGACAAGAAACATATGGTAGGTCTTTTATTTACTCACTCTATTGCTCACCCAGCCAGCCCCTAACTCATTCATTCACTTGCTCACTCATTTGGCCACTTGCTTGCTTACTCACTCACTCTTTCACTCTCTCACTTTGTCACTCACTTGCTCGTTCCCTCACTAACTCACTCACTTGCTTACTTCCCCACTCACTCACTCACTCACTTACTCACTTACTCATTCACTCACTCACTTACTCATTCACTCACTCACTCACTGACTATTTGACTCACTCACTTGCGCACTTACTCAATCAATCACTAGCTCACTCAGTCACTTGCTCTTTCACTCACTCAATTGCTCATTCACTGACTCTCACTCTTTCACCCATTCACTCACTTACTCATTCATTCACTCACTCACTAACTTGCCCACTCACTCTTTGACTCTTTCACTCATTCACTCACTCAGTTGCCTGTTCATTCACTCAATCACTTGCTCACTCATTGACTCACTCACTCACTCACTCACTCACCACTTGTATCACTTACACCAAAAGCCGGCCCTGCCTACACGCATCTATTCATTCATTCAAACCCATACTCGGCCTAAGACTCACTTGTTTCAGATTCATTCTTTCCTTTTTTTTAAACACTTTTAAACATTATTTTCAAACGTGCAAATAAAAAAATGGTTCACAGCTGATGTGTGATCATTCCTTTTTCGAAAGATCAGTTATGAAACAATGGGCAGTGTATCCATTGTGGGTGGATAAAGTGTCTTTGGACATTGCTACAGACAACTGCCTTGAAATATTCAGTGAGTCAGTTTACTCACGCAGTACCTCCTAAACAACACTTTATCTTCTCACTGTCTCTTCATTTCCAAACACAAAACATTTCCAGTTTGTTTGATTTGTGCATGGTTTCCATGCACAGATGACACTTTTTCTAGTTTTGTCTCCATCTAGTGGATTAAATGCAGACAAACAGTAGGACTTTATAGATAATGTGATCAAAACTGTCTGTAAAGTAAATGCTTAACTGACAGTGTGTTGTGTGTTTGTGTCTGTGGAGATGGAGGAGCTGATTGATGGCATTCGGTGGGCCTTTATTGACATGTTGGAGAAAGAAAATGACTGGATGGATGCCGAAACAAAGGGAAAAGCAATAGAGAAGGTGAGTGACTGTATGTTTGGGGCAAGAATATGTGTTTTTTGGCCCTCTTCATATAAACCCTCTTTCTCACTTCCAGGCCCATGCAGTCCTGGCTAAAGTGGGCTACCCAGAGTTCATCCTGAATGATACTTACATTAATGAGGACATAAAACGGGTATAATTATCTTCCACATTCTAACTTCATGTTTTTAAAGGGCCCATGTCCTATATTTTTTATGGTTTTGCTGTTATCTTTATGACTGATCAATGTCTTAGTGGCAAATGTGAATGCTACTGGTTTAGGAAGGCAATCCAAATTGAAACGTATTATGAATGGGCTGGTCTAATCTGTCCTGATAGGCAGAGAATTATTAATATTTATATACTATATCTTTTGTGACATCACAAAAGCAATCGATTAAAAATGTGCTGTTCTGCTTATAGAAATCATATACTGACTGTATGGACTGAAAATTAAATGGTGCATTTTGAAACTTTAACAGTGTTTATGTATTTAACTTGATTGATTCAAATCTGAGGAAGATTTTTTGGTTTTATTATGTGGGTCCTGGTTGGGGGTTGAAATTTGGGTCCTGGCCTTGAGTGAATGGTGTGTGTGCCCTGCTGTGAGCTGGCGCCTCACTCACCCTCAATCCCTCCCTCGTGCCCATTGATCCCAATGTACTTGCTCCCCAAGCGAGGATTAAGCGATAACAGAGAGTGATTACATGAGCCCTTTAATTCACTTCAGATGTGTGGGATCTGCAGAGCATGCCTTTTCCAATGACACAATACAAGGTCAAGCAGTAAATGGTCTGCTCTTGCTCATGTCAAATGTACAGTCAACAGGTTTGCTCTCTTATTCCCTCACAGTTGTCATTCTCGGAGAATGATTACTTTGGGAATGTTATGCAGACGTTGCGTTTCATCGCGCAGGCCGACGTCGGCTGGCTCAGGAAGAGCGTGCCTCGCACTGAGTGAGTTCATTCAGGCCAGTCTAGTGGGGACGGGGAAACAAGAGTAGGCCAAAGCTAAACACTTTCTTCTTCTTTAGGTGGTTCACCAATCCTACGACTGTCAATGCCTTCTACAGCTCCTCCACCAATCAGATCAGTAAGATGAGATCAGAAATGCACTGCTGTGTTCAGATCAGTCTTAATATATTGTCATATATATATATATACTGCTCATATTGTTTGTGTTGGATTTGTGTATAGTGCAAAGACTCCTGCTTTTTTTTGTTTTAAGTATTTTTTCCCCATGATCTACTGTATTAATTTTTACTGTCTACTTCATTAGAGGCCTGTACTTTGTACTCTTACTGATTGGCCACTATGACCCCCAGTTACCTTATAAAATAGTAGAACTGTAGATAATCTGCTGTCATCTACAGCTTGTCACCCCATTCATCACAGGTACGTTTCACAGGGCCAGATGATCTTTGGAGGGTGTGTCATTATTAGTACAGCAGTGACATTGACATGGTGGAAGCAAGGTTGTGTGTGTGTGGTGCTGGTCTGTGTGTATCAGGCACAGCAGTGTTGTTGGGATCAGAAACTGACCACTGATGAAGGATTAGAGGCTATTACAAACTGTGCATCAACCAAGTGGTTGTTTCTAATAAAGTGGCCTGTGATGGTATATGAATAAATGTTAATGTTAATACCAGTATAGGTATTGATATTGTTATCACTAGCAATATTGTCACAAACAGTTATGTAAGTAATTGAGCAATCTATCTTGATGATTAGGCAAGTTTGATGGCGGTCAGTGAATCCCCTGTTAAGTGATGATCACTAAGCTGATTCATCCAGGGTGTACATTTTAACCAATTAATATTTTATATGTTAATTTTAATCAAGCAATCGTGACAGCCCTAATATTAAAATGATCAAATATTCATTTCCTTTCAGGGTTTCCAGCAGGAGAGCTTCAGAAACCGTTCTTCTGGGGACTGAACTACCCTCGGTGAGAGCTCAGTTGCTTCACCCAGCTTTTAAGCTTTTTTTTTTCTCCTGTTTTTTCTCCAGGACAGACTTTCTGACTGTGCTCAAATGTGTTCAACAGATCGTTAAGTTACGGAGCAATTGGTGTTATTGTTGGGCACGAGCTCACTCATGGTTTTGACAACAATGGTAAGGCAGTGTGGCTTTTACACGTCATAAGTGGTAAGTGCCTCATTGACATGTCCTTGTTTGGGTGCATTTGTAGGCCGGAAATATGACAAAAACGGGAATCTAGACCAGTGGTGGAGCAACGCCTCAATCGCTTCCTTCAACGACAAGACACAGTGCATGATTGATCAGTACAACAGCTACCTCTGGAAAGAGGCGGGGCTTAATGTAAGTAAACCCCAGCACATTTATTTATTAACCTGCCTCAATTCCTTCTAATTCTAAACAATATGTTCAAAAGTTTGTAGACACCAGCTCATCCAGCTCTACCTCTGAAATCAAGTATTAGTTTTTCACCCTTTGCTGCAGTATCAGCCTCTACTCTTATGGGAAGACTTTACACTAGGTATTTTTTTACATTGCTGTAAGGATTTGATTGAACACCAGCTCATCCCAGTGGCACTGGATGAAGCTCAATCAATCAACAAAAAGCAGTGTCACTGCTCAGAAGTCCAGTGTTGGCAGACTATTTGCTCTTCTAGCCAACACTTGGAATTGGGCATGTTCATGTGTGGCTTCTCCAGAGCTTACATTTCTCTAACAAAAGCATTCCAGCAATGCTTTTCTATGGAGATGTGGGCTATGTGGGCACAACTGAATGCATGTGCCAGCAATGGGTGAACAAGAACTGAATGCACTAATTAGAAGGAGTGTCTGGACACATCTAGTACATTTCAGCCCTTCATTCCTGGGTCTGAAGATACAAATAACACGAATATATAATTTCTAAATGTCAATTATGGATAAGTAAGTGCTCAGCTGTATTTACTGTAATGTGCTGTTTATTCACAGGTCAGGGGGAAGAGGACGCTGGCAGAGAACATAGCCGACAATGGAGGCATACGAGAATCTTTCAGGGTACCTTCTTCTGTCCAGACCTACTTCAGTCTGTATTTTCTTAAGGTTGCAGTAGAAAAGTAGTGAAGATGTTTGTGTGGGCTGATTCGTAGGCCTACAGGAGGTGGATTGAAAAGGAAAGGTCGGGGGTGGAGGAGCCATTATTGCCAGGACTGGGTTTGACCAACAATCAGTTGTTCTTCCTCAGCTACGCCCACGTGAGTCATTGATTATCTCGTCTTCAGCTCAGTGAAGTAACACGGTAACAGCAGGGCTACAAAATGCTCAAGTGTAGTTCATCCTTATTATTGCTGGATCATATGTATTTTATGTATTTTACTCAGTTTGAACTTTTCCAAGAAATAAACCCTCAAAGTACAAATTTACGACTCCAAATCAGAGCAGCTTCAGTTATTGAAACATATTCATGTGAGTGTGAAAGGAAAAGGACCACAATTTGTCTCTGTCCTAGTACCAGTACCGCCTATAACACACCACCACATCACACACACTCACATTACACACCACCACATCACACACAGACACATTACACACCTCCACATCACACACACACACATTACACATCTGACTTTTGGTCAGATTAAGTACAAGACTGTATATAATATCATTCATATAATATGAGAAAAAGACTTGTTTCATAGTAATTCTTGATCAAGATGTAACAACCCTGAAAAATCATATTAACCAATAAAATGTATCACCCTTCCGTTTCACCACGTCCATCTTTCATCGAGTGAAATGCTCTGCTACCTTGTAGACCCCTGATACTGTTTTCGCAGAGAAATTTGACGGTACAGTAGAGAAATGCATAATAATACCCCATTCACCTTGTCTTTAAATCTTGTTTGAGGCTGCCTGTGACACCCAGACCTAAAGACATGTGTGTGTTTGTCAGGTGCGCTGTAACTCCTACAGGCCAGAGGCAGCACGAGATCAGATTCTAAGTGGGGCCCACAGTCCTCCAAAGTATAGGTGAGACTCACACACACACACACACACACACACACACACACACACACACACAC
>JBBJLR010000001.1:10057384-10073661 GCA_037577145.1 Brachypetersius gabonensis | reverse complement strand
TGTGTGTGTGTGTGTGTGTGTGTGTGTGTGTGTGTGTGTGTGTGTGTGTGTGTGTGTGTGTGTGTACACGTGGGTGTGAGAGCCAGAAGGGGAAAGAGTAGTTTATAACAGAAAGATGGGTCATGGTCTAAGGCCCATATGTAGCAGATTCACTGTGCAAAAGCTGCTTGTTAGCAGTAATGGCACAAGAGCTCGTGTTAATGAGACAAAAACACACATTGCACTGAGAGCTAATGGGAAACAGTCAATATGCCACTGGTTGCCATCACACAGATGCTTCATTGAAAAGCTATTACATGAATGAACACTTCACAGTCCCTCGGTGTGAAGTATATTTTGCCACTAGTCGTTATATTTAACCAGCGATACTATGCAGAGTAAACAATCTTCAATCTAGAGTTCTGCATGTCTACGGGACTCACCACAATAAAATGCAAACTAATGAAGTAAATAAGCACTAAGAAGCAACCAACCACATGAACAATACCCCTGTTGGGTTATTGTAGACTACATAGATGGCTTGAGCCTTTAGATCAGTGGTGCATGATTCCAGTCTTGAAGGAATGGTGTCCAGCACAGTTTGGTGATTTCCTGGTACAAACACACCAGATTCCACTCACCTTTTTATGGCCAGGTTTAGTGGGTGCGCTTAAGCAGAAAATACCAAACTGTGTCGGACACCGGCCCCTCAGGACTAGCACTATGCACCCTCTGGGGCTAGTCAGACAGCTACCACTACAGAAAGTGCTTCTAAGAAAGACAATTGCACAACAATAATGCTGAACAAAGGCCTGTCTGACAGAGGCAGTCATTTCAAACGAGACTAACAGACAAAGACCAGCTAACATTTACTTGCTGTAATAAATGTCAGAAATTGGCCACAAATTGGGCACCTGAGGTTTGAAGGGTTTCCTTTGTATTGACGTTTTGCTGCAGCCATAGAAAGCCTATAAAAATAAACGGTATGTAGTTTAATTATTGCTTTGTGTTTATGTAGAATATGTGGCCTTTCTTCATAATGAAATGAACTAGGCCTGATAACCATGACCGCCCTATAATTCCACTGAATCACCTGGGGAGTGTATGTGAACTACTCATGAATAATGAAGTGCAGAACATCGCACACTGCTTGTTCCACTGTGGAGCTTTTGTGGCCATTAATGTGCTTCCCGGTACGAGTGGATTTCTCAATTGTGTAAAAGCAGGACCCCAATAAACGCCGTTCCAAACATTGCACTGAAGTGATAAAGAGGTAAGAGGTTATGTTCGCAGGCCTCTACATTTGTTTAAATGTGTAGAAAACAGTCCAAAAGATTACTATTCTCTGTGTACGCTCTGATTTCTGAAAGGCTTTGTATTAGAAAGTTTTCACACCGAGCTAATTAACTTTCTGAGACCCGCTTTGCTGAGGTCAAGTGTGTCCTTGCAGTCTTTGGTGACCCTTGGAGCCTAACCATGACCATACAAACCTTCCATAGGTTTCTCTAAAGGTTTGAAGTTCCAAACAGGTCTCCTTAAATACATTACCCACAGTGCAATGTGCTCATGAGGTCATAGCAGGAAAATAATTTCTCATTACACCTACCCCCCAGTTATACACGAATCAGGAGTCGCGAATTCAGTCACAAGCGGATTTTTTTTGAGAAACAAACTTATAGTTTTCCGCAGAAATCGGCACAATAACATGGAAACTGCAAATATCCTCCACCTTTTTTTGCTTTTTTGTTGCAATAAATATACTTTTTTCTGGATGTTTTCACACAAGGGGACCAATACTTTTGTCTTGTGACCTTCCGAGTTGCATATCTCAGCGGGGAAAGCACTCGGACACTTCAAAATCCACAGTTCAGTAGATCCAGGAGACCTTTTTAATGAGCCCTCATCTGTATTTTTAGCCCGAGTAGATTTTATTCACTGAAAACCCGTCACCTCGCTGCAGTGTCCCAATACTTTTGTCCCGCAACCTTCCAAGTTGCATTACTCGGCGGGGAATTGAAATTTGAATTTCAGTTTACGTTTACATTTTCTTTAAGGGTAATGCAATAAACTGGATTTAAAATGACATTTAAGTGTTCTGTTCTGAGTTTACACTATAAATGTTTTTTTTTTTAAACCAAAACACCAGAATGCGGTTTTTCATTATACGTGGGTGCTCTTGTATTACAGCACACAAGTTTTGGTTGACTTTGTGTTCACAATATCATTGATTATTACTTTCCTGTCTGTTTATCTTCCCCATGATCTTTCTAAAGGCGTTTAGAATTGCATCGACCTGTTTCATCTATTTCTTCTCACTAGATTCCATCTACACTTATATTTTGCCCCCTTTTCTCTGCATTTCTGCTTTACTGTTTTTTCCCCATTTTCCAGCCTCTAATGTTAATCATGGGTCCTCTATTTAACTTTCATGGTTCTCTCTAACAGTATAACCTTTGATGAACTAATATGATCTAATAATCACTCTTCCATCATTGTACAATATTATTAATAAAAATATATTACTACATACCCCTTAGTTACTCCATAAATGAGCTCATAGTTCTTATTGTTTTGCTGCCTGCATGGTGTTGAAGAGTATGTGTTCAAACCTTTTTTTTTGTGTTTTCCCAAAATCTATGGGGACAAAATACAAGAGATAAAACCATCTTGACCAATTCCCACTTTCCATAAAGCACCAACGATCCTCATAATTCAGATTTTTTTCTCCCTCACTGTTAAACATGATGGCATTTCTCCCCATTAACATTTCTAAATAAACCAGTCAAAGCTCTGCCAAAGACCTGAACTAACACTATTGTATCTGTTACTTTAAGCCCCAGTTTTCTCAGGCATCACTGAAAACACTGGGTAACACATTTTTTTTATAATAAAAGGTCTGTTTCATTGCCATTTTGATGTTTCTTAGTGACATTTTGCACGCTGATTCAGAAAATCAGACTCGTTTTTTCCTATCTTCAATAGTTGTTGAGATAAACTAAATTCTATGTGTAATTTTTATTATAAGGTTGTTGTAGTACTACTATAATTTTCATATTTAGTCTCACTGATGCGTGTCTCGCGCTCAATGCGTGAGAGTTGGCAATCCTGCTATCTACATATACAACATGTAGATAACAGCTACATGAAAACACATGAAAATAAACGTTACCATTAAAATCAGCGTGGCAAGACTGTAGAAGAAACGCTACAAAATGTAATTCTTGCCTGATGTAAATTAAGGGGCTGTTTGTCCAATCAATACACTTACGTCGCACATGATCTGGTCGTTATGAGATTTTATCTGCAATTTCCGCTTCTGAGAAAAAGGAAAACGAATAAAATCAAGTCTCCTTGAGAGTTAGAATTTAATTTGAGGCATTGCTTCCTTTCCAAAAACAAAACCCAGTGAAGGCAACTTGGACAGAAACCTCTCTCTTTAGCTACTGCAGAGCCTCTAGCACTCATGTGGAGGTGAGCACAAAACCAGTCATTATTGTTTATGAAACAACAAGCCCGACTAAAATTCTCTTTATTTCTATGATATGCTACCCAGGTAATGCTGCTTTTTAATTCTACCCTCTGAATAACCTAATAATCATCATGGCACTGTCCTCTTCTGGTCCTAACACATCAGTAGGAGTGGACGGGGCGGTTTCAAATTGCTTTAAAAAAAAACAGCCACCAGGGGGAGCTCATTCAAAACTTCCACCATGGAGAACGCATGTTTGGAACTTTGCACATTGAAAATGTCAGTCATCTTTTTTTCTGTCAAACAGGCAAATACCACACACACACACACACACACACACACACACACACACACACACACACACACACACACACACAGACATAAATGCTCACTCATGGGGGAAATGTGCCAACTGTTGAAATGACTGCTTGGCGTCGTCTTCTGAAGGAATTCAATTACTGGGACGATGAGTGACATCCCAGAAGGTCTGAATGGAGAAGAACGCAGCAGGACGGGTTTTAAAAAGTTGGACTGAAAGCTTTCGGAAGGCATTAGACACAGCTGGATGGGCGCAGAAGACCTTGACCTGCCCCTTTACTTCCATCAGAGACCTCTGGCTTCTGAAGGTAGACCATGTCCTGGCACTGCAGGGCATTTCAGTACACTACGAACCCAAAAGCTTCATATTACCCCTTAAAATGACCTTAAGTTCCCATACAGATTAAGGCTGATAGAACTTTCCGAATTAACGTCTTAAATTTAAGATGAAGGGGTTTCACACTCATGCTTTAAATTGTAATGTAAAATTAAGAGGTTGGTTTCACAAATCAACAGTCACTTAACAAAAAAATAAGGGTCTGGTATATTTTCAGGGGTAAATTATGGTAGGGTTCAGCACATTTGAGGTACATTGTGTTTTGTTGTGATAAATCTCTGTGTATTATATAATCTGATCTTGTTTTGTAAGATGTAAGCGCTCCTTTGCACAAAGGTATAACCCAAGTTCAGTAGAAGACAACTTCTACTTCTGTTTTTACCCATGCAACACATTACACATGATAAGAAATGTGAGCAAGTCAATTTGAGATTACTTAACAGCTCTGAGTAATTTGAAGCTGGTGTGTGAAGATTTAGGCCTTCAGTTTACATAATTAGTGTATTTAAGGTTCCATTACATTAGCTGCATTAGCTTTATGGCTCCAAACCTAAATAAGAGTACCATCAAAACATGTCTTGGCAGATTGCACTTTCAGTTAGTGGGAAATCGTGTACATTACCATGTTAAAGGGTGCGTAATCCATAGAAAACTCATGCGCAAAGAAGTCAAAGAAAAATGTAGGCTGTTGTAATGAATACTGGAAAGAATCCGATCAAGAATACAAAAAAATGTATGTTTTATTTAACAAACAAACTCCGCCAGGTAAAAAGTAAAACAAAAAAACAAAAAAAGGGAAATAGCCTTATGCATGGTGAACAAGGATACTATTATAAGAGGAAAAAAGAAATGAAACCATCAAAACATCAGAACTCACTCCATAATCGCAAGATCGCATTTTAATCCATGACGCACTGATGTCAGAGATAAAAAAAAAAAAGGACGATAACCCGCTTTGTCATCACGCGTAAGTCCTTGCCTTGCTTTGCCTTTCCTTACCTTACATTGTCTTGCCTTATTGCACACAAACTGGCTCCGTTTCCTGCAGTTAACTAGTGAGTTGAATGAGGGAAATAATTCTTCTATGCTGGGTTTGGGCACGCCTGGTAGGGGGTAACAGGCATGTTGTTTTTAGTGTTGTTTTTGACATAAACACAAGCATTCGGTCTTGGGAAACACGAGGAAAATACATGCTCTGGTCACTTTAATGTTCTTGACTGGACTGTTACCATCTAACACTCGTTATTCATTGACTGAGAGACAGATGAAATCCATATAAAAAGAAAAAGCACCATCTTTCTTTCTGATTCTGTCTAAAGAGGCAGTGAGGAAGGCTTCCTTTTCAAGAGGTCATAACAACTAATCCTGCTCGCATTATTTTACTGACTAGCAAAGCATTAAAATGTGTCCAACCGCGAGATTAAATGATGAACTGGGTCCATTGTTCATCCCATTCAATAACCGTAAACAGCTCTTTGAAATGATGGATACGTACATGCAGACAATTGATGACCTCCTTCGGTGTGTATGAATATGTAATTCCAGCGTGGCAAAAAGCCCAGGCACATATCGAGCGAGTGGATATATAATAACCTGCAACCTCAGACCAGCCCATTGTGGATCCCTGGGGAACAGAGACAAATACGGGAGGACGGTGGAAATGATATGAACATGAACTGGCTCAGTTCCCTGCATCTTCACTCCACTGCCATCTCTTACAATCTTCAGGCATTTTCAGCAGCAGAGGCACAGAGGGCTCAGACAGTATTGGTTTTTTTTCAATTTTTTGTCATTGTCAATTTCACCTGGCTAGCTAGATCTCGTGCTAGCACACAATATTACCGACCATGAAGGCTAACACATAAGAAGCCACATCATCGTTTTAAACGAGTGATCAGTTTTGTCTCGTCATGTATACATACTCCGATCAGCTATAATATTGTGTACGTCCCTCTCGTGCCTCCAAAACAGCCATGAACCTTTTGAGGCATGGAGTCCACAAGAGCTCTGAAGGTGTGATGTAGTGTTTGGCACTAAGATGTTCACAGTGGATGCTTTAAGTCCTGTAAATTGTGAGGAGGGGCCTCCAGGGATCAGACGAGTTTGTCCAAATTTGAGGAATTTGGAGTTTGTCCAGCACATTCCACAGATGCTCGATCAGGTTGAGATCCGGGGAATTCGGAGGCCAAGTGAACACCTTGAACTGTTTCTCAAGAAATCATTCCTGAAAGTCTTCACAGTGTGCCATCCTGCTGAAAGAGGCAAGCATTGCAATGAAGGGGTTTTTCCAACGATGTTAGCGTAGCTGGCATCAGCAAGCCCTGGGTGCCCCTACACTTTTTTTTTTACTTTTCCTTCATCAACTTTAAGAAATGACTGTTCACTTGCGGCCTGTTATATTCACTTCACTTCATTCAGAACCGGATGTTTGAAGCCTCTAAAAGCTCCTTAATGGAAAGTTTTTTACCACATATGATGATCGTCATATCATGTTCTCATATCAACATCACATATGTAAACTCAAAAGGCACGTGTAGATTCACAGGTTCAAGACTCGACACCTTGTCATAACCTGATGGCAGCCTTTCAGAATTCTGTCTGAACACAACTGATTGCAGCTCCAGAAAATAAACATGGGGACACAAGGCCTAAGAGAGCAAATGGGTGTGGGGGTGGAAGGAAGCGATATTTATGCCCTTCGCAAGCCAAAACGCAGGCAGAGGAACTCGGGTTCCATTTGTGAATGAGTGTTTCATCTCCATCCCCACTTTGTCGGCACTCTTCAAAGACCTTGCAAAAGATATACACTGGTTCGGCCCCATTTTCTCCTTGCAGTCCCCTCATCAATAATGCACTAATCAATATGGGTGAATAATTCATCACAGGGGAGGGGATGAGGGACAGGAGAAATCTTTTTCATCCGGCGCTTTGTCACTCAAGAGTCCCTCTCAGGAGCTATTCTGGACATAAACAACCTCTGGACATCAGTGACAACCTTTCATAACTCAGCAAAAAACCTGTGGCATTCCAAAAAGTCATTTCTATTATTTTTGGTTTATTTGAGTTAAGAGCTTGAAATATTTGAACCCGGGTAGTCAGATTCAAACTTCACATTCATCTCTTTTTTACTTTGAGCTGCATTTATCTTACTTTGACTTCCATCCACCATAATATATTACTGTTGGACCAGAAACGGTTGTAAATTTGGCACACTGGAGTCACCAATGTTAAAATAATGTTGTCGGAAGCACTGATTGATATCATAAATAGAATTTTGCCCGTTCACTTGAGTTGGGACAGACTTTTATCAGATTACAATCAGCTTCAGACTGAGTTTATTTGGATTTCAGTTGAGTTCAGTTGAGACAAATTTGCCAAGCTGCTGTCGAATTGGGAAATAATCTTCTAGTATTACACTTAAAATCAATAAGAATTCAAAATATTTGCACTCAGACAGATCTTTGTTGGACTAATCATATTCAGGCAGACCTTTGTTTGATTTTTTTTGCATTTTAGTTGAGTTTGACAATTTGTTCAGGCTGCAGTTGATCTTACAAATTTGTCAGGCTGCAGTCGAATTGGGAAAGACTTTTTAATACTACTGTTAAAATCAGTAAGAATTCAGATGGAATTTTGTCGGGTTACGAATGAGTTTACACTGAATTTTGTTGAGTTAAACGTGTTTACACTGAATTTTGTTGAGTTAAACGTGTTTACACTGAATTTTGTTGGGCTATAGTCATGTTCAGATAGAATTTTATTGGGTTTGCTCAGGCTTGTTGTCAGGGTTATATATGGTTTCAGACTAAAAGGTTTCAGGCTTGATTAAAGCTGAAATGTGAGTAGCTGACTACAAGATTATGTCCCATAGGCATGTTCAGCGTGAATAAATGGCGTTCTTACAACGGCGCCAGTGGCAGGGGGATGTTTATGAGGGTAATCAGAGTGACAGACATACAAGGTGTGGGCTGGGAAGCGGACGCAAGTGTGTGATATACGCGCCGCCAGGCCAGGATTGCTGTAGGCCTCATTCATCTTCTCCTCACACCCAGCCAACTGGAGTGAACAAACTTTAATCACATTAGAGCTGCCTGAGCCTGCATTACGGAGTGATGGCATATGATGCAGCGTCGCCTACAAAAAGACCCATTAACCAGCATATAAGGCCCTCATCTCTGAACACCGGACCACAGCAACACATACTGAACTCAAACAGATGCATAGTGAAAGCTGGGGTATGTTGTAAAATCAAATCACACCGTTTCCTTCTTATCTACAATCTGATGTCAGTCAAAATGTTTTGCATAGGGCTATGAGGCTTACTGGGCCCATCTAGGTGTTACGTAATCTCAGGTAGACTTACTTGACACAAATTAGAGAGTATATTGCATCTGTAGAAACTTAAAGCCTGGATTTTATTGCATTTTTGTACAAATCAGTATGTCATCCAGTGTCGTAGACCAGGGAAACACACCAAATCCAAACAAACCCGACCCCGGTTCGATGCAAAATGGTTAATAGAAGAGAAATCTATTGAAGAAAAACAGATGATGATAGAAACAAAGGTTCACAAAGGCTACAACACAAGTCTGTTGGATTTTTTGGAAAAATTTGTGCCTTGTTAACACAGAGACAACTCCTACAGATGGAACGAACTCACAGCAAGACATAAAGAGACCCATACAGGGGAGAGCAGAACACCCATTTAGGCATGTACACATGTGCAAACAGAGCGAAGAAGCTCAGAGACACAAACAAAAGAATTTATGTCAGCACTTAGGGGAAAACTCATTCTGACACACATGAAGGAGAAGCAATCCATAAACCCTCAGAGGGAGGAATAAAGATGGAATATGTAAATCTTTAGCTTTATGGTCTTGTTTGCCATGTGGAGATATGGTAATGTGCTCATGACTTGTTTGTGGATTAGATGATGTGAGTGAGAATGACAGTGTGGGACGCAAAAACATGACACTAGGACAAGACAAATGAGGCTTTTGCCACCGGCACAGAGCTTGATGATTTAAAATCTGAAATTTTGGTCCAACCCTGAACATACTGATCATTCTCTGTGCAATAAATACTGATCTCCAGTGCTACAAACGGTTATTTCTTTTTCATAAGGTTGAGACAAATTGTTTGCAAAGCTTTTGTCTTACAGTGAATGAAATGGCCATGTTAGGGTCAGTTTTCTCAGGCTGTCTTTGCTTCATATTATATTTTGTTGGGAGGATCTGATGCTCAGTAAAAGAACATTTTAAAATGAATAGCCTAATTATCAGCTGCAATAAATTCCACGTTAATGAATCAGTACGTTCCCCCAACAATAAATAAAAATGACATCTTTCATCAATAATATAAATGTGACTTTTCACACATATTATAACTTTTCAAGAGAAGGATAAAACATTCTTAACTTTTATCGCCGCATGTTTAAATGGTGTTAAAAATGCAGTTTTTGATGATTGATTGTGTGATTCACCCTCAAGAATTGCATGAGGTTTGTTTTTCAATGGTGATAAAAACCAGAAGTCTTCAGTCTTTGAAGACCCCGTTTTGGGAATCTGTATCTTCTCCAGTTTTAGTGTTTTGCTTACTCTAACACACCTACCCTAGCACTTGACAAGCGTGTTCATCCTTTTATGAGCTTTCTCAGGGGTGCTAGATGAGGGGAAAACGTGGGGACTCCAGAACTGCGATTGAGATCCCTTCTTTAAAAGCTCCCCGCAAAAAAAAAGAATACGGCCTGTTACCTGAGACACTGCTTTAAAATATTTTGGAGATAAAAATTATTTTTAAAAAGAATTGAATGGTTTTGCTTCTGTCTTAGAGAAGGAATCTTGCAGAAATGCTGAAAACCCCTTTAAGAATGACCCCCGTCGAATCTGATGTTAATAGGTGTGTCTGTCAGGCTGAGGCAAATAATTCAAGCTCTAATAGCCCCCTGTCATCATTCGCTCCTGATTCTCAACAAGACCTTTACAATCATTTGTCTTTGCAGAACATAAATTCTGATCTTGATGTCCTCAGCACTGGACCACTCAGCGCTCATCCCTGGCCAGGTGCTGTCACGAATCCATGCTGCAGTTTGGGGCTCTGAAATGAGAAAATGAAGCTCCGAAAAAGGTTGGAAAGGCTGCGGCACCATGCCAGACGCTCAGCAGATTGACTCGGGACAAGCAGGCACAGAGAGAAAATCGAGAGAGAGAGAGATGGAGCCTCAGTCAGCTTCTAACTAGATCATTTCTTTTCCCTAAAGGTGTTTATCCATCATGGTTACTCTGCGCTTGATCAGGGGTGGGAATGCTGGTCACCCTCCTTTGTCAGGACCATTTAAAGTTCAGCAAGCCCTGATAGATGGAGGTTCTGACAGAGCGAAAGAGATTCAGGCCCTAGCCAATCTTGAAGACAGATTTACTGCTAAAACATCCAGAAAACAGCTGCTTTCCGCTCCCATAAATAGAAATAACTCAGTCAGAAAGAAAAACACTTCCTCCATCAATGAATAAGTAAGACAGCGGTTTGGACCAGAGCAGAGGAGATACTTGAACTCAGCATAATCTCACTGATATGAGGCTAAGAGAGAGAGGGGGGCACAGATCGTTTGTCTTGGTGGAGAGATGACTGATGGAGAAACTCATTGCCTGAAACTATATTTTAGCCTGCACCATCACGGCAAGCCATCAGAAAATCTGATTTTATTTTGAAAGATTTGTTCCAATCATTTCTGACAGGGAGCATGACAGGAAACTCGAAGGACTTCACTCTTCTCTTCTTTTTCTCTTCTCTTCTCTTCTCCTCTCTTCTCCTCTCCTCTCTTCTCTTCTCCTCTCTTCTCTTCTCCTCTTCTCTCTTCTATTCTCCTCTCCTCTCTTCTCTTCTCTTCTCTTTTCCTCTCCTCTCTTCTCTTCTCTTTTCCTTTCCTCTCTTCTCTTCTCTTCTTTTTAATTTTTTTCTCATCGCCCCGGCTCCCTTTTCTTCTCATTTTTCCTATTCTCTTCTGTTACTTTTTTGGCTTCTATTTTCTTAATCATTTTGCTCTATTTTGTTAAGTTCTTTACCATTATCTTCGCTTTCCTTCTTCTTTTCACCCCCATACTCCTCTTCTCTTCTCTTCTCTTCTCTTCTCCTTTTCACCCCATTCTCTTCTCCCCTCTTTTCTTCTCATTTTCATCTTCTCTTCTCTTACTTTGTTTTTTCATTATCTTCCATTATGTTCTTCCTCTTCTATTATCTTCTGTTTTCTTCTCATTCCTTTTGTGCTGTTTAAATCTCTTCTCTTCATTTCTCATTTCATTTAATCTCATCTCTTACTCCTTTGGCTTCTACTTTCTTCTTTTTTTTCATTTCACTGTCTTTTGTTAACCTCTTTACCATTGTCTTCGCTTCCCTTCTTCTTTTCACCTCAATTCTCTTCTCTCCTCTTCTCTTCCCTTTTTTCTCTTCTTCCCTCCTCTCTTCTCTCCTCCTTCTCATCTCGTTTTTAGTTGTTCTCTTCATACAGAAAGTAGGTATGAAATGACCTTTTGTGTGCTCACAGCAGAGGTCCGATCATTTTGTGTTAAAAGTGGTTGGAAGATGATCTGGGGCTGTGTTTGGCCTGTTTGCTTGTTCTGTGGCCCGGGGGTCTGTGTGACCAGAGCAATTTGGCATATGGGGGGTCTCTGCTATCAGCGACCTTAATGATGCTGTTTTCCGCTTCACCTCTCTGTAGTTTCATAGCCACCAGCCCTGACAAAGCGCACACACACCATTCTCGTTTAAACTTCCTGCTGCTGACAACAAAGAAGCCCATCGCTCTCACAACACACCACCCCCTCGCAGACACGGGTACCAATACAGCGCGCACACACACACACACACACACACACACACACACACAGAATCACACTCAGAGGAACAGCTCTTCCATCTGCCTGTTCGGCAAAACTTTTAATGACTTAAAAGAGCATGTTGCTTTCCCCACTGTCTGCTTGTCTGGCCGCCTGGTGGCTAAGGCATCTCTGATACACAATCAGCGGCTGATATTATTTCCAAGGCCGTGCTGTCTCCCTTTTCTGACATATTAGTGCCGTTAGAGAGAATAGAAATAAAACAGTAGCTGCCAGTCAACACCAGACAGGACAAAGAAAGAGTGACATTAGTCTGCAGTCTGTTTGTATCCTTCATTTCTGTGACTGGTCACAAACATTTCCACCCATAGTTCTTTCTTCGCCCATTTTGGCTGCTTTGTAAGGGGAAGGATGAGAGTTTTTCAGCCTAATGTCTTCTTGCTGCAGTCTATACTTAGTCTATAATATAACTGGGGACAATAAAATCACTTTTGTAGATATACAGGAACTGTGCTGTACCTAAACTGTACTGTGATGGCACAGAACTCCCATCACACTTAGATTTTCCAGTGGATTTTAGCCCAGGAACAGTGTTTGATGTGCAATTTTCTCCCCACAGATCACTGCAAAACCACATCCATGGAATCAAGCCAGCATAAAGGTTTTTGCTATTCTTGTCCTTTATTATTTATAATCTTGTGAGAGTTTCATTTTTTTCTCAGCGTACTTTAGCTGTTCACCAAAAACATAACCCTGCTAACATGTTAGCGATGTCGTGGTACACCATGTTTCTCACAGTGTTAAAGATACATTTACGATTATTTCATTTATGTTTTATGTTAAAGGCATTTAGCAGACGTACATCAGTGCTTAAGTAGCCCATATCTGTTCTTCATACCTGTAAAGCTTTAAATCAACATTTTGCTTTTAACCAAGTTACAGCAAGCTAAGTTGCACACCCTAACAAACCCTGTCAAAAAGAATGTCAGAGGTTCATACACTAGTAAGGAATAACAGTTTAGCACCTAAGGGTTTTTAATATATAGGAGATGTATGAGAGATAAGCGATAGTACTAGTTTTGCTAGCGTCACAGAAAATTCCCCTGAAACTGATCTAAAGCCCAGTCAGGCGGTAATGCTTGTACTTCATTGACCTCCCTTTTATTAGTTTGTATCCATTGTTGTTTTTTTGTAGACAGTAAAATCTGCGAATGACCGTGGCAGCATGGGTCTGGCTAGGGTACAGGTTGCTGCATTGTAATGGAAAAACATTTGTTCACGGTATGGCATGGTTCCTTGTGCCAGTGGGAAAGTGCCATAATTCTGCCTAGGACAGAAAAGAAAGCCTGTTATAGAAAAACACAATAGAATCCTAATAGAAGTTTTCGGGAAGTTGCTGAATTCCGTTGGTAAGATTTATGTCAAAGACACTGTAGAACACTTTCAGCCTTTCAAAAGTATTTATAAACTGACACCCGTCCCCCATGGTTTAGTTGTGAAATCCATGTGGTTTTCTATTTCTTTCAAATTTATGGTCATGAATGTAATCCCAGTCAAAATATATGTTTCATAAAAGCCAACACTGAGATCTGCGGCTGCTTATTGTGCAGCACCTCTAATCAGCCAGCACAGCCCTCTCAGCCCGCTCAGTTTAATGTGTGTTGGTTTTGTGCGCTGACATTTAAACAGTCTACCAAAACGGATGTTACACAAAATCATGCAGCAGATAAATGTCCCTTACACAACAAGAACGAAAGACAGAAGAAAGAACACTTTGAGCCAGAGTTACAGCAAAATTCCCATTCAGCCACACTGAAGAGTCAAAGCTATGTGGTGTGAGTGTGATGTGTGAAACTCTCAGTACCTTGAGAATGGATAGTAATGGCTTTTGTGACAAAACAGGTTCAGAATGTCCTGTATGTTAGAGCTCATAACAGTTGTTTTTTTAAAGGATGGCATTTATCAAGTATAGAACTGACTGATTAACATGGATTCTGATGGACAAGTTGGCAGCTGCTGTAGCCTCAAAGCTATCTGTATCAGTCTGTCTGTCATCGTCTAAAATGGACGAAATGAGAGATTTGTACAGCACTCGTTTTCATTTGGGGTTTCTTTTCTCATTTGGTTATCTTGTTAAGGAAATTATAGCAGGATATGCGCCCTTGGTAACGGATGTGCTGCTTGGTTTGGGCACAATACATGGCACTCCTGGAAATTTAGCCTGCATTGCAGTGAAAATTTTACTGGAGCTTTTTCCCTTCACTATTGATTATTTTTATGGACATTGTCACTGTAGTTTCTTTGACAAAACTAGGTTCTTGGAACTGGTTCTCGATTCCTACCCAGTATGTGAGGAATTAATTATTTTTATTTTAAAAGCATAAACATGTCTGTGTGAATATAGTGGGATGTGCCCCATGCATCAGGCCTAAATAATATTTTTTTCCACATTGCCCACCTCCATACCACCATGTGATGAGATTACACATTTATTCCTAATTTAGTCACCAAAGTCTCCATCTCCGGTTTGCTGCAAGCTCTGTTTTTCCTTCGTTTGTATTAAACAGTGCTTAGAGATGGCTGTGACTGGCTGAGAGTCACAAACAGTGAATTAAACTGCAGCGCTGTAATTCATTTATCAGTAATGGGACTACCAGAGGGAAGAACTGTGGCATCATGCTACCAATAAAGTGGTAAATAACTAGCTAATACTGCTTTGTCCATGAGAATAGTATAATATAAATGGCAAGTAGAGAAAAGATTAAGAATCGTATCTTTAATCAGGAGAATACAGCAAAACAGACCTCAGACTTGTGTTATAAAGGTGGGTTTCCTGGCAACACCTGGTTGCCTGTGGGGCCCAGCAGAAAACAGCTCACACTGAGAGAACAGACTAGCACTGACAGGGACTGGATGTAGAAAAAAAATTGTGTCTAATACATATTTGAATATTTCTTTGAAGTCTAACATGAACACGACAATCTTTTCACTTCTTGTTATTGACGAGGCCTCATTCTTTAGCTCTCTCTCTTTCTTTTCCTTTCCTTTCTCTCTCAGTCTGAAAAAGGCTTTTCTTCCATATTCATTTCCTTTAAAGCCTTGAAAATCCGATTTACAGCATTTGGCGGACGCTCTTATCCAAAACTACGTACATCTGTGCTGTGTAGTCCATCAGAAAACACATCCTTCATACTAGTATGTCTAGACTTAAAATTAAAAGCTGCTAGAAGACATAGATCACACACACAGAAGATAGTTAAGATGGTTAAGTAGTTGTTCTATATGCTCAGTGAAGAGGTGGGTCTTCAGTCTGCATTTGAAGACATTAAGGGTCTCAGCAATTCTGATGGTCCACTGGTGCCAAAGCTGTGGAAAGACTTGAGGTACTGCTTTGACAGTCTTCACTCCACTTCATGCCCTCTAGCTCCTCTATAGCAGTGTTGACTGCATTATGTGCCCTAAAGCCATCTGCTGACTGCTTTGATTTCTGTCCTGATACCACACTGGAATTAGCTTTCAAATTTGGAAGCAAGGAAGAGAGACTTTATTACATCACAGCCTCTTTCTCTGGACTGTCCATTAGACTGCTGGTATAACAGCATTACTCTCATGACAAAACCTTGTATCAGTGAATATTAGTTTTATAGAGGAACACAATGTTCTTATACTCTAAAAAGGGGCGTGTCAAAGTGTTGACTTAGACAAAGTAAATGTGTTGTCCCTCTATAGCAGTGTTGACTGCATTATGTGCCCTAAAGCACTTCATGCCCTCTAGCTCCTCTATAGCAGTGTTGACTGCATTATGTGCCCTAAAGCCATCTGCTGACTGCTTTGATTTCTGTCCTGATACCACACTGGAATTAGCTTTCAAATTTGGAAGCAAGGAAGAGAGACTTTATTACATCACAGCCTCTTTCTCTGGACTGTCCATTAGACTGCTGGTATAACACCATTACAAAACCTTGTATCAGTCAATATTAGCTTTATAGGGAGAGCTAATCTAGAATCAGTCCTTGTGTAAATGGCAATCATAATCATGGAGGAGTCTGGGCCAGGATCAGTCCCCTCCAGCCCTGGTGTTGTCTGCAATGACTGCGCTGGCAGAAGTTCTGTTCATTTGTACTGCAGTAAGTCATACTGTGTGCTAAACCAGCATTTCGCCCCCCTCCCCGCCCATTGTTTCAGCATTCTAGTGTTCAGTATTTCCACCATAGTGGTGTATATATGAGTGTAATATATATATATATATATATTACACTCATATATCCTGTAGTGGGCCCTGTGCTCACTGCCCAGCACCGTGGAGCTCGACTGGCATTTGCTCAAGAACACCAGAATTGGC
>JBBJLR010000001.1:10043184-10057284 GCA_037577145.1 Brachypetersius gabonensis | reverse complement strand
GTGTGTGTGTGTGTGTGTGTGTGTGTGTGTGTGTGTGTGTGTGTGTGTATCTACAGTGTTCTTATATTTACTTATATATCCACCCCGTATATATACTCATTGTGTACATGCATACAACTTGTCTACACTTAGTTTACAAATACATATATCTATATATTTTACAATACAGATGTCTGTATTTATATTTCTAGATTATATAGTGTAGATTTTATACTGTACTGTGATATTGTATTTTGTTATATTCTATTGTTTTCTTAATTCTTGCTTCTCTTTACTTTGTTTCTGTCCACTTTCTGCCGTGACAAAGTAAATTTCCCACTTAGTAAATGTCACGTTATAGACGAGGAACGACTGAACCTTAGCCGCAATTGTAGCGTGGTGGAAGAGCCCAAGTGTGAGGGCACGAAAGAGCAGGTAAGCCACGAGGTTTGCTCTGAGAATGCTCCAGAGAGGAGTAGAAGCTCGCACCAATGCGTCTGTGTTCTCACTCGCACACACAGGAAGAGAGAGAGAGGAGCTCGGGAGAGCCAGGTTACTCACGGTACCGGAGTGGATTGGGTTTTGAGACACGTGCGGAATAAAGCTGACTTCAATGTCTGTGTGAGGTGTGTTACCTGTCTTCTCTATTTATAGTCCCGTGAGTCATTTCCGGTGCCTGTTGACCTCACGCGACCTGGTGTGCGTGACAGTAAATTTCCTAGTAAAGGATTATTTTATCTTAATCTTAATCAGCCTTCATCTGTGCACCTTTTCTTTAACTTTGCTTTATTTCCTGCATAGGATATGAAGGTCAAAAATAAAGTAATTGTAGGGATTGTTAAATTTAGGCATTTGGTTTGGTAGTGATACCTGCAGTATCAATAAAAATGGAAAATGAAAAGACTGACAGTTGCACGTACAGAAATAATTCAGTAATAATGACATAAATTAGTATCGTCAATCTTTTTTTTTTGTAGCTGTCCTTTCCAATGTGTGAAAAGTTCAGAATGAATGGGGTAATAAAAATTACTCATAACTATCACATTAACTTATCAACAGCTAACATTAAGTTAAAACTTTGGAGATATGAGGTTTTGATCCAACACTGACAATATAGCTGCCACACTCATTGGCTGGAATCTGTAGCGACTGTTTCCCTTGGTGATGAATGAACCCCTGTGAAAATTACAAGATGTTCAAATTCAGGTTCATGTATTTCCTGCTTTCATACAATGAAACTAAAGTTACTGAAAGTAATTAATAGAATCTGACAAAGTCTATTCACTCACTCACACAGCTACATACTACGACATACATTGCATTTTAAATGGAAATACATTATTTTCTGACTACAGTAATCCCCCAGTTTTAAGTGGATCAGAAGTCACGGATTCAGTCACATACAAAAATTTTTTTGAGAACTCGCGAAACTCCCACAATAACACTGAAACTGCAAATATCCTCCGCCTTTTTTTTTCTTTTTTGTGGCAATATATATATTTTTTCTGGATGTTTTCACACGCGAGGGCTGTAGTCGACCTTGAAGCACTTTTTTTTTAAATTCCACACAAGGGTTGAGCCCCCGCACTCCAAGTGTGATTTCACCAAGGTGCAAGCACTCAGACACTTCAAACTCCACAGATCTCCAAGAGACCTTTACACCGAGCCCTCATTTGTATTTTTAACCCATGTAGATCAGGGGTTATTCCCCGAAAACTGTTCACCTTGCCACATGTCCCAATACTTTTGTCCTATGGTGGGTCCTTTAAGGGTGATGCGTTAAACTGAGTTTAAAAGGACATTAAAGTGTTCTGAGATCATATTTGGAGGCATGTTTAGGGTTTACACTATAGAAATAAAGTGCATCTCTCCCTCTCTCTCTCAGTCTCTCTCCCTCTTCCTCTCAGTCTCTCCCTCCCTCTGTCTCTCTCCCTCTCTCACTCACTCTCCCTCTCAGTCTCCCTCCCCCTTTCTCTCCGTCTCTCTCCTTCTCTCTCTCGCTCTCTGCCCCCCCCTTTGTCTATTTAAACTGTACAAGCTCAGCTGCCCAAATGTGAATGTCCTGACTGTTATCATTCTAATTAACTAATCGCTCTCTAATTGCATTCTCTTCATTAATTGCCAATTTTTTGGTACCTCTTGGGACAATGGAATGCCATTTCACCCCTTCTGCTCATTTTTTTGGTGGGGGGCAGCTTTTTTCTAAGGCACATTAGCCAGCAGAATTAAAAATCTCAATTATCTTGAGAGTGACTTGATTCAAATTAAATTACACTGGCAGGACTGCAAGCCAATCGGCTTAGGGAAATGTGCACAGTGTTCAGAACTTATGAGACCCCTTTTTGCTCAGGGGGAGCGCGTCCCTGGCCGCTCAACTGTGCACATCATCAAGGCGTTCCATGGACTTCTTCAGAGATGGGAGGCAATGTCCCATGCAATGTACCCAAGAATGAAGGTTAAGGCTCCACCACAGTTCACTGAGGAATGATGACATCAAACAAGTAATTTCTGAAGAGCACAGAACAAACCTTTGCAGATGCCTCTAGACACAAATGTTTCCGCACAATTCCTTGACGACAGGGGCCAAGCAGTTAGCCGTAATTAAAAAATGTAGGCAAGAGAGCTTCTTCAGCTCACTGGCTTAGTGCTCCCAGAGCTGCATGTACAGATATCTCAATCTGCTTCCAACACACGCGCTTCACAGAACCCAGACTACTTACAGAATCAGACCAAACAGCTCTAATCATATTCCTCTCAGCTCCAACTCTCTGGGCCAGATGTACATATGAGTTCCCTTTGGAGCAACGGTAAAATGCACCAAAAGGTTCTTGAAAGTAATATTTTGAACACCACAAACTGGCCAAGAAACTAGTTACTCCTATCATTAAAGAAGCTTCCCAACAATACGGCTTTGAGGCAGTGCCTTCAATTCACACCTGATATTTTACTAAAGAAAGTGCTTGACAACTTTCACACATACATGGAAACTAAATATATGTAGTACAGAAGTCTTATTTAAATCCAAGTTAAAGCCACGATTCTCAGTGTGATAATTTACCAAGCCCAGTTTTACATGGAGCTCCATCAAATCCCTGTTTGTCTCTTTTTACTGCAGTAGATTACATGTGTGTGTTGATTTTTGAATTTTATTCATGCACCCAATGACTGGAGGCAATGAGTCGAAATCTGGAACCAAACCTGTGTTCTAACCAGCTCACAAAATATTGACTACATTTTAGAAAAAAAAATTTATTGTTTGTTTGCATTTATTCTAATATTCAGCCGTTTTTTGCTTGAAGAAAGAAACTCACTGCTGATATAAATGACTTCAAACAATTTGCACAGGTGCCTAAGACTTTTGCGCAGTACTCTTTTCCAAAACGCGATAAACGCCAAATAAAAAAAAAAATGAGTTTGGCATGTCATTTTGCTGTACACTGAACCTATTCACTGCTCCATCAACATTTCATGTCAAATCGCTATATTTCCTTGTTTAAGATGTACTGCAAGATGCCACTTCTATCCAAACCGCAAAAAGCGCCGTACCTATTTTTTGTCAAAACGTGATATGTACTCCGGACCAATCAGAATTCGGTGAGCGCGTGACTTAATCAAGCTTGGCATCGCTCTGAGGCAATCGAGTTTTATTGCGATCTTGTTTAGTGTCCTCTTCAAAATGAGTGCTTTAAACCTTTTTGATGGCATCGATGAGCCAGTGAGACCTACAGTGGAGGTGAAAAAACGCCAACTGGACAAAGAAAACCCCCCAAAAAATAAAAAAACAGAAGGTATGTCACTCAGATGGTGCGTTAACACTACTGTGGATGTCAACACAAGGATGCTGCGACCGGTTTCTGTCAAGCCGAGAAGCTGTGACCGGACAGCCTGATGATGAACTTTAACAAGTTTTATGAAAGACCAAACAAGGTTGAGCAGGACCGGACCTTACTCTATCTCTTGAACATAACGCAAGTGAAAAGGCAGCGTTCGAAAGTCCAGGACGTGAACAAGCGAAAAGACAGGAGCGTGTCTGTCAAGTACAGTCTCGTTTTCCACAGTCACCCTGAGAAGCCCGTTTGCAAGAAGACCTTCTTTAAAGTGTTCTGATGAGTACAGTTTTCATTTCAGAATTTGCTGGTTTAATACCTTTTGTGTTTGTTTCTCCTTTGGGACAAAGATATTTTGCTTTAAAGAATGCTAACGTGACATGGAAGGTACTGATAATACTAGCCTTCATTGCTAGTTGCCCAACACTGGTGTGTATATGTGTAAGTAAGTGAGTGTGTGTGTGTGTGTGTGTCCCTGATGTTCACACATAATGCACATAAACTTTTAGCAACTAAATTAATGGATTTACAGCATTTTGGAAAATAATGGATGGATTTATAGTGTTAAAAAAAAACTTATAATCAACAAAACTGTTGTTTGATTTACAATAATTGTTCAACATGGTCAGACTGATCCAACAAACCATTTTAACAGGATAAATTAAATATTAAGTCTAGGTAAAAGTGTAATTTTCCTGAAAATGAACTATATTACATAATGGATTTATATACAATACACAAATAGAAGTAGTATTATACAGTGAATGATGATTTTATGTTCAGTATATCAATGTGTTCCTTGCATATATATATATATATAAATATAAATAATAAGTACTGGAATACCTGACCTTTATGAAAACCAGCTGAAAGGTAGAGAGCTGGATGCTGTGCGCACACACGAGCCAGAAAAAAGCAACAATTCATTGTTTTCTGAACGATTAAATAGTCAAAGCAGCTATAAATTAAAAGAGCATGCTTTACCCCTCAAAAGAAATTTTTACCCATCAAGTTCACAAGTTCACTTCTTAGTGTGCAAGTGCTTCTTTGAAAAATGTCTGGGATTTTATTTTTTTTTAGTTTTTTCACGGCTTATTACACTGTATTTTCACACAAACCACACAGAAAAAACGGCTTCCACACCTATTCTGGGATGCTCTGCTGCACAGCTCGCGTGGTCTGTGTGAATGTTCTGACCTGTTAACTGGGTGTCGAAATGAAAAGCAGGCCTGTCCTCGTCTCTCACACTGTGTGAAGTAAGGTGCCATTTATCAGACATTGCCTTTAGTCAGCTACAACAGCTGAAAACCTTTTCCATCATGCTAATGAAAGCATCAGCAGTCCCTGGAATGAACCTGTTCAGTGTCAGAACAGTAAAGACTGGTGGTATAATTGTGTGGGAAGTATTTTCTTGACAGCCCTTGGAGGTGGATGGACACCTGCAGCATGAAAAAGCAACATGTGTGATCACCTAATGATTGTAAGTAGGGGTTAGGGAGCTGCCCCTGTTATCAAAAGGTCTTGGGTTTGAATCCTAGGACTGCTAGTGGCACCACTGACATACCCTTGAGCAAGGTACCGTCCCCACACACCGGCTGCCCACTGCTTCACTTGGTGAACGGGTTAAATGCTGTGTGCTGTGGAGTGTTCATGTGTGACTGTAAGGGGCCACTTTACTTCACAGCTTTAATGGCCTGATCTGACTCCTCACACATACACTAATATGTCACGACCATGTTGGGATGTTGGGTGGGGCGCAGGTCTCGGCTTTTGTCCGGGAAACTGAAAGTGCGGGCTATGATCCCCGTGCTACAATGGTTCCAGTGCCCATACCTTAATGTCTCCCGCCTTTGCATGGATTTGTGAAATTCCATCGGCAGCTCCTGATTTCCTCTACTGAAGTATTGAAGACGTATTTGATGAGAACTACTATGTAATACTGGACTTTTGTGAAGAGAGGTCTGGGAATGACTAAGCAAACAAATACA
Organism: Brachypetersius gabonensis; assembly: GCA_037577145.1. Taxonomy (NCBI): domain Eukaryota; kingdom Metazoa; phylum Chordata; class Actinopteri; order Characiformes; family Alestidae; genus Brachypetersius; species Brachypetersius gabonensis. The sequence continues at coordinate 10,051,490 of JBBJLR010000001.1, read as the reverse complement.
CATGCACAGATTTACTGTACAGTAACCCACCACTTTAACTTGGAACAGTAATTGTGGTTTCAGTCCAACGCAGATTTTTTCTGACAACCGAACTGATAACACAGGTCAACAGGTCAAAATCATAAGAGATAAGTTTATGTGGGTTCTGTAGAGTTTTTCATGCTGAGTTCAAATCTGTGTTTAGTTTTTCCCACACATACAGTTTGAAGCTAGTTCTATATTGCATGATAGTGGGTATAATTAGCATATAATAATCTTATGCTAAGCGTTTTTGAAGAAACAGTGGTAGCTGACTTGACACTGATCATTATATCCAGGGGTGGACATAAATATTGTTTTTGCTGTAGTACTCTAATGAGTACCTACATGAATTAACTGGTACGCACCAAAATTAAACATTCTGTCTCGGCCGAAGTGGATTGAGGCGTTTTGGGGGTTGGGGGTGCAAGCAGAGGTCTGTGCGCACCAGGTTCCGGGGGGGGGGGGGGGGGGCAGGGTGTCCGTCCCGGGGTCTTTGTCTCTGCGTGTTTTGGGTGGGGGGGCGGTGTTGGGGTTTGAGGGTGCGGGGTGTCCGTGCCGGGGTCCACGCTGTATGAAGTCACAAATGAAGATTGAAAACTGGTGCGCATTTTGCGTACCACTGACGTCTATTCGGGCTTGAATACCACTAATGTCAATCCCTGATTATATCTATACCACAGTTTGTGCCTGTTTGACTTCGCACTAAAATATTGAAACAGTTACTTGATTGGTGCCTGCGGTTTAATAAAAACCGCATGCAATTCTATTGCAAATTTAAAATTACTCATAATTCAAAAAGTTGATGTAACTGAAATAAACGGTTTAGAAAAGTGTGTTGTGTCTTCTGATGATATAAAAAAATTTTGTTGACCTGTGTAATTGTTGGCTGAAACCCCTGCACTAACGGGGAAACTGCAGACATTTTTTTTACTTTTGTGATGTGCCCAAACATAAACAACCCAGCATAAGGGACAAGGCCCGGACGTCACAGCTTTTTGTGGCAATATATCAATTTTCATATATTTATGTGCTTAATTATTAAGAAAAACAAAATTTTTCTAGTTTTGTAACAAAAATATTAATGTAAATTCAGCCACATTTCCATATAAAAAATAATTATAGTTTTGATGGTACTGGCCAGAGAACACAAAGAAAGGTGTCTTGGGACAGTGAAATACTGCTGTACTCAGAGGCAGAAGGTTTGAAAGTAGCCAATCTGAGTACAGTATTTATTTCTCCTTGCTGCTGATTGGCTGCTGGCCTTGGACACAGCTGCAGTCCAAAATTTCCCCCATGGAGGGTTCTCATGATTTCTGTTTTGTTCTTCTTAAAGCCCTGTATTTTTATCACTGTAAATTAAATGAATTTATTATTGTATATCAAAGACAATGCTGGTGCTTGAATTACAGTACAGTCTATACAGAGGTAACATCGGTATTTACATTCTAGCACTGCGGGATTTCAGTGTAAACTGTACAGTACGGATATGGGTTTACCTTTACATTTTTTAAGGGTAATGTATTAAGCTGAGTTTTTAATTAAATTAAAGTGTTTTAGGAGCATATTTGAGGGTATATTTAGGTTTACACTAAAAAAATAGGCATTTTTTTTGACAAAAACACAATAACACGGTTTTTCACTATACACTTGTGCTCTTGGAATGTAGCTGTATTCATAGTTGTATATGTTCTAATTGTAGCTTTTAAAGCATACACCTCTCAGCTAAACTGGTTTTAAACATCATTTTCTCAGGTGTCTTAGACGTTTGCATGGTACTGTATATGGTCAGAGGTGCTGATAAGGTGGAGTGTCAAAACGAGGTAGGTGTATCTAACATAGTGTCTTGTCAGAGCATGTGAAGTGTACAAAATCAAATCAGATCTACCCTCTAGTCACCCTTCACCCAATAACTTACAAAATGTCCTGAGAGTTTTTTATTCTGTTCCCCAAGGTTGGTGAGAAAACACAGGGAGAAGAGGAAACATTCACGCTGTGTTAGAAATAGAGGAGGAGGAAGGGAGCCGGTGAGTGGAGGAACAGAGATCAAAAGCATATGGAGGACAAAGTACAGAGGGGTGCAGAATTCATTATGACTGTAAATTTGGAGAGAGAGAGAGAGAGAGTGTGTTTCGGTTTTCTCCAACATTGACTCATTCATAAATATGGTGAGTCTTTCCTGTGAGCATGTGGTGAGGATTACCCTGCAGTGCTTGTGCCCAGTTTGAGTCAGCAGGAAGCAGTGAACCAAGAGACCATGTGATTCATATTCATCAAGCGCTCTCCATCTCTCTCTCTCTCTCTTGCTTGCTTGCTTGCTTTCTCTTTCTCTTTCTTTCTTCTTTTTCCTCTTCTCTTCTCTCTCGGCATTGTTTTCGGATGGTTCCCCCTCTCCTCTGCCTTTCTGATACTCTCGACCAAGAAGAAGGCCTGAGACAGGTTATGTGCACTCATCAAAAATAAAGCATTTTAAGGCTGTTTGTCACTGAAAATAACATTTTGCTTCCTCTTTAAAGAACAAATGTGAAGAACCTTTGAATATAATGTATATAGTCATTCAAATTTTAGTTCCATGGACTTGTTATGGTCCTATATGAATTATTGACCCAAGAACCATTTATGAGCATGGGTTATGGGAATGTAGACTAGAAAATGGCAAACCTGTAAAAGCAGATCGACCGACACAAAGGAAGCGAAAAGCACAGTGTCTGTTCCTTCTCTCCAGGGATCAAAGCCTGCCAGTGCCCAGCTGAGCAGGAAAAATGGGAACAAGAGGACTAAAAATCAGACGGAGTTAGAAAGAGATGAAAAGGAATGGACAAAGTGATACAAAATAGTAGACAAGGCCGATGAAGAAACTTTGTCATTGACCTACACAGTCTGCAGAAAAGAAAAGTGCTTTTCAGGACCTAGGCGGAAGGTAGAATCGAGTTTAAATTTGTAGGTCCAAGGTAGGCGTACCTCATAAACTGATGTACATGGATGCACGCACACATGCTCCCCTCCAAGAGACGTGTGTGTGCATGTATATGAGGCTGAAGTCCTGAGGCCTATGAAAACGGCCAGTGCACAGAGCCACGTCCCTGATGAGCAGTGGATTAACCAAAGCACCTGGGGTGAAATAAGGAGACGAGAGAGAAGAAGAAACAGAAACGGACGATAGATGAGAAGCTATGGTCGTGATATGCATTTAAATGAGCTCTCAATGAGCTCATCTTTCTCCCTCACTCCCTCGCTCTTTATCATATGCTGCAACTTGGTTCTTTCCAGGCCATCTCCCGCCTTCCGTATCTCTACAGACACCCCTCTGTTTCACAAATCCCTGTTTTTATTCTGAAACACTGCAACGGCATTGGTCAGATATGTCATGGTATCAATCCTCCTCACACTGTTTGCAAACTTGCCTTACCTTGGCATTCATCTGAGTCTGACCTGGCCTGAGATGAATTATATGCGCTCTTAAGGTGCCACTTAAAGCTTTGAGGCCAGGAAGGCAGTACTAAATTGTGCACTTCCCCATGCTGGACTGGGCCCAAAGCGTGGCAAACAAAGCCTAGCACGAATTCCAGCAAAAGTGGTAAAATGACAAACATTCATCTATTCAGTTCCAAGCACCTGAAACTCAAAAGTAACCATGGGAACCATACTTTTGCTTTCCTGGACCGATATGGCAACACCACGATGGGCAGAAGCAACAGTTGCCATGGCAATAACTATGTAAAAGCCTCCTGACCATAGACGGCTCTCCTTAATGTCTCCAGTGAAGGTCAAGGGTGAGCGAGAGAAAGAGAATTCATGCCTCGTCTGATCTTTGATCATCACCTGATTGTGCACTTTGTGTGACAAAGGAGCTCTCAAAGGGGAGCGCGAGGAACTCGACGAGGGAAAGCTGCTCTCATCCGCAGGCTCAGTTCTTCATTATGCACGCTTGGGCGAGTCCTCGCCTCAGTCCCCTGCACTCCAGCCGGCAGTGCGAGCGGGCCCGTCTGCTAATAAATGACCTGTCCTCCAGAGCCCCACTGCCGACACACTGAGGCATTTAGTATGCATGCGGGAGTTTGAGTGGTTTAACGCTGCTCCCATATGCACCTGCCTGACCACCAGGCATTAGGTGGAGTCTTCAGGTGATGGTCAGTAACTGAAACTGCAGCACCATAGGCTTGATTCTCTTCCAAAGCAATGATTATAGGACTATGATGCTTTACACTGATAGGACCACCTACATACACAGGATGACTAAAGCAATACTGACAAGTATTCTCATCTTCCCCATCAACTTTCCCACCAACTATTAGTGGATCCACAAACAGAAAAGAAAATGTAAGATATGTACTGCTCAAAGGAATAGAAAAGAATATCCGATAAGATATTATTTGGGTCAGTGACACTGACATGGAGGGGAATATTAGTGGGTGTGTGTCTGTCTGTGTCTGTGTCTGTGTGTGCGGGGATGAGGGGTGGGTGGGTGGTTGGACCACACACAGCAGGCCTGCTGGAGTTTTTAATGACCTCAGTTTCACTGCTGAGCTGAGAACAGTCCACTAACTAAAAATATCCAGCTGATTGTGTCCTGTGGCCAGAAACTGGCCCATAATGAAGGATTAGAGGAAGACTAATACAAACTGTGCATCATCCGCAAGAGGGACCAACTGGTTACAACTGGTTAGAGTGGACAACATGTTGACACAATGTTTAAAAACTCCAGTAACACTGCTGTGCTACACACACACACACACACACACACACACACACACACACACACATGCCACTACCATAGCTGCAGTGCTGATAATGCTCCACCACCCAAATAATATCTCATCACTTATAGTCGAAGAAGAAGGTTAACAAACGATGCTGGGAATCAGATGGACTACAATCAGTAATCATAAACCTCAGTAATCATAAAGTGGAGCAAATAAAATAGATACAAGATGAGAGCATCTAATAATCGTCAGTATATATCTTGTAAGACCTGATGTATGACGATATGCAGACTACGTATCCAGGAAGCTAATTATTTTATTTATTGAATTATAAAATAAAATGTTTATGGTCAAAAAAGGCAACCCAGAACAGAATTCAGGTCTATGGGAGGGCAGTTTTATTACAGCCGACTCAAAGATGAAGGTTTAGTGCTATATGTGACAGTACAGAATGTTTCAGTTATAAATACAAATTTCATTTAGGGAGCAGTTACAAAACTCCACCTGCTGAAAATTACACATTCAGTTTCTCAGCCTAACACCTCAAATGTGATAATTACTGTGAAGTGCCATCAGGAGACCATGTGTAGATAAAACACACAGGAAACCTGCATTATCTATGTGTGTGTGTGTGTGTGTGTGTGTGTGTGTGTGTGTGTTATCTGTGAGTGCTACTGAAAACTGACCACCTGCGTTGAATATGATCGACTAGTGTCCTTTAAAACAGGCCCCCAACCTTTAAACGGCCAATAATCCAGCACAGAGAGAGACAGTGAAAGAAAACGACAAAGAAACAGAGAAGGAGAGGCAGAAAGAGAAGGGGGGGGAGAGACAGAGAAAAGGTGGAAGAGAGAAAGAAAAAGAGAGAAAACTGGAGATATAGAGAGAAATAAAGAGCGAGAGACTGATAGAAAGAGAGGGAGCAGAGACAGAGAAAGGGTGGAGAGAGAGAACAAGAAACAGAGGAGGGAGGAGAGAGAGAGAGAGAGAGAGAGAGAGACCGGCCCTGTACTGTAAATCCCAATTAAGTGCCGCAATCTCGCCTGCGTTAGCACCGCACCGAGGAAGGCGCGAGAGCGCGGGAGATGGCCACAAGTGTCGGAGCGGCACGTGCTCGGAGCCGGAGCGCGAGCCGCAGCCCCGGCCGCGGGCGGAGGCGCGCGCTCCTGCTTTGAGCCGGAGATCATCCTCGTCACCAGCAGTACATATGGCAAAACAACACGCGCCTGGCAAGCGGCGGACAGAGACAAAAAAGAGAGAATCCACATCCACCACGCTGCGCTCGCGCTCCGGCTGCATGTTGGCACGACGAAGCCCCCCATGCACCGCACTGCTTCCACCTGACTGCATGGAAGGTCCTGAGATACCCACCTTCGAGATAAGGCGAGCGTGACGTTACGCGTCGGATTTCCATCGTCACGCTTCGGGAGCCGGTCGGGGTTTGGTCCTGGGTGTGTGTGTGTGTGTGTGTGTGTGTGTGAGAGAGAGAGAGGGAGAGGGAGAGGGAGAGAGAGAGCAGCAATGCATCAGACTCCCCGTACTTTCTTCAGGCTCCCTCTCACACCCTTTTTTACACCCGTGCGTTCAAAACCACCAAACTCGCCCCGAGACCCTCTGTGGCTCTGAGGTGCGAGGGGAGGACACGGCCGGGTCCGGGTGATGCTGCTCCTCCTCGGTGCAGATGCTCCGGCAGCCTGATGCTGGTGGTCGCGCCGTGGCTCACTTCCCGCACGGTCGCTGCGCGCTCTCGCGCCCTGCCCGCCGTCTAGGATGCTGCGGCAGGTGCTGCACGATGGCATGAAGACGTCGTTCCACAAGCTGGGCCACTTCGTCGCCAACCACCCGGTGTTTTTCGCCTCGGCGCCCGTGCTCCTCTCCATCCTGCTGGGCGCGAGTTTCAGCCGCTACCGCGTCGAGGAGAACGTGGAGTACCTGCTGGCCCCCAAGCACAGCCTGGCCAAGATCGAGGGTAACCTGGTGGACAGCCTCTTCCCCGTCAACCGCTCCAAACACACGCTGTACTCGGACCTGCAGACGCCCGGCAGGTACGGCCGCGTCATCCTCACCTCGCGCAAGGGAAGCGTGCTCGAGCCTCACCACGCCGACCTGGTGCTGAAGGTAGGAAGGTAGTTTATTTACATTTATTTATTTTTTATTAATTAGACCTGGTAACCCGAATGCACCTATCTATAGCTACGGTCTTGAACATTTTTTTTTTTTACCATGAATGCAGATGCAAGAAGTTTATTTAAGTTTATTTTTACCCTTTATTAGACCTGGCAACCCGAATGTGCTTTATCTGCGGTCCGCAGATGCTCAGCATGAACGCAGATGCAAGGAGGTAGTTTATGTATTTTTTTTAAAGAAAGAAAATCAGAAAACGTGTCTTTATTGGACCTGGCAATCCACATGTACCTCTCTATTTCTACGGCCCGTACAAATGTTCACAGTGAGTGCAGATGCTGGGATTTCCTTCCATCATCTTCGCACTTTACAGCATTTCCATCTCAACTCTTTAGCTTCTATGGGGAAAGTGATAGATTATGCCTTATTGTGTGTGGACCAGTTGAGTCAAGGCAACTTGCAAGACTATGTAAAAGTACGTAAAAGCGTTTATCTGAACCTTTAAAAAACACAAACACATAAAACAGTCATTTTATATGTGGGCGTGTAGTTTAACCCACGCTAAAGCTCTCCTCCAGGAAATCCTACCTTATCAAATATACTGTATCCTTCATTAAAATGAACCAGGTGGTGCTGATGGAACCAAACACATGTTCTTCTAACTGTAATGTTCCTTGCAATAAACATAATTTCAAGTCAGTGTAGACAGTTTCCAGTTTGGGATATTTCTGCCAGAGCAAACCAAAGCACATCATAAAATATATGTATTTTTAATGTTGCTGTTCCCTAGAACATCTTTGTTTTGAGCTTCAGCCTATAAACTATTAAAGAGCATGCTTAATCTACTGCTGATGCTGTTCTTTCATTTTCTCTTTCTTTTTGGGGGGAAAAGTCGTAGAATTGCTGTGTAGGAAAACTTGAAAGCAGAGTTTCAGCAGAGTTCTGAGTTTTTTTGCTGTGTATTCAGGCCCTGATTCCAGTTTATAGGAAGATAGTCCTTCATCAGACTGTGTGTGTGTGTGTGTGTGTGTGTGTGTGTGCGTCTGAGTCCTGTCATGTGGCTCCTTGCATAAAACATTTTAATTTAGTTAAATGTTAAAAAGGGTTTCTTTTAAAGCTGTAGATTTAAGTTAAGATTTTGAGACTCACAGAAACTGTCGTGCTGGAACTTAAATTTAGGGTCTAAAACTCAATTTACAATTATGGATTTTTCCAGCTTGCCACTTGGACCTTTCCCCGAAGAGATTTTGCACAGCTCACTGAAGGAAAGGGAATGCCAAAATGTACTATTGCAAGTTGCCACTCGTGATCTCCCACTCTAGAGAGTATAGATCCAGCTCTAAGGGGCACAGAAACATTCTGCTCATACAGCTCTCCTCAGTATTTTGCTCTTTTTGCATGTGGTGTCATCTCATGTACTAGTCAGAGAGACCTTACTGCATCTTTCTCTGATAACACCAC
>JBBJLR010000001.1:10012676-10029461 GCA_037577145.1 Brachypetersius gabonensis | reverse complement strand
GCAAGCGTTACTGAATATGTAACGAGTAAAATATTACTGAAAATTGATTAGTAATGCCTTACACTACTGCGTTACAGGAAAAAGTAATACGTTACTGTAATACATTACTTTTGTAACGCATTACTCCCAACACTGGCTATAGTCGCTCCAGCGTGTCCTAGGTCTTCCCTGAGGTGTCTTCCTGGTGGGACATGCCCAGAACACCTTTTATAAATTTATTCATTTACATTAATTAAAATTTAAAATTTACAGTATTAAAAGTTTTCTTTGTTTACTAGACATGCCTGTTTCCTGGTTCTGATTTTAGCTGCTGGCTGAAGAACAACACTGCCTTTTACGTGGCAGTGGTGGCTTATTTCTGTCTGATCTTCGCATTCAACCTGATCATGTTTGTCGTGGTCATGGTCCAGCTGAGACGCATCAAACGTCAGAACCCTCACAATAATCAGCACCGCAGCGGGCTCCAGGACCTGCGCAGCGTCGCCGGCCTCACCATCCTGCTTGGACTCACTTGGGGCTTTGCTTTTTTTGCCTGGGGCCCCGTCAGCATGGCGTTCATGTACCTCTTCACCATCCTTAACTCTCTACAGGGTGGGAACTGTCAGTCAGAAAAGTTGTACAACAGTTATCCTGATAAGCAAAGACAGTTATCCTGGATAAGCAAAAAACTCTCTCTCTGTTTTTCTCTCAAAGGCTTTTTCATCTTTATATTCCACTGTGCAATGAAGGAGTCTGTCCGGAGACAATGGCGAACCTACCTGTGCTGTGGCAAGTTAAGACTTGCAGAAAATTCAGGTACATCTTCACACAGTCTCTCACAAACCAGAAGAAAATAAAGTATGTGTGTTCTAGAGCATTAACAGAGGCACAAGTCGTCAACCACGGAGAGGAGTCAACAAGTCGTGTGTCTTTTTCCTCTATTTGTATGCACTTGGGTACACAATGCATTCTCTGCCTCTGATTGGCTTACGCAGACATGCATTCCTTGGTTTAACCAATTATTATAGTTGTAAAAAGTGCGGTAACGTTGGACCTGGGAGGAAAATCTAAACAGAAAACCACAAGAAGACAAGAGACATGGGAGCAGAGGCAGTAGGAGACAGACACACATCACATCACACTGTAGACCACACAAACAGCACGGTGACCTGCACAATCTTCAAGTCCATGTAAAAGTACAATAAAAGTACCAGTGTTCTGCGCAGCCATCTGAAGTGGCATCCTCTAGCTAACATGGCTAACGCTAGCACTACATGGAGTTAGTGTAGTAACTACATGGAGTTAGTGTAGTCCAGAGTAGCGGTGTAGCTTTACAGAAAAGTCTCTGACTAATAAGAAAAAACAGCAGATTACAGATTTGCCAGTTAATTTCATCCTTAAAGAGGTGAGACCTTTGGCTGCAGTAAAAGCTGAAGGCTAATGTTAAAGAGAACTTTCATAAAAGCCGCTCATCGTTGGACGCCTGTGTTTCTCCGCTGCGCCTGTGTAATGGCAGCATCAAATGACTAGGCCACTCAACGTTGACTTTATTGTCGGATAAGTCAATCTGAAAAATTCTGAAGTCGTTAATCCCCTAGTGTGTACTAGTTTATTGAAGCTACCCTCTTGCACCTATGTTTACCATTTGCTCAGAAACACCCCACTTGTACTGCCCCAAACCTCTGCAAATCGTTTAAAAACATTTTGCTCAGCATGTGATAAAGTCTCTCTCTGCTAGCAAAGTTAACATAGAATAGAACAAATGCAAACAAACAAGAAAGCAGTAAAAAGTATCAGGACTTGTTTGTAAAAAAAGTTAATATTTTGTGAGCTGGTGAGGAGAACACAGGTTTGGTTCCACATTCCACTTCCGGGTAGTGATGCATCATCAAATAGGCTGCAGCCCATAGGAGTAAAGATGTGAAGTATCTTTAATAAAATGACTGTTTTATAATGAGATCAAACCAGTATACTTTATAAAGTAAAGTAGATGTTGATGATAATCAGCCATATCTGTCGCACGTGTGAAGTCATTTACAAAGCTTGCTTTAAATTCCTTTTGTTTTGTGTGTGGTCCACAGACTGGAGCCGGACGGCCACTCAGAACAACACAAAGAAGACTTCTGTTGCCACAGCAAACTCCTCCCGCACCTCTCAGATCCAGAGCACTTCTAGCAGCTCCTCACTGAGCGCCCACAGTATATCACAGTCAAACATCAGTCAGTTTCTATGTTAATCATTATCACACAACTGCAGCAGCTTTTTCAGTCTGAAGGCAACAAGAAGTCATACAAATGTTTCGCAAAATTTACCAAAGTATCAGTCATAGCAAGAGTCCTGCATATTTCAAAAATATGTTCTTGTTGCGATAGCAGAACCTGTTTTGGTGCTAAATACAACTTGTTTTAAAAGGATCTTTAAAGACAAAATGACAGCGGTTTCTCCATTATGGAGGAGAGCCATTTAACCAGGAAACAAATTATGTATTCAGATGGTTCTTTAGGTGCTTATAGTGCTATACAGAACCACCCCTCTTTAATAAAGAATCATTTTAGGGAGAAATCAGCTAAATTACAAGCTGTCAAGCTACATTCTCTAACAGCAGCTTTGATTTTTCAGTGTTTATGTCAAGCAAAGACAAGAAAAAAATGTTGTTATTTTCTGCCTGCAAACCAAAACTGACCATCCAGTAACTTCAAATTTAAAACACGTTGTTATAGCTTTGAGCTGAGACCGAGATTGTACATAGACATTATTTGAAGCAATCTGCTCTTTATCTTCGTATTGCAGACTCATCAGAGGAAAGCGCATCTACATCTGTGGAGGACTCCAGTGGTGACGTGGTTCTCAATGAGATCAACAGTCAGACCAGACCACTGCCCTGGACTGACTGACCTGTGGGAGTTGTCTACAAAAATATGATGGTGGTACAATCACCGGGCAGACAGTTTACAGCAGCCGAGGCTTTTAGAGAACAATAACACTCTCCACATCTTCTGCATTATTCAGTTTGTACATATTGATCATGCTTTCTGTAGTATCAGTAGTTCAGGGGCATGCGTCAGTTTCAGAAAAAAGATGCCTCAAATGTTTTTTTAGACATTTTAATATACTTTCACACTTATGTCATTGTGGTCAGGCACCCCTGTCCAGTTTTTAACTGAGCCAGTCCACAATTTCTGATGAGAAGAAGACAGCAACTGAGCCACGATGCTGAAATTCTTATGGTAACGCAGCTTGAAAGTGCCAGACTGAAACCACAGAGATTAAAACTTCAAGAAAGTGCCAGGCGACATCCTTCTAGCTGTCTACAACTAGGGATGGTCCATAAGTGAGAGGAACTACTGACATCTCACTGTGCAGTGCAAAAAGACACTTTTCTTTTGCTTCCTATTTATGTGAAGAAACTGAAGGATGTGAAATGATCGTTAATTTTCAAATAACAGTATTAAACACTGCATGCTTTAATCCTTCAAAACTGATGTGGAAGCGGCAGTCGACTGAAATGTTACCTTGTGCCTTTTGTTTATACATGGTTTATATAATAAAATTAATGTGAAAAAAATGAAGTAGCAGTTTCTATATCTGAATATACTAATGGAGTAACTACATTCTTTTAGCAGAACCCTTTGGGGTGAACAACTGTTCTTTTGTGTGTGTTCCAGTTTCCTCCCACAGTCCAAAGACCTGCACCCCAGGTGGACTGGAGATGCTGAATTGTCCCTAGGTGTGACTGTGTATGTGACTGTGATTGCGTCTCTGTGCACTGTGATGCACTACAGACCTGTTTAATGTGTTTCGCTCTATGGATGCTGGCATGGACTTCAGCCCCCCCACTAAATATTATTATTAACTACACAATTAATTAAATATAAAATACTTATAATTTCTGTTCATATATACACTGGCCACCCACAACATCCTAATGTTCATAATGTAATATCATCTGTTGAGGCAAAGGTGTATGCCCCCTCTAATTTATTCAGGGTTTTAGTATAGTGATAAAATGAAAGATGGGCACTAGCAATGTCTCACTTATAGACTCCTTAATTAGGCAGCAGAGACGCTGACACCATGATAATTACCCAAAAGCCTTTTGTTTCAGTCTCATACCACCATACAATTTCTCCGTACAGCAGTGACACTACAGTATTAGTGGAAAGTTAGTGTGTGTCTTTGTGTGGTAGTTTTTTAACACTTAATGTCCATCTAACCTTGCAGATATGAAAAAAGCTGCTGAGAGTATTTTTGACATATTGCTTCTGTATTTTTTAACATTTTGCTCCATGCTTACAGTCAAAAAAATCACATCCTCTATAGAAAACACACTTTTGCCCATTTAATGCACAGTTACAGTTTATAAGGGTAAATATAACGTATTGGTAAAAATTAAACAGAAAATGAGGTTTGTGCAACAGTTATGGCACATTACACATTTAAAATGTTACATTTTTCCCCCAAATGTGTTAAATTAAACAAATAAATAGAAATTGCACAACACAATTCCACAAGGGGTGTGCAGACTTCTTGTTGCTTTATAATGCCAGTAACTTTTAAAATGAACAATATATTTTGTTTTATTTAAATAAACATGGGAATGCAATTTGAAATTGAATTACAAACATAATAGTTTAGCTTAGATCATGATGTCCATTTTTACATTCAAGTAGAAATGATCTAAAATCCTAACATAGCCTGCACGGCCTACTTCTTGGCCTTATGATTTAATATTAATATCAATATTAATACCCTACCCAGCAAAGCCTTATATTAAGCCTTATATATATCCTTCACCTGCTATGCCAGGTAAAGTGTCCTGCTCCAGGGTCAAGTATAGATGCTCCAGTAGATGATGTTGAAGATGACATAAGCCAGAGGAAACAGCAGTCTGGAGTAGGAGTCGATTATGTAGCTGTTGCTCATGAGCAGCTGGAGATGGTAACGTACTGGCCGTGAGCGCCGCAGCCGCGTGCCCAGCACTGGAGGGGCGTCAGGCACTGTGGAGCTCTGAGAGGACGCCTGCTGGTCCATGCTGAGGTCAGCCAGTGGGGGGAAGGGGCTCAGCTCTATGTCTGTATCATGGAAGCAGCCGTCAAAAGCCATGGCCTGAGATGCGTCATATTCCGAAAGCTGTGGAGACGGAGGAAAGGTGTCGAATGAATTTAATTTCGAAAGAGAAAATCCTGAAATGTGCTCAATTTCAGCCATTATAAACCATTCAGATCAGTCATTCATTGTGCTTGGATGTAATGCTGTCTTCTAGAGAAACGTACATAGTTACAGTTGTTCAGAGTTGTTGTGGTCAAAAGAGTTTATTGCCACTAAAATCCCTGCACAGGTTACAAACACATTATTAGTTTTAGTCTGAATGCAGGGGGCGCTGGAGGGCAGATAAAAAGGTTTTTCAGATTTACCGCTATTTTAACATAACTGTATGTAAAAACAGGACACATGTAGGTTTGCTCATCATGTTGTTTTCAACAACGCTTCACTTTTTCGGGCTAGGACAACGTTTCACTCTCCTATGTAGTGAAGTTTAAGGTTAGGGTTAGGTTAGGTTAAGGTTTGGGTTAGGTTAGGTTAAGGTTAAGGTTAGGGTTAGGTTAAGGTTAGGGATAGGGTTAAGGTTAGGTTTAGGGTTAGGTTAAGGTAAGGAACCAACTCATTATTTCTCTCCGACTCTTCCTCAGTCACCAGTTAGTGCAGATACTGGCAGCAAAGTTATGCAGTGCACATTACAATACATATGATAGTGAAGCGTTGTCCTAGCGAAAAAAAAGCCCTAAATCATGACCGCAGCACATATTTTCATTAAATATGATTTCATGATGGCTGCATGAAATGTCGTAAGAAAGTTGCTACTTTTTTCTGGCAGTCTGGTTCCTATCACCACCACTGTAAAGAAATCTAAGTGTAATTTTCTCTGCAAGTTTCACATCAAAGTACTCTGAATGTCCTTTTAATGAACACAATAAGCTGTATGTAATGTATGTAAATATATATGTATGTGAATATAGTTCAGTCATATAGAGCACAACCAGCATTAACCTATAAAGACATAAAACAACAAAGTTGCTTGCCTTAGAGTATCAAAAAGTAATAAATACACTGACCTTTAATGTGGCTTTAAATAGGTCATAAATGTCAACATATATTCAGGATGACATTCACCAGTAAATGATGTCCATGACATAAATAAAACACACTAAGATGTGCCCTTGAGCCCCCTTCCAACCTATAATTGTAAGAGAAGACCTCGACCTTTAACTTCTTCAGTTTCTTCATCTCTTCCACAGTGGTGAAGTAGTTGACAGCCGCGTACTCGATCACCGACAAGAAAACAAACAGGAAGCTGACCCACAAGTAAATGTCCACAGCTTTCACATAGGACACCTGAGGCATGGACGCTGACACTCCAGTAATGATTGTGGACATGGTCAACACTGTGGTGATACCTGGGATTCAACACAACCATACAAAAACGTGATTAATGACAGTGCTATGATATTTATTGCCTGATCTAAAGGTGCTCTAACAGTCACAGTGCACGACCAAGATAGACTTCGATTTACACTCGAATTACATGAAGGACATTATAAGACAATGGTTCACAATTAAAATGTCCTGTTACACACAGTTAAAATACATTTAGTCAATATTATTGCCGTCTTTATATTTGCTTCTTTTGCTAAGAGTGGAGTTGATGCAACACTGTATTCATGTTCAACCTCTCGACGCATTTGAATAACTATTTCCACACCATCTCTTTTCAGTAGACACTGGAGATTCTCCGCATTTTTAGCAGTTTTATTGGTGTCTCTAAATTAGCTCTTCTGTTAATTACACAGGTCAGAAAAATTGTAATCATCAGAAACCACAACACACTTTTCTAAACCGGTTTTTCATGCTGATTTCAGATCAGTTTTTTTCAGTCACATCAACTTTTTGAATTATGAGTAATATTAGATTTTTAAAGAGTTGCATGTAGTTTTTATTAAACCGCAGGCATCAATCAAGTAACTGTTTCAATTTTTTTTGCGTCTTCTTTTAAGTGTCTTCAAAAATTATACCAACTATCATGCAATATATAACTATATAACTAGCTTTATCACAAAAACTGTACGTCTGAAATCAAACATGAAAAACACTACAAAACCCACATTAACTTATCTCTGATGATTTTGACCTGTTGACCTGTGTTATCAGTTATCGGCATGTACATTCAATAATTTTGAGTTAATGCAATAATGATTCACAATATTTACAACATTTGTTATTTGGAATTCTTTGTTTTCTTTACCATCAACTTCTAGTTGTTTATTTACAGCTGTTTTTTTTTTTAGTTACAGTTCATTAGCTTAGTGTTAAGAGCAAATTCCATAACTGAATTTTGACTGAATTTGGTACATAAAAACGTAATAAATCAAAGAAATACGCAACATATGTACGCCTTAAACACTGCCAATTGGTTAGGATTTGCTTAATTCAAAGGTAACAGTAAATAAACGAAGTGTCTAAAGGAGGCAGGGTGATTTTGATCCCAAGCGTATGATGGTCATTGTAAATAGAGTGTGTCTAAAAGGGTAACTCAGTGGTGCCACTAGCAGTTTTGTGAATCAAAAGCACAACTTCCTGACCACAGGGCGAACGCCCTCACCACTAGGCTACCAGCTGTGTGTGTTTACCGAGAGAAACCCGGGCAGGTACGGCCCGCCTGTCGATCCAGAAGGACACCCAGGAGAGTACGACCATCAGCATTGTGGGAAAATAGGTCTGCAGCATGAAGAAGAAAATGTGTCTTCTGAGGATGAAGTTGATGTACAGCCTGTTATACCAGCCTGACAGGAACAGAGAAGAAAAAGGCCAGTCGATACAGTTTTTTTTTGTACATGAGAGTGGTAACATGAGCAGTCACGAAAGACAAATGACACACAGGGGAATGCAGGTGAAAGTGCAGCACCTGTACTGCTGTAGAAGGCCAGTCCACTGGACGGGTGGAACTCCTCAATGAAGAACTGTGACAGGACGATCTCATCAGTTCTTAGAGAGTCATTCCCATTCTTCCAGTACAGCATGAGGTCGTTCTCATTATAAGCATCTAAAGAACAAGTGCCAGAGAAGACATGTAACTTCACATTGACCAAATACATTAGACTGCCCAAAGTATATGGGCACAAGCACTGCCAAAAAAAAAATGGGTTGTAATGAAGAGATTCTGCCCTGCTAGATCTGCCCCAGTCAAATATACGAGCAGTAATTACGAAATAGAAGCACAAAGAAAAAAACAGCTCAAACACATCTGCATGTTTTCTTTAGTGGGAGGAAGTTTCATGAGTGTGAATAACAAGAAATCCAAAAAATCAAATGTTCCTAAATGCTAACAGAATTGATTACTTGCTTTTACTGTTGTTACTGTGCCTTTAAGACTGATAGTAGCATATTCCAATAATCTCTGTTCTGACTGGCTGCCGAGTTCTGTTCTCTCATTCAAAATGCAATCAGAGCTGAAAGATGATTTTGCAGCTTCTTTTCCATGTATAGAATGTAAACACTGTCAACACTGAGTGAGTAAAACATTTTTTTAAATTCTGTACCTACAAACATGCTATTTATTTTTAAAAGATTTTTTTTCAATATAACAAAAGATTGTTATATTGACCCTCAACACTTGACTCACAGCTCTCCAGCTCCAAAGAGCAGTTCTGGGTGTCCAGAGGAAAACTGCTGAAGTCCATGGTACACAGCGCAGTCACCGTTATCCTGCAAATAAGACAAATTCCCATTGTTAAACTGAATCTAAACCAAGGCCATCACCCCGACCGCCTTCACACATACACAGTACATAGGGCACCTAACACTGTAGAGAACATTGCCATCCGGGTAGACCCTCAGCATGATATTCTCCATGGTGGTGTCATGGATGAAAGAGCGCTTTGAGTGGACGAAGAAGACGTCCGGCACCCAGATCTTCTTCACCAGTCGGGCGTCAAACGTGCGGCTCAGATTATTTCCAGAGGGGAAGGCCAGGCGCTCATCCTTCCAGTAGTGTCGCAGGTAGAGGGTCATGGTGAAGTCCTGTAGGGGCCCAACAGTAATATAGGCATACTGATACAGTTCAAATATTCAGCAATGTATATTAAATAGCCAGCAATGTATTCACTGGATGACTGCTTTCTACAAAATGGACAAAAGTATACGGTATCGCTTACTGTACAGTTTAACCCTCCTTAACCTTTTGAACTCCATGAACGCATTTTGTCTCACACACATGCATGATAAACATATCGAAAAGACTTACCGTATACTGTCGCCTAAGTTCCGTGTTTGTGCAATAAATTATTCCAGCGTTATCGTGATTTAAAACGTTTTCCACAAAAAAATACACTGCTGAAACTCCATTAAATCCATATTATTTACTTTAGGTGCAAATAAAGCGTACGTTCACTTCCATGGTGGTGGTCCACACTGGTTAACAAATTCGTCATAATTCATCATAAATCATTCTTTCTAAATAATAAATATGTATTTATTTTCATTCTGTTGCTATTTTATTATGTATTTTATAATGCCGTTGTGTCATATGTGTTTGGAGGAAAGTGTTTTACTGCATTCTAGAGGTCATCTGATCAACTTCTTCAGCAGTAATAATGACACCAAGGAAGGTCAAATTCAAATTCCAGCTAGAAATAAGCACCTTTGTTATATTGTAACAAGCCATAGAATGTCCCAGTTTGAAAAAAAATTATATAACAATGGCTATGGACCTTTAAACACACATTTCAAAAGTTAAATCTCTACTGAACAGCAGTGTCTTGTAGAAATGAAAGAATAACAATAAACTAGGATTTGCTTATCAAAATGATAATATCAAGATGTTACTTAAATAAGTAGCTCTGGGTCTTCTCAAAAAACAACACCAGGTATGAATGGCTAGCTTATGGAGTTAAAATATTATAACCCAATAAATAATGGGATGCAAAAACGCTCAAAGGGTTTTAACCCAGAATTGTTTTATATACTTTCATCCATTTTAAAGTAAAAGTATTTCAGAAAGCACATAAGCAGGTTTGATGACTTAATACCTTGACATGTTGGCGATAGTGTGATGATTTAGGCCTGCAGTTAGCATGTTCATTGGCATATTGATTCTGTCAAACTTAACATATCATAACTTATCATATATTTCTAAACAAGATAAACACATAAAACCAACTGCAGTAGTAACTTGACCGCCGCATGGCACTGTGACAGAATCTGTAAGAGCATCATATCATGTCATATCATATCATATCATGTCTCTTTGGTTGTACAAATATTGGTGGTTGTCCCAATGTCGGTAAGCAAAATGTACATGAAAATAATATTATTGAATTTTTGTAAGCGATACATTCAGATTTAAATGACTTTGTATGAGTATACAGCTATAAAATGCACCTCTTCTCAAAGGAACAGGTTTATTTGGAGTCCAATTTGAGCTAACAAGACAAGAAACTCATTTTAAATGCACGACTGCCCTAATGTATATGTAACAGTAAGTAACAATTTTGCTGTGTGAGTGGAATGTGGGTGTTCCTATTTAGGAAAAAGTCTTTACCATGTTGACCTCAGAGATGCTGTCCAAACTCTCCACCTGCACATCTATGCCCACAGGGATAGCAGAACCTATGCAGCATAGAAAGAAAGTGGTGTGTAGGATAAAAACAAAGTAAAAGAGTGAGAAGAAGCCCAAGCTTTTACGGTGATGGAAACAGTTATAAGTAAATACATTTGGAGAGAAACCGGTCTCCAACACCCTCGGAATTGAAGAGGGTAAAACAATCTGATAAAAGTCCTCCAATGCTCAACCACTAATTTAACCTGCTATTAAAATAATTGCAATGGACAATATAATGCCAAACAATGTGATTTGGTAACTGTAGGGTATGACTGCCAGGCAACAAATTCAAGTGACATAAAGAAATGCACTATTCTAAAATGTGTCAGGGGAAATAGGAACATTTTCATTAGACACCCAGGAGCGCTCTTTTCTCCGAACAACCACAGACCATTCCTTCCATCCTAAAAGAAGAAAATCCCAAACTAATTCACATCTGGCCTGCCCTCCTGCTTCCTGCCATAAAGTTTAGATCAGAGAAGAAGAGTCACTGTGCTATATCTTATAGTCCATAAATAACTGTTGAAATGCCATAGCAGTTTATGTGTGTCAAGGAACTGCACTAGACAGTAAAAGCATCTACTGAGCAGCCTGGAGGCATCAGTGCTGTTCTGAATGTCTGGCAGCGGTTAGAGGGGTTGGATAGTGGTTTGAGGATGTGGTGATGGTGACGGTGCGGAGTGTGTATTCATGGACCTAGAGGCCCAAAGGCATTCCAGTGGGACAGAAGTAAACCCGAACTTCGGGATGTTAAACTGACAAAACGCTTAATTATCTGGGTCTGACCCACCTCTACATTCATTACAGAGCCCGGTTTAATTAAGAACTGTGTAAACAGTACAAACCAGCTTATAAGATCATGTAAATGATGCACTGATTTGAGAGACATTTTACCTTTTAAAGAATAAAAACTAAATAAAATATGTTACATGAACTTCTATTACAAGTTGCCATTTTGGAGATTTTGTTCTAACACTGATGATATGTCTCATACTTTACTCTACACATGAATGTTTGCAAACCACTATGTTTTTGTATAATTGGGGAATAAAGGAAGCGATATGAGATGGTAGCCATAGGGTAGGATTATTGGCCTTCATAAATCCAGTAATGGTTTTAATTTCAAAGCTCATCTACATGGAAGGTCACTAACATTTTACATTTTAGTTTAAAATCAAGCTTTCACACAACAGACATGTTTACATTGCTTTGTTTACCAAGGGTGCGAATGAATTCTGATGGGAACTGAATGTGCATATACATGACTGAGGAAAAAAAAAATACTGACAGTCTCACATATGAGGTAAAAAGAATATTCAAATGTCATGAGTTTCATATTCAAATGTCATGGGAACCGCGTGTGACAGCAGTGGTGCTTTAGCTGTCGTCTGCTGAAAGAGATGTGCTGAAAATACTCACACAAGTGGATGTGGGAGTGTGTGTGTGTGTATCCGCTCATATTCTCTGTAACCTGAACTAAAATACTTGATACTCCTGCATCTGTTCTGATGGACCTGAACAATAATCCAGATTAATGTGACTGTGGGAGCCTTTGTTTGGTCTGTGTGGTTCTCTATCTGGGTCATCACTGAATTTTAGAGCACTGGGACGGAATCTGATCACCTGTGTCCTCCATCCTGTCTTACACACTGACACAGTCTTGACCACCTCAGTGTAGTCCCAGGATGAAGGAAACACAATACGCTTTGAAAATAAAGGTATCCAAAAGTGTTCTTTGGAGCAATGCAATAAAATAACTACTTTTGGTTCCATATAACGCCTTTCTTCAATGAATCCTGTTTGCAAATATGCTGTATGAGTGTGAAGAACCTTTAAGAAACTTTGAAGACCCTGCACATATTGTACAGATTCTCTACCAGTTAAAGGTCTCTCCTACAGCTGAAAGTGGACCAGCCAAAAACATTTAGTAACCTTTATTTTTAAGAGTGTAGTTTTGCTGTTGAATGTTTAATTCAGACAATCACCAAAACACATAGAGTGTGTATTGAGAAGGAAACCATAAAGGATTCAGACCCCCAAAGCCTGGCCGCATGGCAAAGTCATGCTCCTCGATCCTCAACAGCTGCTCAGTCTTGATGAGGAGGGATTTGGTGCTGTCTTGCTTCTTTAATTTGTAGTCAATTCGGCTAAAAATGAAAGCAAAAGACAACATGAAGAAGGACAGCATAGTCATCATATCACAACATGGTCCGCTTTTAAATGTTTGCTATGGTATGCATTGGTGAAGTTGTAGGCATACCCCTGACACTGCATGAATCTGTGAATCTGCACTCTTAATAAGTGTAATAAAGTATAAAGGTGCCCAGTGGAACCAAAAAGAGTTTTGTGGAGTGATGCCATGAAACATCTATAAAAATGGTTTTATGACTTACTATAAAGAAGCATTTCTAAAAGGCTCTTTAAAGAATCACAAATAGCTTCGCTCCACAAAAACGTAAGCTTCATCTTCGAGAGTGCCCATGAACACTTCATCGTGATTGGACAAAATGAAATGGTTCACAGGTAAATTGTAGGGTGTTTTTTTTTATCACAGATATAACCATTTAGCCAAAAGATGTTTAGAACAGGAACTATGAAGCTATTATTGTGAACCAACAGTAGAAGACAATAGTCACCAAAAACCCTTCTGTAATTGCATGTCCAAAACCTCTCACAACCAACTAAAACCACACCCAGCACTTCATTAAGGTTGTTCTGTCTTGTCATCGTGGTTTAGAACAGAGTATGACTTACTGTGAACTATAAAAAATGAAAAACGTTCATTGTGTAGCCAAATGCTGTGTGTAAGACAATAGGGTCTGTTTTCACTAACCACCTCAGGAGTAAAAGTGCTGACCTGCAGTATTTTTTATAATGAACACTGTCATAAATACTGAGAATTTTGATCTCAGATCAGCCCCTGCCTTGACCAGCTCTCACGTTGTCAGGCTGTCTGTGACTTTGGCCTATTGACGTAGCAGCATTAGCATTGTTGCCCTTTCTCTCAACTAAAAAAGCTAAATCTATCTGCCTGATTGAAAACACAAGTAAAAAAGTGTGTACATTAGATTTTGGCAAACCATTCCTTAACTTTATATCAAGTAACAATGGTATCAGTATGCAATGTAAAAACAACACATACTATTACTACCATTTCTACAGGAAAATATACACACATACAGGCCATTGTATTACTTATAGGGGCTTATTTGAGGCGTCAACTGACTATAAGCCTAATTAGATCAGCCCTGTTTAGATTTCACATGCACACAAATGAATGAGAGTAAATATATGAGACATCATTGTTGAATCTCAGCTACCAAACTTTGCGAAGACATCAGCTCAGCACTACTCGCATCTAAAACATCCATATGATTACGCAGCAAATGCATGGGTTTATTGGGAAGAAAGGAGCTTCCAGTTCAGCAGAAAAGCAGGCTGTGAAAATGAAGTGGGTTCAAGAAGCAGTCTGAAAGGCAGCTAAAGAAGCATCTCTCCCAGGAGACAGAGCAGAGAGGGGAGCGAACCTGAAAATAGACACGACTTCGATATCAGCTGAAGGTCAGCGGTAAACAAACACAGTTTTCTCCTGACGAGAGCTTTCCCTCAGAGTGTGTTATACTGAGGTTCATATTGAGGTTCATATAGTAGGAGCAGTGGTCCAATCAGACCTGAAATCCTTTAGGTTAAAGTACCTGTATCCTATATGTTTCTTGTAGTTCATTTTATTTTTATAGGTTCTCTTAACATTTATGCAAGTGTATGTACCATAAAATGACCATTTCCAGCCTTTTCCAATCACTTATAATTATTATTTTTTAATAATTACCCATGTTCTGACTGGCTCCCCTGCATTGCGCCTCAAAAATCAGTTCAGGTTAAAGCACTGAGTTTCCATAGCTGTATAAACTGCGGCTGATAACTGATAAGTATCTAAACTTTGACAATATTTATTTACACTGCGTGCTACTCTCTTATTTGAAAAACAGCAGAGCTGCATACTCTGGGTGCAGGGACTCATGGGCGTCACCGCCATTCAATCTGAAGGGGACGTGTCCTGTTCACATTTCAGAATTATTCATCTAGACCCCCCACATTTAACATAAACTATTAGTTCCCCTATTGCTGTTGAATCGTGAATCTTTCACAAAAGAATCCATTCCACTTAAGTGATAGGAGAACACACACACCACTGGAAATCCACTCAGAGTTTCGAGCAGCCTGTCTATGCACTGAAGATTCACTTCACTTGCATGCGGTGAGTTAAAGGCAAACCCAGAGTGGATTTCCAGTGGTGTGTGTATTCTCCTATTGATGAAGTGGAATTGATTATTTCGTAAAAGATTCAAGATTCAACAGCGGTTTCCAAACACCCCCAACCCCTGAAAGGACTGAGCCTTTGCACGTGCAGCAACATATAAACCCTGACCCCCCACCCCCGTCCAAACCCCGCCCCCCACATATGCCATTTCTTTCCAACTTATTTCTAGATGCATCTTGTTATGTCTGTAGTTCTGTCTTAAATTAATATAGTGTAGTATTCTGTAATAAACTATAACACCAGAATTTCAGATTCTTATAAGAGTCTTGCACACATTTCTGTAGTCTTTCTCCAGTTTTTTCTTCATAATCCACTGACCATCATTCCCTGTGCTGCTCAAAGGAACATCATCTGGCTCTGCCTTCCCTACACACAAGGCAAACACAGTCCTGACTCTTCTCATCCCCACCAGCCAAAGGATCCATCTCTATCTTCAAGAATCTCCCGAAGACTACTCTGTTCAGAGAACACTTCCTCTCCTGATGCACTATCTACCCTAAATCACACATACTCGTCTATCAATGAGCTTTTATCTTCTTGCACTACTTCCTACTCAAGGATTCAACTCTTAGAACTTTTCTCTGGTTTCCCACTGTCCCGAAGCTGGGCTGTTTTGTCAAATTGTAAGTCGCTTTATATTAAAGCATCTGCTAAATGAATGAAATATAATGATGTAATATCTTACACCTTTAAAGATGGGCAAAAATGAATGTATCTTGTAAGTTCTGATTACCGTTTGTTTTAGAAGAAATCTAGCCCTGCCGTTTTGGTGCATGGAATGTGGATCCCATCTGAGCAGGTGTATTAGAGTAATGAGAGCGTGCTGTGTCCCCACCCCCAAACCACTAGTACTACACTCTCCTGTGTGTAACAGCATGCAATATGATGAAATGCCTGTCAGAGGTTTAAACTCCCTCCCCAGCTGGACACACACACACACACACACACACAGCGATTGAATGGGTCAAGTGTAGGACTGCACAATACATCATTTGTTAATTGTCATAGCAGTATTTGTTGTGCTAACAGTGCAAAATGCTGCAAAGTGTAAATGAGTCTCTAACCAATGACTTTTGATAGGACCTGAAACCTTACCCTGATGTGATGTATGTGTTTACAGTGTTGTTCCTCTCTAGTTGGCCTGTATTTGGATGGCTGTTTCTGGATATTGTAAAGTGAAAAAGTGACCCTGAGCTTGAAAAAGGTCCTTGCTAGATGTATGCAAAGTTTTGGCATCCCAGGTCAGTTGACATTTTATTGATTTTCTCTCTTCCGCCTCACATCCTGACATCCTCTGCATATTTCAATCATTTAATTAGCAAATTGGTTGCAAAAGTTGCAAAAGTCATGGTTATACATGGTTATATATATCATTTAATGTATTTTTAATATGCTAAACAAATACATTTGTAGAAAAAAATTAATAATCAGTATCAAAAGTTTTGGTCACAAAAAAGCAGGATCGTCTTTTGGCTCATGAGTTTGTACTTTTCGGATTCATTCCAAACTACAGAACTTTTAATTCTACTCATATATAATGTCTGTGTATGAGTAGAATTCTCTTGTAGATCAAATCTTCACTGATTTTGTGATTCCTGTATTTTAGAGCAGAGAGAACAACAGGGTTTAATGAACTCCAGCTCCTGTAATGGCTACTGGAGGTTATTTTATTGTTGTTCTCTAAGTTACTCAGTAATTAGGTGATTTTCGGACCTGAAACTTATGCATTCTTGCATTTTTTTTAAAGATAATTTTACTTGAGTAATATTTCCATAACGTTTTAGGTTAGTCTGTGCCGCGCCCCCCAACCCCCCACCGCAACCCCCCCGCA
>JBBJLR010000001.1:9994435-10012576 GCA_037577145.1 Brachypetersius gabonensis | reverse complement strand
TCCTCTGCATTTAACCCATTCACCAAGTGAAGCAGGGGGCAGCCATGAACACGGCACCCGGGGAGCAGTGTGTGGGGTTGGTACCTTGCTCAGGGTACCTCAGAGGTGCCTAGCGGTCTTGGGAATTGAACCTGGACTTTCTGATCACAGGCCGAATGCCTTAAACACTAGGCCACCAGCTGCCCTATTTTCTCTTATAATTGCCAACAGTGAGTTGTGCCACTCAACAGACCATTTTATTATTCTGAGTGCACTTTAACCGTTTTCAACCATTCAGCCTGTAGGACTGTAATGAAAAGCCAGGTTAGTGATTGCCTGCTTTGCAATTTCTGTGAAGACTGCCATAAAAACACGACACTGTTGTAAGAACAATGCATGATTTTGTTCCATTTAGGGGATTTTTCACTGTATTATAAAGAAGGCCAACTATAATTAGTGGAGCTTGAACAAAAAAATAATCCCAATAAATCCCTGTGACCATAAATTGAGGATTATGGTGCAAGTTAAGGATTATGGTTTTTACAAATGTTTTTTTTTTTTTCCAGAGGAAATCACAGTTGATTCTGGTCAGGAAGTAACAGTCCATTGTCCAGCCGCTCAGGGAGAAAACTTCAACCTCACTGTAACTTTTGATGGCTCGACCATTCTGAGCTTTGACAGCCAAACATCACGGCCATTCAACAAAAAATGGAAGGGAACAGAGATTGAAATAAGTCAAGAAGGAATAATCAAACTGCACAAATTGGACCATGAGAAACATGTAGGAACATACACCTGTGAGAGGACCACAGCTCAGTCCAGAGAGTCTAGGCAAACTTCCGTGCAAATCAAATCAGGAGCAGCAGCAGCTCTTTCATTATTAGGTACAACAACTCATTTGGGAATGTCAATGTTTGTGAAATATCAGATGTAATTTTATTTCTTAAGTCTATTATTCAGAATGGACGGATTTTCTCCTGCCAGGTGTATCCCCGGCCGTCATCGCTGGTGTAATTTGTGCAGTCATTGCCATCATTGGAATCATTGCTGCCATTATATGGTTCATAAAGAATAGGAAAAACGGTGAGTTTAACTCTTTTGAAATGGGCATTATGCTTTAGGCTTTGCAATATCTCTGAAATAGAGTTTTAGACAAAATAAAAAAATCATTTTGGAGAATCATTTTGTTTTTAAAGAATGTGAATGCAAGCTGCTGTCTCTCAGCAAGAGCTACTATTGCATATGCTTTGAATCTCTGTCTGTTGCTGACTCTTCACAGAAAACGAGCGGACTGGAAGAAGACCAGGTCAAAACTCTTCAAGGCAAAATGAACACAACAGTCCTGATGAAAACAATAGATTGAATAAAAAGGAAGAGGAAAACAGTGATGATGCTACTGGTGCCTCTTAACATCACAGCTGTGAATTAGATCAGCGCAGAAGGACATGATGGAGTTTGTCATGGCCAAACTATGCCATGAGAGCCACGTGATACACAAAAATAGAAACCAGACAAGGAACGCAAGGAATGTGACTTATCAGTGTGTAGGGACCACTACTTCATTCCGATCTGCTGCCACATTCTTCACATAAGACTCTGACTTAAAGAAGGACTTAGTTGTACACTGGTTGTGTCATCAACAGCCAAAAAGACGCATCCATCAGGAGGCCAAACAACCATGACTGACACAGCCACAAACGTCCATTACTTTTTACAAAGTGTCATCAGTCTGTCCGAAGATGCAATGCTGTCATTTTCTGCATGTTTACTACTGACAAAATGAACATTTTTGCTTTTCTTGAAACTACAAAAAAAAGGCCAATTAACTATTGAAATAGTCAGAAAGGAAACAGCAATGTATTATGTACATGTATTATGTACACTATGCTTACTACACATTTTGCTTAATATGACTAATAGGGCAGTATATCCTAATCTGTGATGTTTTCCTGGAGAGTGAAGTCTAAAGCAGCTTTGAGTTCGTAATATAATGTATTATATCAGATGTTTTTTTTTCTGTATATATTTGGAAGGATACTGAAGGGTGTAAATGAAGGGTGTAAATGAAGAATATAAATGAAGGATATAAATGTACAGCTTCTGTCATTCCATTCTATTCCAGGGCTTGTTCTGGAAAGGAAACTGAAACTGCAGCAGCTACAGATTAAAAGTTAGACAAGTAAACAGCAGTGAACTGACCTTTAACCACATCAGGCCATACCCAGCAAACCATAATCAAGACAAAAACAGGCAAACATTGTATTAAATGCAGAATTACAAACTACTGTCATAGAAAACAATCATTTTTACAATTGTCTATATTCATACTGGAATATATTGCCTTTATAATAACTTATTTAATCTGATTTAATAGATTGAAATACTCTAATCTTGACTCCGGATTTTTTGAGATGTTTAAGTTTTTTAATATTTAAGTTTAAGAGAACACAAATGTTTTTGAATGATAATGTACTGTGATGTAGTAGTTTCTGTCTCATGATTAGATTTTTATTATCAGAGATGAACAGTTATTTTGTTATTACAAGGCTCATCATCATGCTGAGCACATAAAAAAAACATTTTCACAAGTTTTCCAGCTTCCAGCTAATTATTTAAAACCTGTAAGGTAGCAGAATATTCACATCATTTTAGATGTGTGTTTAAACAAACTAGGTTTGTATTATTGAAAACACTCATTTCATACCAGACTTGCAGAACAGCATTGTACTAACCTGACAGTGCTGCAGTTTAGTGTCATAGAAACACAACACAATCAAAATGATAAAACAAGATTAACTTGTAATTACCAGAAAAGCTAAATGAGGTGTGTTCTCGAAAACACTAAACCATGCAGTTCTGCAGCCTTTTTTCAAAATGAACTGAGCTTTCTATTAAATCACGGATTGTAGCGCCATCTACAGGCCAAATGGTTTAGTCACTGCCATGGTTGTTAAAACTCTACAATATCTAGAACTAACATCTTTATATCCCATTTGGACGGACAACAAACAAATCTACAAATGATATTAAGCTACAAAAAGCTAATTGTAACAAATTGGACCTAAATGAAATAGTTGATCTTACCTGTGAAATATAAAACATTGCACATAGTATATGTCTAAAAAACCCTGGTGGTCTGTTTTGGTACAGAAAATTATTTTATTTATTTAAAGTGTTGGGTGAGGAGAAAGACATGCATAATGTACAAACCAATACGACACACACAGAAAAGGCAATAAGTTAATTGGAGTTCAATTAAAAAGTTAAAAGTATCATATTGTGGAATGTATTTAGAGTTCATACATGCAGATTTTCCCAGATCGGAGAGTGTGTGTTTGTAAAGTTGTGTCAGGAGTGGGAGACTTTTGATGCGTGTGTGTGTCACAGAGAAAGGTTGGCATCAGTCTTGAGTTTGCCGCTGCTGAGGCTGTGGATCATGGCAATCATGTGTGTGTGCTTGCTCAGCTCCTCCTCCTTCTTCTGCAACTTAGTTTCCACCTGGGCTTTCTGGAGCTCCAGAGAAGAAGCCTGCAGAGCATGTAAACCAAACAATGAGGCCAGAGCCTACAAAACCTGGACCTCTGTTCTTAACTTTGTTCTAATTCTATTTTGTCATCACATCACAACTACCCAAACCTAAAATATCTATTTAGATCACCGCTTTCACTCTTTAACCCTCATTATTCTCTATGTGTTAGACAAAATGTCATCTGGTGGCCTAGTGGTTAGGGAGATCTGTGATCAGAAGGTTGTGGGTTTGAACCCCAGGACTGTTAGGAACACCTCTGAGGTACCCTTGGGAAAGGCACCCTCCCCCACACACTGCTCCCCGATCGCTTTGTTCCTGACTGCTTGCTGCTTTATTTGGCAAATGGGTGAAATGCAGAGAACGAACTTCATGCTGTTCACACTGTGTGCTGTTGTGTGTTCATGTATAACAAATAAAAACTTTACGCTCATAGTTTACATATCAGGAAACCCACTGCCCGCATCTTTAAGATGCACAAAGTGTGCACCTATGCACATAATGTGATTTCAATGTTTTACATCAGTGATGCAATGATATACTGCACACGCCTACCTTGATGCTTGCATCCTTTCTGGCCTGTTCAGTTTTGCTGAGCTCCTTTCTCAGGATATTTATGCTCTCTTCCATTTCGCTGGCCTGCTCCTCTTGTTTCCTCATCTTAGACCGCAAGTCTAGCGCACAGTACAATAAACCATTATTCCATCAAGCCCACAAATCTCCATTTGCCCACACACTCCCACCATACACCACACACTACAACATGGATCCTTCCATTGCAAGCCAACACCTCCACATTGTCTCACCAACTATAGTGCTGTGCCTCTCTTGCACAGTCTCCTCTAGGGTTGCGATTTGCTGCTCCTTCTGTGATAGCTCTGCAGAGAGCCTGTGAAGAACATCATGGAATTTGGACAGGAATTTATGCTTTAATCATGACAGCAATATAACTATACAGAAGACACTTCTCCTGATGGTGTAAGTGCCCCATGTTAAGGAGTAGTACATGGGAACTTAACATCAGTACATTACTTTTACTATCTCCTCCAAACACATCAGGAGTTCTTCAACCGAATCTTTATTTGACACCTCAGCTGACTACCAAAAATAATTTACAGGTGTTTTCCTGTGGTTTGTAAATAAACATTGGCCTACTCCAGAGATGGGGACTCGAGTCTGAGAATCGGACTCGAGTTGCACTTAAGTCGCACAAACAAAGACTTGTGACTTGACTTTAGACTTGCCCTCAATGACTTGAGTCGGACTCTGGTGCTGTGATTCGTGAGTCATAACTCGTAAACAATGTTCATTTTATGGAATTATTTATCGACCTGAAAACCGCTCACCTCGCCCTGGTGTCCCATTACTTTTGTCCGAGAAATATTTCCGGCTATTAACGGTTTCGAGGGGTCGTTGGAAAGGGGTCACCGAGCCCCATCTAACCGTGGAGTTTCACATTTAGGGAGCGAGATATATTTTTCATATTTAATATTTAGACTTAAGATCATTTAAGGCTTCATGTCAGTGAGGGCAGATCCCAGCACGCAGTCCCGCCCCCTGCTAAGCAACAGCCAATTGTAATCATGGGGCGTGGCCAATTAGCATATTTTCTAAACATTCACTCAAAGACTTGGAGACTTGGACTCGAGCACAAAGACTTGAGACATGACTTGGACTTAAAATGACTTGTGAACATCTCTGGCCTACTCACATCTAACATAAGTGTATATGAACTAACTTACTACAGATGTGGAGGGGAGTAGTATATGAGAGACAACATTCAACAAAGGCCTTCTATGGTGCAGACTACAGACTGACCTCTCCTGCTGCAGTTTGAGCACATCATTGTTTTTTCTCAAACCCTCAGCCTGCTGGGTAAGAGAGATGTGTGCAGCTTGGAGCTCCTTCAGCAGTCCTTCATTCTTGTTATACCTGCAGAATAGACCTCAGTCACATTTGTGCGTGGAAACATATGCACATGACTCACTGCAAGGGTTGGAAATTTTGCCCATATTGTGGTTGTGGGGAATGCACGGATGCTCAATTAAGAGTTTGCTACACAATGGCACTATGTCAAAAGGAATGTGTCTTCAGGTTTTCAGACGAATATATGTAAGACAGAGATACTGACCTACTGAGCAGCTGGTTGTAGGTTCCTTTAAGGTTCTGGTGTTCATCACACACAGTCTGCAGTCGCGTGTTGTGCTGTAGCAGCTGCTGGCTATCGGTCTTCAGCTTCTCCACCTCTAGCACCTGCTCACTCAGCTCAGCCTGCAGCTCTTCCTTCCTCCTCTCAGTCTCCTTCAGCAGAGATGCCAGTTTGCGCGCCTTTAGCCCACATGATAGATAGACAGACTAGCTGATGTTACTGAAATCTTTTTTGTGGTAAAACTGTATTTGAGTCAAACTGGATTCCAAACAAACATTGTCTTAGTTCGCACATGAATGACATTATATGTGCCCTATTCAAACATTACTCTTCATCCTATTTGAAGTTCTTGTATATTTTGATTACTGTATGTATATTTAATTTCTTACATTTTAAAACAGAAAAATGGCTTCTTGATATTTCTAATGTAAGACCACTAATCAGAGAAAAACATTTTGGGTTGCAGCTGAATACAAGCAGCTTGTGAATATCTTACAATTTCTTTTTGCTCTTTATAATTATTAACTGTCTTTTGCTGTTATTAATTATTAACTATATGCTGCACCCAGACAGTATGTATTATATGTATAACTTTATATACAATCAATGGGTCAAAT
The DNA here is from genome assembly GCA_037577145.1 of Brachypetersius gabonensis. Classification (NCBI taxonomy): domain Eukaryota; kingdom Metazoa; phylum Chordata; class Actinopteri; order Characiformes; family Alestidae; genus Brachypetersius; species Brachypetersius gabonensis. Next base: position 10,006,305 of record JBBJLR010000001.1, on the reverse strand, counting down.
TACTCTTAAGATTAAGCCATTTTATAGTCCAGACCGGCTATATGTGTGTCTGACCTCAGCCTCTGCTTGTGCTCTCTGGCAGCGGTACTGAGCAATTAACCGGTCAGCTTGAGATAGAGCCAGAGCTTTGGCCTCCAACAGATCCTGCAGACGTCCTTCTTTAGACTTAACAAACACACAAAACATACACTTCAATACAGTGGCACATACCCACATACAGCCATACCCAAATATCAACAAGGCATATAGTACACATTCTGTCAGGTAACATACCGCCAAGGCAGAGATTTTCTGTTCATAGACGTCAATGATTTCAGACATGTGTACGTCTTTCATTGGCTCCTGTAACTAGAATACAAATAAGAAACACCAAATCGCCAAAATGGCACAAATACCATTACCTTGACACATGTACTCATACCCCCAAAAACCACACAAACCACTCACCTGTATGCCACTCTGGAGCTTCTCTATAAGACTGTCAATGCTCTGGGGAGACGGGCTGCTTGGGCCAGTAGTGCACAGAGGAAAACTTTTCCCAAAGGCAGCTCCATCCTCCTGTACAGCACTGCCTCTAACCACCAGCTCACCCTCCCTCTGCCGGTATGCATTATTGGCAGCAATGCTTTCTCCTAGACTAAGACAAAGAAGAAAGAATACATACTAAGCATTTACATTCCACACATATAAACAAGTCAAATATTAATGTATACTAACATTTTAATGTCTCTTCTCTCCTATTGTCTACTTCGCTGTAACAATGCAACCTTCATAGCAAATGAAATGCAGGTTTATAGAAGTTCAAACCAGAGCAAAGGGGCTCCCATTCTTTTTACTTTCTTTGTTTTTTCACAGTGTAAGGAGTTGTACAGATGCAATAAAGACTCCAGTACTTGTATGTTGTTATCCTAAACTAGAAGGAAGCAAAGAGAATCTGAAAAGCTAGCCTCTCTTTGACACCTTTGTCTGGCTGTGACAAAGGTAAAGTGTATTTTTTTTCTTTACTCACATGACAGCAGGGAAATTGGGTAGTGGTGCTGCCTCAAAGAGTATGCGCAGGGCCGTCTGCACATGTTCTCTGCGGTTAGACGTTAGGGCCAGGGAGAGGGGTGTCACAATACGCTGGTCCTGCACCAAGCACAGAACATCACTGCATTAACTTGTACCAAGCAAGCCTTCACACCCACACTTATAGTCCTAGTGAATGCAGAATTTGTTTTTTACCTGCAGGATCCGGTAAAAGCATGTCTCCATGTCGGCCACATGCTGCTTCAGCTGGCTCATCATTTCCAGAGTCTTCAGTACAGTCTCAGAGCACGTCTGGCTGCAGGAGCAGAAGCAGATACAGATCATATAGTTGACACACTACACACACCAGTTTACTGTAGGTCATTTCCTCCCAAAATCCCTGTGTGTTCTTTTAGATTATATTGACACAGTGGCACAAAACCCGATGGCTTAAGCCAAAGCAAATTGCACTGGCTAGATGATGATAATAATGAAAAAAATATCTAAATCGACTGTGTGGACTGGGGTTGAACATTATGGTTTGAAACATCAATGTGTAAATATTATACCGAATTCTTATTTCAAACAAGCAAGCAGCAATTTTATGTTGTGTTTAGTTTATCTTTATATGTGGTATATTCTTTGCCCATATATTCTGTCAAACACTTTAACCCATTTCTTTATCACTTGTAGTTAGTAACATCCATCTAGATGACAAACAATTCTACTGCATTTTACTAAATGTTTATCTTATTGTTTCTCTTTAGTGTTTGTTAAACGTGTGTGTTGTAGCTGGACAAACGACAGGGTTTAAAAGGTCCAATATAAAATCAAATGGTCAGTACTCCATCTAGGATCAAAAATGAGAGCCTCTTGAGCCAAAACCAAGTTTTCTGACATCTTCACAAACATCACCCCATCCTTCTGTGTGCTTCAGTCTACAAATGAATGTGTCACCCACCTGAGCTGTGAGTCAGTGCTAGATCCGCTAGAGCCAAGGTAGTCCGGAGTGTTAGAGAGCAGCAGCTCCACCTGAGACGCACACAGTTCTGAGCTTATGTGCTGCGACACCAGGGTCTTCAGAAAGTCGTCTCCACATAGCAGTGGATATGTTAAGGATTTAAACACATCATTCGTGAGGGACCTGATATATGGCATTGAATCAGATTTACAGATTTACACCAAATTAAGTTGCTTAAGCAAGACATGCTTGGGGTGAAAAGTCTGCTTCTTTAGTTTTGCACAAGATTTGCTCTTCTTTGGATCTAGATATTTATGCATTGAGCAAACTGCCTAAACAATCACATCTACAAACTGAATAATGTTAATAAAACAAAATATAAAACATACATTACTACTAAAATCCTCATAAGGTGTCTATAAGGAGCACATTTTATGACTGCGTTACACCATGGCTCAGGTAGTTGTGAGAGAGAGCGATGATGAGCATGAGCTTGGATATCTAGAAGAAGATCCATGACACGTCCTGCTCTAACACAGTGCTTCTTCAGCAGCTGTTCTCCTTCACTGGGGTCTGGAGCCTGCAGCAAACCCTGCAGTGCTGGCAGCACGAGTTCCACAAATGAGTGTGCAGAACCAGATGATGAGGAGTCAACAACATCCTGAAGGTGAAATCACAATGTCTTTTAAACACTGGCCATCAAAAATGACTCCCAATCTGTTACATGTCAAGGTCTTTTGAGTTGTTTGAATGCATCCATCCACTCTGTTCACAAAGCCCAGTGCTTGTTTTGTGTATGACTGTGAAAGTAGTTTTTATAGTGTGAACAGGAAGGATGCATGTTATGCTCAATAGCTAGTTGTCAAATCTTTGTTCTCTGCTACAGGTTAGTACCAAGCTTGATGAACACACTCCATTATCATTACAAAAATGAATGTGCAATGTTTTGACTGTTAGTGTGCATTAAGTCCTCCACCCAATTTGAATCTGGTCCGTGGGTGCATTATAGTTGTCCATTTCCACTGGGAAACAGGATAAAGAAATATTGTGCACATGCACTTAGGCTGCACTCAGTAACTGTATGCCTACAATGTGTACCTATTGTTCTTACGAAACTGTTCAAACACTCAGGTCAAATCACCTTTTGCTGTTTTTGTAAATGAAAAGTTAAGAAGAACATCTACTACAGGCAACGAACTTAAATGTCAAAATTTCCTGCAAATTTGTGGAGCTTAATACACTGGAGAAAACTAAACATATGTGCCATAACCTTTACAAAGGCTAAAATTATGCCATAATAATATAAACATGTTATTATTATTATTTGTATTATTACTGACATCGTGCACACCCCCTATAACCAATAGGGGTACGTGTAGCTAACAAATGGCAATCAGCTAATACAGGCTTTAGACCCAGTGTCTATGCTAATGTTAATCAAACTCTACTGATTTACACACCTCAAACAGCTCGGTGAGAAGTGCCAGAGCCAACAGTTTACACTGCTCTGGTCCTTGCAGGGGCCCTGTGGCCCACTGGAGCAGGTCCAGGCATGGCTCTGGTCTTCTGGCCGGGGCACCGTTCCTGACCCCAGGCTGCACACGCAGTGCTGCAGGCCGAAGCACCGTCTGACAGACGAGTCTGCGCAGGGCTGGCAGCGAACACAGAGATACAAGAAGCTCCAGCACCTGCAAGTAACCAAAGTAATGTCATAGTTTTTTGCCTGTTAATCAGTAAAAGTACTTCTGTAGTTTCTCTTAGGAATAGATAAAGTCCACAAGAGCTAATTTGATCTGATGTATATTGTTATTTTCATTATTAAATCACATTCTATTAGCTTTTCAAAGTCAACAAATGACACATTCATTCAATCAGATTGCAAGAAAAAAGGCAATGTAAAAATGTAAAACATGCACAAACACTGTCAGCAGCTGTGGAAATGTTTAAATTCGGCTATGCATTCTGTCTAAAAGTCTAAGATTGATTAAGCAATTCAAGCTCATTTGTCTCCTGTTATGGTTCTTTTCATAGTACTTTCACTTTTATACCCACATCTAGCACATCTCATGATATAGATCAACAAGAAGGTTTGTCACCTTAACTGCCGTGTCTGGGTCTTTCCCATGGAGGAGGCCAACTACCTCGTTCAGGCAGGCGGGAAGATGCTCATAGCTATAGTCAGCGAGAGAGAACAACAGTTAATAACAATAATTCAGAATCAGTTCCCATTCTAGACTACGTTGAAAGACCTACTTGGTTAGGTAATCCGCAATCTTAGGGTTTTTAAGAAGATCCACTAGCAGGTCGACAGCATAATTCCTTGTGAGGGTGCCGTCACCATTGACAGTGATGTTGAAGATGAGCTGAAAGGTTTGGTGGATGTTCTTTGCGTTGAAAAGCTATAATTAAAAGCAATATGAAAGCTAATTTCTAGGTAAACATTCAAAACCACAGAAAAACACACTAAGATCAGAAAGTCAATCAACCCACCTTCTGACCCACTTCCTCATTGAGAGTTAGACTAGATAAAATAGACAGCGCAAAAACAACCACTGTCAGACAGTTATGGCCTAAGAAATTAATCAAGGCCCTGTAGAAAGCCTTGACATTGCTCTGTAAGAGAAAAGAGAAATGGTAGCAAGAAGAAAATTGATAATGAATTAAAGGATTTTTAAAAAACTGCAGATTTGCTCAGGCGGCTCCTACCTGAGACTTGATCTGAGCCTGCACAGACAGGTTGTGTCGGCACAGGTTGGCCATCAGCCCCAAACAGGGCTTTGTGATTTCGTCATTATTAGACTGGCTGGGATCAAAGGAACAATGAGACAGAGTCAACTTTCTCTTCAGCTCTTAACCATGTTTTAATGCAGCCTCAAGTAATATTTGTATATTCATAAATAAGATGTCTCTCTAAACTTAGAACAGAAGAATTGGTGGCAAATGCAGCTGTGGTTTTGTGTGTGTGTGGGGGGGGGGCATATCAAAAGCTAAATTTTTAAACTCAAGGGTTTTAAAAAGCTAGATTCCGTTTGTATTTTTAACAATAAACCTTTTTTAATGACACCAGCTGATCTGTCAAAACATAATGCAATTTGCATGAAAACACATTCAAAAGTTTGCAATCACTAGCCATGCATTAAATGTATTTTATTTACAATAATAATTTAAAAAGTGGATTTACTTATCACAAGCCATTTGGCTAAACCTTTTTTTTTTACTTATATGTTCTACTGAACATTTCAATAATTATGTGAACAATAAGAAATAAAAAAAATATTGTAATTATCCTTTTGTATTTATATGGTGCCTTCAGATTCAAGATTCAAGGTTACTTTATTGTTATCAACAGCTGTGTACAAACTGCATAGTGTTCATTCATATTTATAATTATTTATAATCCTGATGTAATAGGAATATAATTATATTATTGTATTCATCAATCATTTGCTCAAGATAAGCATATTAGAATGTTTTACCATTTTATACACTTTTTCCCCAACATTTGAAAGGCAGTACAAAATATGTTAAACATGATATAAGCCTTACATATTAAGCATGAGGAAACAAAGGAGTTCATCTACATGTGAAGCACAATGCAGAATCCTCACATTGTAAGTAAGTCGCTGCAAGACCTGCAAACACTGTAGAAATAAAAATCAGACAGTCAGACACAGTAAGCACCCATTTCTCAACCTACACATGAGACCATCAAGAAATCCTAGACGCGCAGTGCAGCCGATAAACAACAAAAACTAAACATGCATAAGGGCTGCACATTTAAAAATAATATGTTCAGAACCAAAATTAATATTTGATTTGTTCAATACCTTTCAACAGAGTATTGATGGCAAACAGTGTTTTGAATTTGACAAAAGGAACTACAGGGAATATTATAATTCTAAAATAAAAGTGTAAACTCAATACTCACTGCAGCGACACAAATTGCTGTTTAAAACTGAACTGAAATCGGTTTGTTTTTTGCTGGACTGTATAGACTGGGCACTGGGAAGTAGGTTTTCAAACTGTTTTCACATGCTACATTTTACTTGTTCTTTAAATAGGAAGGAAATTGGTTTTCCATGATTTGGGGCATTTAATTGAATGGCAGTGCTTTTTCATGGACAAATCAGCATGTGTTCAGCCTTTACCTGTAATACCACAGGCTCCTCTGCAGTGGCTCTGTTCCAATGAACAAAGGCTGACAGTGTGCCAACAATGTTATAACTGCTGTGAAGGGTCTCTTTGCTGTCCTCGTCAGATGCTGGAATAAAAAGATGTACTCCATTGTGGTTTATCTGCTTTAGGACATTACAAGTAGCGCGATGATACACATTTTCAGATTTAATACGACTGATGCTAAAACCAGCACATACTTGTACAAAAGTGAATTTAGAAACCTTTAGAATTTAGAAACTGATCTGTAAACAATACAAAAACTGTATTATTTTATATCTCAATACTCAATTTTAATCAGTATTTTCAATACTGTATTAACATTATTATAATCACATTAATGCAATGTACCAAGCTGAGCCAGAAGAGAAAGGATGGCCCCGATGAGGGCATGACTTGTGTGTGGATCTCCAGCGACCTCCAGCAAGCCACTCAAACACTCACTGGGAAGCACCTGGCCTGAGGTTAAGAGTCTGGTGCACTTCAGGCCTGACACATCCTACAAAAACAAAACACCAAACAGGAGCTCAGTATACAACGTATGTCAATGTAACGGATCAGTTACAGGGAAATTTCACACATTTTAATACATACACCACATGGTCAAAAGTACTGGGACGACTGACCATTACATTCAAATACATGGACTTTAATATGGAGTAGATCCCCCTTTGCTAGAACAGCTTCTACTCTCCTTGGAAAGCTTTCCACAGAATATTTGAGCATTACTGTGGGACTCTGTGCTCATTCATTCGGTAGGCCCTGGCTCCCAAATTCCTTCCCAAATTCATCCCAAAGATGTTGCCCAAAGGAGTCACCCTTGCTGCCCGTTGGAAGTAAGGGAACTTGGCCAAACTCTGAAATCTTTTTCATGTAGTGTAGTGCATGATCTGCAAGACCTATTAAACATGAGGAAACTACATGTAAGGCACAGCGCAGAATCCTCACAATGTAAGTTGCCGCAAGGCTTGCAGACACTTTAGAAAAAAGAAATTGAAGACAGTCAGACACAGCAAGCACTCATTTCTCACCTTGGAGCTCTCAGTCTGTGAGAGCTCCACCTTACACATTTGAGACCGTCAACACATCCTCTAAACGTAGTGCAATCAATAAACAACAATAAACAATAAACTAAAATATGCATTTAATCAAACTAGATACATTTTATTTGATCAACACCTTCAAATGTAACTGAAAGTGATCTACTAAAACGAAATGCAAAAATAAAACATATGTAAACAAGAGGACAATGTTCTGCTATTCTGTTAGTGAGTTAACAGTAATTATAAATGTAACTGTGATATGTAGCGAGAGTCGAGAGTAGGTTGAGGAGACTCTGGAGAACGGAAAGGAATGAAGGTCAGTAGGACTACAACTGAATTAAATGTAGGAGAGTGGATGTGAGGATGCAGGGAACAGAGCTGGCAAAGGTGTAGTTGTTCAAATATTTGGGTGGCACGGTTGAAAATGATCAGATTTGCACTTGTAGTGACAAGGACGGACAGGATCATGAATGATTTTATTACAGGGACAGCTCGAATTGGAGCTTTTGGAGGAAAAGTCAGAGAGGCAAGACCGCGTTGGTTTGGACATGTGCTGAGGAGACACTGAGTATATTGGGAGGAGACTGAGGATGGAGCTGACAGGAAGGAGATGATGATGTCGGGGGATTGGTAGGAGGATTATGGATGTGGTCGACATACAGGCACGTGGGTTGAGAGAGAACGATGCAAAGTATATAAGTAGATGGAAACTGAGACCCCTACTCGGCAGAAGCTAAAATCAGAAGAGGAGGAAGAGTAGACGGAAATGTGAACTCACTTCAATGTGTTTCTGCAGCTGAGATGAATTCAGGGAGTTTTTGTTGTTTTTGTACTGCCTAATCGCCAAAAGCAGAGACTTCAGACACGTTGTCACATCCATGTTGTTACAAAGTGGCGCTATAACAAATAAAACGCTCAATACTAAATGTAACTAAAGAATCCACAAACATAAAAAAGGTAAACAGAAAAAAGCTAACGTTAGCTTAGCTCCTCCTTAAGGTTTGCTTTATTTTCCTCAAGCTGTAGCAGTAAACGGCACTAAACCGGGTTCAATAGTGTGCACTTTTTTCTTATTACATACATAACCCAGTGCCAGGTTTAAAAAAAAATAAATGTTATTAAAAAGTCCTAAAAAGTTTGTTTCTTCGACTCGATCCGACAAAATCACCTCCTCCCGCTTTCAGCTTCAAAATGCTGGAAGAGTCCATGCCGCTCAGAGGGGGAGGCATATGAACGACTAGTACAATCAGACAAAGAAATCCTTCCTAAAGTTCGTGGAGTTTAACTGGCTATGTAACATTCTTAATGTACTGGTGATTTGTTTTTGATTCAGTTGTCCAGGGTGTCTTACGGATAACTGTTAACCTCCCCGTATTTTCAGAAATGTCAACAAAATAGACTCTGCAAATGACGTGTTATACATCGTGCGTTAGCCACGCCCCTTGACTGAGAATGACCTTATTTCATAGAGTTAAACTTTAAATATCTCTTATATATAATTATTTAAAAACTATCAGCAGAGTTGTAGGTCAGAAATCACCCCAAAAGTCTCTCAAACATCACTTAAAAAGCCTTGAATTGTCCTTGCTTTTGTTATAAATCGATGACGTGATAGGTAATCGTGGGTAAATATTAAATAATATTTAATGTAATATGCTTACACCGCATATTACATTAAATATTATTATTTTAACACTGGTAACACATTTATAGTCATGTGTAGTTGATGTATTAAAGAATACAGTAAGGCAAGAGTTAAAAACAGCCCTTCATTAAACCAAGAAAAGCCAATTTTCCTCGTTTTTGTGATATAAAAATACATGATCTGATATGTAAACATAACTGAAGGTGAGCCGCAAGTCCATATATAAACCAAGCTTCAAAAAGACATTCTATGGCAAATATGTCTTAAATGCCATTATTTAAATACTATCAGCATTAAAAGTGATTTGTAGATCATTTATCAAAGAAAAACGAATTTCCCCTTTTGTGATATAAAAATGGATGATGTGGCATGTAAACATTACTCCCTGGTCCATATATAAACTAAACTTCAAAAATACCTATTTTATAAAGTTACACTGCAAATACACTGCAAAGATTTCATTATTTAAACATTATCAGCATCTTAAAAGTGATGTGTAGGTTATTTATTCAAGAATACAGTGCGGTAAGAGTCAAACAGGCCCTTCACTGAATATCGAAAAATGAATTTTCCTTGTTTTTTTTGTTGTGACAGACAAATAGATGAGGTGATATGTAAACCCCGATCAACAGTTAATCATGTAAACATAGTTAAAGTTCACTCACTTGTCCATGATTAACTAAGCTTCCGAAAAGAGTCAGTTTTTAATAGTTTAGTGATTAAACAATGTTTTTGTCCCAAAAAGCTACACATATGTCTAATCAGCCTGCAGAAGTTTAGCATCACCTAGTCACTTCACACTCACACAAGACCAGGACCCAGTTTCACACCCCCAAACCTGGAGGAGTGAGGCAACAGTACCACCCACTGCACCCACCTAAGTGTATTATCTAGTGTATTTTTATTGTAGGCACTCTGGCAAAAAACTGCCTTTTTAATTAGAAGATGTAAAACATTTAAATATGATCTTGAAAAAATGAACTGGGTTTAGATAACCTGACGTATAATGAGAGCAAATTGCATAAACTTGAGAGAGTAGATTGTCATAAAAATCAATGAAAAAGAATAAAACCCGTAACAAAAAAATAAAACTGACTACCTACTGTATGTGTGGAAGTGTTACTAGTCTAAAACACTAATGACACCTGCACAAAACCAATAATACCAACATTACACATGACCAACAGTACCACCTGCAGTTTCAGGATGAACAGACCAATAGAAAGTTCCAGAATGGAGAATGTTGTTGCGATGACTTGTTATGACCGCGAGTAACTTACAAGGTTTTGTTCCGACAGTGACGACATGCCATGTTGCTCTCTTGACTAAAGAGCCACTGACAACTGCGCATTTCTTTGCAGCTGCTCTGAAACTATGTAAACGAATAAATTTACATTTACATTTATGGCATTTATCAGCAACCTCCACTCTCTAACTACAGGGGACAGTCTCCCTGGAGCAACTTTGGGTTAAGGGTCTTGCTCAGGGACCCAGTGGTGGTGCTGGAGGTAGGATTCGAACCTGTGACCTTTTGGTTCGGAGGCAAGTATCCTACCACTAGGCCACCACCACCCACGGCATTATTGGCATTACTGGCACGAATAAATGGCATTATTGTTTATGCATAAAAAAAGCAGTATCGGTATGTATGTTGTTTGATGAAGTCATGCAAAATCCATTTCTTGTTTTCAGTATGCTCCAACATAGACCTCAGACTGAAGGTCAAGGCCCCCTCTTAGAATCAGAAGTTATATCTGTACTTAGTCATTTTAAAGATATAGGTTATTATGCGTGTCAACCACACATCACTCGTTTTTTTGTTACTGTCATTTGTTTTTGCAAGCACAATAAACAATGGTTCTGGCTGGTTTTGGGTGGGATGGGGGACTTGAGAGATGCTAGACCTGCTTATTAAATGTAGGACTCAAAACCGAAGTAAAGTCTCTTTTCAGCAGGAAGTAAGAATGTACTTTCCATGGTCAAAAGTCAGACCTTGGTCTGTACACAAGTAAGTCTGAGGCTTCGTCCAACAAATAGAAACAAGAACTAAACAATAGAGGAAGCTGTGGTTTAGAGAGGCTGTCCAAACTGAGCATCTGTTCTGCTTAGTGCAAAGAAAAACACTCAAAACTGCTCATCTGATTGGCTTTCATATTCTTCATGACTTTAAAGCAATTCTATTAACTCAGTTATGAATGAGCAAAGTGACCATTTAGTCATACATTAACACACCACAGAGTGAAATTCTTCCTTTGCATTAAATCCATTCTTCAAGTGAAGCAGCGGGCAGTCAGGAACACAGCACCAGGGGAGCAGTGTGTGGGGATGGTATCTTCCTCAAAGGTACCTCAGTGGTGCTGCTAGCAGTCTTGGGATTCAAACCCATGACTTTCTGATCACAGGCCATCTCTCTAATCACTCGGCCACCGGCTAAATATATAGCAAATAAAACATAGCCATGGTTCACTCTGCAGTAATGTGTTGAAGAGTCTGCCAGGACAAAGTACCAAATGAAGGATAGTGGAACACATAGTGCATGAATACTAGAGCACATAGCGCATATAGAATGGCAGCTTGGTTGAGGCCTGTTATAGAAATGGGAACTTGATGGCCAAGGCAATGCCTTGCATATTTTGTCAGGATCCTCATACCATTTCGGGACAGTTTTTACAGGGTATTAGGGTGCATCATACTGCTGAAAGAAGCAACTGCCATTCGGGGATGCCTTTACTTTACTAACCCAAAAATCTACAATATCCAGCGTAGAAGGGATCAGCTAATTTTCCACTCTCCTCTGTGTTTGAACTTTGATGTTTCTATTGTGTATTTTCACTTGCCATTTTCAGTTTGTGTTCTGTTAGAGAAAATGAACAGGATGGAACCCAGTGGCCTATGTGGCTAACGCATGAATGATATGTGGTAACCTACTTAGATGACTTGGCCACGGGTTGCAAACAGAAGGCTATCTGAACACACACACACACACACACACACACACACACACACACACACACACACACACACACACACACACACACAC
>JBBJLR010000001.1:9972447-9988101 GCA_037577145.1 Brachypetersius gabonensis | reverse complement strand
TACAGCTGAAAGTGATTAACAATGCCCTCAGCTGCTTAACCAACCAGAACATTATCAGACAGGTTTAATTGATTTCACGCCAGGCCCAATAAAAAAAGTGTTCCTTTAATTTTTGTAAGCAGTATAGTTAGAAGTGTTTTGGTATGAAATGGTTCATCATAGAATCTATCAATAGCAATCTTTACAGTTGTGATGAATAGAATCAGGGCTCTTCACTGTCTAAAGGCCAAATATAGCTGTTTCATTCACTATCCAGAACTGTGAATACAAAGCTTTAACATTCCACACAGTGCACTGCTCTTACTGTAGGCCTGGGATTTGGAAAAAATGATGAACTGAACTGAATAATAATGGCTGCTAAATATTGATATTTACAGTATTTATTTTATAGTAAAATTCAGTCAAACTTAGAATTCGGTTTCATTTGTGCCTTGGCTGTTTTCATTACTCAAGGTGAAAAGACACAAAGTATTTGTGATGGTGTTTTCCCCTTTTACCCTGTCACAGTCACACTCAGAGCGTCCAAATCCTGTTAGTGTAAACGAAGTAGTTCAGGGTGTTTTGGTGTGAAATGGTTCACTGAGGGAAACTGACCAACTCAGATGTTTTTGTGGTCTTGTTGATTAGATCCAGGGTTCTTCTGTATCTATTGTACTACCCAAAACCATTTAACTTTCTGTTAGGGAGCTTTTGTACGCATTAAACTGAGATCTGGTTCCTGCAACCACCACTGTGAACAGATCTAACCTAATGTTTCAAACTACTCTTAATAACTTTGTTTAAAAATGAGCAATTAATTTATTCAAAAAGACTGCCATGTCTCTGTGGTGCGTTATACTTGAAGCAGCCGTGACCTGGGCCAGAGGTCAGTTGTTCCTGCTGTGTGCTGACCCTAATCTCGGCAAGATTACAGCCTCACTTCCTACCGCTGCTCAACAAGATGTGACACAGCCAGTTGTACATAAGAGCATTTTGATGGGGATGTTTTATTCAGCATCAATATCAGCATTGTTTATTCTGTGTGCTTTTGGTCATTTTGCTTTTGTTTTTACTTCTTTACCAGAGCTGTATAACCAGCATGGCCCTTGGAATCAATAACTAGAGTGATCAGCCTTTTGTCTCCCTCATGTTAAATATCTCCCAGGTCCTTGTGTTCTATCATCATTCGGTGGCTGAGGGCTGTCCAGTGATGTGGCCAGGAACTAAAATCCCTGCCCCATGGGCCAACACCACCGACACCACTAAGCTCATCCAGTTCCTGGAGACCACGCTGGGCGAAAGGGCTAAATACGGCAGCTTCCACGTGTCCCAGGCCATCCTCACTCCTCGTGTCAAGACCATCGCCCGAGGACTCGTAATGGGGCTGCGCAACTACCTTGTGGAGAAGTGAGCTACAGGGGTTGGGGGGAGTCTCATTTCAAGACCTATACAAGCTACACATAATGTTTTTTTTGTCTTTCCTGCATAAAACAAACTCACACTAGGCCTGGGTTGAACAGGTTTTCCAATAGGTCAGTAGATGGCAGTACAGATGCATGATTAGGAAATGACCGGTGAGTCTAACTTTTTCCTTCCTCATCGCTCCATCCATATTTAATAATATGAATAAGGCCAGGTCAGGTTTTACATCATGACAGTATTAGACTTGATCCTCCAGAGTACATTAATTTGGTACACTATGGATTGTTTCCTGGGTTAAACCTAATGAATCGCCTTTGAAAAACATGTTTATTCTAGATTTACTTTCTCAGGAAAACCAAGCCTTCTGGCTGGTTTGGGCATGGATCAAGCCCAGTCTTAGACTAAATTGAAGCCCCGATGTTGTCTTGCCATTGATATGTACACGCAATGGTTTGTTTAAATCCAAGGTTATTAATTGAGAGTATTGGCCTCTAATGTTCCTGGCTTTACTCTAGATGTTGGAACATAAGTAGTTGATTTCATTCAGCCGCAAGAGCATTAGTGGGGTCAGGCACTGATGTTGGGTGATTAGTTCTGGATCACAAACGCCACTCCAGCTCATTCCAAATATATTGGATTAAGCTCCAGAGCTGCAGGGAATGCAGTTCCGCTGCTCCACGGCCCAGTGCTGGGTGCTATACCTGTGTCAGCAGTAGGTGCCCTTTAAACGAAGCAGGATCAACTAATTAGAAGCAGCATCTGTACTTTTTTGGGCATAAAGTTAAACATGTGGTAAGGATGAACATTCCTTGAGCTGGAACTTGCAAGGTTCTCTTGCAGACATTTTACTCAGATGGCTGTCTCACAGGAAAGACTATTAATTGTGCCTGAATGCAGAGAAGTCTTTGTTTATTATTCCACTTTAAACTCTGCTCTAGCTTCCACTTTCTTGGTTTTGTTGCGCACACTGTTCTGCATCAGTGGAGACTGGAGAAAGGGCTCTGAGCTCTGTGAGTGTTTAGTTCCAGTCTAAAGAAGAAGTGACACATGCTAATGCTCAGAAGAATCAGGGTTAAGTTTGTCATACTCTTGCACTACCTCTTGTAGTGCAAGAGGAACTATTAAAACTGAAACTTGACTCTGCTGTATGGGTGACGTTTCGCTAATTGTTAGCTAATAATGCCAACAATCAGAGTTCCATATCACTCTACTGTTACTATTATTATCTTGATTTAACTGTGCAGTAAAATATCTATAAATATGCTCCCTGAACATATGAAACCTCCTGAAGACTCATTTGTGCGGAGAGCATCTCAGTACGAACTATCTTCTTGCATTACTCTTACATAAAGATTTAACTCGTAGAACTCTCCCCTGGTTCTCACACTGACCTGAAACTTGAACGTGTCCTCATATTCCTTGTCTCTTTGGATGAAAGCATCGTCCAAATGATTGTAATGTAATGCTATTTTTAATGAAGTAGCTCTGTGGTCATTAGAATATCTAAATAAGATGATCTCAATTTACTGTATATAGTTCAAATTCATATTTTGGAATTGAATGGACACTTTCATTCATTAATACTTTGGACACTTTCATTAATCAGCTGCCTGGCTTGTGGCCTTTTTTATTATAGAGATCCTAACTATAGAGATCTTTTACAGATCATGCAGTGATTAAGTAATACTAACTTTCATTCACCAGTTTTAAATTTTGTCGTAGTTATGATGTCACAACCATAAAACCAACACCAGTCTAAAGATGTTGGCCATGTGATTAAACGTGCTGCTGATTGTGGATGTCAGGAATGAATCACTACAGCCCAGACATCTGGAAGGAGTACACCGCTAAGAATTTCATTCTCAGTTTGTCTCATACAAGCCTGGACCGCTGGCTTAAAGACACATGAACCATTTAATTCATTCTAAAGATGAAAGGTTGGAAATCCTGGTCCTGCCAAAGTCATTGCTTTTAACACATTAAACCTCATAAGGGGTCTAAGATGACTTCAGGTGGGCCAAATACACGAAGAATACAGGATTTGGGCCCTTGGTCTGTTAATAAGTGGTCAGGTTGAAGACTTGGTGTCTCTTCTGTCCTGTGCAGGAACCTCCCGGTCATCATGACATGGGTGGAGGCGCAGAAGCCAGGCGTGAACGGCGTGAACATCATCACCTCGGATTTTGTGGAGCTGGTGGACTTTGCCAACACTGTGATCCGGCTCAACAACCTGCTTCTCCCTCAAAAGGCGGTCACATGACATCCGCAGTGTCCCGCGCGGCCCCCGGACCACAGAAGAGAGGCTAAGAGTCACAAGATAACCATGGAAACCATGGAGATCACATGATCATCTCGTGAGAAGCAGATTCGGTGATCCCTGCAGTGCTTGACAGAGAGTCTTCAGACCTCTACCTATCAAATAGCCTCTGACAATGCTTAGTCACAGTCCCTAGTAATTAGATTACCCATCACATGGTCAAAGAAGCTGCTTTATATTTTAGCTTTTCATTTGAAAGAGCTGTAAACGAATAGACCTCATGTGGTAACTGTTGTTTTTCTTTTTTTAGCTCATGTGCACATGGGCGACTGGCAACCTATCCTAACATGCTGGAATTCATACATTGGAACTGATATACTCAGTCATACTGTATTCATCATTATTTAATATTATTGATTAAATTTTAGTCTCTTTGAATAAACATTTACTGCTTAGCCTCTCCGTTTGCAGCAAGCTGAAGATGGTGCGGCTCAGTGGTTGTGGTTTCCTTCTACAGCCACAGTTCTTACACAGTGTTGAGTCACCAGGGAAGGCTTCACAAAGCAGAATTTCTCAGTTTAGCAGAATAAAGCTAAAAAGTGATGACTCTCCAACAGGCATGTCACTGACATCTACCGAATAAGGTCAACTTTTGGTTAAAGGCGTGTAGCTGTGTGACAAATCCTGCTTTTATCAGTGTGTTTATGAATGTGTATATCATGCATAAGTGTTCCTGTCTCTCATTCTCGCCTTGCTCTCTTTCATTTTGCCTGTGTTTTTCTCACATTTTCACTCCCACATTTTTCACACTTTCGCTCCCACTCTTTGTCTCTCACCCCCCGGCTCCTCCTCTCTCTGCCTTTTCCTTCCTCTCTGGTAGGCTAGAGCTGGAGCTAGGTGCTGCGGTGGGAAAGGTATGTGTTTTTGGGCTCGGGCCTGGAACAAACACCAGCACAGCGGATCTGCAGTGTTTATATTGGACGGGAAGTCGCTCTTATTTTGTCTGAGCTCCGAGCTGTGAAAGAAGATGTCAGAGACAAGCCCGACAACAGCATTTGGGTCCTCTTCACGAGACCCGTGCATATTTGGGACAACCGCTGCATGTTTGTCCGGCCGGGCTTGCCATAACCCACAGTGCCCACAAGTACCTCTTTAGGATAGAAGCAGCCAGGCAACAATCATCAGTTTCTCCATTTAGACTCCTCTTGCTGCAGGCCTTGTTCCTTCAGCACTTTTCACTCTGCTGTGGAGGTCACTGAATCAGCAGAGCTTCGTTTTTTACATGCTTGTTCATGCAACGTAACTTGGCATTTCTGAAATAGAACATTTAGTGCGTTTTGGATCATTTTACTTGGTTCAGTCATCACCAAATTGGCACCACGTTAGAAGGCCTATGTTATAGTTTAGAAGTGTAGATTGTGTGAACATTGTTAATGTATTCCTCATGTCATCTGGAACCATTTCTATTGGTCCATTTTCCATGAACAGTTCACACAAAAGTAAAGAACAGCTGATGTTTTAATATATGACAAAAAAAAAAGCATTGTGTGGTTCTGAAGTGACATTAATGAGGACAGTGCACCTCATAAAAGTTTGTACAGTTTGTGGCGGGGTGTGTTTGTGTAAAATGCACAGGTTGCTATTCTTTTCTGAACTATTGCAGTGTGAGCTGTGTAAAAAGATAAGAAACGTCTCCATATGTGTTGTAAGTACAGTAGTGTTTGTAGAGCAGCTTTTCTATGTGCTGTGTTGCAGCATCTTCACTCCTGATTCAGTTTCTAATGGATGAGCCACACATGAACACACTGCTCTTAACATCACTGTTTTAATTGTTGCCGTTTTGCAATAATGTAGGAGTGTCCTGTAGTTCAACAGGTTTAATAAATTATATGTATTATTTTTACATTTACATATTATTTTTACATTTCTGAGTCAAGTGTGCTCAATAGTGTATAAAACAATAGTGATATGCACATTTTACACAGACACACCCTCAACTGCAAAAGCAATAATCAGAAAATATGATGCAGTCTATTTTTTTTTTTCAATGGCTGTATAATCATAAGTCACGGCAAAAAGATGGAATTGGTGTATTTCATCTGCTCACTCAGATTTAATGAATGTAAATAGAAAATGCATAGATTCTAACTGTTAAAACTGGTAGAAGGCAGCAAGTAGTGCAGTATGAGAAATGTTTGTTTATTTGAGCTCAAGTCATTTCTAGGAGCTACTGCAGGTAAATCAATGGACCTAAGCCTTGTGGTCCCCCTCAAAGTCCATACTTCAGTGATGTCAACAACGTGTGCCTCTGTATATTGTGGTATTGTGCTCTATATTGTAGTCATTTTGTAAAAAGATTTAATACCAAGCCTCATTTGCTCATCACCTGCCAGTGATGTCTGTCAGAGTAGAAGCACTAAAGTATGTAAAACAGCTTCCTATAGAAAAAGCTTTTGAAAAGAATCAATTGCTCTATATATGGAGGCAGTGGGCTGCAAAGATACAGACAGACGAGAGAGATCTAATCTGCACACCTGCCTCCTCCTCATAAGGCTGAAAGGCTTGTTTTTGTTACTTGCACCATGATTGCATTATTAGTCTGCAAGCTCTGCTTTTCATTTTCATCCTTGATGTTTGGGTTTCCTGTTCAAAGACACAGTGCTTTATAGTTGTGTGACTCCACTGATGATGATTAATAAGTACTTATGGAAAGGAAGCGTGTGGAGAAAATAAGGGTGTGTGTGTGTGTGTGTATATTAGGGATCCACCACTGGTTTTTATGGGCGAATTAAATGAACACATACCACATTGGCAGATTTTCTATCAGCTGAAGTCCCAATAAACAAAATGTTTTTGCTCTTTATGAGACAAAATGGTATTTTAATAAAAAGGTCAGGTACAGATTGAATAAGTTACAAGGTTCGAGTAGCATCAAGTAAAGTTCTACACTGTAATTAAGAGCCGACTGGCTGTTAAGAACAGTGAGTCATGGATAATTGTACTGTGTATATTTAGGTACCGGTGTAGGACGTTGTTCACTGTAAGTAAGAGCTGGTTCACATTTGTCATTGTCTTGAATCTGCCAAGATCAAAATAACGGACTTATTGCCGATATGACACGTATCTGCTCACTCTGCCTTTCTGTTGTGAAATCTGTAAAAACAATGTATAAAAAAGGACAAAACTATGAATAAGATTCAATATACCTGACTATAGTTTTTAGCCATTTGATGTACACTACATGGACAAAAGTATGTGGACATCCCTCCCTACTCAATATTATTGCTTGTGTTTTTTTGAGTAAAATGGCTCACAAGCCAAAATAGATGATGATGATGATGATGATGACTGTCAGATGTCCAAATACTTTTGGCCTTATATTTTTGTCAGAGATAATGTACGACTTGATTTTTATTTTACTTTTTATCACCTTATCTTAGCCTCACAGCCCTCATGCAAAACTGTAGAAGCAAATCTCAGACACTAAACATGTCTTCGCTTATTCGCTGTAGTTTGGAGTTAAAGGAGAACTTGGTGTAAATTCAGGTTTGCCCTCACGTTAAGGGGCAAGCGTGGCGCTACCCTCTTCACCTCTGTTACATCTCCTCTGTATAGTTCTGAAACCTGTAAATGTAACTTTAAAAGCCATGCTTCACTTCTCCTGTTGGGTGGCACGGTGAGAAAATTAGCGCTCTTCATTTCTCCCTCCCTCTGCTCCTCTCGCTCATTTAGTTTCTCCCACTCATTCTTTCTCCTCGCCTGCCCACTCTGTGCTGGCGGCATCCAGATCATGAAAGAACTTAAAGCAATGTTGACATTGTTTCATGCAGCCTTTCGGGCAGTAACTTATATAAAGGGAGACTAATTGCAGTGTAATTACACACGGCTCGCTCACACACAGCTCCAGGCCTGTGGGTTGGACTGGCCCAGCAGATACAGGCGGATGCGCTCCGGCCCTCCTGTTTGTTTTCAGAGCTCTCTTTATTTCGGGATCCTGCAGGGCTCTCCCGGTCTCCAGGGCGAGGCCAGGCTTTATGGGCCGCTGCGGACAGCTCCAGTCCCTGTACGCAGGGCTAACGCTGTGAATGCACAAAATCTGAATGCCCATCATTTGGAATGTAGAAATTATTATAATCATGTCTATTATCCGACTGATGGCCCGATCGGATTGTTCTACCTGTTCTGTGAACACAACATTTTCCATTACAACTATAATTTCGCTGAATGCCTCTTGCTAAGAAACATCTCACCTTTTTTTAAGATTGCAATCCAAATTGGATCCCATTTGGGTCCCTTACTGAGTGTGATGACAGCATTAAACAAGCCAGAAATTATTAAAATACAAATTGATATACATGCTGGTCTCTGAAACACATTACAGACTGGTTAAAGAAACCCGTCTCTGATTAGAAGAGAAAACGCATACTGCCACAGTTCTTCCCACCAGTTTTTGATGGACAATTTTATGTGCTTAGACATTACTACTCCACATGAGTATTGCCACGATTGTAGCCCCACATGACTCATATAGACTAAGAGGTTTGTGTTCCTTGGTGGGCCTGTCCTTTCGTGCTAGTGTCTTCTAAGTAGGATTAGGGTTTAAGGTCATTTGTGAAGTGCCACAGAGTGAATCATGTCAATGCAAAGAGCAAAGAGCACTTTCCTGACCATTATCTTGTGAAGTAAAGGTCTGAACTTCACAAAATTCAATATGTTGCATCACTGTGACAATGTTTGAAAGTGTGCCAAATGTGAAATTTCACAAAAGGGCACTGCAACTAACACATGCTTAAACCTGCTAAGTCAAATTTGGCAAATTTGGTGTTCTTATACTTGGCTATACTTGCTAACATAAAGTTCGATTTTGCTCACTCAACAAAAAGGCCACCAACAGCCAAACAAAATTCTTCATCCAATGCCTGTCTGTGTGAATGGCCAGTCTTAGTGAACTTTTTTGGGGATGGTGTGTAATTGCATTTAGATGCTATTTACCCAGTTTCAAACAAATCAGCCATAGAATTACAACAAGCTACAGTATGCTTTCCTCTGTTCCTCTGATATGGTTTGGTCCATGTTTGACGTTCAATTTGTCTTTAAATCCTTAGATAACATTTAAAAAATTTAAATGATCCTCTTCCACTTTTCGAAGCAGTCAAGTCTCACGGCTTAGACGATGCTGATTGATGCTTATTCTCACAGCTTCTGCACCGGTCATATTATTCACCGCAGTGAGGTGTATCTAGTTTTCATTTCCAGGATGATCTAAGCTCTCACTCAGGATACATACTGACAGAATTATGGTCCAAGCAAACTCAGATGAGGAATTTACAGTCATTCGTCTACTTTCTAGGAGTTTTCCAGAGATCAACATGAGGTCAGAGTCCGTGCTCATGAAACTTAGGATGAGATTTCAAGATTTTTTATTTGTCGCATACAGAATTATACAAGAATGCAGTGAAATGTACTCCAGTGTACTGTGCAATCAAGATATAAAATATTTAAATTGGATAATAAAATAAGGAAAAATTGGTAATAAAACTGTACAGAAAACTTAACAGTGTGCAAAATGTAACAGAATACAATATCCTTTAAAGTGTGGTTTGCTGGTTGATGTATAGACTTATATTACCGACAGCAGGTGACACGCAGTGAGGTAGAGAGTTCAGTTTGTTATGGACAGTTAAAGTTGTGGTGTCATGTCCTGGTTAAGAGTCTTATGGTCTAAGCATAGAAGCTCCTCCTTAGCTCTGTTTTGGCTGCGTCTACATGATGTCAGCAGGTCAAGCAGACGAGTCTCTCATGATCCTGATTTCTCTCTTATTTACTACAATCTTGCTAAAAGGAACTGTTACTATTTTCTAGTCTTGCATGTTCTCAGGGGGGATTCAGGATCACATTTCACTGCATTTTGTACATGAATCTTGAACTAAAGAATACAAGAATCGTCTCACAGTAGAAGTACACAGTTTCAGTCCAGGAGGGCTTGGAACTTAGGAAGTCTGTTGTCTTGCCTGCTCAAACACACCAAATTCAACTCAGCAGTCTATTTCCAGAGCTAGTGTGTGTGTGTGTGTGTGTGTTGAAGCGGAGATGTCATTAAACAGTGCTGGACTCTGGCGGCCCTGGACTGAAAATGGGCTCCAATGCGCTATATGAAGACTTTATTTTAATTCGTCAAAGCATGGGTATTTTTAATAGGTTCTTTCCCAACCCACATTTGTTTCCCACTATTGTGTTATTGTGGTCTTAGGTCCATTCTTTCCACGTCCTGTTTGTTTTGTCCATTTGCATTTTGTAGTGTGGGATTTTTTTCATTTATCCTAGACATCTTAAGGCAATTATCCAAGATAGATGATATTACACAGAAGATTTTTTATCTAATTTACATCTATTTTTTTCATTGCTATCTTTCTTTCCTATCTCTTTAAGACTAGGTTATTTTAAACTTTTGCATAGCCTTAGGTGTGATTTGGGGTGTATTTCACTGCATGTTTTACTTGTACTGTTTTGGCCTGGTGTGTGTGTGTGTGTGTGTGTGTGTGTGTGTGTGTGTGTGTGGTGTTTTTACGTCATTATTTTTATTGCCAATCAATTTCTGTCACCCTCATTTTACCCGAGGCACCTGGTCATAAAACCATTTTAGTGTAGGCCTGGGCTATTCCAGTCCACCTAAATCACCACGAGCTGTTAACACCTGCTTATTATGCTTTTAATTTAAGCGTCACTCAACAGTGACCACCCTGTGCTCTGCTGGCCGGGTGAAAAGTAGCCTCTGTCCAGTAAGAGTAACACGTTTTTTCTCTATTTGTACACCAACCAACCCAGTGATGTATCCAGCAACAACAGGTTAACAACAGAAACTCTGTTAACAACATTATATCATCTTGGTCTAGTATGGTCAACACTTCAGAGTCAAGCTATCTGAGAGAAAGCAGTGAGGCTCATCCACAGCAAATGTGTTTTTATTATTTTTACACTCTCTATTTTAGTGTTCAACTGGTGGTGGTTAGAAGATTAAAAGGCATCAAACTATTATTACTGCTCTACGAAAAAAAAAAGCCACAATCCAAAACCAGGTGAAAAGAATTTGTCATTCACACTTAAAAGTCACTGATTAAAAAGAAAACTGCTTAATCTCATTTGCATATTCAAACATTTAGAACAGTAATATGCTGGAACTTCAGAGGAACTCTTGTCAACTTTCAGCCAATCGTGGCATGGGGGGCGGGGCCTGCCTGAAAACGGGTGGGAAAACAAAGGAGCGGTTCTGTCCAGCTGCTGCACATTCCACAGCGTCAAGTCGCCTCTGGCTGGGAGAGAAATAGAGAGAGGGAGGGAGAGGCAATTTCAGCCACAAGAAAAGCCACAAGGGCGGCGAATTCACGCTCCCTCCGTCTGCAGCGGCGTGACTGATCCTGATGAACTTCTGCACTGTTTAACTGTGGTCTGCTGGAGTTCTGCTTTGTGGAAAAGGGGTTTTCGCGGCGCACCTGAGTGGCTGCCAGTGGCATCCCAGAGCTACAGCCATGGTGAGAACTTTCTGTTCGCTGTCACTTTCAAATTAGTGCACATTCTTAAAACAACGGTCCCTAAATGGTGCGTGGCGTAGACATCATCACAATCAGAATCTGAGAACTTAATTTATCCCGGAGGAAATTGTTCAAACAAACAAACACTTCGCCCGAACAGGGACTTGAACCCTGGACCCTCAGATTAAAAGTCTGATAACTGAGCTATCCGGGCTCTAACACGAATTTAACATGAATTGGTATAGAGCTATAACATTATGTAGAGGTTCTTTCAACATTTCTTTATACATTTCACATTTAGATGGTTCTCTTAGTAACCATCCATTGCAAAGTTATGCAGGGAACTAAAGCGCTTCATCTGTAGCATCACTCCAAAGAATCCTTTCAGGCATCTTTACTTTCAAGGCTGTACAAAACTAGTGCACTGCACTTTACAGAACAGATATTCCTACTCTTTTAGATTTTACACATCGTACTGTTCTCGCATCTTTTTGTAATGGTTCTAATATTTGTTTTCTGTATGTTTTATTAAATTAGATTAGCCTTTTCTCTTTAGAATTATTTGTAAACTTTGTTGCACGGTCTCATGAGCTGACTCTTTACTTATTTTACAACGAGTTGAACTTGTATAACTATGTATGTGACAAATAAAGAATCCTGAAGTTGTTGTAAAAGGAGGTTACCTTATACCAGCATTTAAGCATTAAGTAGCAGCTTCATCTTCTTTGTTGTAACATGGTAAGATACTCTTTTTTGTTTATGTATTTTGTTCTGCATTCCATGCGCCAGCCTGGAGCACAGATAGAAAGATAATGTTCTTACGAGGACACCCATCCAGAAGGAACCCCAAGGGAACCGAGTGTTGCACCTTTTAAAGGGCACATATCCTATATTTTTCTTTTGTACGTGAGATACTTGTATAATATTTGCATGCTTTTAGGTACCAAAATATCAAAGTATACAGTCACACTTCTACTTTTTTCTTAATCATTTTCCAACAACACGCTGTTGTTGTTGCACCTTTTAAAAGTGAAATGACCTCTTTTCTGATTGGCTGCATTGTATTTGTGTCTGAAACACTCCTTAGAACTTCAGTGTGAGTGGGTGGGGTTAAACTGTACCGGTTGATTGGACGGACAGTTGTTTTGTGATATCACTAAAGAATGAATTTCAAAATGGGTTGTTTTGCAGCTTAGTGTCTTAGTGTGGACTGTATGGACTTGGGAGTGAACTGTAAACAATGTTTACATACTATTCTTTCATTCTTTTATTTCAAAAGTCAGGGCACGTGTATGGGCCCTTAAAAGCAGCTAAGATAAGATAAACATTTATGGTTGAATGCCTATCAAAATAGTTTTCTTGTGTAACTGCCGCTTCTGCTCTTCTCAGCATTTACTACCACCTGAATCCTAAAGAGAAGAAAAGTCATTGCTGTGGTGTGGAATTATATTGTGTTGTTTGTATGCTTGCGAGGTCTGTTTGACACCACAAGATTGAATGCTATAGTAGCCAAAGGCATTACATCCCCATAGGCCTACAGCTTCTATGGGGAAAACACAAGGCGAATTAATTCCAAAACGTGTCTGAGCATAGTGCCTGGTTTCCTATAAGACAGGAAGTAGGTGTGCTGACTGACCGAGCTGTTGGTCATTCCACTTCCAGCAACGGGAAAGGAACTATTGCTTCCTTTCGGGAGTGGCTCCACTAAAGTAGAGAGACAAGCCTCCTTTAGTGAAGTCAGTCGGCTACAATGACATTCAAAAGTGATTGTAGCTCTGATACCTTTCAAATATGACAGTAATGTGAAATTCATACGACGGGAGAAGTCATAACAAAAGGATTCTTTTAGCGTTCAGGGCTGATTTTGGATGCTTTTAAAAACGTTGGACGGTTATTACTTTAGCCACATGCAGCTGTAACAACATTCGCTTGTCTGTTTCACTTGTTTGCATTGGATTTAAAGGTTACAGATTTAAATCAGGGCTTCCCAGTGTGATTTAGGTGCAGGAAAACATGAGTGCAGTGCAGGTGGACTGTAGTTGGCTGGGATGACATTCTTCATGACGAAACAGATTTGGTATTCAGAGAATTTCCTCGCAATGCTAAGTTCTCTGATTGCTTTTTTATGTATTTGAATGGAGTACATCCAATTAAAGTGCCAATATCATTCATTTGTCTTGCTTTTTTAAGTAAAAGAGCTTGATGCAGTCTGTAATCACTGGTAAAGATTCAAAACATATCATTTACTCACCGGTTCGCAGCTTAAGCTGTAAAACGGCCCATTCTGAATTCACTGTTTTTGTGATGTTACAAAATCTGTGTTCAATATTTCCACCCATTCAGCCTACAGCAGGATACATATATAAAAATATTTTATACATTTTAAAGAAAATGACAAAACATCAAAATAAGAGAAATGATGCAGCGTTTACAGATGCAGCGTAACAAAATAGTAATAATTACCTTTAACGAACTTCTAGTGGTGTTTTACCATCCAGCTGGTCACATTGCATCTTAAAGGCACAGTTCCAAAAACAGCATGTGTTAAAGCAAGGCTTAATAGTGGTCAAGTAATTACGAGTCATGACAAACGTCGTTAGAAATGCGTGACGTGGCCTCTTTATGATTTTCCTTCAAAACCTTCCACACGCTCGGCTTGGATTGGTCTCCAATTTCTATGCATTAAACATGAAGGAATTCACATTGTTCTCTATTCTAATGCTTTATAATGCTTTTCTGCGGTCAGAGAGAGTGAAAGTGGCCTTGCAGGAGACAGGGCCTGGAACAGAGGGGGGTCTGTCTAAAGCCCCCCACATCACAGAAGAGAGAGAGAGAGAGTGCCTAGGGGAAACTCAGGGCCACTCGCCCCCTCATAAATGTGAGGCACGCTGAAGGAGGCCAGACACAATGAGAGTATTGTCAAAT
Organism: Brachypetersius gabonensis; assembly: GCA_037577145.1. NCBI lineage: Eukaryota > Metazoa > Chordata > Actinopteri > Characiformes > Alestidae > Brachypetersius > Brachypetersius gabonensis. The sequence goes on along the minus strand of JBBJLR010000001.1, from coordinate 9,973,989 downwards.
CTGACAGACTGTTTTGCATTTGGGACACAGCCGAGATGTTACTGTTAGGATGTTACTTTTGGACTATTAGGGAAACTGACCCTTAATCAAGAGCTCATCTGAAGCTACTGCAACACTGTTGAAGCATGACATTGCAAGTTTACATTATTTTGACACCAACTGCCCTTTGAGTCATCATTTAATCATAAATGCATCAATGCTCATGAAATATTTGAAATGTGCTACATTAACAGAAAGGTTATGAGGTTGTGCTATAACAGTGATGTCCTATTTTCTTAACCTTTGTAAAGAAATCCAAACTTAAGGTCAAACCATAGCTGAACTAATCTTAGAAATGGCCATTAATGGAAATAAAAAACCTTACATTTACTTACATTAAAAATGATTTTTTCAAGGCTCATACCCAACGATCATCAGTTTCCTTCACTTTGAATTCCCTCTTTGTAAAGAATGCAATACCTAAGGTCAGATCATGCTTGAAGGATCTAAAATGACCAAGAAAATGTTTTATCCCAATGTTTGTGTTAGATTAGATGAGGGGGAGGAATGATAACACAAGCAAGGCTGACAGACATTTCCCTTTTTAAAACCCCACCGCCCATCCAGCCCTTTGGCCTCGGCACCTTGTGCCGGCACCTCGGCAACACTGTCCGGGGCTTTATAGTGTCCAATCAAGGATGTGGAGTCTCCATGAACACCCTTTGATCGCTCCATTTGCAGTGCAGCTGAAATGAAGGTTTCCCTCCCACTTCAGCAGCTAGTAAACAGAGCATGGACTCAAATAGCTCTTTGTACCAGCCCTGCTTCCTCTTCTGTCTGAGCGTCCAACATCTGACATCTTAATCTTTTCAAGCTTATTGTGCTTCGGTGTTTCGTCCATTTCCGTTCTTTTCATCAATCCTCTGAATTAAATGCTGTTTTTGACTTCGGAGATCCTCCCTCATTTCCTGAGCCTGCTACTAACACCATCATTTTGTGTGCAAAAACATCAAAACAGGCAGCATCAGAAGCTTCTTTCCCCCTGTTTGATGTGGCTGCGGCTGCAGTTTTCACCTGTGCAAATTCTCAATGCAGACACTCACTGGTAGGAAGTTTAGAATGTGTGCTCTGGTGCAGAAATCAATGCTTGGACCCCTAGCCCAGCTTCACCTGACCAGAGGAAAAAAAACACACCCCAAGGCACTGATAGGATCGAAGTGTGGCGTTGAGGAATGTCTCTGGCTGCAGAATGCGTATCCTGGGGCGACATACCTGAGTGACTCTCAAAGCCATAATGTTGGTCCAGGCCTGTAGGAACACGCCCGCCTACCAGGGGGATGGGGGTTGAGCTTACTCAAGGTGAAGTAAGGAGCTAAAGGAGGTCACGTTATTGTTGAGGACCTTTTTAGATAGGTCGAAAAACATGAACTTGTACAGCAATTTACCAAATTACATTTGGTGATCAAGGCTTATAGTTAGCAATTATTTAATTTGCTGAGGTAATAAATTGACAACCATTTGAAACAGAATAGGCAAAAAAGCAAACAAAAAAATTTATATATA
>JBBJLR010000001.1:9949071-9965964 GCA_037577145.1 Brachypetersius gabonensis | reverse complement strand
TGTGCTGAAGGTAGGATTCGAACCCATGACCTCTTGCACCAGAGGCAAGTATCCTACCACTAGACCACCACCACCCAATATGAGACTGAAATGATGCTTGTATTTGTATACAGTGTGCTAGATTTGTATATCATACAGACTAAACTGGGACAAAAACATTTTTGTTAAATCAAAATACAGGGAGGATACTCTTAGTCACTAGACATTCAGTTCTTACACAGTGTTTTATATGATTATACTGTGCATATGACCATAGAATTAAGAATTAAATGTGCTTATTATACACAAACATAGGTTTTAAAAAGTTAAAAATAGTTTAAAAAGTTGATAGGAAGAAGAGTATTTGGGCACACATAAGTAAAGGTTAAAAATGAAGATTAAAAACGATGAGGATTACATTTAATAAGTAGCAAGGATTACATGAAGGTAATGGAGCCTCATACAGGCAGCATCATTAAACAACACTCAAATGGAAAAATCTACAGATCTCGATTATAAAGACTTGTGAACATCCCTCTCAGCACAACAGGTTAAATAATATGCAAGTGGGAAGTTTTTAAAACCACAAATATCTGTCCTCGAGTACCTGGCAAACTTTCTCTCAGACTAATGATAAGGAAGGTAAGAGAGAAGCCAGCCACAATCTGAAGGGAATGGCAGGATGAACTGAAAGCTACAGTTGCACGATAAACAATGCACTTTATCTGCCCTGCACTTTATCTGCCACACAAACTCTGCAAACAATAATTACAAGGACAAAATATTTTACTCCGGACTGATGGAGCTAATCAATTGCTTACCATACACATAATGAAGGGTCAACGCTGGCTTTACAGTAAAATACTAATATAACTCATTTGTGGTTGGGATACTTGATCAGTTAGATTTTTCTGTTTAAGCTCATTAGTTCTTTTACAGTAAAAAGATGTGTACAGATGAAGTGGATACATGCACTTCAACCATATTAAATTACAAAAGTATCTGAATAATTGTTTCCCCTGAGTATATTATATAGGCCTACTGTTATTTACTATGCATGAAAGTAAACTGTTTGCTTGACATCCAGAATATTTAGGATATAAAATTTAACTGTAAGTATACATGACTGTGTACTCGAGTATATTAAATTTGTAGTACATGTGGATAGCTGAGTGAACTTTGTTGAGTGGGGCCCATTGTGCTGCATCAGGGTAAATGCGTACCGAATGTGTGGTTACCAAAACATTTTTTGTTCTGGCTGGGCTTTAAGACCATTTCTATTTTTAAAGGAGCTTTTCTGAGCCCAGGAAACAACTGAGAATAAGGCTTTTGGGTTCTGAGTCATTTAAAAAGATCTCTGCTGTTGTCACTTGCCAAGATGTTCTATAAATAAAACTTAGGTCTCAGGTACATTTTAATAGGAGACTCATTAATTTGAGCCAGGCGGTTTGGCATTAATGTGATGGTTTTGCAAGAATTTGTTCTTTCAATTCTTTCAAATGCTTGCCAAAGTGAACATGTGTGGGAGTTGCATTTCTTGTTCACTACATTTCACTTAATGTAAGCCAGGATACTGGATACTGCCAAATGTTTTAATGTTGGTAATTGAATGACTTTTAAACTGCATGGTATGGTCTTGATTCCACTTACTTTTTATTACCTGCTACCTTGTTTATTTTACACTGCAATTAGTAACCCCTCGGTGTGCTGCAAGAAACAAGGCGTCATCTTCAACACGACAAACACGGTAGCATAATAGGATACAAAGGTTATCCGACTCTGACCAATCAGTAGTCTGCAGTGTTTTCACACCATGTTTTGGTACAAATAGCAGCACCAGGTACCAGGTACTTACATTGAGTATACCCTCAATATATAAATTTTTTGTGAAATCTGAGAATTTTCTAAAGAATCACAATCAAAGTCAGATATTTACATTGGCTTGATATTCATTCATTAATTTTTTCTTCCTCCCTCCTTCTCTCTTCTCTCTCTGTCTCTCTAGACTATCTGAAGTTTAGCAGTGATTTCAGCCACAGCGTGGGTGGGCCCAGCTCCAGGGGTATGCGCTCCGTTTCTGAGCTGCGAGAGTTGATGGACACACTGCAGAGAAAGAAACAAGCTCTGGAGAACAGCCTCCGGACCAGTGTGGACAGCAGCCCCTCCTACTTCAGTATGACCCAGTCCCCACCCACCACACCGAATGCTTTATCACCTGTGGCCACCTCTAACCCGATCTCATCCTTTCAGGAGCAGGCCAGGCGTTTTTATTCCTCAGATCGTCCACCTCTTTCGATTAGAGTCCCCAGCCACTCGTCCGGCAGCATGCCCCCCTCCCCTCGACGCTCAGATCCAACTCGGGAGCGCGACACCTCCTTGCCTTATTCCCGACCTATAACCCGTAACCAGTCCCAGGACAGCCTGCTTTCAGACAGTCGTCGTGCTCAGACATCCGGCTCTCTGCTGTCCATGTGGAACGGTCCCACTTCCAGTGTAGGTGAGTCCCTTCCCCCACCAGCAGGGTGCAGCACCAGTGGGGCAACCAGCATGCCCTCCAGCCCACGGCTGTCCCGCAGACTTGCAGCTCAGGACGCGGCCCGAAATGGTGCCCCAGAACCCGCACCCCGCCAGAGGAAATACTCAGCTGGTTCTTTGACAGGACTAGGGACGCATAGCCGCTCGTTACCCCGCCTTTACCGTCCGGCTGACAACCCATTAACACCTCTTGCCCCTCTTGCCCTCCCTCCAACACGCCGGTCTCTAGACAGTCGTTATTCTCGGCCTTCCCTTGAAGCTAACCACCAGAACGGCCTCTCTGAGGTGGTGTCCATCTCCTTGTCCTCCAGATCCAGTATCAAAAGCACTCCTGCACCTCCAGATGTGACCGTGCCTTCGGGTGCAACCACCAGCCCCCGGCAGGCTAAGAAAGTCAGCCTGATCTCAAGTGCTGGTTCCTGCTCAGACCTGGAGAACCTGGTGGGCCGCGGGCCTTCCCCAGCCCCAGAGACTGGTCTAGGAGAGAGAAGGCAGTCGTTTGGGAAGGCCGGCCTGGGCCCTCAAGGAGGCTTCCGTGAGAGAAAGGGAAGCATCAGCTCGCTCAGTGGCAAAGAGGAACTTCAAGACTACCACCAGAGACAAAGAGACGAGAGGCTGCGAGAGCAGGAGGTCGAGAGACTGGTGAGGAACTCCTCTTATATCACTAACAACTATTTTTAAGGGGGTAGAATGCTGCTGTAAGTCTTTTACATCTTTCCATCCCTTAAAGTTTGGCAAGTTAAACAAGTGTACACAGTTTTCCCCTTTCCCAAATGGTACCATAGAGCCAAGACATGTTTAATCATCATCTTTGGTTTGGCACTGGAGCTACAGGCCTGACGTAGCTAACAAGTAATTTCTGCGGTTTATCATCATGGAAACTATATGCCTGATTCATAATATACTTTTCTCGAATAGGCCTGTATTTTGTGTTTTTGGCACTGTGTGGCATACTGTAATCTTTTAAAATGGACAAAAGTGCGTCACATGGTTAATGGGTTAATTGATGCTATTTGGTGCATTTAAGCTTCCATTAGCCTTGTTGCAAACTTTGGAGACCAAACCGTGTTGGGAATTTAATGTGTTCTTCCAAGATTTCACTGAGCCCTACCTTTTACTTTCCAGTATCCCTTTCTTGTTGCGTCTAGTTCTAAATGTATAATCCCAGAGAAATGTATAATCACAGTGGAACAAAAGGCCAGACATTATCTTAAAAATGCCCTTCATGCATAACCCTCCCTCCTTATCTGCTCTTTGTCGCATGAGGACTCAAGCAGAGTGGAATTCTGAAGTTCTGTAGGAGGTCAAGAAAGGGAGAGGCCTCCACCTGCCTCCAAATTAATCTCTTGGTGAAAACCCTCCCTCATGTTCTGTGACATTCCACTTTCTTAATCATACCCAGGCCCTGCGCCCTGCTGTCTGCAATAAGCATCGCCCACTCACTCTCTGTAGTGGGGAGACCCGACCAGTGGTGGAGTATCGTACTCCATCCTATTAATAGCCAACCCCGAACCGCATCCACTTTTGCTGGCCGCGGCCTCCGAAACACGCTCTCTTTGGGAGGCCGACCACTGAGGCGGGGTTCACTAGCAATCGGCCCACCCTGACAATCCTATTCTCGCTCCTCAGCTGGCTGGAAAGGAGTTCCAATGAAAGAAGGCCATGTTTATGCACTTTCTCAGGGTTTCGCAAGGCCACCTGTACCATCGCCCCTTTGGGCCCAGTCCAGACCATGCGCCATGGCCACTCATTCATTAGTCATTACAGGCCTGTAGTTGTGGTGGAGCTTTACGGTTCTGGATTAGAGGCTAGCACAGGGAAGAGTAAACACTAGTCAGCTGCAGGTGGAGACGAGTTCATGTATGCATACATGTGTACAGGCTTTGGCACAAACACACATTCTGTCCCTCAAATGTGTTATTACAAGCCTTCGGCAAAGTGACTCCGTCAGAGATGTGTGGCCATGTGTGCTGTAATAGACTCACGCCCCCATAAAGGGGGCGTAATAAAAAAGTAACAAGTCACTTGTCTTGATTATATTTTTTACCCATATTTTTTTTAATGAGAAAACTACTATGTTTTGTTTCTAGGAGACAGAAAAAAGACATGCAAAAGCAGTGAAATCCAGATTGGATGTACATGTTTATTATAGGTACCTTTTGCGATGCATTGTCAAAGGTGTGACTGGTAAGTAAGAAATAGCACAAGTTGACAAACTAAACTAACTAATGTTTGGTCGTTCCAGAAGCCTTGAAAATATATTTCTTTGAAAAACCAATCAGAAGAAAAGACCTGGTGAAGAAGTTGACGAGGCCTCAGAAGTTACTTTTGTATCACAGAACATGTTGAGTGACAAAACATGGAAACAGCTTCCTGTACGCACGATGGAATTTTTTAAGGTTTTTTGTTGTTGTTTTTTACTTTAACTTTCCGGTGGTTATCTGATCTTGCATACAGTGACTAATACAGATACTCTAATATCAAAAATAGTCAGAATTTACATCCGTGTTTGGTACAGCTGATGATGTGTGACTCTTTCTGGCTAAATGATGAGTTAGCTATCAATCTAAAAATGATAGATGATGAGTTTTAGGTAAATATCTCTGAACAAGACGAGATTTTTGCACAAAAAGGCAAAAAATTATTTTTAAAAAAAACTATTTTTAATTCATATATATTTTATTATTTTATAGTATAATCTTTATTTTGATTTTAATTACACCCAAATTATTTTACTATTTTACTAAGGCTGTTTGGTTGAAATAAGCTTTAGGACACATCTATCTATACATCTGTCCAGCACTCAGCCAAGGAGAGCATCTTCCTCCCTCTGAGCTAATAGAGAGGTGAGTAATAAGTTGTCCTCCTGCACTGGGTCACAGTCCTCACCCCGCTGTCAAGGCCACAGTCAACACCCTGCAAACAGGATCCTGACCTTGCGGCCAGTTCTAAACATGGCGAAGTTAATGAAGTGTGTGTTTACACACTTGCCGTGGTGTCATTGTGTGGCTCTCGCCACTCTGTCTAAACTTTACTTCAATTATGTCTGAGCTTTGAAAACGTCAGCTTTCGGCAGTGAAACGGATCATGTGAGAGTGAAGGGACACGGCTCCAGTTTTAGGCTTGTTTACGTTTGAGCTGGTCATGTATATCTGCCCGGCGGGGTGAGAACCCCTCTGTAATGCCCAGGACTGTACCAGCTGGAACCGCGGAGCACGGGAGAAAGTGGAAGGATTAAATCACTCGCTCCTATATTTGCATCCCTTCCGCTGACCCGCGCCAGCTATGTTTTGGATGGGATTTGGTTTCACTCAGCACTCACTTGCACAGAGCTGGACCCTCAGTCAGTCAAAGATCTCTCCCACACATTGAGTCGTGTGTAACTGTCTCTGCTGGGTCGTTGGTTTAAGTTTGGTTAGGTTTGCGAGGTGTGTGGCAAGGCTGTGACGATGCACCTTGGCCCCCTGACCTCTGGCACTGTGGCCATGGTGAGTGCAGCTCTGTTTATAACCTCTTCATCTGTGTACCTTGTGGGACTGCATGATATGGGCAGAATACGTATCGGGATTTCCCACAGCAAAAAACATGCAAGAAGAGCAAATGGGGTAACATTTGGGTGTGAATGTGGCAGTGTTGGTGGGGTGGGGAGGTGGGGAAGGGAGCAAATGATCTTTTGGTTGAAATGCCCCTCTAGGTTTGGGGGGATCTTGGGTAGCGCCACTCTGCAAGCATTGGCCCTGTCGTTGGTAGATCCCCCAGCGCAGTGCTAGCCTTACACTTTGGTAGATTATGATCCTGTATGGTTAGCTTTAGGACACTGCATGAAATAATGAATAATAATTATCAGTGTTAAATAGTGTTATCAGTGTTAAAAAATGTATAGAGTACTTTGCAAAAGTCAGTGAAAATAATATTTAAAAACTGTTTAAATGAGCAGTGAGCGTTTTTTCCACGTTAATATTACTAAATATCCTAAATATAGTGTATGAGTGGTGAACTCCAAGCATGGGCTCTATAATTGGTAGATCCCTCAGCACGTCCGAGCCAATGTCTGGTAGTGTTGTGTGAAAGGTTTCGGATTTAATCAGAACAAAACAGGAGAGATAGGGGGTAAAACAAAGTAAAAAATGTAAATGTAAGGTTTGTAAATGTAAGGTTTACGCATATTTATTTCTCGTTATCCTGGCCATTGGTACGGCAAGATATGAACAAAAACGCACTTTGAAGTATAATAATGTATGGCTGAATGCACCATATGACATAGTTAAAGACTGCCTTGAATTATTTTGAGCAAAATGATTTACAATCGTTGGAACAAGTGAATGACTGAATTTGTCAAAGCAACAAACACTCATCATGGAGCGTCTGATATTTGTCATCTGATATGTGACATCTAAAATTGTTCAGGATTCTCGCAGCTTGGTTAGACAGATTATTTGCATATAACAGCATATGGGCCTGGAATTTGACACATCTGATTTAAAACAATGGAAAACAAGCTACAGAAACTGATGGCAGTATTGAAATGCAAAGGTATAAGAAACTTGACATCTCTGTTGAGGCATGATTTCAATACAGATTTGATTCGTATATTTAGCTCTTACAGCGACTGTATAATTGGTGCACATCTGTATGAAGCTCAGCTTGCTGGATCGTTGGTCCTAGTTCATAGTTCCCACACAAGTGTTAACTATCATGGAAGTTGAGAAGGAGTGTTTATTTCCATAGCAGTGGCTGCATGCGGAGCTTTTCCGGCCCGTTAATCAGGTTCAAAGCGGCTTCCCAGGGGAGCTTGTTCTCTCAGCTGTCTCTTCCACTGAGGCTTTTATTAAATTACCCTCTTCCTCCGCTACAGTTTCTCCCTCCTCAGAGTAGGGGTCTGCCAGATTGGGATGCGGCTCTGTGTTAGACTGACAGAGGTTGAACAGGTGTAATGGAATGTTTCTGAATGGAGGGTCGACGACTTGACGTCAGCTTCAGTGTGTGAACCTGGAGCTGGAATTAGCAGATCTGTGAGATCTGCAGCCGGTTCCTCAGTGTGAAATGTTTGCGTTCTTTGTTCAGAATCTCTTTAAAGACTTGAGCTCAGCTCCTGAGCATGTGAACATACATATCTGACCTTTTTAAATGTGTAGTGTGATGTGATCTCCTCCATTTATACTACATTTACTTTATGAGCGTAGATGGAGTAGTTAAGGCCTGGTTGAAGCCGCTCAGTTCTGTAGGAAGATATGAAGGCCCTTAAAAACTGGTTACGATGTACGTTTCAGAACTTCCTAGGACCATAGAGTCAGGTTTCAGATCGCAAACCAAGTGGCTTCAGCTCTTGGAAAAACCCAGTCGTGAACAGTACAGTCAAGCAGCTAAAGAGATCCGTGACTGGACTGGGAAGTTTGTGCTACAACTGCAGGTCTGTTTCTCACTAGATTAGTTAAACTTTCTCAATCAAGATGGCAATATACTCCAACCACGACTTTTTTACTACACTGCACATTTACAGTGTTCTTTTATCTGACACATGTTCACACATCTCTGACGGAGTCACTTTGCCAATGCTTGCCCCCACATGTGCTCCTAAGAGAGGATAATAAAATAACAGGAAGAAAAGCTGCTCTTCTTCCCCTTCTTCCTTCTTTTTGTCTTTTTTCTTCTCCTTCCTACTTCTTCGTGGTGGTGGTGGAGGTGGTATTAACAGTATCCCTATTAGAATTATTGATTCTTCTGGACAGGTCATCAGACTCTAAAAGACTCCTAACTCTGAAGAAAATGTGGGAGCAAATAGCATCTGAGCTTCATGGTTGTCAAATAAAAAGTAAAGCAGAGTTTCCTGGTTTATCAAATGATTGAATAGCCTCAAACTGGCCAGTTCATGTGGTTTCTGCCATACTGTCTTCTATTTAAACGAATTCATGTACATCTCATAGCAACAAACAGCAACACCTGAAGACCGAATTTTGTCTGTACCCTTTTCCATTTTTGTAGAAAACAGTATATAACACGGTATTCAAGCTCAATAGCAAGTGAGCCGAATAAGAAAATCACTGGGGGTTCGTGGGCCACACAGAATATTTGTCAAGTAAGGGCTTAAAAATTACTCTTGATGATAATAGATGTTATATTAGTATCCATTTTCTTTAACTTTAATACTTTCACATAAGGAGCTTTTTAACCATATTTATATTTTGCTATGTTCAACACATTTAGGGCCTGTACCATCTGCGACCCCTCCTGTGAAGTGAGTGTAGCAGCTGGTTTAGACTTGCCTTCGTTTTTTTTGTTTATGGACTTTATGTTAGTGCCGCTTTAACCGTCAAAAATAGTCGTTTTATCTGCGTCCGGTTCTATACAAGAACTCTGACTCGTTAAAGTTGTTAGAGTAGATACATCATCGAGCTAAAACTACTAAGGTTCTCCCCCCACTGTGTGTGTGACTGGATTCTCTTTTCGTCTCAGATTAAAGCACAGACACCAGTATTTCTAAATGTCAGGTTCTTCAGAGGATAAACAAACCTTTTAAATGCTCTCACCTGTTTTCGGCAGCCTAGCGGTTCTCCTCCTCCATCTTTCGTTATTTTACGGTCTGCTTTTTTTAACACACCCATTTTCTGACAAATCCCGCCTCTTTTGGCTGCGATTGGCTAATAGAATGGCAACTTCTCTGCTCTGATTGGCTAATTTTATACAACACAGCAGATAATTAGTCTTGGCGAAAGTAGCGGGGGATACCAGCCAATCATGATCCAAAACCCATAATTTTACTATATCATAAAAATCACACACTGGGATTTACTGGCAGTTTTGCAGGCCATAAAAAATTTCAACAGGGGCCGCTAGTTGATTCGGCCTGACCTACATGGTTGTTACTTAGAAAACCAATGTGGTTTAAGATAAAGTATGCTAAGACATGCAGTAAGCAATCGGTAGGGAACATTAGGTAATAAACAATGTTTAGACTAACTAAGTAACAAACTAAAAAAAGCAAATGCTCCTCGAGTCTATACTCTCGCTCAGCTTTGAACGTTTACACTTGATTTCTTTCTCTCTCCTGAAGGAACGGCAGCGTCTGGAGACCATCCTGAATCTGTGTTCAGAGCGGGATCAGAGCAGCTCGGCCGTGGCAGACCTGCAGAAGATCAACAAAGAACTGGAGAAGCTGCAGGTGTCTGAGGATGAGTCCCTGTTCGCCGACTCGTCCGGCGGGGCTGTGGAGAACGGCTACAGCTCCAGGGCCGGGGAACTCCAGGCCAGTGAGGAGAGCCAGGTATGCCAGCGCCGCAGCAGCAGCCAGAGAGACTCCAGGGCGGAGTCACCGGCCATCAGTCTTCGCAGCTCCGCCCCCACCCCTTCTCCTCGGCTTATGCGAACCGGCAAGGTGAGGGTTCAACAGGGTTGCATATCATTGCATGGCTTTGAACAGAAATAAAGAGTTTTGATCTTGTCTTAAAATATATAAACTAAAATAAATAAACAAAAAAAAAAATTATGAAGACTGTCCAGCCACTTTGTCTCCTCACTCTTACACTGAGCTCCTGTATTTGTATTAAAGGGTTGGGTTTTCAAACTGGTTCTCAAGGACCCCTAGATGGTCCACATTTTAGATACAATCCAGCTAACAGCACATAGGGATAGAGCTAATGTAGAGCAGCATGTAAATTGTCTGGAGATTTGTCAACTACTGTTTAAAAGAGAAAAACACCTCTGTAGTTTCTGAAGCCTCCAATCCCGACGTTTGAAAAATGAGGGGCGCTTTGGAATTTCTGGGAGGGGAAGAGTCAGTGTGTGCTTCCTCTCCAAAATCTACCTTATACAGTACTGTGCAAATGTGGTAGATGCCTGCAAAAATATTTAAAACTGTTTACACTTTACACATGTGTATTACTAAATATACTAAATAAAGCTAAAAAGAATAAATACAAATGCATTAGAGTCAATAGTGATGTTATGTTCAGTATATTAGTGTGTTCTTGTAGAAGTCCAGTATTAATTGTAGTTTCCATCAGAAACCTGGTTTGAATCAATAGGTCCTTCATTTAATTAAATCAGGAGCTGCTGATGGAGTTTCACAAATCCAAACAACGGCTGGAGGATCCGAGGTGGAATCTGGAACCGAACCTGTGTTCTACTTACCGGCTCACAAAAAACTAGGTTTCTTTACAAATAAAACAAATCTTAATACTTTTTACTGCTTTCTTGTTTGTTTGCATTTATTCTAATGTTAGTTTTGCCAGCAGAAAGACAAACTGTTTGCTTTATACTAAGTCTTTCAAACAGTACTGCATTCTCAACACACAAAGAGAATAGATCAAATTTAGAGTAAAAATAGAGAAGAATGTACGGAATTGACGTGATTATGGTGCCTGAACTCATCTTGTGTTAAAGCCGAAGTGAGAAAATGAAAATCCATCATTATCTTGGTGCAAATATAACACTGTACCACCTCAGAAAGTTGGGTTTTTTACCTGCATTTCTACAGGTCAGACATGTCCTCATATACAAAGGCCTGGCATTTTCTTATCAGGCACATGTATAATACTGTACCGTTTTGAGGAGACTCTGAGAAGACGAGATAATTTCATTTTCCGTACTTTTCTCGTGACCTCTGTGAGAGAGAATTCTTCACTGTGCTCTTCCTCACGTGGCTTCCTGTGTGCGATCTTCTAAGTTGATTGTATATTTAGTAAAGGCACTCATTCTTCCTGCTGCTAATTCCTTTGCCTTTTTGGAGAGTTTTCAAGTCCACTCTCCTCTCTCCTCTCTCCTCAGGCATGCGCATGAACACGCTTGAAAACACACACACAAAAGAATGTGACGGGGGGGGGGGGGATCCTCCCTGGTCTAATGTAATTAAGTCTCTCTGCGGGGGATCAGGGTATTTCCTTATCTGACGTGTACATAAATCACATCTACAAGGTGCTGAAAGTAATTATTTATTTATGCACCTTAGCATCCTTCCCTCTCCACATCCTCGCTCTCTCTCTCTTTCTGTCTGTCTCTCTCTGTTTCTCTCCCTTTTCTCTTACTATGTCTCTCTATTTCTATTTCTCTTTCTCTCTCACTCTCATTCTCTTTCTCTCACTCTTTCTTGCTGTCTCTCTCTTTCTCTCTCTCTGTTTATCTCTCTCTCTTTTTCTCTTTCCCTTTTTCTCACTCTCTCTCTCTTTTTCTCTCACTCTTTTTCTTGTTGTCTCTCTCTCACTTTCTTTTTCTCTCTCTCTCTCTCTCTCACTCACTCTCTCTCATTCTTTTTCTCTCACTCTTTTTCTTGCTGTCTCTCTCTCACTCTCTTTTTCTCTCTCTCTCTCACTCACTCTCTCTCATTCTCTTTCCCTCTCTTTTTCTCTCTCTCTCTCTCTCTCTCTCTCACTCTCTCTCATTCTCTTTCCCTCTCTCTTTCTCTCTCTCTCTCTCTCACGCTCTCTTTCTCTCTCTCTCTCTCACTCTCTCTCTCTCATTCTCTTTCCCTCTCTCTTTCTCTCTCTCTCCCCCTTTTGTGGTGTGGATCTGGGACACACTCCATAGCATAAACTGTGCTGTTCCGAGATAAACATCATTGTCCAAATATAGCGAGGTTATACAGAGTGTGTTTGAGCTAAAGTGAGGGAGAGATTAGACACAGCAGAGAATTCACCTGGGTGTTCTAGTGTTTGGACGTAAGACAGTCTGTGGTTAATGACAAAGGTCAATAATAAATGCCTTTTTTCCTATCTTAATGTTTTCTGGTTTAAATCGAAGACCTCCAAGAATCTAACAGTTGAAGTCCGCCTGCGTGTGTGTTAGGTGTATTTCACAATGCAGTTCACCAGATACCTGAAGCCCAGAGCTGAGCTTTGCCCAACAGAAATGCCCCTCAGCTGTTGGATGGCTTAAGTTATGTTGCTAAATTGAGAAATCCTGCTTTGTGAAATCCCTCACATGGTTTATTTGAAGAGAAATAGTATCACATGTAAGGAGTTGTGATGATAGGACCTCAGGAATTAAGCCAAAAGCCACATATTTTATCCCCTTTTTGTAATGTTGGTACTCCGCGCCTTCAGGAATTGAACCCAGTTTTGGTCCACAGGTGCTTTTAAAGAAAACGGTCACTTTATTAAAACCAAACCTGCTCTTCATACCAAGGAGGACTCAACCCAAGTATTAGCAAATAGTTTTTTATGTCAGATTGTCTGTACATGCTTTACCTGCATCACCTAATGAAGGAAACCAACATTTCAAAAGAAGCCTGTACGTCCCCCAGCTTTTAACAGTCGGTCTATATGCTATATGTGCTGTATAGGCACAGTGTTTATTAGATTAAGGGGCAAACTGGCATGTGCGGACAGCTGGCCTGGTATCACTGCACACTAAGAGTGGTGCTCCACTAAACTCTGAGGCAGGAGGACTTCAGGCCAGATACTCTACTTCGGAAATGGAGTCACTTACTTTCTCTTCCAAAGACGTACACATTATCATAGCTCCATATTCTTGTATTTCAATTTTCACAGTGTGGTCAGTATTCTAGTTTTAGAATCCATGGTTTGATATTTTGATCATGTGACATCATCGGCAGGGGTCGGAGGAGGAGCTGAAACAGGAGGTGACACGTATCGAGGAGGAGAGAATCCAGGTGCTCAATAACATGGAGGAGCTGGAGCAGAAGATCAAAGAGCTGGACAACCAGATGGAGGAGTCCGTCAGAGAGGTAGGCACATTGTAATTGGAGAAACAGCATATTTTGTTTTGTTTGTTCCCACAACAGCCGGTCAGTGATGTAAATGTAAATTAGCAGCTGCCTCAATTACTAAGCACTGGCTGGATTGGGTAGAATTTATTTTGGACATTTTGGCCGTTTTACAGGGCACAGCTTCCTCATGAAACTGTGAGGTGGGAGAATTAGTGGATGCTCAAATATTAGAACTAAGCTTATTTTTACTGTCCTCACCTCTTGTTGAATGCATGTGCCTCCCTAGACCACACCTTTAATCAATTTTTTTTGTTTTCTTATGGAGTTTCCCCTCCACCAGATATTAATAAGCTAAATTCTCTTGCCAGTTCTCTTTAATTAAGTATTTACTTATTTACTTACATGACAGTTAATTATCAAGTGCAATAATTGTGACAGGCCTACTTTTATGTTGAAAAATGGATGATTGTGCATTGAATGGCTAAAAGTCAATACAAGATGGGATTTCTTGTCATTTCAGACATATACACAGCACACAGTGAAATGAATTAATGTTCTTCCAATGGAGCAACACAAAGAACAAAAAAAGAAACACGACATAGAACAAAAACAGAACACAGCAATAGTGAAAAAAGCGCAAAAAGGAACAGTACAGTACAATAAGCTACGTTTGTCATCTTGTCGGCAGGTTCTGTCTGCAATTTTGCTCTAACGTGTGTGTGTGTGTGTGTGTGTGTATAGATGGAGGTGGAGCGTGCTCTTCTGGAAGGGGAGCAGGACTCGGAGATGGCTCAGCTGCAGCAGGAGAAGGTGGCCTTGGAGCAACTCAAGGACAAATTGGCTGACATGGAGAAGAAGGTGCAGACAGAGAAATCTCAGGTATTCAAATGAAACACACACTCTCTATTTCTCTCTCTCTCTCTCTCACACACACACACACACACACACACACACACACATATATACTGCAGCCAGTCAGTCCTTCTCCGAGGTGATAAGCTCCCCTGTCCGCTTCACACTCTCAGCCTCATATATATCCATACTGGGGTACAGTCTTAGGGTGTATGTGTGTATGTTTCCACACACTCAGCTGGTGACTCGACAGCACCTGTGCCGCTGTCATCTTTAAGTTGGAGATTTGGCAGCATCCAGTCACCCTGGCAGCTGCGTGGATGCTTGAGAACCAACTGCCATGCTAGATAGAGGGAGAGGGGGTGTTGTAAAGGATCTGTTGCGATAGAGGCTGACTCCAGGATGCCACTGCAGTGTGGTGTGTGTTACCTGTTGAAATGAATTGAAAGGGCCCATATAAGGAAAAGTAAATGTAACTTTTTCAAAGTTGAGTTTTATTTAGTGTGTAAACATGTTAAAATTATGCACCATTCACTTCCCAGACCCCCCTTCATGTTCCAGACTGCGGAAACAGCCGGTCATGGTTGTGATCTAAGCAGATATGTCATTGTTTAGCTTTCCAAAGAAAGAAAAGGCCAAACAAAGTGCTTGAAGTTTTTCCCAAGTATCCCAGAAGTGCATTCCAGCCCAAACTTCTTTTTGACCAAGTTTGTGCCCAAATTTCTTTTGTGGAGGGGCCAGCCAATCAGGACACAGGAATAGTCTGTTTAGCGGACAAAGAGAGGTTGGACAAATTACCTCAAAGTACACAAGCCTAGGTAAACTTCAATGCAAAAAAATAGACCAAAAGTCAAATGTAGTTGAATTCTCAAAACGCTTTTCTCCTGTTCCAAAGCCACACTAATTGCATTTTTCTCTCATCCATCATCCTCCTCCATGTGTTCCACTGCTGATCCCAGTGTAGTAACTAACCCAGCCTGCCCATCCTGCGCCTGCGCTAACGCCTTTGCCCTCTCTCTCTGCCCTGTTTGTGCGATGAAGGATAAAGCCCAGCTCGATGCTGAGCGGGTAAAGGTAGAGCGGCTGGCCGCCCTGCTGGCCGATCAGCGTGCTCAGCTGGACACGTGCCCTGAGGCCCTGAAAGAGCAGCTCCTCCTCCAGCTCTCCAGGGTCAGTACTCGCGTGGAGCCTTCATCCTCATCTTCATCCTCCTCTTCCACCTCCTGTGTGTGTTTGCTTGCTCACTCACTTCTGAAAGTTACCCTAATGCTGAGTTAGGACTGCATGATACATATTGATTGTTAGCCAGTTTCACAATATTGACCGTTGGAATACTGATACCCCAAATTAAATCCCAGGAATATTTGCATTCCTGAGCAGTAACAATGGTGATGGGGGGTTACTTTTGGATCTGTGTTGGATGGCTAAATTTCTATGTAAGTAAAAGGGTGGTTTGATGTGAAATGTTTCATTCTAGAGAATCTTGTCAGAATAATTTACTATGGAAGTGATAGGAACCAGATATCTACGGATGTACATACACAGCATTATTAAGTAGTGATCAAAGACTTTTTTCAGATTCATCTTTTTGTCTGTTTTACCATTTTTAATGTATAACAACACCAGGACATATGTAGGTTGGCTGATCCTTTTGGATAGCAAATGAAATGACTGCATTAGTTCCACTCCCACCACTATAAAGAAAATCTGTCTAATTTTCTCCAGATTAAAGCATTCCACATCAAACCACACTGAATGTCTTTGTTTGTATCTCAAAAATGTAATTATGCAGAATCTCTGGGAACAAAACAGTGGGAATTCCCCTTTAAGAAATGTTTTCTCCTTCTTCTTACGGATTCCACCAGCATAAGCATGACCAAGAATGTAATTTTTAGATCACTTGAAAGTTAAACAATCCAGTCTGTTTGATCTAATAGGTTTGTTTGGTTTCTTATTTGTTACAAAATTTCAAACGGTCCAAAGATAGATTGAGAGACACCATCTACCGGAATCAAATTCCTTGTATGTGTTTGCTCACATACTTGGCCAATAAACGCGATTCTGATTCTGATCAAGTATTAAGATCCCTTTTTCCTTATTCCTTCAAAAGTATTTCATGGTGACTGTTATTATGCCAATTTTTACACTAATGATTACCGAGTGTTACACTAATGATGAGTGTAATCTAAAATACAATTCACAGTACAGTTACATACATGTGACATACATTAGTGAAAATATTCTGTTCCATTAAGGATTCGCTAATATGTTTGGAGTTAACAATGTGAGAAACATTGGATGTAATACCTGATGTTTTATTTTATTCTCAGCTTGCAGCTCTATTCTCAGTACTGTTCTTACTGCCATCAAGCTGTGTGCTCCATACATACAATATTCGGAAGCCCTGTGTGTAATGATGTATGTGACCCAACACTGAGCTATCATGCAGCTGGGTGTGAAAAGGTGGGAGAGGGAGGTGTGGCTGTCTGTGTTTGTGTCTGTCTGTATCTGTGTATGTATGAGTGTTGCCTGTGTGCATGCGTGTCTGTGTGTGTGTGTGCATGTCTGTGTGTGTATGTGTCTGTGTCTGTGTGCGTGTCTGTGTGTGGGTCTGTGTCTGCATCTGTGTGTGTGTCTGTGTCTGTGTGCGTGTCTGTGTGTGGATCTGTGTCTGCATCTGTGTGTGTGTCTGTGTCTGTGTGCGGGTCTGTGTCTGCATCTGTGTGTGTGTCTGTGTCTGTGTGCGGGTCTGTGTGTGGGTCTGTGTCTGCATCTGTGTGTGTGTGTGTCTGTGTGCGTATCTGTGTGGATCTATGTCTGCATCTGTGTGTGTGTCTGTGTCTGTGTGCGGGTCTGTGTATGCATCT
>JBBJLR010000001.1:9933642-9948971 GCA_037577145.1 Brachypetersius gabonensis | reverse complement strand
CGTTAACGGTGGGATATACGTATGTACGTGTACATATACACATGCATACACACACACACACACACACACACACACACACACACACACACACACATATATATTTCTCATAGTGTGCAGTACTTATGAAATGACCATTCTCTTCTGTACAATGACATCATCTGATCTTGGCTATTCACTCTCTCTCTCCTGCAGGCAAGTCTAAAAAAGGTAGGGCAGAGTCTGAGCTCTTCGTATTCCATAATAGTGTGTTGGTGCTATAACAATTTCCACTGCAGTGACATCAGGGATTGTGGCATGACCCCTTAAATTTATGCACTCACAACAGGAATTTCTCCCCTGAGTTAGGGGTCAGCGTACTGCACAGGCCGATTAAACAAGCAGCCAAAGCTGGCAGCCAGTTATTCTCTTCTAAAATGACTGTCTTTGTACAGACCTAATCTTCAGTGTGAGGATGACGTGTAACACACAAGAGAGCTAATTAAAATAAGAACAAATAAACAAAAACTAATAAACAAAACCATCCTAAATGGATATATTTCATGTACATTATTAAAGCATACTATTTATTTGAGTTTAAGCTATTTGCCAATTAGAATTGGACGATCATATCTGATCGCTTATTGACATTTGACAATCCTGGCAGTCAGTGATGCACTGTTTGAGTAAAACTGCTGGAGTTTAAATTTAAAAATTATATTTTTAGCTTTGCGCATTGGTTGTGCCTAGGTCCCCTTTCAGCTCAACAGATCTTGACTGAATCCAATGTCTCTGCAGTGTAAGACTCTATAGTATTTGGTCACCTCAGTGCATGTCAGTTTGGGGTATGGTTTTGTAAAATACATACAAGGGATCGTACCTTGTATGAAATGTGGAAATGCACATTCTGATTCATTGGGTTTTTGGGCTTTTTTCCTGATTCATTGGGTTTTTGGGCTTTTTTCCTGATTCATTGTTTTTTTTTTTCCTTCTTGTTTTGCCGTTACATGTGTTTTTGATTTTGGCTATAAGCGGTGGGTATGGAAGTGAATACAGAATGGAGATGTCGTTTACATACTGAGAAGTCACTGAAGTCTTTGGCATCGTCTTTGGCTAGAACACCGTCCGAGAGCCTCAGGCGTGAGTTACAGAGGCAGATTATTTTAGAGGGTGGTGAGACATTCAATACCCAGCGTTCAGCACCATGCCTAGTCTAGCTTACGTACATCTCTTTTACAGAAACTACTGACAGTGCAGCAACAGACGGTCCTAAATTGATAGTGATATATATGCTGGTACATTCCTTTTCAGTAAAATGTTAATGCAACGTGGGAAAGTTGTTTCTAAGGCAAGTATATAGTAGAACTCAAAGTATAATGTTTGATAACCTGTACATACGGTACCTTTAATAATATTTAATAGTAATAATGTGTTGGTTATACATTTGTGCAGCATTCAGGGTCAGAATCAGAAAACTTCATTGATCATGGAGGAAATAAGATAAGATGAGATAAACTTCTTATTTGCATTGTTACAGCAGAGAAGGACAGTACAAAGGTAAGAGCAGCAAAACAATAGAATAAAAGTATAATATGAAAAGAAAACTGCGCAAAAAATATTAATATATATTTGTGTGTATGTATAAGTGTGTGTGTGTGTGTGTATGAACACTGGAAATATATACACGCAGGAACATGTTGGAGTCTTCTCAGGTGGGGATTTCGCACATAATACTGTTGCTCATAGTAAACAATTGTACATTGTAAAGATACAGACATTGCATGTGATGGTAATGATTTAGCACACCTTAAAAAACAGCACATCTGAGTAGCAGCAGGTGGTTACACAGAATATTGTGTGATTGTGTGATTGTTTTCCTTCCATAACTAATTTCTAGATGTCTGGGATCCTTGTTTTATGTTCAGGTCTTGTTGGTAGACCCTCTTGATAGAACATTTAGAACATGGGTGTCACACTCCAGTCCTGAAGGGCCGTGGTCCCTGCTTAGAAACACCTGGTTCACCTCACCAGTTAATTGTCAGGTGTATTTAATGTGTTTAAGGAGGAGAATCATCAAACTGTGCTGGACACCGGCCTTCCAGGACCAGAGCTTGACATCCCTGATTCAGAATGTAAGGAAAGCACCACTACAACTGTGAAGATACTTGGACCAAATCCAGTTGTCCACAATAAAGTTAGCATGTATTTTGAATATTGTGGTGTACTTTGTTATTGAATATCAGCATGTCTTATTTGAACCTGTGTTACGGAGCCATGGCACAGTGGTCTAATCACTGGTCCTGTTATTGAGAGATCGTGAGATCTAACCCTGGGGACCGCCATCTGTGGCAGAGAATCCTAGAAGTTATAACTGATCTGTGGCCTCACTCTCTCTGATTGGATGAGGGATGGCCCTCCCTCTCCCCATCACTCAAAACGCTGATAGGCAAAGTGGGCGCCTGGAAGCTAACGTTAGAAAGTTGGCAATTGATGGTCTCTAAGCGATTAGTGGCAGTTTGAGAATGTGCTTTACTTAACTGATGGTGTTCATCCCAGCTTGGTAGCAAAAATGTAGTTATTAACTAAATTAACTGAATAAAACATTTAGTTTATTAATTGAGAATTGAGAAATTAGTTTTCAGCAGCAAACAATCTCAAGCTCGTGAGAGAATATCAAGCGTGTGCAAAGCGATATCAGGGATAAATGAGGTTTGTGAAATGATGTGGCTTATGTTTATTACAATGATTATCATTATGATTACACCGGTCAACAGGTCAAAATCACCTGAGATAAGTTTTTCATGCTGATTTCAAATCTGTGTTTAGTTTTTCTCGCACGTACCGTTTTTGTGATGAAGTTAGTTTTGTTTTGCATGAAAGTTGGTATAATTAGCATATACTAATCATATGCTGAGTGTTTTTGAAGAAACAATGGTAGGTGACTGACATTGAAATATTGAAACAGTTACTTGATTGGTGCCTGCATCTAATATTACTCATAATTCGAAAAGTTGATGCGACTGAAAAAAACTGAAAGCAGATCTGAAATCAAGAAACACTTTTAGAAAAGTGTGTTGTGGTTTCTGATGATTCTAAGAACATATTTGTTGACCTGTGTCATTAGTATTGGTATTCTGATAAAGAAACTCTTAAAATAAGGCAAAGTCTTGGTGTCCATGCTTTTGACCAGTAGTGTAAAACAGATAAAAACTGTTGACCGAATGGAGCGGAAGCGTTAATGTATCTGGGCAGATGCTTTCTGGATTTGTTTATTTGTTTGTTGAGATAGTGGAGGAATGCTGGTAAGATGAGAGGCAGGAAATGCTCCTGTGTTATTAGCGATGGGCATTCATATCTTCGTCCACACACTGGCCCTCCCTCCCAATCCTCGCGTGTGGCTCGCGTTTCACTGCACTTTGGTTTAATGACCCAATAAGAGACATCTGTTACCTCCCGGAACGTTTACTAGGAGTGTTTATTAGGAAAATAAAGTGGCCGAAAAAAGAATTCTTAGGAAGGATCCATGGAGAAGCCACTTTAGTTTGCCTTTAACAAAACCATGATTTTTTTATGAGAGATGTGATGGTGAAGAACCATTTCAACATTTAAAGAACCTCCACATACTGTAACGGTAATAATAACTAACTGGAAGCCCTAGATCTGGATGTCCAAACGGAATAATTATTGTCCTGCTGTAGTAGTACGTGGAGTTGTGCCGGGGTGTGTGCTGTGCTGGAGGGCTTTATCTGGGGTTCCCTAGGGCCAGGTCATCAGTGGGGAGGGGTTATCCTCATGCATGAGCTCCTTGATGCCTATCAAGGTTCCTGTGCTCTCCCAAATCCGCTGAAGCCATCCTCACACACACAAACACCTAAAGCTCAGCCAGAGCTGATCTATAGACCAGTCTTGCTGTAGGACACCACAAACCTAACTGAATTCTCTACTTACCTGACCTACAGAAAACTCTGAGTTTAGAACTTCTTCAGTATTCTGGACTGTAGAAGACGGTAGTTACACGGTGGCTGGGGTGTGTGAGGGTAGAGAGGGGCCGCCAGCTCAGGCAGTGGGCAGCGGCCTGGCCTGCAAGCATGAAGAGCCATGGGCTCCTGGGAAAGGTGAGGGAGCACGATCAGGTAAACGACTTCGGAAAGGTCATTTTTAATCATTAGTTCTCATTCTCTCTTGCTTGTCTCTTATTCTGTTTCTGTATTCCTCACATGTTTGGTCTGCTGCCTTTCACCCATGTTGTCTCTCTCTCTCTTGAACTCTGTTTTTCTTTTTCTGTATATATTCACTCTTATTTTCTTTCTTTACTCTTTTTTTCCCCTCTATTGCTTTTTGATTCCTGCTCCTTTTCTTTCTTTTATTCTTTGCTTATCTCTTCTTTCTTTTCTTTAATTCTTTGCTTCTCATTTTCTTTCTCTCATTTTTTCTTTTCTCTTTTTTTCCTCTCATGCCCTTTCTCGCTCTTATCCTCTTTTATTCTTTGTTGTTTTTTTTCTTTTTTCCATTACCTTTTCTCTTTTCCCCTCTCTTTTCCTCTTTTTTCTCTGTATTACTTCAGTCTCATACTCTCATTCGCACTCTTTCTCTCTCTCAGGCTACAGTCAGCAGGTGGTGGGAGAAGAGCACAGGTCGAGACTGAGTGAGCTGAGCGGCCGCACCACCTCTCAGACCAATGTCTACCTGGACTCTCTGGGTTACCGTGACAACGGGCACGCCTTCGACACTCTCAGCGTGGACAGTTCAGACAGCATGGAGACCAGCATCTCCGCCTGCTCACCCGACAACATCTCCAGGTCAGTCACTCCTGCCCATTACTGCCCGTTATTGCTGGACATTATTACTTATAATACTTTATAGTTTGTGCAATCAGAAACCACTGCGCTTTTACAAAAATAGTCAAAAAAGCTGCATCGTCTATGTTGTCAGACTATGCAAAAAAGTCCAAGGTGGATGAAGAGAGAGAAAGATATGAGTATAACTAAATTGGGTATACCTAGGTTGTTACTACGTTTTTTTTTCTGTAACTAAGTGACTTGTAACTAAAGAAAATTATTTAATACTTTTTTTTTATAATAAAATTTTATAAAACTTTCATTATTTTTGTAATAAATCCATAGAAGCCTGACGATAACTTGTATGAAACGTTACAAACCATCATAGAATCTTTATTCAAATAAACAACGCACTGACAACAAAAATACCTGACACCTTTTTATAATAATATTAGTCGTAAGCATCAGAGCACTAAAGACACTGCAGATTATACTAAACCTCTGTTTGGAAGAGGTTTTAGTAAAGTAAATGGGAGACAAGCCAGTGAGGTCATTTCTTCCAGCGGTGTTGTGCTAATGCTTAGCCTTTGTATATGTTTTGAGTGTGTGTGTGTATGTGTGTGTGCACATTTGAGTATGTTTTCATATATTTTCAGGAAATGTAGGCCGTTTATTATTTTTCAACATTTTGCTTAAGGTTAGACTTAGAATTCTTATAACAAACAAATATTGGCATATTATATACTACAATATATATGTAACACAGTAATACACGTGGAATGTATGAAGCCACGTCCTCATGAAGCATAAAAACGTGTGTGTATGTGTATGTGATGAGTGTAATGTGAGTGCAATGCTGAATTAATGTAAAGCGTGTGCTGGACCAGAGGTTGTAGCTCTAGAGAATCAGGGTCTATGGTGGTGGAGTGGGTGTCCCGTCATTCCCCCCCCCCCCCAAATCATTCAAGCCAGGACAGGGAGGCTCAGATTACAGCAGGAACAGTTAGAGGAAGCAGATTTTGGAGATCTTTTTTTCTCCAGTTTGAATATAATCAACAGCAGAGCGCGGGGTGGCTGCATGTTCTTTGTGTTGCTACGGCGCAGTACATTCTAGCCGGCTCTCTTCAGGTTCCACTGGTTCCAGAGCAGATATGACTACGGTTCATATGCACCGTCGCAGGTAAGAAGCGTTGATGCTGGGGATGGGATGGGGCGTGAAAAAGAAGAAAATGTGCAGATGTTGACCCCTTGCTGGTCAGATGGATGCCAGCTTGGCCAGAGACAGGGGAGAAAAGAAAAATAGAGAAGATCGACAGGACAGTAGATTTATGTCAGTCTGTCTGTATATTATTAGTCAGCTCCTGTTGCCAAAGCATGCTGAGGATTCTGTAGTCATGTCTACATCCTGGTTTGGACTGGTTCTCTCTGCGGCTTGGCTGGCTGTGAGCATCTGTGTTGGTAACTAGTAGGTAGTGAAGCTGTGATTAGGCTGAACCTTGTACCAGAGTAATTAGGGGCCACTTTATGACACACTTTCACGGTAAGTGCAGAGTAAGTAGAGCCACAGTTGCTCTACTCCACACTTGTGGTGCAGGAGTTCAGTGGAGAATCACACCTGGCAGTCTGCACTGAGGACCTTTGTGGATCTTGTCTTTTTTTCCCTCTCAATTTCTCCAGCAAGCCACATTAGAGATACAGTGCCATCCTGTGCAAGTTAAATAAAAAATGTGTTTAGCTGAGTTTTTTAAAAACTGTTATCAGAATGTATACAAATAATATTAATACAGTGAATAGTGTTTTTTATTGTGGGTTTGCTTAATCATTCCCTGATTTCTCCTAATGAAAGTCCAGTATTATACTGTAGTTCTAATCGAATACCTGTTTCATCTCAATCAATGCTTCATTAGACTAAATCCGTTGAGCTGCTGATGGAGTTTCACAAATCCATGCAGAGCCTGGAGGTGAAATCTATGTTCTAAATACCTCACTAAACTTCAAGTACTTTTTACAAACAGAACAAATCTTCATATTAATGAATACTTTCTTGTTTGTTTGTTCTGTAAACGCTGCATCATTTCTCCTATTTTTTAATGTATTGTCATTTCCTTTCAAATGATGCTTTAAAGAACAAGATTTCTATTTGGAATTGAGGAGAAATATTGTCAGCAGCTTTTAAAAACGAAGGCAAAGCTGTTCAGTTCAATACTTGCACCTATAAAATATAAAGAGTAAACTGAAACTGAACATTTTTGCAGTGGTGTCTTTTTTTTTTTCCAGAGCTGTGTTTACATACTGCTGCTACCGTTTAGGTCTTCTGCAGTATGCTTTTGTCCACTTTCCTAACAGGACGTCATAATCCAGATAATCCAGTTCTGAACAACTGAGGCCAGAGTGTGATGTAATCATGCAGTGATAATTATTGGTGGTATAAGCTTCTATTACCTACATCAGCAAAACCAAAGAAGCAAACCCCAGACACAAACATGTCCTGGCTGACGGTCTACCCTTGGGGTGAGGAGAAGACATTTTGCTGTTGCTTCAGGCCAATGGGCTCAGATTTCAGAAAAGTCATCAGGATGGAGAGTCCGCGTGTTTACGAGACTCGGCTGCGGTTGCTGGAAGCCTGGTCAAGGTTGAGAGCGAGCTGGGGTTCTGACAGAGCGGGATGGGACTGTGGAGGTTGGGGGTAGGGAGAGGCTGACTGAGGGTTTAGAGGAGAAAGTGAGGGGTTTTGGAGGAAAGGGGGGCTTCTTCGATCTGTTCCACGTGTTGCTTTTGAAGTTTGAGTGGAACGCATCGCAGTCCGAATCTGGTCTGCACTCTCCGGCTCGCCGCCTGAGCTCTAATGCATTCCAGCACTGACTGGCTTTATTGATTCCTGCTGCGTTCTGCAAGGGGTGTGTGTGTGTGTGCGTGTGTGCATGTGTGCGTGTGTCCATGTGTGTGTGTGCGTGTGCGTGTGCGTGTGCGTGTGCGTGTGTGTGTGTGTGTGTGTGTGTGTGTGTGTGTGTGTGTGTATGTTCCATAACTGAAGATGTTTCTAAGAATCGTTACAGCTCATGTGCTGTGTAGTACTGCTTTGTTGTCTGTACTGTATGTGGGCGGTCTGCTGTAATGAAGGAGAAAGTCATGCTTCATCTCATTTCTTCTACACAGTGCCAGCACCTCCAACACATCCAAGATAGAAGAGATGGAGCGGCTTCTTCGAGAGGCCCAGGCAGAGAAACACCGTCTCCTGGAGCACAGGGTAAACACACATCCCTCAGCCACATCATCACATGCACTATGGGTCCAAAATGATACAGACACTCCTCTTGGACTACTGCGTTTATCTGTTTAAGTCATATTCATTGCAGACGTAGGTGTTCGGTTGGCTGAGGGGTCCGCCTACATTTGCGGACAATATTTGCAGATGGGTTTCAGATCATCTCAGCCTCAGATCCCTGTGAGATACCTACTGTGTGCTAGGCTGGACACTACTACTGGGATTTTGTCACGGTTCAAGGTTACTTTTATTGTCATCAGCAGTTGTGAACATCTACACAAAGTGATGAGATGTTTCTCCATGGACCACAAGGAAACAAATATGGAAACATGTAACGCTGTGCAAGTTACATCGGAGGCAACAGACAACGCAATAAATAGATACCAAAGCAATTCTAACCGTAGTGCGTGTAACAGTATAGTGTGGACGCTCTGTAAACCTTCCAGAATGGTTAGTTGTGGAATGATAAGCTGGACTTTCACAGAAGGCAGTTAGCAGCTTTCTGATTGGCTATTCATATGTCCAGATCCGCACATCTACGTGGGATGAAAGATAAGTGTAGCTCATCGTGCATGATGCTGTATCACTCAAAATTCATGTATTATTATTTCCGCCATATACACAGAACACAGTAAAATGAAACAGTGTTCATCCAGGATCATCATACAACAACAGAAACACTGCAAGACTACGTAAATGCTGACAGGACAAAATACACAGTGCAAAGAGAACGGGAGAGAGATAGAGAAAACAACAGGACAAGACATTTAGTGTAGTTGTTGTATTTAACCCATTCACCCAAGTGAAGCAGCGGGCAGCCAGGAACGCAGCGCCCAGGAAGCAGTGTGTGTGGACGGTACCTTGCTTAAGAGTACTTCAGTGATGCCCCTAGCAGTCCTGGGATTCAAACCCACAACCTTCTGACTGCAGGGGAAAATCCCTAACAGCTATATCGAGCTGCCCCTGTATTATGTGAAGTTTATGGCAACACATCTAATAGTTTTCTCTGCAGCTTGCTGTAACTGAGATATTGTTGTGTGCGTGTTTGTCGTAGTCATGTTTTAAAATATAGTTTGCCCCTGCATGCCACACTAGAACAATGGTTTCTGTTTGTTTGATCATTCTGCATGTCAGTCAAAAAAAAATCAGTAAACGACAAAATACATCAAGATCGCTGACCAGGTAACCAGGTTACTTAGGCAAAAGTAATAAGCACCTTGTACAAGCTTGGAATGATCTATAGTGGTGTAAATCACCTTTTATAGATCTCCTGTTCTTCTGTTGGTCTGAGAAGCGACGAAAGATGGAATTAGCAGGAGTGTCGTTTCTGATCCAGACCTAATCTCACCAGTGTTCTTGTGAATGCGTGGAATGAATCTCAGCATCAATGTTCCAACATCTAGAAGTGATTAGAGGCTGGGATGTGTGTCCAACTCTCTATTTATAACTTTGAAAGAAGAAGTGCCGGACAAATCAAACAAATATTTTTGGACATTACAAACTGGCCACAGTCCTCTCCAGCTGAGCTATAAACGAGTTCCTTTTCACTAAAGAGCTTTACAGCTCTTTAACTGAGCTTGTTTACTCTCTTAGAAGTCCAGCGCTCGAGCGTGAAGAGGAATACACTGGGCTCGAGTGCTGTGGGAAACCAGCCCCCATTCTTGCCGCGTGTCATGGGAGGCTGCAGAGACTGATGATGTTAATGTCGGGTTGAGTTAAGCTTTCAGCTACAAGGCTGGGATTGACAGTAATGTGTGCACCAGTTTAGTCAATTTTGGCCAATTAAGAACTCATAGAGGTTAAATACAGACAGGAAACACAGGCATGTGGTGGGAGGGAGATAAGCAGAGGAGTGTGTGTGTGTGTGTGTGTGTGTGTGTGTGTGTGTGTGTGTGTGTGTGTGTGTGTGTGTTCAGGAGCGTGAGATAGAGGTGCGTCGACAGGCTCTGGAGGAAGAGCGGAAGAGGAGAGAGGATTTGGAACAGCGGCTCCAAGAGGAGACAAGCAGGCGTCAAAAACTCATCGAGAGGGAGGTGAAGCTCCGGGAGAAACAGAGAGCACAGGTGAGAGACCGAAACGGTGAAGAGAGACAGCTGTCTTAAAGCCAAGCAATCAAATTTGGCAAATTTACCTCCAATGTAGGCGTTTAGCTAAGACATTTTTCATGTTTGAAGTTTGCTTTCTTTAGTTACACATCCATGAGCTTAAAGCCCTCCATCTACATATTTTTAATCTACAATTTTTATATAAAGTACTGATTAACCAAAGTAAGTATTGGGGAGTAACTGCAAGTAATATTACGCTGCCACAAGAGGATAATAAGTGAACACTTAGTATTTATTGTATTGCATTATCTGTATTTAATCTTTTTTTCTGTAAGCATGCATGCCATATGAATTGTCTGTACTTTGTCTATTTTACCCATTTAACTGGCATGTGTGGGATGTATAGGTATGTAAATTAAATATGGCTAATATTTGGGATATTTGCTTCTATTACTATTACATTAGCCTTTGTTCCAGTGCAAACCTAAAGAAGCAAACTTCATGTTTTGGCTGATTGTAATGTGACTTTAAGAAGAAGGCACTACATTTGATTCTTTAAGTACACTATGCTTTCACTGTTATTGTTCACACTTTGGTATTTGACCTCTGGACCTTTGCTTCCCAGTCTCGACCGCTGACCCGCTACCTGCCTGTGAGGAAGGATGACTTTGATCTGCGAGGGCATATTGAGTCGGCCGGCCACAGCATTGAGACGTGCTACCACGTGTCCATCATGGAGAAGACCTGCCGCGGCTTCCTCATCAAGATGGGCGGCAAGATCAAGACCTGGAAGAAGCGCTGGTTCGTCTTCGACCGCAACCGCAGGACCCTGTCCTACTACGCAGGTCAGAATAATGTACATCACCTCACCCCAGCGGCTTGGATATATGAGCCCCTGTCAGTCCGAAATGGATTGATATTCAGTTAATGTATGCTCTGTGGTTCCAGACAAGCATGAAGCCAAGCTGAAAGGAGTCATTTACTTCCAGGCCATAGAGGAGGTGTATTACGACCATTTAAAGAATGCACACAAGGTAGGCTAACGTTCGATTGGTTATTATTGTGTTCCTGAACATCCTAGACTTTTAATCACTTGGACACAAGGGTTTTTATTTGGTTCTCAAGCAATAAGCAAGTCCTTGTGTAATAGTGAGTTTACAATGGTTAAG
Organism: Brachypetersius gabonensis; assembly: GCA_037577145.1. Taxonomy (NCBI): domain Eukaryota; kingdom Metazoa; phylum Chordata; class Actinopteri; order Characiformes; family Alestidae; genus Brachypetersius; species Brachypetersius gabonensis. The sequence goes on along the minus strand of JBBJLR010000001.1, from coordinate 9,937,738 downwards.
TAGTGTAGATAAAATTTCTCCACCAGGTCATGTAGCTTCTTATCAACTGATCCTTCAGATTAAGAGTTAAAACGGATTTTCCTGCTCTAGTGCTCCCCTCTTGTGTTCTGAATGTTTTGGGTTTGTTTTTTTTTAGAGTCCAAATCCATCCCTGACGTTCAGCGTGAAGACTCACGATCGCGTGTATTACATGGTGGCCCCTTCTCCCGAGGCTATGCGGATCTGGATGGACGTCATTGTCACAGGAGCGGAGGGATACACACAGTTCATGATCTAGAACGTGTTCATGATAGAGGGCTCTCCTAGTGCCTTAAAGAAGAGACTTGAACACTCTCCATCGCTGGCCATCATTACAGCTGTCCCATTAGTTTGGCATTGATAGGTGCTGTGCACCTCTTCAAGCATGGGATGTTTTACCTGATGATTTCATTGTAGAGCCCAATGTAAATATCCATAGATATGCTGCCGGTGACAGGACAGTCACTGTTTGATTCACAAGCCATCAGCTGGTGTGCAAGACTAAAGGTCTCAGTGATAGACTGGCTGTATATCTTCACACTACATTCATATGAGCTTTAATGGACTCAGTAGTTATCTAAAGTGCCTTTTAATGTTGATGAAGCTGTTCTGCCTGTGCCATACATACCTTTTTTTGAGTACATGCTTTAAAAAAGGGGTTCTTTGGAGCGATGCCATAGAAGAAACACTCAGTTCCCTCACAAACCATATTGAAGCCATTATCTATGACTGCAACAGGCCAAAAAGAAGTGTGCGAAAAAGGAGAGAATGAGGTATACACACTGATGAGCCATTAAAGGGGAATTCCATAGATTTAAACTTAAAGAATAATGAAATGCTTAAAATATAAGTCGTTTAGAGTGGTTTGATGTGAATTGATCTGAGAAACGTAAGTTTTCACAGTGGTGACGATGGGAACCAGACATCTTAAATGTTTGATGCCTGTAAGAACTACGTCACTGGAAGTTTTTACATGAAATGTTTACATTGCCTGATGCCTTTCAAATCCATTTATGGCTTAGAGGTACATGTAGGACACTGTAAGGTCAAATAGTCCCAAAAGAAAATCAACATTACCTACAAAAACTCAGATGATATGAGTAGGTTTGTTGTGGTTTAGATAGTAAATAAAATTACAATATTTGCTTTATTTGTAGATACTGTATATCCTGATTCCCATCACTGTCAGTGTAAATGATCTCTGATAGACTTGTGTGTGTATATATATATATATATATATACTTACCACAAATCCATTGTCAAATTTGTGGAAATCTGTGGAATCTCCCTTTAATAAAACCCTAACAGTATCTGAATTGACTCGGATAGCACTGGTCAACACTGAAATTGGTACTGATCCAAAAAGGTCAGAATCTGTAGTAGCTTAGTGAGCTGAACACAAATATGACCATGACATTTTTTGTATTGGCTCTCACTTTGAAGATATTTCATATAGTTCATTTTTTATGTTTCACCGAGTAAATTTATCCAGTAGGACTGTAACAACAGCCTAAATAAACCTAGAATGATGTAATATTGCGTCATACTACATAATACCATCATCCACACACATTACATCATCCACACACATCACATCATCCACACACATCACATCATCCAGAGTTTATTGCATCATTTTCTGATGCAATCAAGATATTACAACAATGGAACAGATACCAGGGAAAATGGTCCTCTACCATGCTGGCTGACTAATGCTGGACACCCCCAGAGATGCCCGAACAGCTGTACAAGAGATGGGCAAAGAAATCTAAGGAGTCTATGACTTGATTTTTTTACAGGTATTAACCATAGGCCTATTACAATTGGCATGCATTTTGTGATATAAACAATAATTACTGCAGATTAAAAAGAAAAATTGAGCCATTTTTGCGTTTTTGACATAAAAATTGATAAGAAATGACTAATTTTATTTCAGAAACATGACATTTATATAAAAAAAAATGTTGACCAATTGTGTAATTGGAGTGCGGTGAATTCCACTTGGTTCCAGGCACCACAAATTGGTAGAACACTCACCATGGTTTAAATCATGTTTGGCGGTACACCAAGTAGGGTTCTAACGTGTTATGTGTTGAGTGACTGACTGCACGTCACTTTGTGTTTGGAAGCACTCATCTTATGTTTTGGTCCTCAGGGATGTGGCGCTCTATGGCAGTATTAGGGTTTTTTTTTTTTTTTCTGGGTTTTTTTTGTTTGTTTTTTTTTTTCTACCAAAGACAAGTGGAAACAAATAATATAATCCACAATGCAGAGTGTTAGTGCAGAGACTACACAACATGTGTGTATGTGTGTAAATAAATATATATATATAGATATAGATTGAGTTCTGTATGCATTCTGAGTGTAGTTTTAGTAACCAAAGGTGCTACAAGATGTATGCTTTTATATTATTTTTTTATATGTGGTTTTTATAAATAGCCATATGCTGTGATAACAGAACAATAATGAATTTGGATTTACCGTTTTATTCATTTCAGCGGTTTTACTTCACAAACATAATGTAAAATAGTGTGGAGAGGAACTCAAGTTCATATTCCAGTTTCTCAAATACGGTGTATGTTCCTTTTACACATATAAGAAGACTGAAAATGGTATATGTTGAATGAATATTGCTTTTAAGGATTGTTTTTCAGGCCTTTTAGCCGAAGTTCAGTTCTGCTCTTACTGGCCTGGGAACTGATGGTTTGTTCAGGAAACACGTGATTCTTTGTTCATGATTGTGACCTGTTTATCAGTGCTGTTGTATTTATGCCATAATGATCAATTCCTTGTCATGCCACTCCTCACATCACCAGCAGGGGGCAGTATTTGTCTTAGACACTCCACTAAATGGAGCGCCACCGTTAATACCGATAAGCTTTGGCCTGCTGTATATTTCAGAAAGCCAACTGAATTTATATGAATGTCCTATTTTTGAGACGTTATTTATGCTATTGTTTACCGTGCATGCACCTATATTTCTGAATCCAGAGCAATAAAGCCAGGACACGTCATATCTGTTTAACCCTATGTGTGTGTTTCTCTGGTGATTTGACTTTTCGTCCACTGTGGTTAGATTATGTCTGTAAAAAAGCCTTTTTTCAGATTTCCACTTATTGTTCATTTTTAAATGATCATTCTCCAGCCTCTGGGCAGCTGGTGGCCTATATGTTTGTGAGCTGCCCCTGTGATCAGAAGGTTGTGGTTTCGAATCCCAGGACTGCTAGTGGCACCACTGAGGTACCTTAAGCAAGGTACCAGATCCACACACTGCTCCCCAGGCGCCCCTCGTTGCTGGCAGCCCACCGGTTCTCTTGGTGAATGAGTTAAATACAGAAAAATAATTGCCCACTATGAGCTGTGCTGGCGTGTGTTTACATGTGACAACAATGAGACACCTTGCTTTACTGTGGCTCTAAAATTGATGTACATAAGTGACCTGGCCCATGTTGCCTCAGTAAAAAACTGCAGCAATGCTGTAGGCTCAGTGTGCAGTCACGGGTAAATTACTCATGGTTGTGATGTCGTAGCCATGTTGAATTCAAAACGAGGTGTTTTTGCTGTTTTTAAATGTTTTGAAAAGGAACGTGAAAGAGTTTCCTGTGTTATGATCACTTTACAAAGGTGACAGTCCAACTGTGAGGGTGGACTTCATTAAATGAACATGTTCATAAAACAAATGATCAGTGTTTAGAAAATAAATAATTAACATTGATTTATAACACTTATTAGTACTTATTAGTATGTATTAAAGGTAAATAATTCAAATGACTGGAAATGTAAGGAGGTGATTCAAATCTGACCAGAGAAGCAAGTCTTTCTCCGGCATAGAAAGGGTGTATGACCTGGAGTTTCAAGATGATAACCTAGTTCTGCATTGGAAATATAATGCTCCCTTTGGCGCCTTTGCAAATGACCATGTCAGTAAGGCTTAGTCCTAAACCTGCTCTAATTCTGCATAAAGCTGCATGTGTGGCTCAGGACTGGTGGAGATACTGCATTCAAATGTGTGTGTGTGTGTGTGTGTGTGTGTGTGTGTGTGTGTGTGTGTGTGTGTGTGTGTGTGTGTGTGTGTGTG
>JBBJLR010000001.1:9878932-9903403 GCA_037577145.1 Brachypetersius gabonensis | reverse complement strand
CACACACACACACACACACACACACACACACACACACACACACACATGTTCCCACACATCATTGTCCTGGAGGGCAGGACCTGGTAATTGATTCTGTGCCATAGTGATGAGTATAGCATCTTACAGGAGCTGAATGAAGGCCAGGGCCAGTGTCCGTGCAGCATATGGCCTCTCTTGGTTCAGTCTGGGCACTTGTAGAATATGTCATACAGCCACATTTGTCAAGTACCAGTGCACTTGACAGGAGGGCCAGATGGACTAATTTATATGAGTGATGGTAACATGCAGGATCATGACAGGATTTTAATATGTGTGGGGCTATTTTTTTTTCCTTCCTTCATTTCATATTTGTCTTCCCTATAAATGATTGACAAACACCATTCAGTCAGAAATCAAACAGATGGGTCATTTAAGAGTAGTTGCAGTGCTTTGGGTGTGAAAATTGGGAATGCAGTAGAATCAGTCAGCTGAGAAAGGGCTTTGTAATTTCTCATTTGGCAAAATACTTGAGTCTTCTTGTATCATTTTGCGTGTCATATTCTGGTTGTAAGCTTTGTATTTTAATAATTCAGTGTGATTTTTTAATCATTTCTTTTGAAGATGGATTATTTGTGCCTTTAGAATTTGGGTCACGTATCACTTTTGCATCACATTATGCTTGAACTGCTCTGGTCCATAGCAGTGTTCAGTTGAAATGGTGTTCTAGCGAGAAGCAGACTCGAATATAAGTAACAAGTAGCTGGAATGGCTTCTGTTTGAGACTAGAGGATTTAAACAGGAAACATGGTAGGTTTTTATCTGCGTATTTAAGGGCTATAGTGTTCTTTCACTCAGCAAATGAAGGGTGTAGAGTTGAAAAAACAAGCTGCTGAAGCTGCTGTGTGTGATTCAGCGAATTAACCTTTTTTTTTTGTGCCAAAAGTCAGTATTCAGCAGTGCAGCCTATTTTTTTTGTTGGCCTTATGGTTAACAGCTGCTGCTCTGGACGCCTGTCCAGTATCTCTCTCTCTACAGTGGCTGCTCAGTTAGTACAGGTCCTCTATGCCTGATGTGACACCAGATTGTCTGAATGTGATGAAGGTTGTAAATACACTTCTGTATAAATACACTTCTGCTCTCCAAGGAAGCAACTTAGGACATCTTTGGTAGCAAAACAAATCAAGCACTTGTTGAGATATGTGATCACTAAGTGGAACGAGATATAGACTTTTTTTAATTTATTTATTTTTAAAAGCCGTGATTCATGGGTCAAAACACTGTTTAGTATTTTCTGAGCAGTCCAGTATTAGACTGTTTTAGTCAGGGGTGTAATTAGACACATTTTCAGGTTTGATTTTCAGTAGGAATGTCAAGAATAATTATGATATTCATTACTTTTACGACAAAAGCGCTTTTAAGCACATGCCTATCTCTCTGAAGACCGACTTTACTCTAATTGGATGCTTTGCTTTTGCTTCCACATAAGGCAGTAAATAAAAGACGGAGAGGTATACTGGCATGTATGCATTTAGAATTTTTTTTCTTCAATGCAGCATTGAAATCCTTACATCCTTGGCTATAGTGCAGGCAAATACTTAGATCAATCTCTGACCACACAGAGTAAGGCTCCTCTTATTCTCTATGAATACTCTTGATATGAAATTGATAAGTATGCATGCTGGGGGTTTTTTGTGTGGTTTTTTTTTTTTGGCAGATTTTATGGTTCTTTTATGTTTTGGTACTTTTCAAAGCTGTGGAATGGGGTGTTTCATTTTTAGTACGTTTGGTGCACTCAACAGACTGGGACTTCTGATTGTTTAGTCAATCGAATTTATCATTTGCGTGTGTTTTTGTTTGTTTGTTTGTTTGGGTTTTTTTAGTTGAGTGCGTTTAGGATCTATATAAACCATTGCTTGTTGATGCATATGATACTGTGTGCCTTGGCGTTAGCATTTTACAATAGTCTACAGTTATTGTTTTGAAATGCATTCCTAGAAGCTTCGAACCTGAATCAAAACCGTGTTAATGCAATAGTAAGTAGGAATCAGTTTGTCCTGAACTGTTTGTCATGTTTTATGTAAGTGGATTGCTTTAAATTGACAATAAATCCGTTTATTACAAAAAAAGCCCATGTCTTTGTTTCTTTTTGACTGACCAATCATTGATTTACCTCAATTGAATGAAGCATAGCCAATTTGAGATGCTCATTTGTTATACACGATACTGCATTTTTCTAAATTTAAGAAAAATTCAAACTAAATTTGGCAGAAATACTAAGCCAGCTAAAAGGAAACGAGACAGGAGCACAACTATCGTGTAATGTTAGTGCAGTACTGAAAGTACATGTACTGAAAGGGGGATTTCACCAATTTTTTTAAATCTATGTATAATTCAGTATTTGAGGAGAGTGTATATGTGAAGTGGTAAATTATGGAAGTATACGTGGCAGTGATAGGAACTGGGGTTGTGATGTCTGTAAATTTAGCTCTTTTATTCACTTTTTAAATCACCAGTATCCCTACATGTGTACAGTTTTTATTTGTGATGTAGACGGAGGTAAACTCATGGTAAATTTACCTTTTTGGGGGAGCTGTTATGCCTTCTTGTGCCCTGCTTGTATGTATCTGCAAAGAAAGAACGGAAAAAAAAATACATTTTAGGCCAAACATAACAATCTCTGAAATACTAGATGGATTTTTTTTATTTAATGACTGGTAGGCTGCTTATTGAGACATAAATATTTTGGATGTTGTGATGCAGCAAATTTCTCTACATTGGAGAATGTCATCTTAAACCATTCAGAAATATTTGTTTCTTATTTAAGTCATTAAATGGTGTAGCATTTTTGGAAAAGTTGATGGAATTCCCCTTTAGCGAACTCTGGTCAGTGTGGTTTCCTTGTGACATTTTTGTGGGTGATAAGAGAAAAATCTTGAACCTAGGACGATCTGTACTCCAGGTAAGTAAGCAGGGTATAAGATTAGTTTTTTTGAGATATTCCAGGAATTTGCCATTTAAAACATCATGCAAATTCAACTGCATTTATTATGCAATGTTGATGAAGTATAATAATGCAAGTGATAAAAAAAAAAAACCCACAAAAATGCAAAGGCATTTAGGAATTCGGCATTCATTGTCTTGGGCCCGCTGAGACCGTTCAGATGAGGAAAATGTATCGTTGAACGTGGCAAAATTGCTCTTGATGCCGCCAAATCGTCTCAAAGGTAGCCCTTCATCAGATTAAGTTCTCAGAGCTTTTTGTGTACTTTTGGGTCTGTTAAAGAGTTTTTGAAACACGTCTCCAGAAAAATGTTAGGCGCTCCTACATGAGAGTAAGCTTTTCTGCTCTCTTTCTTTGTCCCAGGATCACAGGCGCCCCTGGGGGTGAGTTTTGGGACTCCCTTTGCCTCAGGCATGGGCACTAGTTTGGGCTCTACCAGCCTCGGAGGTACTCCCTCTTCTATGCTTTCAGCTTCCATCATTGCACTGCAAAAATACTCTCTTGCTGGCAAGAAATGCAGAAGACTTTAACCCTACAGAAGAGTCCATATGTTAATAGAATACAGTAGTTTGTATGTACAGTGGCAGATATAGGTGGTGTTTGTATGGTGGTTACCTGCACTGCTCTTTCTTTGTGATCCTTTTCCCTTTCTTGCTCTGTTCTCGTGTACATAAATAATTTATCACTGCTGGGTTTGAGGAATACTCCTGAGTTTTTTTTTTCAACCTGCCATAAGCTGTGCCTATCGTGGGGGATTATTGTGGACAATAGATTTAACTTAATTTCTTTGCAATTACTAGAAATATATACATAAGAGGAACCAATGAGCATTTGCTTCTGAGTTAAAAGATTTTTGCTCTGTTTTCTATTATTTGCTTCAGCATCAACCATTTGGCTTCTGTTCCTGCCCTTTTTTTGGTCCTTTCTTCTAGTTTTCCCCCTATTTTCAGTCATGGTTAGTTCCACCCACTAGCTTGGACTCCCCCATCACATGATATCATCACTTAGAGGGTGGAGGCTGACACCCTCTTAGGGTGCCAACACCCAAGTCATGTAAAATGACACCATATTTTTGAACCACTGATAATGCAACATTATTAAATAGCTTAACACGCTTGGAGGAGAACACTAACTGCCAACTCTACCAATTATGTCACATAGATAGATAGGATTGGGAGGGCATGTAAGGCCATTAGACCATCCTACTTCTCCAGAAAGAGGGAGTGCTCTTATCGTGTGGGGGCTTTTTCCCCTCTCCTGTATTCTTTGCTTGAAAACTGCTTGCTAGGTTCTGTTGTGTTTCCAGTCGACAGACTTTCTGTGCATTTGAAAGTGTTGTCTGTGGCACAGATGCAGCAGAGCGGTTAGGTTGAAAATTGCTTGAGTATTCCTCTAATGGTACAGTGATATTGGTAAATGTGTCAGAGCACCAATTAAGCTTATCCTGGTCTGTCTCTTGGCAGCTTTTGGTAGCGGCCCAGGGTTCGGGGCTGTGGCGACTGGAGGCTCGTCGTTCGGTTTTTCCGCTAGCAAGCCATCTGGAGGGAGCTTGAGCGCAGGTGTGTTCCATAGCACCCTCCTCCACTTTCTCACACCACCGCTAACTGTGTATTCCTCCTTCAACATCTCCTCCTTCCGTTCTTTCTCTTTTCCCCCGATAATAGCTCTGGAATGAGCCGAAGCTGCATTCAGGATTATGCAACACTGCCTCTGCTTCAGTTTTGTCCACTTACGTCCTGTCAGCTGTTTTCTGGCTATAACAAGAGGTGATGGGGGTTGAAGAATAAAACAGCTGCCCTGTTAAGTCTTGTCAAGAGAGACATCCACAAAACCAAAACCATTCATAATAGTTTACAAGCAAATAATGACTGAACTAGGAGGAAATCACTTTCCTAAAAAGCAGCTTGGGCAGAAGTACAAAGTATCAGGCCTGTAGAAATGCAATGCATCTTTTTGGCATGTGCAGCATTTATCAGCATCAAGATTGGAGTTTGTAGATGTTTTTTGGCCTTCTTTTGGGTCTAGAGGTGACAGCCCAAGCAAGTACAGGTGCTAAGCCAACAAAAACGATGAACTACATCTAAATGATTCTCATATAACTGCGAAATAAATGAACACGTTAATATGCTATTGGGTTAAAGTATAAGAAAATGCTAAGGAAAGTACAGATCTGTAGTAGTTGCTACTCACCTCTGGGTGGATCATGTGAGAACAGACTTTCTTGCACAGTGTTTAACAATACCTAACCGATCTCTCCTCTTCACACAGGGTTCGGAAGCTCCAGCACCTCAGGCTTTAACTTCAGTAATCCAGGAATCAACGCGTCAGCTGGTCTTACCTTTGGGGTGTCCAACACCCCGACAGCAGGATTTGGCACAGGGGGGCCTCTGCTGCAGCTCAAAAAGCCTCCGGCAGGAAACAAGAGGGGCAAAAGATAGAAGGGGTACAGGGAATAAGCATTTAGGCCGCAAGAAGTCAACAATTGTCGCAGATCTCTATATTTTTGGTGGGTATATATGTAAGGAATACTCTGTCATTTTTCAGCCTAGTCTCAATCTGTTGCTCCTCTATCGTGCCGTTGATTACAACAGACTGTTTTGCAGCATTTCCCTGCACTTAGAAAAGCACTTGACTCGTAACTCACTCACTGTAGAAACCAAATCTGTTCATTGGCTTCCATAGTACATGGGCTTCGACTCAGTGCTTCTATTCTTATTCCAGGGAAACATGAGATGATTGTCTTTGGTAATCATATACTGCACATGTGGGGGAAGATATGAGGCTGAGAAATGCTGCAGTATCCCTTTAAGGGACACCTGTCCTTAGCACATTTGAAAATGTTTTGTGTTGTACCATTCAAACGGTCCTGTACTTTATGGTTATTTTCTATGTATTTCTTGCTCCACTCGTGAGACTGGATTACTGATATGATGATGTGAGAGAAATTCACCGTAGTTGTTGGATTGATGGGACATTCAAGGTAACCTCAGTGTGGAGGTGTTTGGTTTTGAGAACATGATCTCACCCCCCTCTGTGTGTTTGTCACTTTATTTGCCTCTCTGTGCTCTGTGACTATATATGTCAGTCCATCCAGCATGTTAACTATTTCTCACCTGAATGGCCGCCTATGGACTTTCTTACTTCTTCTTGAGGTGTACCAGTAGGTGGAGGCAACCAGTGTGAAGAACCCGTGTAATTTGTGTGCCCACCCCTCCATTTTGCTGTTTTGTTTCGTCTGTTGTAATGTCATTACCAAATAGTACAAATCTTTTCTAGCCTTTATGTGCAAACTGGTATTTTTTCGACTTGAGAGAGGTTTATTAATAAAAGGAAACGATTTCTCAGACGTCTCTTGTTGGGTACTGATTATGTGAAAAGGCTGGGTCAGAAATATTTCTGCTTAAAGGCAAAAAGGTCACCCTGGATTGGACATGTGGTACCAGGAAGAGTTTGAGCATTTTCCCCTCAGTGCTGGGCGGGGTGGTTGGCGAAATGTCATTGGTTAATATTTTCCTTGCCTGCTACTTCATGGTGATGTCATCAAAAATCAGATGTGAATACAAGTCTTTAATAACTCATTTTCACAAAGTTAAAAGCAAAAAAAAACATTTTAAACAGATTCTCAGAAAATGCTAATTGAATTTGAAACAGGCAAAAAAAACAATAAATTAATGAAATTAATATTTTTAATGTTTTTTTCTACAAAAAAACTGCAAAACTCACTAATGCAACAAAGAAATGCAACACAAAAATGTATGAGGACTAAAATATTAATGGACAAAATACATCATATGAAATGAAGACAAATTTTCATGGACAGCAACAGTCTAGATTTTGTCACCAATGAAACAAAGTCAACGCAGGAGCTGGAAAGTAGTATTATGATAGTAGTATTAGGAGTAACTATTAATGGCTGAAAACAAGTAGACGGCTTTCAGAATCAGAACCCCAAAACCCAGAGGAAACGAGACAAGAACAATATACAACATGCAAAATGTAGAAGAACCTCAAAATGAAATACACTGATTCATACACAAATACTAAATAAGCAACATACATCACTTATGACACAGATGGTGGTTAGGAGTATGTTATTGCCGATAAGATGAAAAGTAGAAGCAGCATAAACAATATAATAAGAACTATACAACCCAACTGTATAAGTACACTATACAAATACAACTCGTGTGTGTGTGTATATATATATATATATATATATAGTAGAGATAGAGAGAGATTCTGTAACTATAAATATGCTGTGTACTGCAGTTGAGTGAATTACTGATGACACAGATTATACTTAGGAGTATGTTACTGCATGTAATAGAGATCAGTAATATATAATACTGATATCAGTAGTCCACAAAGATAGTTACGAGTATGTTGCTGTATGTAAGAGATCAATAGTAATACTGATATAAGTAGCCCACGCAAATATACTCTGTATCTATAATTCTATGCTGTGTACTTCAGTTGAGTGAATTACTAATGACACAGAGAGGAGTTGAGACCAGTAGTATATGTAGATCAATAACTTTGACATAAGCAATCACACATATGGTAGTTAGAAGCATGTAGTAGAGATCAGTAATGATAGCTAGGAGTATGTTATCGCATGTATTAGAGAACAGTAGTATATAAGTAGTATTGACATAAATCCACACAAATATAATTTCTGTAACTATTCTACGCTCCGTACATCAGTTAAGTGAATTATTAATGACAGATGGTAGTTATCAGTAGTATATAAGTAGTACTGAGATAAATAGTCCACACAGAGATCGTTTATAACTATAACTCTTTGCTGGGTCCATGGTATTTGCTGGTGTGAAGCAGGCTGAAGTTGGATCTGAGCTGCTGGGAGTGTGAGGTTGGAGGAGAGCAGGTCCAGCTCTACCCTGACTGTCTGACTGGTTTCTCTAAAGGAGCCTACTGACGCCTCTCTTTGTGGACTGGACGCAAAAAGATGGCGCCTTCACATGTTTTGAGATGCTGTCAGCGTGGTTTGGCTTGGATTCCTGTCATTTTTATCGCCCTGGTCGTGTGCTGGTCGTATTATGCCTACGTGGTGGAGCTCTGTATCTGTAAGTCCATTTATTAGGAGTTGCCTGGCTTTTAGCAGGCGACTCCCTCCTTCAGCTAGAGAAAGAACTTCAATAGGAAGTGACTGGAGCTGTTGTGGCCAACCCTGGACGACTAAAAACGAACGAATTGCTCTTCTTTTCACTTACATTAAATACTTGTTTCCATGTAATGTCTTTGCTTTTAGCCAGTTGTGTGAGGCTCGTCTTGTTTTGTTTACGTGCGGGTGTGCTCCTGTCTTAACCTTACGGTCTATTTACATAGCCAGAAAACACGTTAATAGTCTTCGTGTATTTTTACTGAAATGTTAATGGAATTCAGTGGAAATGTGTTGCTAAGCATGTTATTTGATTTCGAAAACAGGCGAGGCAGCTGTGTTTGTGGCCATTATACTGCAGTGCTAGCTTGACACTAGCTTGCTAGCTGTACCTTGGCTGCGTCCCAAATATCACACCTGTGCACTTCATGAACAACACTAACGAGTGCATTTCGATAGTCGGTGGCCTATTTTGTCCAACACTGGGTAGTGTGGTAGTTTGGGGTTTGGGACGCGCCACTTGTCATAATTAGCCGGCTGGAACTTGGTGGACTGAGTTGAATTTCAAGTCTACCTGTTACTAAGGATGGGCAATACTGTCCCTATGCTTATCGATTCGATATGAAGGGCTAATATAAATGGTGTTTTATGGGTTGAACTGCACAAAGTATTAAATGCTGTTATTTTATTGCGTTTATTTGAACATTTCTGTTTATTTTTATTGCATGAACACACTCACTTTCATGAACCATTTTGCACTATTGATGTGCTGGTACAGCACATTCTTATCAGATCTTATCTAAATGTAGGCACTAGAAATATATTTGAAAACATTTGCACATATAGTAAGTAACTTTAAGCTAGTGTGGTGTATTGAGAGTATCTCAATTTGACAGATTGGGTTATTAAAAACAGTTTTGAAGTTTCAGTGCTTTCTACAGCCACACTATTAAATAAACAGTATTAAACAAACTGGGGGAAATCTGATATGCCATCACAGAGCCTGCATTAGAAACAAGAAGTAATGTAATCCAGCACCATACATCTAAAGATCTGTGTTGAATTAGGTTAGAGAGAATCATAACTCTTTGTTTGTCTAAATGTCGTGTCTGTTTGATTAGAGGGAAACCAAATACATATTTGAATTATACATCCCACAGTATGTATTCTTCTGAGTCGTTTTCAGCTGCAGAGGTCTATAAATGTGTTTTTCCCTCTTTCTTTCCAGTTACAATTCCGACTCCTGGAGAAAAAAGTAAGTGCTGAGACATTCCCTTCTAAAAAAAGATTTGTGCTAGATAGAGAGAAAGATACTTTTATTGTCCTTGTACTAGTACAATAAGAAGTGGTTTGGAATACTTAATATTATTATATATGCTAAATATTTAGTACAGTAATAAAGAGAACAATAATATGGTAATCAGAACATGTTCACTTGTTGTGAACTTACTGTAATGCATCAACTATTCCAGTTGTCGGATTTGCACTGTTGAAATTTATACTGTGTTTTTTTTCTTAAGTGCTGGTACTGTTAGGTATAGATGCTCTAACATAATGTCACGTTTTTGCTTTTTTGTGTTATTATAATATGTAAAGTAACAACTATTGTCTTATTCGTTGTGCTTGTTCGTACACCTCCTGTTTTGGAAAAGGTATTTGATCCGTACCCCTGAAGACGGGAGTGTTTGTGCTGACTGCAGGCTAAAGTGCATCAGTAATGAAAACCAACAGACTGGGGAGAAATATATTCAGCTCACTGTCTGCCTCCTCGTGGCGTTCCTCATGTGTCAGCCACTCTGAGAATGAAGATCATTAATTTAATGCACCTCCAAAGCAAATGTAGCAACTGCACTTTCATTCTTACTAAATCTGTATTTGCTTCTAACCCACATGATCTCTGTTCCTCCAGTAATCTACCTGGTCGTCTTTCACCTCTCGTTCATCATGTTTGTTTGGTCCTACTGGAAGACCATCTTCACGAGACCAGCAAACCCATCCAAAGAGGTGAGCAACCTGAAAACGACACCTGATATTTAAGCCTGATCAGCGGAGGCTACAGTACTTTCAGTGCTTCACTCATTAATAACGATTGCATATGCCCACAACGTCCTACTACTGAGGGAAGTGTCTGTTTAGTCAGTGCAAATCTTCTATTCATTGCACGGTCGTGATTAAGTGGAACAAGGTGGAGGTGCCAATCTCAGTGTAGAGTTGATAAAGGTAGTTTCATTCAAATGTCAGTCTCACTATGGGAAAGCTGTGCAACAGGAATTAAACTAAATATAATTTGGTTGTGTACACAATCGATTCACGGATATGTTGCTCTAATCTTATTTAATTAAAGGGGAAAAGATTGAAGTGACCAATTTTGTAGACACCTGCACACAAAGCATTTGCACTAACAAAGGAGTTTGTAAGCTCTTTGCTGCTCTAGATATTAGAACAATAGATTTTTATTTAATTTCTTGTTTATTCTTAGTTTCTTTTTGCAGTTGTTTAGGTCAGAAATGAGCCACACAGTAATGTGACTTCTGTTGTCTTTGGAGGACAGTCAGAATCAGAAAACGTTATTGATCCTGAGGACTTTGCTTATGCTACGACTATAGAGACACACAGACAAGAACTATATAAAATATAGTGTGATTATAGTGAAAGTAAAAATAATGCTCTCTAGTCATACTGAGAAAATGCTTAGTACTAAATACACTATGCTATTTATACAAAATGCTGTGGTCAGTAAGAGGTAGATCTAAACATGACGGATGAATAAATAAGACAGGATATCCATAATGTGCTTTTTTTTTTTCTCCAGGCCTAATTGCCAGATTTTTTTTTGTTTGTTTTTTTTATATATTAAATATGTACTGAAATCCAATGGTTTGACCTAAGTAAGATATTAGTCTTGAATAGATGCTGATCTTGAAGGTGCTGACTCTCTCACTCTGTGTCTGTGTGTGTATTTCAGTTCTGTTTGCCCAAAGCTGAAAAGGAGCAGTATGAAAAAGAGGAGCGTCCAGAAACTCAGCAGGAGATCCTGAAGAGAGTGGCCAGCGATCTGCCGCTTTACACCCGCACTGGAGCTGGAGGTGAGTTTGGCTGACCTGCGACTGTGAGCAGGCTGCAGACTTCCCATTTGTGGCCTCGCCTCCCATTTTAATGACTTTTTAGACTATGCTAAACACACTGTCTGGACAAAAGTATTAGTACGTATGACCATTGCACCAACAGGGACTTTAATGACATTGCATTCAGATAAATAGACTTTAATATGGATTTGGTCCCCCTTTACAGCTATAACAGCTTCCACTCTACTTGGAAGACTTTCCACAAGATTTTGGAGTTTCTGGGGGAATTTTTGCCAATTCATTCTGCAGAGCATTTATGAGGTCAGGCACTGATGTTTAACACAGTCTCCATCCAATGAGGTTGCTTTGTGCGCTTTGGCACAGTCATGCAGGAATAGAAAAGGTCCTGGGTCCGCAAAGTTGGAAGCATGGTGTTTTCCAAAATGTTTTGATATGCTGAAGCATTTAGATTGCCCTTCACTGGAAGCAAGGGACCTAACCCAAACCCTGAAAAACCTCTGTGTCCCAATACTTTTGTCTGTTTAGTGTAGCTTTGTGGAGCTTCTTGGTGCCATCTAGTGCATGATGCAATGCACTGTTAGTGCTTATTAGGGCCCAACTGTTGTTTGGCAGATAAAATTGACTGATATTGACTTTCCATATATTTATTGGTGAGTCTTAGTAATAAAGCACTAATATTTATCAGAATTCATCACACATATCAGTTAGGTGTAATGAATTTTATTGCAGCAGTAAAGGCAGGACATGCGAACATAAAACGCCATCTTTGTTAATATATTGTAAAAAATGCGAAAAGGCTTATATATTTATGCGTACAACCTATGTATTTATTAGACTGTATCTAGCTGTGTATGTATTTGTCTCTTTGTTCCTTAGTGTTGCAGTACTTTGCTTTACTCTGTTCTTACTGGAAGGCAGAACTGCTGAGTGTTGCTCTCTCGCATCCCTGTGAGTGAATTATTAGGCTTAACGGCCAGTTTAAATTGGCCTCAAGAACACTGGGGCTCCGTTTCTAAATCTCAGAGTAATATGAGCTCCCTGGACGAAACCCATCTGTGGTTCTGTTCAATTTTTCTTTTATTTTGTTGTATTGTTCAGAACATGTTGTTCACAAAGTTAAACTGAGTGTGAAGTTGAAATTTGAACCATTGCTGAACGCCTCAAGGAGCAGTATTTATTCATTACGGAGCGGAGATTGAGAGACGGGCTTTCTCATCCAACATCAGTGCCTGACCCCCTAGATGCTCTACAGCAGTGGTTCCCAACCTTTTTTCCTTGAAGCCCCCCTTGGATGTGTCCAAGACAAGCCAAGCTCCCCAACCCCAACTCCTACCCGCATAGACGCACAAAAATAATGAAGTGATTAATTACAAACATTTATTTGGAAAAAATACACAGCGGTTGTAGGTTTTTGTTCTTATACACACACACCCACACACACTTATGTTTCTCAGACATTGGGAGATCATGAATTCAATGTGTACAACTACAGAATGTAAATTCCCAAAGAAACTCTAAGATCTTGTGGAAGCTGTTACAGCTGCAAAGGGGGACCAACTCCATATTAAAATCTCTATTAAAGTCCCTGTTGGTGCAGTGGTCAGACTGTTCTAAGGCTTATCATGAACCCAACAGACAATTACTCAGTTTTTCATATAAAGTATGTAAAACTAGACGCCTGACATATGAGACAAAAAATGTTAAGAAAATCATCCTGAGCTAAACACTGTCAAGGAAAGTATGAAAAATGTTTAGCGACCATTTCACCATATCTTTATATTTCATCAGCAACTTCATGTGACTGCAGGAAGGCACAAAAGAGAAAAAGAACGTTTTAATCTGTAACAGATTTTGATCTTGACATTTTTGTTCTGGAACAGCAGCAAAATAATGTCTGGTTTTCGTTTCTCAAACTGGATTGGAGCCCTGATTTGTTGATTGAAGGCTCCCAGCAGGAATGCTGCATGTCTGTGTGCTACACCGTTGATAGCTAAGTGGGTTTCTGCTTTGTCTTCTTCCTCCTAGCCATTCGGTACTGTGACCGCTGCCAGGTGATCAAACCCGACAGGTGCCACCACTGCTCTGCGTGTGACATGTGAGTGAAAGCCCTTTGCACTTGTACTGGCTACACCAAATACAGGCATTGGTGACTGATCATTTCTCTTTATCGAGTGCATCAGTGTAAGCTCACACCCAGTACCAAAAGAGATCAAAATGTTCTGTACAGCAAAGAAAAACATGTTACTAAATTTCATTCAAAACATTTTTCCTTTACTCAGTATGAAGTGGCCGAAGGCAATGCCTGTTTGTAAGAACACCACTTCAAACGGCTGCATAAAAGGCATAACCAATAATTCCATCTTAGTATGAATTGCAGTTAAACCTGCAATAAGGGAAGCACATACACAGAATGACTTTTTTGATCTTAAAGTGTGACGGCAAGTAGTATTTTGGGAAATTGGATTGGCATTAGGCTGGCATTGATATTGTCATATAAGCACTCTGGGGGGTTTATCTGAACTCCTCTGTCATAGTGATGCACCATTTTTCCAAAGAACACGACATAGAATAAGTAACAAGTGTCCGATGGTGGTTTCTCAAAAATGAAAAATAATAGTTTATCCTTATAAAAGAGAAACAAATGACAAGGATTGAAAGTCAAAGGCAGCCTTAAGTCTTATTATATTTCAGAGCGGCAACACCGAGTAGGGACCTGTTAAACGAGTTTTATTTATTAATCTAAAATACTTCTGATATGAATCTGTATAATCCTTTCACACACACACACGCTTCTCATAGTCATACACTTTGGTAAGTAAGTGTTAAAATAAATGAGATGGTTTACATTTCTATTAAAGTCCAATCAAAGTTATTTGCTTTTAATTATAGGTGTGTGTTAAAGATGGATCATCATTGTCCCTGGTGAGTAAAATGTTCTTGCATTTTTGGAATACGATTTTTTTTTTTTTTTTTACATAAAATGGGTACAATAAATACACGACACTTTACATTTAATACAATTCAACTGCTTTAAAGTTCACAATATTTATATATTGTGTTATATAATACCATCCAACTCCCTTCCTATCATTTGAGCTGCTCAGTTATACAAAGAAACATACACTTCACCTTCCTCCTGTATTTTATCAGGAAAGCTGTTTGTTGTAATCTGACTACATCAGAGTTCCAAAAATATGTGTTCTTTACGTGTGAACTTCAGCCAAGCTTGAACATCTCTTCAATTGAAGTTTTTTCATGGGTGCTTGAGAAAACCTTTTGAAACTTGTCCATTTTTTCCGGGTTGCTTGAAGGTGATTGTGGGTCCCGAGCCTCATACATCTGAGTTGTCGCCTCTTAAACAAAGTCTGGCCGCACATTCAGAAATTTGAGAGGCTGTCCAGAATGTGTCTGACTAATGTTGGAACCAGGAACTTTGGCAAATTGTTTCTCTAGCTGTAGAAACGAAATCATAAACTTGATTGGCAATCTTCCGTTGTCCGAACCTTTTCTCGAAACTCTTGGTTTTTGCGATGCTTTATTGTAATGAAGCCACTAGCCACACCACATGCAATCAAAAGAGCAAAAGCCAGGCTGGAATGTTGTAGGTGATGCCTCCAATTGTTTTTTCCCTCCAAGTGTATTAGTTGCAGATATTTGTTGCAGTTCCTGCAGCTGTTTCTTTTGAGTACATTTATTTTAAGTGTTTGAATTTTTTATATAGTTGAGCATATTAGTTTTTGTGTTCTTGAACAGGGCGTGTTTTTCTTTTCCACAGGGTGAACAACTGTGTGGGCTTCTCCAATTACAAGTTCTTCATCTTGTTCCTGGCATACTCTCTGGTTTATTGTTTGTTTATCGCTGCCACTGTCCTCCAGTACTTCATTAAGTTTTGGACAGTGAGTAATCCTCTGAGACACATTACTTTCTTATCTGACTGTGTGTGTGCAATTCTTTTTTTTCTCTTCATAAACTTCTTCTCTGGCATGCTCATGATCTGATGCTGAGTCCCAAGTGTTTGCTTATGTTTTCTCCCTCCTTGCTCCTAGTCAAACTAAGTTCTTCTTGTTTCGCTCTTTCTCTGCAAAGATGGGGACTTGTTGCACTTCAGTGGCTTGTTGACATTCACAGTTTAGCTTGGACTTGCCCTTGACGGATGTTCCATATGACTTCAGAATGTAAAGAGACTTTATCTTGGTGGGAAAATCCAACCGATTGAAACTAAAACCTTTTTGTGTGCAGCTGCCAGGTTTAGAACAGGTTTTTTTTTTTACTTCCAGTCATAGAGGGCTGGTATCCAGCGCAGTTGGGTGGTCCAATACATCTGACTCGACTCTTAATTGTCATGTTTAGTACATATGTGTGAGCAGAGAAATACCAAGTGTACTAGACTCCAGCCCTCCAAGACTGAAGCTGAAGAACCCTGCTGTAAAGTGTGCATTTTAGCGCATTCCCTTGAAATAAGCAGGATGCTGTACACTGTGCGGTAAAATTCCTACAGCTAATGATGATTTAAGACTTGAAGTCAACTGATCATTGTACCTTTATGGTTTCTCATCCCAGGTCATACTAAGCACAGTTCCCCATATTGACATACTAAACAAATTCCTGTTTTCCCATAATCTTTCAATAAGTGTAAGGAATGTTGCCCACCTTTAAAATAAAGATTTTATGATGCCACTCTGCACCGGCAACGTAATCTTTTCTACTTTGATAACTCTAGCACTATCAAATTGGTCCTGCATTATTTACGGCATGCAAAGAGTTTTATGATTTCTGCTTTGATTTCCACAAACCTCTTAAGTAAAATAC
Source organism: Brachypetersius gabonensis (assembly GCA_037577145.1). Lineage (NCBI taxonomy): Eukaryota > Metazoa > Chordata > Actinopteri > Characiformes > Alestidae > Brachypetersius > Brachypetersius gabonensis. The sequence goes on along the minus strand of JBBJLR010000001.1, from coordinate 9,887,409 downwards.
CTGCTAGACATCTCTGGCTTCTGCTGACCTGCTCTGGTCTCTCCTGGCTCTGTCCTGCAGCTTGCTCTGCCTTTCTTTTCCCATTCAACGTTTACATTTTTCTCTTCAATGTTCTGTGTTGACCGCCACCTGTTTCTGTGTGATTAGATGCTGTAACTCCGCCTTGCTTTTCTCTCCCCTAGCAGCCCTTTTGTCTAACAGTCTGTCTCTGTTTGCACTAAGCTTTGCCGGAGGAAATCGGCAGAAAATTGTCCGAAGGTAATCACCGGTGTTAGTGCTCGTTGTTGCTAGACCCTGTCCACTCCAGCACAGTAAATGAATAGCACTTTTTCGTCCCTCTTTAGCTTCGTAGTTGAATTGTGTGTCGTTTGAGTTGTCTAAGTGGCATGTACCCGTGTCCGACCCATTTGTGGACCCTTGTCTTATAACTCTCCTCTCTTTTCTTCCCCCTCTCTCAGAGTGACCTACCAGACTCTCACGCCAAATTCCATGTCTTATTTCTCTTTTTTGTGGCGGCCATGTTCTGCATCAGCATTCTCTCTCTCTTCACTTACCACTTGTGGCTTGTAGGAAAGAACAGATCCACCATAGGTAACGCACCCCAGCCATCTCCACCCCTCTGTGCATCTGTCTACAATAAAGGCACACAGTCCACCCTGATCACCACAGTTCTATGGCTGAATTTAGTGGGGAAGTGTTTGCATGTTCATGATGTCCCCTCGCTCTTTAGAGGCATTCCGAGCTCCCGTGTTCAGAAACGGTCCTGATAAAAACGGATTCTCACTGGGCTTCACCAAGAACATCGCTCAGGTGTTTGGAGACCAGAAGAAGTTCTGGCTGCTGCCGGTTTTCACCAGGTAAGCTGAGAGCCTGTTTACGCTTGCTGTTTCATTTTACACATTCCATTTGTACCTGGGCTGATAAATGTGCCACTGTTAGATGGATGGATTGGCGTCTGATTTGCCTCAGTGCTGCTTTTCCCATGTTACATGCAAATCATCTGGAAACACCGGTCATGGGAACTAAATTGGAAACCGGCTCCAGTTTCTTAGTTATTTCCATGCAGAATGTGACAAGTGGAAGTGTTGTATGCCTCTAGTTAGTTAGTCCATGAATCATTTTACTCACAATACAGCTGTATACAGTGCTGACTGACTTCCCCATTTGGGACAGAAACTGATCTAGACAAGCAAACAAAGGACAACACTGAATTGGAAACATAAGTGCAGATGCTTCCAGACAGGTGTACTATAGAATGTTCTTAGAAAGTTAAGATCCTGCCAAAAAATTGAGTAGCATTTGAAAGAGGATTCAGTATTGAGGCATAGTTGGCAAAAGCTGCAGTCACAAAATTCAGTCACAGCTGATCAGGCGAGAGGTTCAGTTGGAACAGCAAGTCAAGTGATATCTGCATTTAGATCTGTGGGAAAGACAGTAAACGGGGATGGAAATAGTGGTTGAAAGTGCATATTCAATGACCATAATGCTTGTGCATTTGTGTCAAATGGCAAGAAAAACAGAAGAGAAACAGTTCCTTAGGTGTACAAGAATGTCAGTGCAAGACATGACCAGATTACATCAGCAAATACAGTCTATCAACAGTTGCACTTAGAGGGATATCAGTAACCGTGACTGTGTGATCATATGATCTGGCCAGATTAGTATGCTTCACAATTTCCTTCCCAAGTACAATTACGTGTGTTTGACTACGATGAGCGGGTCTGGTGCTCTGTCATGTTTGGGTTCATTTTCCCTTTAGAAGGAATGGCTATGTTGAAACATTCTGGATAAACGCTGATATGGGAAGTTTCTTATAAGATGACAACACCTCTATCTGCAGGAACCGAGAAACACACTGATTGTACAGTTCTCGAGAAGGGATGTTGATTTCTATTAAAGCTGTTTTGGCTACTTGGCTACTTTTGTATTTTAATTTTATTTATACCTGACAGGGCTCGAAATTGCGACCATTTTGGTCGCATATGCTTCCGAAATTTCATCTGTGCGACCTCAAAATATATTTGGGAGCATTGGTGCGGGTGCATGTAATTGTTGTCGTGCGACCTGTTATACTTTTAACATTTTTTAGAGAAATTAAATGTGTGTTCTCTGTGTGTGTGCGTGTTCTGTGTGTATATGTGTGTTCTGTGTGCTGAATGCTGATGCGGTGACTGTTCTGCCGTTGAGATTTTAGATTGGTTAATAATAGCTGTCAATCACTCAGTCAGGCGATGACACTAACTACAGCGGGGAAATGTTTTCGGAGAGGAAGGCTTCGTCCCTGCAAACAAATCCTTAAGCAGCGAAAATGTAAAAGGGGGCAGGTGACTGAAAAGCCAGCAGCCAAACTGAAAAACTAGCAGTGATTCGGCTGCGATTTGCTAATAATTTGGCAACTTCTGTGCTCGGATTGGCCAGTCTTTGCGAAAGTAGAGGGGACTACCAGCCAATCATCATCCAAAGCGCAATGCTTTATTATATCACACGAATCACTCACTGATTTCCTGACAGTCTGGCGGGCCATAAAAAAATTCAAAAGGGCCGCTAGTTGAATAGGCGTGCTCTAAGCACTGCATTCACTGTTAAACCTGTGGGGCGGAGTTTGCAGGTAACACAGCGTTTCTATGCACTTTAAGCGCGAGAGCTTGGTCAAACACGCGCTGTGTCCGAAATCGCGCACTTTAGTGCGTAGTGCGTTCACACTGAAAACCAAGATAAATTCAGTGCGCTGAAAGTACCCGGATGGTGCACTACGCACTAAACCTCAGTGCACTGATGTAGTGCGCTGTTTCGGACACAGCTTTGGTGAGAGTGCCAAACACAAGAAATGCAGGGACAAGTGTGTGGCAAAAAGTTCAGTACGTCAGAGGGACAGCGAGCCAGAGGACCAAATCCTGGCCACAGCATATGTAAAGTTTCAGTGAGTTGTTGTAGCTGGTTGTTGTTAGTGTTGATTGGTGTAGTTTTCAAATTAAAGAAACATGTTAATATACAATTTGTAGTTGTGGTGCTCCTTTTTGAAGTTGGGAGCACCAGTGCTACCAAGTAAAAAATGTTCATTTCGAGCCCTGACCTGTCTTTTCATTATCGTATAGGATATATCTAGATGTTAACTGGCTCTCACATATTTTGTTTGAGTTTCAATCTGATTTACTTTCAAGAGAGCAGGCTTTTTTTTTGTTGTTGTGTCCTGATACAGAAGGCCGCTCTGATTTGATCTTTCTTTCTGTCACAGCCAGGGCGATGGCCTCATATTTCCAACTCGACTGGTGGCCACTGATCCAGAGCAGCCAACAGTAGTTCTACATCCTGAAACATTAAGCAAAAGGTAAAGTCCTGTTTCACTGGAGGCAGTTAGCATTACATGTTAAATGTTCTGTGAAGGTTTTAAGTGCTTTCTCTACAGTGCTGAAGATGGATCTATCCAGCAGCCTAGTCCTCTAAGCGAGTCTCAGAACCGTCTCCTTGACAACCACCTCCACACTAATGACAATCAGGGATTTGCATTGAAGTCTGGTAAGTTATTGTATTGTATTGCTTATATTTAATCACTGTTCGAAAGATATTTGGCAGTATGATTGGTTCCTGTTCTCCGAGTGTGGCACACTGCCCAGGCTTCCCCATGCAGTGTCCATATGCTGGCTGTAACACTGAGCTTTTGAAATACTCAATGTAAACACACATGGTCCCACACATCATTCCCGTTATTAAGAAAACACTGCTGTTCATGGATTACGGTTTGTTGTTTTTTTTTTATATTGCTTGGCTACCAAAAGGTACTGTTACCAACACAAGAATTGTTCACTGTGACCATTGTTAATATCAAAGGACCACTTCTCATGACTTTTTATTGCTAATTCTGAATCTGATATCTTTACCGTCAAGTTGTCTGTTTTTGCTTTTATCCTTTTGTTTAATTGATTGCTTGATTTAGGATGATGCTGTTTCTAATGTCTGTAATAAAGCATCTGTTTTTAGTTTGTGACACTTTTCATATTAATTTAATTGTTTGATTTTGCGTCATTAATTCCAGTAAGTGAATCATGATGTCTTAGATGCCAGCCCTCACAATAAGTCATGAATAGTTATTCTAAAATTCATATCAATTCTTTGTATGTACAAGTGAAGTGTGTCATTAATGTGATTTCTGATTTTGCTTCCCTTACAGATGAAAGTGAGACCATCACCATTTCCATGGACAGCGAGTCATAGCTAGGTTAGTTGGCCTTGCCTCGGGCTGAAAGTGGATGATATGTGGTCGACCTGCTGTCGTTTCCTCGATCAGGGCTGCCAGAGGCTGAGGAGGACTGGTTCCTCTGTGTTCTTCAGCCTTTTGCTCCCAGGGTTGAAAACTGTGGAGGAGAAACACAGCCATCAAATGAGATGCCTTAAACAACTCCTTATCTCCGTCAGCTCTGCAACACCACCTCATATACGTGACTTTTTTTTTTGGAGAAGCCTAGATTAAATGCATTTGATCAGAACAGTCTTGTTTAATCACAGAGAAAATTGCACCCTGTTCCCACATTTGCTTTTTTTGCACAGCAAAACATTATCTCTCATATCTCGCACCCATACTTCTATTCCTCTGCCTACCCGAGTGTTGGTGCAATTACTATAAAAGTCTACGCTGTTTACCTGAAAATGCACTACAGTTAGTAGGAGCCATTTTCCCCCAGAGCTGTTATTCTGTCCTGGGACTCCACTGGCACTTTTTTAAGAACGATGAGGGTGTGGGTTGAGATTTGGAGCGTTTTGATGTTTACACAGAGGGGTGTGTCTAAAGAGCCATCTCTGGGCCAGTCCCTCTTTTTTATATAAACATAGAAATGTATTAGGAAAAGGGACATTTGCGTTTTTGAACCTTGATTGTAGCACAGGATACCGATATTTGCCCGAAGACATTGATTAATGGTGTATATGGTTTCAGTTAAAGTATTGGAACACATCCCAGCACACAATAGCACATTTGCACATGTGTTTTGGTTTTTTTTGTTGGTTTTTTTTTTTTTTACCTTGAGTCAAATGCATTGTTCATGGACAGGAAACAGTGGGTACAGGGTGGGTTCTGAAAAGATTACCCTATTACGGATGTTTTTGGACTTCTGGGCTTCCTGTGGGCATTGATCTTCTCAGTTCACTGGAATTGAGGAAGTCTTTAATTCGTTTACTCAGAATGGTCTCTCTGACCCAGGAGCTGATTATATCCAGTTAAACACATTTTACTAAAATTCCATACCTTGTTATCAGACCATTCACTTGCAGATTCACTTGAAAAGTATTTGCTAATTGAGGCTTTAAACGATCACTTGTGTAACACAGTTCCGTTCTTTTATATGTATTCCTGAGCCGTATGAGAAGATTTTTTAAGATCCATGTGTTTGTTTATGCAGTTATTCTTGGTGAGTGGGTTTGTTCTCCATATTAGCCATGTTAGTAAATCAGCTGGCGACCCTGGTCACATAAGGTCGCTGTGCATTGCCAAAAAAAAGGGCTGAGTAGCTGAGCTCTTATTATGGAGTGTTTACAGTAAGTACGTTATACCTCTCTGCTCTCACAGTGTAGCCAGTGCCACCAAGGAAACCAAATGGAACTCTTCCTGTGGTGTTTTTTTTAATTTTATCTCAAGCCTATTAATTTATTAGTATGATTTCTCTTTTAGTATGTTTTCTCTCTGCAGCATCAGAACTGTCCAGCACTCTTTATTTTAAGTGCAGCTACTGTTGTGCCGAATCTCAATGGATATGCTTCAGTGCAAAGCACCTCATGGAGCTGCCCACTGTCTCACACACTCATGCTTAGCAGGCTACAAATTGTCCACAAGAGGTCGTTATACGTAGCTTGTGAAGCTTTATTAGAACAGTGCCTCACACGACTGAAAGAAAAGGTGAAATTGAAGGTACCCTTTTTTCCATTTGACTGCACTCAGCCTTGGTGTCTGAGGTTTGCTTCTGGAGCTAGAAGGTTAATGATTAAAGTTAATTCGCTGAGAAAGTAATGGAAGTCTGTATCACCAAAAATCTTATCACTGTTGTCAGTCTCGTGTCCGAAGCATACCTCAGAACCCATACTTGTCTAGTCTGATTAATAGAGATTGGGTAAGGGGGGGGTAGTTGATTTTTGTCTTAATGTTTTTTTTAAATTTAGTCCATTTGTTTCATCACCCACCTGGTTTCTCACCATGTGGTCAGGGTTTTTAAAATCTAAAGTGGTACTGAATGGTTAATCTGATGTTCTGTTATCCAAAGTGTCACTGTATTCGTGTGTGTGTGTGCGTGGTTGTGTGCTACTGAAACGTGGTCGGTGCTGGACATTCGTGCCTGGTGTGGTGTGTGTTGCTGTGTTGAAGTGATTGGCGTAAGGCTTTCCTTTTACATATCAGTATGATATTCTCTCCGTCAACTTTTGGCATGAATTGCAGTTTAAAAAGGTGCATAGACTGAACTGATACTCTCCTGGTTTAAAGGTTTTCACTGGTATGTGTGATGGCAATGTCACTGTAGTAATTATTAAATGTAAACTTGAGATTATGAGAGAATAATATCAGATTAGGTGATAATTTATGGAATGTTATGACAGAAATTGCATCGAACTGGTAATTCATGACTTTTACTACACTAACCATTGACTATTTGTTGACCACAACTAATGGTAATTTCAATGTAGACGCACTGAAAGAATTGTGTAATTAATTTTGCGCCAAAAAAACACATTTTAGATGCATACAATCTCGGCAAATGATTGTTATGCAGATTTGAGCTTTACTGCATTTCTTAAACGTTACAGAAATCTAATTTTATGCCGAAGAATTACTTACTTACGTTTTTTACAAGCCATCCTGATTTCAACAAGTCCTTTCTTTTGGAGCATTTAATTTTACTTTCTGTTTTTTTAAAGATTGGGGGGGCGGGGGATCTGCCTAAGATTTTATTGCATGTAAAGAAACTTCTTTTTGTACTCCGCTCCTTGTGCAAGCTGGGGATGGATTTTTATTTGTATTCGGTGTCCTGTTTGACAAGTTCTGATGATGTAAAAATGGTGACCATGTCTATTTTTGTTGTCTGGTTTATTTGGATCTTTAGTGAATCTTTTGTGAATGAAGTACTTGCTTATTATGTGATGATGATTGAAAAATAAATGTGCTTTTATAACATAAAATACTTTTTGCACGTCCTTTTACATCCAAACGTACTCCATTCAAGAGTACGCCACCCCCCATTTCTGCACCCATTTCTGTTTAATAGCACAGGTTGTATTCTGTCCAGAGAAAAGCTCTACCAAAAGAGAGGTCATCATGCCTAGTTACGAGATTCAAGAGGTGTATAAAACCAACCAACGCTGGGCTGGGGAGTACTGGAGCTGAGTGAAGGAGCTCCATACAACACCTTTGAGATGAGCTGGTGTGGTGTTTGTGATCCAAAACTAATCGTCCAACCTGCTCTCCCTAATGCTCTCGAATCTGAAAGCAATCAAACGACCCACACACCCACCATCTATTGTAAAGCCTTCCCAGAAGAGGAGAGTCTGTTATTGCACTAAAAGGGGAGCGGGGAGTCTCTCCTGTCATTACTACCCTTGATTTCAGAAGAAATGTTGCAAGCCTACAAGCTTATGGACGTACAGTGACTTGGATGTTTGCTTGTGTTAACGAGAGGAATCCGAACTTTGTCCGGTTTACTTACATGCAGGTCATTGAACCCCTCTTACACATCAGAAACGAGGAATGTCAAATAGAAGCCTTATTTGAATTTGCTGGCTGATTTTATGCAAGGCTTTGTATGTGGAAATTTTCAACAGGGTTTTTTTTTTTTTGTTCGTAAAGCACAGTTTAGTCAAACTCACTGTCATGATTATTTCTTTGCTCACTCTCAAAGAATACACCTCACATCCATAGGCTTTAGAAATAACGGATGATGAGTTAGTTTGATATTGGACGTTCATTGCACATTCGAAATATAAATCCATTACGCTCCTAAACCTGATGACATCAAACCAACTGTACAGCATAAAGATTATTATCCTACATTTGTCACAAGGCTTGACTTTCCAAAATTATATTTCATACTATTTTTAATTTTAAAACTACTCTAAAAATGCATATAAATCTATTACACTCTTAAATCATGTGACCTGATGACATTAAACCAACTGTACAGCATAAAGATTATTATCCTACATTTGTCACAAGGCTTGATTTTCCAAAATTATATTTCATACTATTTTTAATATTAAAAAAACCTTAAAAATGCATATAAATCCATTACTCTTAAACCATGTGACCTGATGACATGTTGCCTGATCAAAATAAAAAGAGATATGGAGACATAGGGGAACATTTTAATTACACAATCGCATAAAATATATACATATAATACAAGAGAGAGAGATGCAGATTATTTTAATTACATTTCACTTTACACAAGACACAGTACCATGGCAATTCAGTGCCTGGGACATTCTCCGTCTGAGAAATGCAG
>JBBJLR010000001.1:9851090-9878832 GCA_037577145.1 Brachypetersius gabonensis | reverse complement strand
CCTTCTCTATCTTCTTTGCTGTTCTCTAATTCTCTAATAATTCTCACTAATTCAGTCTCTGTTTTCCACAGGTGGAGATACTGGCTTCTATTGGAGGGCGGGACACTAAAACTCTGACTTGGCACATTTTAGCACATATTTTTTGCAACAGCGTGGCTAAGCTGATTAATTGGAAGGGTGTCAATAACAAGAAGTAGTTCAGTGTTATGGCGACCAAGGCCGTTCTGGCCCGTATGTATCAGTTCTCTTTACTACTTTTTTTTTTTATTACTACTATCACCACTCATTCACTCGCTTATTTACTTAACATCAGTTTCATCACCTATGTACAGTATGTAGAAAGTATGTGAACCTTTTCATTTTTGGTTTTCTGCATTCATTCATCACTAAATGTGATCTGATTTTCCTTTAACTCACCGGTACGATGTGCTGAAGCTAATACCAGTTCAGAAATCATTGTATTTCATGTTATTATTTAAATTATCCATGAAACTTCAAATGTTCTGTGGGAGAAAGTAAGTGAGCCCTTCAGGTCAGTCACATATTGACCTTCCTCTTTTAGTCCATTCCTCTTTCAGTTCAGCTTTGCTCTTATGATGTCTGGTGTGAATGGTTTTCTATGCATTTCTATGGGTAATGGTCATTTCCCTGTTGAAAGGACGGTAAACTCGGGGCTTATTTTTTTCTCACAGGTGACAAGTTGTGACAAGTTGTACAGTACCTCAGACACCAAAACAGCTACAGATGAAAATGGGCGCATTAATGATGTCATTTGGACGGCACAAAGTGCTGTGTTGTTTCCACATGATTCATTGTATGTTTCATGAATACACAAACCATTCTCCAAATAGCATTGTGGAGTACCTAGGTACTCTTTGGCAAAGTTTTGGTTGTCAACATGCATTATTTGAAGAGCATGGCTTCCATTGTGATCTCCTGTCATGACCACACTGAGGACACCATTTATGCACCTTTCCATTCTGAACTGCAGTTCGAGATCATGATTTGTGTCTGTTTTGATGTCTCAGGTACTGGACAACTAGTCTTTACTATGAGGAAAAAATAAGCCCCAAATGTGTCAACCGTTCACAATAGACACCCTAAGAGTATAGCTGAACTGAAAGAAGAATGGACTAAAATAACTCCTAAACCTCCTCCCAGGGTTATGCAGGTCTGATTCATAGATATCAGCTCTGGCTTGAGTTTATTCCTGCAAAAGAAAGGTCAACATGTGATTGCTATTTTGACATTTCATGGATGTTTTCAAAAACTACATGAAATACAATGATTGTTGTATTAGCTTCAGCACACTGTGTTTAGCCATACTGGTGAGTTACAAGATCATCAGATAACAAAAAAATATATACTTTTACTGTATTATTTATTCACAAATTATTATTGTGTGCTTTTTTTAATGTGTTGTAGGGGCTGTCTGCAAGAATTCTCTCGCAGAAAAAGCGACAGACACAGAAATCAATGCGCATGCCATTCGTTGGTTTAACTTCTCTGCTGGCCAGGATGGCGGCCGCCTGCCCGTTCGCGACCATTGGCACCACAAATTGCAACTTCAAACAACATGCAAGCTTATTGTTTCAGTGTTTCAATTTTTCTGATCAGCTCATCAGTTTTTATAATACAAAGTGTTTTTTAGTGTTCTGAAATGTAATAAAAAAAAAATACAGTAGAAAATGTAATTTTGAATGAACTTTATTAACGTTCCTGCTTTTAAAAAAAGCTAATCTGTATATGGTATATTAAAATAACCGATCGGCTCATCAGTCTTTATAATACAAATAGTGTTTTTTAGTGTTCTGAAATGTAATTTTTTTTAAAAATACAGTTAAATTTAATTTTGAATGAATTTTATTAACGTTCCTGGTTTAAAAAAAGCTCATCTCTATATGGTATATTAAAATAACCGCTCGTCTCATCAGTTTTTATAATACAAATAGTGTTTTTTAGTGTTCTGAAATGTAATTTAAAATAAAATACACTTAAAAATGTAATTTTGAATGAACTTTATTAATTATTAATGTTCCTGGTTTCTGTATATGGTAAATTAAAATTGATACTGTTAACTTTTAACATGCTGGAGTTGGTTTTGTTGTTGATTTGATCACATTCACATTACTAGTCCAGGGCCAGATGAGCCCCAGATGTAAAATGTGGCTCATAGATCTGGACCAGATCCAGACCACATGTCAGGGCATTAACAACTGTACTGAAGAAAAATAAATACATCTGTTCCTGATCCGTAATCCAAGTCCATTCCGGCACTGGGCCGTTGTGAAGCTGTATTCCGATGCGGACCCGTTTAGCGGATCTGTGCCAAATGCTACTGAATATTCGGCCCGGTTCACTTTTGCTGTCTGGGTACATACACTACATTAAATGATCGGGACATGTTTTAATTATTGAATTCAGGTGCCCCCTTACGTCCGCAGAAGTACAATGCTTCAGCATATCAAGACATTTCGAACAACGCCACACTATATGGGCGTAGTTTGGGGAAGAATTATATAGATATCATATCATATATATATATAGATATTCTAGGCCTATATCTACATATATATACGTGTGTGTAAAACACGTATAAAAATGCTCAATAACTATACAAATGAAATACGTTTCAGTGCATGAATGTAATGGATGATTCAGCAGTTTTCTGGACGTCGTTTCCAAAGAGAATCACTGAATCTTTTGACTCTTTTAACGGCACTGTTCGGGTGAACCATTGCTGTGAACAGAAACCATTCGAGAGCGAGAAAGCCAACCTAACATGACAGCCAATTAAAGACCGATGGAAAGTGCTGGGAACCAATAGCTGGGCAGAGTCGTCGCTTTGTGCCCGCCGCCAGCCAATCAGGTTAGAGAGCAGCAGAGACGCGAAGAGCGGTTGCGAGGTCAGGTTGATGGACGCGATGTTTGGGAAATAATTAAGCTTCCACTGCAGGTTCCTCTTTACATTATTCAGGTTTTTTAGTCCGGTATGCTGGAGACCGAGGAGGACTAACAGAAATGCCTCTGATGTCCCTGGTGGCTATGACGGTTTTTGGGCTGCATTTGGCCTTGTGCTGATACCAGCAGAGGGTCGTCTTCAGAATAACAACTCACTAATATTTATTTTTCTTCATCACAATGAGGCTGTCGGTGTTTTTGCTGAAGAATGCCTCACCAAAGATCGAGTACTACTCCAGATTTTCTCCCTCGCCTTTGTCCATTAAGCAGTTTTTGGAATTTGGTAAGTTCTGCGTGCCGTGTCTGTGTATGGCTGGTGGTTGGATAGATAGCTGTATGCATGCCTGCCTGCCTGGACGGTGACAGGACACAACAGGACAGGATGGTGTAGATGCTGTTGATTTAAAGTTTTTCCCACACGGAACTCCTCGAACCATGTCTTTATGCACTGGGACACAGTCATGCTGGAATAGAAAAGGGCCTTCAAAGTTGGAAGCATGGCGTTGTTCTAAATGTCTTTGTCTGCCGAGGCGTTAAGATTGTCCTTCACTAGAAGAAATCTTGAAAAAACAGGTGTTTCCCAATACTTTTGGCCATATAGTGTACTGCTGATGCTCTTTTCACATGTTGAAAAATGCCTCACAAAACATCTAGTGTGAATGAAAACATTCCAGATTTTCTCGCTCGCCGCTGTCCATTAAGTAGTTTCTGGTCTTTGGTGAGTGCATGCCTTGGCAGTGTGTGGATGGATGCCTGAATGCGGACAGGGCAGGACAGGAGAGAGAAAAATCATACTAAGGACGAAGGACCTGGGTGTTCTGTTACAGAACTTTGGCCTAAGAAGCTGTTAATTAAGTCACTCACTCATCTGGGAGCTGCCTTTTGATTCTCACAGGTAACTTTCACTTTTCTGACTCAGGCTTGTCTCAACTCTGCTGAGCCTTTGATGAAACCTTATAATCTCTATCTCTATTCACTGATCTACACTGTATGGATAGAAGCATTGGGATGCCTTACCATAGCACCAACAGGGACTGTAATGACACTGCATTTAAATACATAGACTTTAATATGGAGTTGCCCCACCATCCCTTTGCAGCGATAACAGCTTCCACTCTTCTTGGAAGGCTTTTCATAAGATTTTGAAGTTTCTGTTGGAATTTGTGTCCCATTCATTCTGTGGACCATTTATGGGGCCAGGCACTGATGCTGTTCTCTGTTCCAGTTCATCCTAAAGGTGGATGCTCTTTTTCATGTCCTCTAGTTTAAAAGTCCTACAGTGGTTTTGAAGAAGTGAGGCTCTTTGGCCTTGTTATGAGGAGTGGATAAGAAGCTTTAAGCTTAAGTTTCATCTTTTGATCATTTGTTTTATGGTTTTGTATAATCTTTAGGGCAGTGAGAGATTATGCTGCCTTACCTTGCATTGCCCTTCAGCTCACAGTCAACAAAGACACTGATAGAGGATCTGTGTTTCATGAGGCAAAACACAACTCAGGGCTTTGGTTTAACTTTGCTTGTGAAATCTTCTTGCTCTTTTTTTTCTCCTAGATTTATTACATAATGAACCAACTAAACTTACATTAGAATGATTTTTGTGGGCTTGTGTGTGTAGAGTGTAGAACAGTTAGGGATGCTGAAAAGGTTTGATGTGATTTTTGTTTTGATTTTCAATATTTGTACATGTTAAAGTGTCTTGATTGTGGCAAGATCTTCTACGCAGTTTGGTTTAGATCAATCTAATTGTATCCCAAAGCAGAAGATTGCAGGGTGGTATGCCCAGAATAGTCCTCTTATTATAGCAGCGCCTCCGAGTTATAAACCACGCCTGAGTGCACTCAGAGGGCTAGTTCAGATTGGCAGTTTTTTCCCCACAAAGGACAACAAATGAAAGAACCTTGAAATAAACTGAGGAGCATGTCAGTAATGATTTCCAGTTTTGATACACAGGGTTAAAATGTTCCTTTTACTTTGGATTTGTTCAGACAGGCAGCTCAGATTTCATTTCTCAGCCTAGCCAGCTGTCTGACTGGCAAAAGAAGACCACAAGGATTTTTCCAATCAGCTTCAACTCTATTTTAGATCTAGTTCCAGTCAAAATTCCGGTCCACATTTATGGACAGGTGACCCATCTCGACCAACCAGATCAGATTTCACCGGCTTTCAGTAACAGTCAAAACTTAAAGGAATGGAAACTTTCAATCAATAATGCAAATGCTGCAAATAATAAAATGAAATCAAATTAGATTATGCTGTCTGGTCGCTACAAGCTTCTGTTCATTGTAAGCAACATGTCAGCCTTGTAAACTGAAGATCACGGGTTTGATCCCCGCTCATGCCTTTGGGGCAGCTAGTGGTTTGGTGGTTAGGGAGTTGCCACTGCGAGTAAAAGGTTGTGGATTTGAAGCCTGAGGGTCCCTTGAGCGAGGTACTGTCCCCATATGCTGCTTCCCGACGCCCCTCATTGGTGGCAGGCCCCTGCTTCACTTAGTGAATGGGTTAAATACAGAGAAAGAATTTCACACCTTGTGCTGTGGTTTGGTGTGTTCATATAAGGGGCCACTTTACTTTATTTTAATGCCTCTTAAGGCCTTAGTATATTAATAGTACAGCCTGTTAGCAGTACTGTTTTGTTTACGCTGTCATTAATAAAACAGCAGTGTGAGAAATTACACAATCTTTTTGCAAGTTCGGTAAGCTAGTCACTAAAGGACATTGAAGGTACACATCAGTATCTGTTCTCAAACATGCGATCCGTTGACTTTGCAAACCCCCTTGCAGTGCACTCACGTGTGTTGTTGTTACTATGGCAACCAGTGTGTTTATAGGAGCCAATACGACTGTGGTCTGACCGTCCAAATCAGATTTGGTCACTTGAAATCTGAATAATTGAGTCTAGAAGTCCGACTAAACAAATCAGATTTGCCCTGTGGTGTGAACAGAGCCTTTCACACACGCTGTTGAATTGCATCAGTCTTAATGAGGCTGCTATCGGATTACGTCACTCTCACAATGAGGATTTCTGTCCCTGAATGCACCTTTTCAGCCATGTCCAGCGCATTTTGGATTTGGGTTTAGGTTTCAAGGCCAGATCCGTCCTGCCATGCCTCTCATTGATGCATAATTAATGTGTGGACTACGTGGTGCACGCCATGTCCGGCCCATCATTTTAATGTAGATCTAATTGGGCTCATATGCTCTTAATCACACATTTGTTTTCCCTGGAGAAGTGTTGGCATGGATCCACATGACGCAGTCCCCAGTTTGAACCCTACAACAATGAGTCAGCTGTTTTAGGCAAACAAGACTTCTTACGTGCGAGTTGTGTGTGTGTTTCAGGCAGGGACAATGCGTGCGAGAAGACGTCGTACATGTTCCTGCGGAAGGAGCTGCCTGTGCGGCTGGCCAACACCATGCGGGAGGTCAACCTGCTGCCTGACAGGCTGGTGAGCCAGCCCTCAGTCAAACTGGTGCAGAAATGGTGAGTGGTTTGGGTGGAAAGACAGTAACATTTCACACACGTTGCTGCTGTAATCAAACACTTTTTACCCTTTGTTCCATATAAAGAGGATGAGACATGCTACCTGAAGTTGGTTTCTTTAGCACTAAACCCACTGGGCTAATGTAGTTGATGATGTAATTAAGCCTTGATGTACATTGCATATTGGAACACAATGGTAAAAAGTTTAAATGTAAAAAGTTTAAATGTAAATATATGCCTTTTTCAATTGAAAATCAATTTGAATAATGTAATAATTGTAGCCACATTTAAGTTTAATTGACTACATTCTCATTGCTGCACCTCAGTTATGAGAGAAGACAACAGCATGACATAGACCCCTTATTACTTTTTACAGGTTTTAAAATGCATTTTGGGTGATAGGATCACAAGTGGGCAGCTGAGACACCTTGCTGTTTACACTCTTCTATTATAAAACCCACAACACCCCTTTATTATTTTAAACAGACAACTGTACAACAGGAGATATTGCTGCCTCTTGGCACCAGCACATTTCTTTCCACAGGGCAACATAGTACACACTCACGCAATACTTTGTGCAACTATAGTGGACGAGTCATCCACTTCCTACCAGACTTGCTGTTGTCATCTATGGTTGCATATTTTCCTGCCTAGACAGGGACAGGTCCTGGCATGTGAGAGCTCATTAGCATTTACACCACAAAAGATGTGTCCTAGCCCACCTCAGCAAGTGGTTTGAGTGATTGGATCATGATTCATTAGTACTTGTATTTAGTGATGTGCATTGATCTGATCACCCAAGACGCATTTCAGAACCAAGTGTAAACAGGGCTGTAACCTTTTGATGAACTTCAGACACTAAACATGTGAGGAGACATTTGATTTTTACATTTACATTTGATGTGTTTACATTTGATATTTCACCAAATTACATCTTTAACCTAACCAGCAAGATGGATTTTGACTTTGTTCACATTGGCTCAGGTACATGCAGAGCTTCTTGGAATTACTAGAATATGAAAACAGGAGCCCAGATGACCCACATGCACTGAATGAGTAAGTGCAATCATTTTTTTTCACCCTTTTTTTGGTTCACACTTTGATTGCTTGGGGTGTAGTCATGCATTGAATGTATAAATGAAACACTAAACAGATCAACAAAATGATTACTGGTGTAGTTTATAAGTTAACACAAATAATGGTTTGGAGTTGCAATCAATACCAAGTCTGTTGTTACACATAATAGTGATATAAGTAGTGATCTTGCACATGATACAATTTTGCATATAATAAACAATTGGTGTGGCAGAGGGAGGAGTTACAGAGTCTGACTGGAGCAGGGAGGAAGGGTTTTCTGTGGGATTCAGTGGAGCAATTTTAGTGAGTCTATTAGCAAAGTAGTCCAAGGTTTTCTTCCTTAAAATGTCATTTTAAATATTGTACAAATATTGAATTGTCCTGTTTTGTTGAATATCTCCCAAGTGCATCAAACCATGAAACTGTATCATCACACCCCTATTGATTCGTTAACCTTTAGTTCAGAGCTCTGCTTTTGCTTTGTGCAGCAAGTGCTTGGATAATGTGGTATTAAGTTATCCCTTTAAAAAAGCAGTTCTTTTTATAATCACATACAAAGTAATGGTCAGCACTTGCTCTTGTTCTTTCATTCTGCCTTTGTCTGTGGTTAGATGAATGAATTATATTGAATAATGGTTCATTGCAACCCTTCTTTTTTGCATTTCAGCTTCTTGGAGGCCCTCATTGAGATCAGAAACAGACACAATGACGTGGTCCCCACCATGGCCCAGGGAGTAATTGAGTATAAAGAAAAATTTGGTTTCGACCCATTCGTCAGCTCCAACATCCAATATTTCCTGGACCGCTTCTATACCAACCGCATTTCTTTCCGCATGCTCATCAACCAGCATAGTAGGTCATTTGGAAAATGTAAACACACAAGAAAAAAAAAAACGTGGGAATGTTTCATTTAAAACATTTTTCTTTTGGCTTTGTTACAGCACTCCTGTTTGGCAATGACACAAACCCAGCACACCCCAAACACATTGGCAGCATTGATCCTGCATGTAATGTTGCTGATGTGGTGACCGGTATGTATCTTCGTCCTTTGACACTCTCCTCTGAGAATGGTTTCGTTTTACAAAGCAAATCTTGCTTTTGGTTGCAGATGCGTATGAGACAGCCAAGATGCTGTGTGAGCAATACTACCCTGCTGCCCCAGGCTTGAAGATCGAGGAATTCAATGGTAAATGCTCATATTTGGGCTCCATGTTATAGAAAAAATACCATATTGTGATTTGTATTGCAACTGCAACATGCCTTTATTATAAGCATTTATTAAAAACACTTGCCCACCCTTGATGTACAACAGTTAATGGGGTGGGGGTGGTGGCCGGAGGCCTAGTGGGTAGGATACTTGCCGCTGGATCAAGAGGTCATGAGTTCAAATCCTACCTTCAGCACCACCACAGGG
This sequence comes from Brachypetersius gabonensis, assembly GCA_037577145.1. Classification (NCBI taxonomy): domain Eukaryota; kingdom Metazoa; phylum Chordata; class Actinopteri; order Characiformes; family Alestidae; genus Brachypetersius; species Brachypetersius gabonensis. Next base: position 9,869,902 of record JBBJLR010000001.1, on the reverse strand, counting down.
TTTCTGAGCAAGACCCTTAACGCCACATTGCTCCAGGGAGACTGTCCCCTGTAATTAGGGAATGAAAGTCGCTTTGGACAAAAGCATCTGATAAATGCCGTAAATGTAATGAATTGCCATAATAGAACAAAATATAATGTCTATCAGATTTGAATAGATGCCAGATTCCAAACCTTTCTTTTCAATTCTGAAGTCTTGAAACATGATTTTGATGTATATTTTGGATCTTTTTGTTGTACTGTTCATTCTCCCTTTATCAGTTTCTTCACTGACTGTTGGGCATTAGCTTTCAATAGGATTCGTGCCACTGGCTCTGACAAAACGTATTCACCCTCATGTTTAACAGTTACCAAGGTTTGTGTTAATTAAAATACTTCCCCAGACGTACCCTTGGTCATCTACTGTCATAGAAACATTCCACTTTGGTAGCTATGACATAGACTTCACTTTACTTCTGTCAGCTTCTGTCACATAATCCCAGTCTTGTGCAGGTAAATTGCGGGGTTGGAAATTAGATACCAGCTTACATTTGTGTATAATTCCTTCCCGGTAAAGATCCAAGGTAAATTGCATGTGCAAAATAGGCTTCAGTGTAGACTGTCATGATGAGATTACAGGTAAGGTTACTTCCTGCAGACCCTTCCATGAAATTGACCGACAGTGCACTGGGTCAATGCATTATTATGCGTGTAGGTCCCTTGCAAGGATGTTGGGTTTTTTTTTCATACCTGACTTGAAAACCAAAGGTTCCGAGATCACATCTTGACAACAGGAGTTCTCTTTATCTTCCATTTCTTAATGACCATATCAGTATATGGACAAAGGGATTCCACCAACACGGACTCAAACTCCATGGATTTTAATGCAAGGTCATTAAATATGGAGTTAGTTCCCTGTTTTGCAGCTATAACCGCTTCCACTCTTCTTGGAAGGCTTTCCACAAAGGTTTGGAGTTTCTTTGGGAATTTCTGCCCATTCATTCTGTAGAGCATTTATGAGGTAAGGCTCTGATGTTTGAACTGAAATGGAGATTGCGATTCAGACATTTCCTGTCAAAGGTTCTGGATGGGGTTGAGGTCAGGGCTCTGTGTGGGTCAGTCAAGTTCTTCCACACTAAACTCACCCAGCCATGGCTTTGTGGAGCTTGTTTTGTGCACTGAGGACAGTCATGCTGGAATAGAAAAGCATGGCGTTGTCCAGAATGTCTTGGTATACTGAAGCATTAATATTGCCCTTCAATGAGGGCCATCTGAATTCAGTAATTTAGAGGTGTGTCCCAATAATATTGTCCATATAGTGTAGTTTTAGATACTTAATCAGGCTTCTAGATCAGCCTGTGGCTTCTGAGTGTAAGCACAACACCCTGAGGTTTGACGGGTCACATAGTTTATTACACTCTGGAATCATCTTCAACTGACCTGAATTAAGGCACAATGAGTCAGTTAAGCTTTGGCACCAAGCCTTTGCCTACAATTGTGAATTGTGTTTGCAAATGGTCCATCTTGGTCATTAAGTATTTTTATGTAAACAATGGCAAATGTAATCTAGAAATTAATATGAACAGTTCTCCCCGGGCTTGGCTGATGCTTGATAAGGCAGATAGAGGTCATGGTTGAATGAAGTAATGCTTATGATAATATAATATTAAAATACTTTATATAATGTGCTGATTTCTTTTCCTAGCTAAGGCCCCTAAGAAGCCCATCCAGGCCGTGTACGTCCCCTCTCATCTGTTCCACATGCTGTTCGAGCTGTTCAAGGTAGGAGTTTTGAACCTGTCCAGATGCAGTTTATGACACCAATTTCTCAAAAGAACAAAAGCCAAATATAATATCACGCCCGTCTTGCCTCTGATACCTCTTTTATTACTTGCGTTATCAAATGTTTGCCGTGTTTATCAAATCATATTTATATACAGACTCGTTTCTTGGAAAGGAATGGTTCCTTTCTTGATTATGAATGCAGTAAGTTACTGTTTAACAGTTAATTAAGTTTCAGAATGACAAAAAAAATATCATCCAATAGAGCTTATCAGTCACTCATATTGAAAGCTTACTGGATCTCGGTATCACTGATAAGCAAAATGATAAAAGTTTTATAGGGAATATTGGTGATTGACAGGTCTATAGTACTGTCGGGCAGGTTTAAAAGTGGATGGTGTTGACCGTATGTTATATATTGTGGGTACTGTCAGCTTTTATCATGAATGTTTTCAAGTACAGTGCCTTACTCCTCAGTCTCCGTCTGTTTAGAATGCAATGAGAGCCACAGTGGAGCACCATGAAGATAATAATGAAGACCTTCCACTTATTAAGGCGAAAGTAACCCTTGGGAAGGAAGACCTTTCTATAAAGGTCAGTCCTTTTTCTGTATCAGTTCAAGCTCACTGTTGAGTTTATGTTCAAACCACCTTGTAGGTGCTTGCCATGACCTTTATGCATCCTCTCTTTCTACGCCTGTAGATCAGTGACAGGGGTGGGGGCGTGGCTCTGAGGAAGATTGACAGGCTCTTTAATTACACCTACTCCACTGCACCAACCCCCAGCCTGGATTCCAAACGAGTCCCACTGGTAAAGCAACCTAGCTTCTAAAAACAACACTCAATTCATAATATCAGCATGTCTGAAAAATATCAAGCTGCTATTAAGCATTGTAATTTCTCCCCCTCTTGATTTATTTAGGCTGGATTTGGCCATGGCCTGCCCATCTCCAGATTGTATGCACGCTACTTTCAGGGGGACCTGAAGCTCTACTCAATGGAAGGTGTGGGAACGGATGCTGTAATCTATCTAAAGGTAAATTTGACCCCAGGGTGGGCAGTATGATGGTACTATTATCATGAAAAATTACATCTGTATCATAAGCAGTTTCAATGAAATTGTCTGATACTGCTTATTATATTCTACACTAAACCCCCAGTTTTACGTAGATCAGGAGTCGCGGATTCAGTCACACAGATTTTTTTGGAGAACCGAACTTTTATGCATAAATCCCCACAACAACGCATAAAATGCAAATATCCTCTGCCTTTTGTTTGCTTTTTTTTTTTTTTTTTGCTATTTTCTGGATGTTTTCACACAAGGCTCATGGCAGGCTATAGCTGACCTGGAAGCACTTTTTTCGAGGGTGCAAAGCACTCGGACACTTCAAACTCCACAGTTCAACTGATCTCCAGGAGACCTTTCCAATGAGCTTTCATTTGTAATTTTAGCCTGAGTAGATCAGGGGTTATTCCCTGAAAACCGCGATGCGCGGTGTCCCAATGTTCAGCGACCTTTCAAGTGGCATTTTCTTTAAGGGTAATGCATTAAACTGAGTTTAAAATTAAATTAAAGTGTTCTGGGTGCATATTTAGGGTTTACACTATAAAAAGGCATTTTGTTTACCCCAAATCACATGTTTTTTCACTATACACGGGTGCTCTTGGAACGTAACCTCTGCAGAAAGCTGGGGATTACTGTATGCTGTATACTGTATGCTCTACTGTTCCTTTTAGTTTATTTTTTGCAAACTTTAAATAAAAAAGCATGTGCATTTTTCAAGTACTTTTTTAAAGTTTTTAAAAATGTATTTACAATTGTATATCACCCAACTGGTAGCTGGTAGCCTAGTGGTTAAGGCATTCGCCCTGTGATCAGAAATTCCGGGTTCGATTCCCAAGACCACTGAGGTACTCTGAGCAAGGTACCGTCCCCACACCCTGCTCCCCAGGCACTGTGGCTGCCCCCTGCTTCACTTGGTGAATGGGTTAAATGCAGAGGTTGAATTTCGTGCTGTTCACACTGTGTGATGTGGTGTGTTCACGTATGACAAATGGTCACTTTCACTGTGGTCACTTTCACAAAAAAAAATTTTTTTTTTCTTCACATTTTATTTAAACATTTCATTATTGCACTGGGAGCATTTTAAAGACTTCTATCTTCTCCCCCCCAACCCCCCCACCCAGGCACTCTCCAGCGAGTCATTTGAGCGCTTGCCAGTCTTTAACAAGTCTGCCTGGCGGCACTATCAAGGAGGCCCAGGGGCGGACGACTGGAGCAACCCCAGCAAAGAGCCTCGGGACGCTTCAAAGTACAAGGCAAAGAGATAGACGCCCTCCTCCGCGGCCGCCTGGCACCTCAACCACTGCACTTGTTCCTCTCTCTCCCCCCACTTTAGACTAGCTTCTGTTGCCATGGCAACAGTACATCAATACCAAGTGTTCTGTACTCATCAGCATTCCCTGAGTAGAGCCCTTGAAATGAGTCTTAAAGCCTCTTAAGGCTCTGCTCTGTCCTCCTCTGTTCAGCATGAAACAGTGGTCACAGTACCCCCTTGTGGTGTGACTCAGAAGGGGTGGGAGGGATGGAGGACTGGGAAAGATCCTGTGCTCGGGGGTGAAATTTTGGTTTTAAATGACCAAGGCAAAAGGGATGTCAGTTTCTGCCACTAGGAGATATCTGAGGAGGAGAAAAAGGTTAGTAAGCTATTCCCTGAAAGTAATACTCCACTGGTGTTCAGCCAAAATTCTACATTCAACAACTGCCCATTGTATTAGATTATTGTTTTTCAGCCCAAATTATTCCTGCTGATTAACTCTGATCGAAATTGTCTGATGTGACCGTTGGAGATTAGGTTGAAATGCACTGGAGTATTTCTTTATCCACACTGTAGCCATTCCATACCAACCATGGCTCCATGGTTGAAATACAAAGGTTATGACATTTAAGGTATTTTAAGTACCTTTTTCGGAGCAAAGTTTAGCAAATACGCCTGTCTTAATGTTAGATTTATACCATTTTATGCATTGTTTCGTATATGAACTATTTATTTAACAACCACTTGGTTGTGATTTTGAGGGACGTGCAAATAAGCAGCGTATGACTGCCGTTTTAAGAAATATGTTTGAGGGCGCTAGAAATGCTCACCACGAACTTGAGCTTCCTTACAGTGTCTGATCAGAAGAACAAAGCGTACACGATGACGGCCTTCCATTTCATTAGCATTAAACATACAAACCTGCTTTCTGATTTGTAGATGATCGCCTTCATCTATTGGATGTCTGTCATCCTCAGATTAAAGCTGTTTTACTGTAGCTCAGTCACAGATTAAAGAAACTCCTGAGTAATGTTTACAGATCCTCATGGCCAGCATGAAGAGAAACATTGCCTTTCTTTGTCTTACGCATCACAAGTATGACCACCTTTCTTTTCCGAAACCTTCATCCTCCACCAGCACACCAGTATTGAACAATACAGCACTGTATGAAGGAGGCCTTCTCAGATGTCGGTTTTCTTGTAGATTATAATGGGTTTTTATTTTCTTTATGCAGAAATGTCTTTACAGAAGTAAGTTTTTTTGTACTCTTGTACTTTATTGCCTCGGTTTGTTTTTATTTCGTGAAAGTTGTCGCTCTTTGTTTTCCATTTTATGTTCTGAGGCAACAATTTTTTGAGTTTCACGAGGACCTTTTATGTTGTTTTGAACGTACAGGCCTTCCTCCAAGTGTACCAAACTATTATTTAATTTATATGAAAAGTCATATATACTGATAAATTAGCATTACGCACATATGATTGTGGTAGTTTTAATTTATTTTTCATTTTTTGCTAGCTTGTTTTTTTTTATTTTTATATACACACACATTACTGGAAGAAATTTGGACCAACCTTCGGTTGAAAAAAAAAAGAAAAGAAAAATGCTACGCTGCTTTTTCAAAATATTATTACATGAAAACATTAGAAATATTACAAATAAATGTAACTGGTGTTACATAAATGTAAATGTGACTGGTTTTCAATATTTTATAGTCTTTAGTAACAATATTTAGCCACAACAGCTCAAACCTATTGGCTTTTAAGAAATATCTTTTGACATTTTGTATGAAAAAGAAAAGCATGATTTGGTCCTCGTGGTTTACTGAGAACTGGACAACATTTTATTCTTCAACAGGATAATGATCCTAGGCATTCTGCAACATTGTGCCAAAATTATATCCAGTCCAAAGAAAAGAGTCTTGAGATTTGTTTTGGCCACCCAGTCTCCAGATCCTTCTCCCATTGAATTGCAGGGATGAGCTAGACTGACCTGTTTGAAATGAGCATCCAAATACCATAGAACTGTTTGCAGTCTTGAATAGAAGCTGGTGGGAGAGTTTGAACATGTTATTTCCAAAAATTGCTGTAAAGGATGCAGTGAAATTGTGCTGCCATGATAAAGGCGAAAGATTATTTGACATAAGTTTTCATATCCAAAAAAGGTGTATATTGTTACATCACATTTCAAAGAAGTCAGCTATATTTGTTTTAAGTATTTTTAATGTTTTTGTGTAATAAAATGTGTTTGAAAGAGCAGCATATTATGAAGCATATAGAAAAAAAGCATTTAAAAAATTAGTGGTTGGGCCCAAACTTCTGGCCTTTAAAGTGTGTATATAATAAACCCACACACACTATTTATGCACATAGTATAGAGCTTATAACTGTGGCAAGCTTGGCTTTTTCCATTTTCACTTGAGTGTGGTTTTGTTTTGCCAGTCTGTAAAGCATCTCACGGTCCTTGTTTATCCTGTCTGATGAACTGAAGTTTTGAAATGTTAAGTCATTCCTTCCGTCGTATCAGAAATATTTTGTTTTCTGTTTGTGCTAAAGTAGAAAATTAGTAACAGCAATGGAAAGCAATCTTAGCGACCGGTGCTCAGCAGAAGTAACCGTTGTATAAATAAATACTACAGTTACTATTTATATTGTTACTGGTAAAATTACGTCATAGAAATCTCAGTATGCACCTTAAAATGGTTAAAATATACCTTCATCTTATTTTAAAACACACAGTGGTTCCTCAGATCGATCTATCTGGAGGCAATGAGGTAATGGCATGTATTTATAAAGCCATTCTAATGTTGAAAACCCAAATAAGGAGCACATTCTGCTGTGGGCTGGTTTTCCCAGCATGCTTTTGATACTTGTTTTCATCATCAGAACTGTGAATCCAGATCTAGGCCTGACCTATGGCTGGAAAGCCGCCATACACTGCTGTCGTCTTTGGATCATCATTCCATTATGAAAGAATGTTTTTTCAACTTAATCTCTATCAGTAACCACTTTTAGCAACTGACCATTGGCATCTATAATAAGTGTGGTTCAAGTCAATGGGTTTAAGTGCAGGAAATGACTGCTGACTGAATGGAACGGAGATTAAGTTGAAAAAACACTAATATATACCATGAAGTGCAGGCAGGACTGGTTTGGCCAGTATACCTTTGTTATACCTTTATTGTGTTCTATATCTCTTCCACTGCTGTACAGTACATGGAGAAAAGCCCTTTCGTTGACTTTGTATTTGCAAAGTCACTCTTTATACTCGAACATCATGTATTGCGATGAGATAATTGATCTGTTAAACACTTCACCATAAATAAACTAGAACCTTGACCAGATTACAGAGTCTAATTTCTTTCATAAGCTTCCATACAGCTGCTGCATTTCCCTTTTTTGTCCTTTATTTATTTACAGTTAGAAGGCTTGTTTTCAATGATACATAGAAAACAATATACAAATAAAAGGACGCGTTTTTACAGAGTGCAAGATTACATACAGCGCAATTTACTATTGACATCTCTAGTTCAGCCTTGCATGAGTGGTAACGTGATACAGGGGCACAACAGGGTGGGCTGCTTAGTGGCCATTTTTTAACAAGACGCTTCAAGTGAAAAGTGCCGTCGTTCAAGAAGAACGAAAATAGTTCCTCCAGCCCTACAGGAGGGTATCAAATGTGTTCTGTCATCTTTAAAAGCCACATGAACCTTCTCTGCAGCCCGGACTATGAAGACTGGCTGAGCATTTCTAGAGACGTCTGGTAGAGCATTTTCTACTGAGAATATTGCGAGTTTGATTACAGATTGTGGAGACAGCAATAATATATTATATCAAAGGGAAACCAACATATGGTTAATAGATGCATTTGAATTAAAAAAGGTCAAGTGATCAATACCATCCCATACACCTGTCCTTGAATATCATTGCTGTCATAACAAAAGGTGGCATCTCTGAAACTTCAATGTATGTTAATGGCAACATATTTAATTTTACCTCATTTTTGGATCATTACTATTTGCCCATTCATCTCTGAATGTTCAACCACTGCAACAGGCCAATGGCATTTCCTGAATGGAGTACAAAATCCAAACAAAAAATGTAATTACAAGAATTTGATGGACTGCAACAGTATTCCAAATCAACTTAAAAAATAATATTTGACCAAAAAGTGGACAGGCAAGGATGTACAGTACTTAACATGGACAGTCATTTCCATATATTTCAGCCCAACCTGAGCAGAAAAGGGCAAATCATTCAGTTAGTCCTTGTCCTCTTTTAACCCCTTTCGAATAAATCTGCTCTCTCTGAGGAGAAGAGGTTTGCAATGGCTTTCATTCGTACTCTGTATCATCAAAATAAGCTCAACAGGATACAATCAGTCCTGTATTGCGTCCAGTATTTATACACTATTCCCATGAGGATACTTATGTGAACCAGTCATTGCTGCCGGTGTGTAGAAGTGTAGTAAGGGTCTCTGTGTGTGTGTGTGTGTGTGTGTGTGTGTGTGTGTGTGTGTGTGTGTGTGCGTGCGCACGTGTTTGTATGTGCTGGGGGAGTGAATGACTGCTTGGACCTCACTTCTCGTCCTCGTCACCCTCGCTCATGCTGCTGATGGAGGCAGAGGCACCTTTTGGGGAAGAGGGTGGAGAGGTTCTCGGGAGGGCCCAGCGGGACGGGGGCGAGGGCGAGCGGGACGGAGAGAAGTCTCTGGGTGGGCTGCTGCTGGGTGACCCGTGGGGGGAGAAAGCCTGGATCATGCGGCCACTCCGCTCCTGAAACATCTGCTTCTGAGAAGAGAGGAAGGAGAAGGAGGTGAGTGACTGACCGTTCTGGGAGACTAGACACAGTACAGGGAACTGAAACAAACCTAAAGAATCGTCACAAAACAACACAAGTCACAGCAACAAAATGAAAACCTGAGCTCTTTTAAAGAGACATTCATTTGCTTACATAGAAACATAATACTGAACAGGAACTTTGGGTTTTGCTTTATTCTCAGCAGAAATATTTGTAACACACCAGTCATCTAGTTGGCTACTGTTTTAAATGAAACAACATTAATACAAGAAATGCTCTAATGTGTTTGAGCTTGTGTATATTAGCTCTATTCTATTAGGGTCTTTCAGTCACTGGGTAGTCAATAAAAGTCGTACTAGGATGATATAATATCCAATAATGAATAATAATAGCTTACTGCATTGTTTAAGGCCCATGTTCTAATATTTGCCTGTATTTTACTCCTTTTTGCAATGTTCTGATACTTGTTGTCTATGTAGCAAAAACAACTCATACATTTTTACATTTCAAGTTTTAACTTTCATTTCTTATAATTATACAGGCCGTTTTTCTTACCGTGCTATAAAGAAGAATATATGTAAAAGGTGTTCTGATTGGTTGCTCTGTATGGGGATACGTAGATAAAGCCACTTTATTAGATTCAGCTGCTCGCTAACGCAAATATCTAATTAGCCAATCACATGTCAGCAACTCGTTTAGATGCTGAGGTTCAAACCGAGCTGCCGGATGGGGATGAAAGGTGATTTAATTGACTTTAAAAAGAAGCGTGTTAAAGAAATCAGCTCTTTTATTGTCTGTCAGAAATTAACTTCTGTTTCTGTCCCTGGACTCAGGCTCTCCATGACTGGAGCTGGACACCCCTGGGCTACTCTGATATAAGCAGATTTCTTCTCCAGAGCACTTGCCTGATTAAAGGCAGCTCTCCAGGCCCATGTGACTCGAGGATAAAGAAAAGCCTAAGCCCTCCACGCCTACAGTGTGGATTCTTTCAGGCCTGCTACAGAGCACAAGCTTACCCACGTCCCATCCGGGCCAAAGAGCTCCAGGAAGTTCCCGATGAATTCGCGAGACTTCTCCTCCCATTTCTGGATGAGGTCATGACTCTTTTCCTCTACTCTGTACACAAAGTGCTTGGATTTCTCCTCCACTGTTCGCACCTTCTCCTTCATCCTGTCCACCTGGTTCTGCAGGCGGTACTTCTTCTCCTGCCAGGGTCATTCAGAAGCACAAGTTGCCCTTCAAGAGCAAAGACCAAAACCTAATCCCACCATAAATGAGATTGTGACCAAAATCGGTCCCCATCTGTGTTTTAGAGCGCTTAGAGTACGGCTGAATTGTAAATTGAATTTGTAGAGTGGTTTTAAGGGCACTAAAAGTGCAATGTCTAGTAAAGGCCCATTTAAAAGGTATAGTTTACAAAAAAAAAATCAAATAGACACAATTTTCTCCTTACCCTATAGTCTTCTCAGAGTGAAGCTGTGAAGATGTACCCACAGCACCCACTATACTTTTTAGCACTACATCAGCCTCATAGTTACAATACAAAACTAGAGGTACAAACATACTAGAACTGGACACTATGCCAATATATGTAGTGACTGTAATAACTGATGTTACATTTTTTATCACCAGCCCTTCAGGAACAGTGGCAACTACAGGGCTCATTACAAATGGGGCGTATTATAAGTAGGACCTCATTGTATCTGAAATGTTTATTAGAAATCGTTCGTACTAATAGTTTTTGCTAGTGTTTTGGCACTGGGCTCAATCGGATGTCATTAAAAATAATTCATGTGTATCTTGAAAAAGTACCATGATACATTGCGCTCTATTAAACTCTAATATGTATCAGAGCATTGTTTCTCAAACAAGCTTTGTTTCGCCAAATCATTTATATAAATCTGAGGGAGTAAACCACAGCAAAATGCAGAAATTGTTGTTTGCTGTGCTTTATCTTCCATGGCCAAGAGGCCAACTCAGACATTAATGTTTGCAGAATGTGCAGTTAATGCAGTTTTGTGAGTGAATGTGTTTTATTGCCAGCAAGTACATTAAGTACAAACTGACATTAAGTGCATCTATGTACTGAAAATGAATGAGGGATTAGGAATCCATTTCATTCACTGTTCAGATTTCAGTTCAGGGGGTCCTTCAGTTACAACGGCCTCGACATTAGACACTTTGAGTTTATGGCGCTCACTCCAACTAGGCTTACACCGTTATCGTTATTGTAATAAATCACTTTATTCTTTTTGTGCGTCTTTGCAGGTAGGAGTTGGGGTTGGGGGGCCTGGCTTGTCTTGGACACAGGCAAGGGGGGGCTTTAAGGAAAAAAGGCTGGGAACCACTGGACTATGGTATGTTTTAATTTACTCCAAAATTCGGATTAGGTCACTGTCGAAGGAACGGATCTGTGTTGTAACTAGAGGACCCCCTGTATATCTGAAAATTGCTAATCAAGGCGGATATATTTACGTTGATGTAGCTGACGTTCAGCTCTTTGGCTGTGTATCCCCTCTGCAGGTTCCGCCTCGCGTAGACATCGTAGTCCCTGACTATGCGGGTGATCAGGTCAGACGTTGAAATCCCTTCTGTCCTTTGAGTGGGCACAAACATACCTGAGACACTCACGCGTGTTAGACAAGGTCCGACACACACACACACACACACACACACACACACACACACACATATATATACATATACATACACACATAGGTGCGCTCACTTAAGAGGTGGAGTTTTCCCTCACCTGCCTCCTTTATATGCTTGTACACGTCCTCAGAACCCGCTGAGGAGTACGGGATGTCGTCATGGGCCACAAAGTCAATCTGAGGAAAATTCAAATGATGATTCCATCCATTCAAAACTGCTTTGGGACATTTACTCCAGCCAACTCACTAAAAGTGACAGAATGAACTAAAATGTGCTGCATAGCTATACAGAGTAATAGCGGCCATCCTGAAGACTGAATTTTGTCTGTCCATTTTATTACTTAACTGTCAGCATGTCAGACAGCGTCAGAAAGCTCGCAAATATGTGACGATTTCGGGATTGCAGTTTTTGCAATGTTTGCAGTTTGTATAATTCTGTTTGGACACAAACTAACCCTGAGATAAAACATAGTGGGTATAGAAAAAAAGTCACCTCTTAGTTACACCTGACCGAGTTTACAAGCAGTTCTTAGGAGGGGAGGACCCTTTAGTCAATCGCAGTGATTGTTTTTTATTTTTATTTATTCTGAGTAAAGCTACAGCAATATAGAAACCCCAATTCACGTCTTTGGAGTGTGGGAAAAACCGGAGGAAACTGACGCCAGCACAAGCAGAACATGTAATCTACACACACACTTGAAACTCCAACCCCCACTGTGCCACTGTGGGACTCATTTCAGGCTGCAAAAGAAAATGTGAATATTTCAGGGAGGGTGATTTTTTTCTATACCCACTGTAGGAGGCTGGGAAAGTATTGACTGACCTTGTGTTTTTCCAGGAACTCCTGAGTGAGAGTCCACGGTGCATCTCGAACCACTTCATCCACATAACGACAGTGCCTCAAAGCTTCATACCGTTCTTCTTCTGTCATCACTGTGAAGCCCTTGTACTTGTGGGTGAGCTCATCGCTGCACACTACATTCACATTCACATTCACAAACATATTTCAGCAGGTTACAAGTAAACACAGAAAAAAAAATTAAGTACACTACCAGTCAAAATCTTGGACACACCTTCTTATTGTTTTTTCTTTGTTTTATTATTTTCTACATTTTAGATTGATATTAAAAAAAAACAAATAATGAACGAACACATGGAATTATGTAAACAAAAAACGTTAAATAAACCAGAACATGTTTTGTAACAAGGCAATGATGGACTGTTGTTTTTTTTTACTTATTTAAGTGCTTCTTGCCATAATGTGGAGTAAAACTGTAGTGGAACAGGATCACTAACTGTGTACCAACACTACCATCACAACTGACGATCCCAAACACATTAAGAACGCAAGAAATTCCACTAACGAACTCTTGACGAAGAACTCCTGTTAATTAAACACCAATCCAGGTCGATTCCTCATGAATCTGAGTGAAAAAATGCTAAGAGTGTGCAAAGCTGTCATCAATAGCTGATGTTTTCAATATTAATCTACAATGTAGCCAATAATAAAAACAAAGGAAATCGTTGAATGAGAATGTGTGTCCAAACCTTTGACTGGTAGTGTATATGATAATCAAATCATTTGGTGTGGAAAATGAAACTATACCTCCAACTATAAGGTATGAATTGGGGAAGAGATTTTTGGCCTGCATCAGAGCACGGGCATGACCGGAGTGGAAAAGATCAAAGATTCCATCTGCATAGACGCGCACAGGCCTGTCCACTGTGGAGTGAAAAAATAGCACAATTTAGGACCTGACAGTCCGATAAGAAATTAATTAAAGCGTTATGGTCAAGAGGGAATGCATGTAGAAGTAAGGATTCAACAGGTTTTTTATGTGAAGCATCTCATGGGCCAAGCTTCAATGACCTTTCATCACTACCATGTCATACCATCTGTTTTTTTTTATTCTTTACACTCTTTCTACCTTAGAACTATTTCCCTCTTAATCCAAATGTTTTTGATCAGCCAAGACATCTGTATGACTAAATAATCACAGATTTCCCCCAAACCACAACGTTAAGTAAACTGAAACAGACTTGCTCATGTGGTTTCAGACACTGGATGACTTTAGTACCTATAGAAAACGAAAATCTTTAAATACGATCAGAGGTTTGTTGTATTGCTAAAATCAAGGCTAGCCATGATTTATCTGTAATTTTGATCTTGTTTCTAGATTGTAGCATGTCACACATGGATAGAAACCACATAAGCAAGCCTATTTGAAGGGGTGATGGTGATGATTGTCACATGTAAATTGGTGGGCTATAAACTTGCATGAGTTGTTAGTATTGCAGCTTCAGTGCAAAATTTAAAAAAGCAAACTATGATTGACTATATCTGCCAAACTTCTGCTCTAAAATGTTTATCCTGCTTCTAACCAATTCCTCAACCGCACCTTCTCTGTGTTACTTATATCAGTCACTGTCTTCTCCCCTTATTCTAACTGAATCTCAGTAAAGAAGGGACTGGCCTCTGTTGTGTGGAGATTTCTGTAGAGTGTAAAGCATGAAAGGGAGAATCTGGGTCACAGTTTGAAAGGCAAGCCAATGAGTCCCTCAGTGTCTCTGGGCTACCATCCCAAAGGTGGGCACAACTTATCTGAAAACTCTGGGCTCCTGACATGGAGTGGCTTCTAGAGCTCCGTCAGCATTCTGAATGGAAGAAGGCGAGACCGGATAACATAGCAGAAAAGAGGAGGGTGAGAGAAGACAGAAAAAGTCAACTGACCGGGGGTGCCAAGCCGGGCCTGTTCAACAGTCAGTTTCTCGTGGGGCGCTCGACACTCGCAGCTCGTCTCCTTGGCAAATATAGCAGGCTCTGTAAGTGTCTGAAGAAAGAAGACAAGTATATAAGAAAAATAAACAAATACATAGTTCAACTGCTTTTTATATTATATTTTTCTATTACTACCAACTGCCAGTAACTGTTATCCTGGCATTTGAAATGGGACTCACGGTATTGGCACATAATCAAAGGGCACCTTCCCATAGACACGTTTTTGTTTTTTTTGTTTTTTAATAAAATAGCTCGTAAATCAAGTTTCAGAATGTACTGCCCATTTAAAAGTCCATACATTTCAAACAAAGAATCAAAGCTGCAGTTTAGTCATGCTTGTGATGTCACAACCATGAACATTTCTATACAAACACACAACAAAGTGATTTTGATATGCATGTTGTTAGGATGCTTTAAATAGCATAAAATCTAACAGCAGCACTGTTTGACCAGCATCTTATCGACCAGTAAAGAACCGGTGCCAATTTACTACCAGTTGTCATAAACCCATCCTTAACTTCCCCAAGGATCTCAGTCTGACTTTAACATGTTGCTTCACACGTTGCTTGAAAACTCTCCTTTTTTGAAAAGACACAACACATGGCACAAGAAGTGCGTTTATATGTAAATGTTCAGGTGGAACTGGATATGTGTAAGTGTATTGATTCCAATTACGTCACAAGAAAAAAATTCAATATGGGCTGGGTTTGCCCTACAGTTTCCATATGAGGTGTAGGCAATATGCTGTTTATAGCAAGTCAAACTCTTTCATTTATTATAATGGAGAAATATAGACTGGACATGTAATGCAAAGCGGCCCCTTATAGTCACGTGTGAACACAACACAGCACACAGTGTAAACAGTGCGGAATTCTCTCTCTGCATTTAACCCTTTCACAAAGTGAAGCAGGGGGCTCTTCACCAGCCTGAGGAGCAGAGTGTGGGGATGCTGCCTTCTGATCGCAGGGGGAACTCCCTAACCACTAGGCCACCAGCTGTCCCAGGTATTAAGGAATTAGGAGTAGTGTTTTGATACCTATAATCAGTTATCAAAGTAGACTATCAGGAAAAAAGAGAAATGTTGAATACAGGGTGCATGATTTCTATATTAATAGTGAAAGTTAGGTTATTTTGTATTGATGAAATTTCTCTGCCTTTAAGAGCAACTCACATAATTAGGGCGGATGTACTTTTACAAGCACTAAAAAAATTCCTCCACACACAAGCTGATGGGAATTCACAGCCCGGGCTATTGATGATGAGACAAGGCCTTTTCATGCTGGGGATCGATTCGCTTGCTCTCTGAGGAGGCTAGCATCTGATGACAGACCATTACGGCCTCCAGCAGCACAAGGGGAGGAAAAGGAGACACATGTGCACACTGCCGTTATAGCACCAGGATGTTCAGACAAATCAATCCTCCCACTAGGCTAGAATCTGAGGAGGAGCGAGGAGCAGAAACAGAGAACAGAACGAGAGACCAAAGAACAAAGCAGATATTTCTGCAGATACCTCAGTACAAAAACAGTTTGGTACAAATGTGGGAATTCCCTCTTTTAGACTTAACTTAACCTTTACATTGTATACAGGGGGTTAGATTTTCCACATTTGTAGCTGCCTAATGTGGCAAAAAAACTATTTTTAGTTTCGAAACATTGTGATCGCAATATCCTCCCCAACACACTGAAAACATACTACTCAACCCTTGTTGAAACGTGTTAAAATTCATCAACCAAGACCAAATATTTACTAAGACCGCTAGCTGGACACTACTTTTTCTGACCAATATTGCTATTGTGCTTTGAATGCAATTATTGTTTTTATCCTAATAAATTAAGCTCCAGGCCCTGAAAAAAAGACCATACATACATTTTTTCAGATTTGAGGCTCGATCACTGCTTGTAATGTGCCAAACTGCTCATTCGGAAGGTAATTAGATTTTGTTATTAGTGAATTTTCCTAAATACTTTCACATAATACAGCATATAAATAAATTTGCTTGTTATCTGAAAATTGCACTTTTAAATAAAATCAATGACTCACTCAAGCCTACACACACTCTTCAACCCTCAACACAACAGTAAGTTTGCATGTTGCACATAAGTACCATGTATGTCTTTTTAAGTAAAAATATTCTTCAAGCATCTGTGTATTGTGCTGACCAGCAGCCTCTTTTTTGCATCGTAATCTGTCAAGGGGCAGCTGGGAGCTGAAACGATAGTGACCATCTGTGTACTCAGGAAATACCTGGGGGACAGCCTTCTCAAGTGTCAACAGGAAACACACCCCACTGCTTGAACCACTGCATGAGAGACCCCCTGCACTGCATTTGCATATTTGACAAATCATGATGTAATATGTCCAAATGTTTTGAGACACTGCTTAATTGGTTCATTTAACTCATTTAAGGTGTACCAATTGCCATCTTTGGCATTCAGTCGCCCACTCATACACTATATGGACAAAAGTATTAGGACAATTTTTCAGGATTTGGGCAAGGCCCCTTTCTTCCAGTGAAGGGTAATCTTAATGCTTCAGCTTCAGCTTAATGCACAATGCTTCCAACTTTGTGGACACAGTCTGGGATTCCAAATATTCACCTTAGGAGTCATGAAGTTCTGCCAATACCTTTGGAATGTTCATGGGGGGCAATATCTACCAAGTCATCTGGACAGATCACTACTCATGTACCCATAACATGCAATAACGGCCATAATATAGAGAACAACCCAATTTGTGCAGCATTTTGTGTATATAGCACCGAGTATTTTCTGGAGAGTTTTATTTTGCCTTTATATTATATTTTATGTTGCTCTTGTCTTTGTGTCTCTATGTGTCTGTGCAATCATAGCATAAGCAATTTCCTCTGGAATAAATAAAGGGAACCTAGGATCCCAGGAATGCCATAGTTGATACATCCCAAAGCATGAGGAGATGTACCAAGAGAGACCTCACTAAATACTCTTGGCTCTGAAGGCAATCAAATCCTCACAACAATGTCCTAACTTTTTGTCCTAAGTTTACGTAAAAGAATAGATGCTGTTATTGCAGTAAAAGGGAGTCTCCCTAAATACCCTTGATCTCAGGTGGCCAAGATGAGGAGGAGGAGCAAGAGGGTAAGAGAAGGATAGTCTGTAGTTTGATTGATGTAAATCAATGTGCACTTAAAAGAGCAGCCTGGACAGAAACTCCTGGTATCAACACACAACATCTGGCGCAGGCAGGGATTAAAGTGCAGGCATTAACAGAGGAGCCTGGATGACAGTACTAACAGCTAAAGTACACACATGCACAGGCACACACATTCTGTTTCTCAATCTAATGTTCCATTCCACCTTCACAGGTACAGCAGTTACATTGTAGCACATTTAAGGATGGAACGTCAGATTTTAAAAAGCTGGATGCTAAAAAAAAAAAAAAAAGCTCATCCCTACTAAAGCTGCAGTTTAGAGCTCAATGTGAGATCAACCTCCACAAAATGACAACACCCAGCTCATCACAGCCTCATCATGCACCCACACAGCCTGACACCACACACACACACACACACACACACAGACACACAGACACACAGACACAGACACACAGACACAGACACACACACACACATACATACATACATACAGCTCACTCTCTCTCACCGTTCGAGGCTGGGGGCAGGTGTGTTCCAGCTCCTCCATTGCTGCAGCCTGGAGGCTCCAGAGACAAAAGGCCTTGGATTCACCTGTCTCTGACTCAGCATCAGTTATGGAGCAGCTTCTCCTCCACACACACAAACACACCGTTAGTGAAACCGCGCTCCTCCAGAACTCTGAAGCGGAAACCTTCCTTCAGCCCACACACCACCCTTGTGTCCCTCTCGGACCCTCCCTGGTACCCCTCGTACCCCTCCTGCCCCGGTCAAACTGGAGGTCGATGGTCCTCTATCCAGCCTCCACAGTCTCCATCACAACAAGGAGAACGGCACGCCCACTTGGAGGTGCCGAACCAAAGAGAGTGCCAATCAGCAAGCCCGCCTTCGCCTCAGATTTGCATACGAGGATGTGATTGGACGCCCCAGCTGTAGCGCCATCACTGTGTCCATGAAGAGACAGGCCTCTAGTTTGTTGCATCACTTTAACACCTTCCTAACAAATTTTCTGTAGTAAAGTAAAAAACAACAACCTTGCGTTCACAAACAAATTAGGATTTTCTGTTAATGTACTCAAAATAAAGGCCAAAAGAAAGAATAAGAATTAAGGAGTTGCCCACCCTGTCCCTTTGCAGCTACAACAGCATCAACTCTTCTTGGAAGGCTTTCCACAAGATTTTGAAATGTGTATTTCGGAATTAAGAGAGATAATATAATCATTTATTAGTCCCACAAGTGGGAAATTTGCACTGTTATGGCAAAAAAGTTAAGAGCAGCAACACAATAGTTTAAAAGCTATACAACACAACAAGATCAAATTTGTATGCTATGTATAGTGAATATATTTATATGTATGTATGAACACAGTGGATATA
>JBBJLR010000001.1:9839392-9849608 GCA_037577145.1 Brachypetersius gabonensis | reverse complement strand
ATATGGGAAACAGTGTTCACAGTAATATTATACCCCTAAAACCTGCACATGTTGTACATGAAAAACACAAAAACACAAACACAAATTTGTGGCCCATTCATTCTTTAGAGCATTTGTAAGGTCAGGCACTGAATGAAAAAGCCTGGCTCACAATCTTCCAGTTCATCCCAAAGGTGTTGGATGGGGTTTTGTGTGTGCCAGTCAAGTGCTTCCACACTGCACTCATCCAGCCATGTCTTTATGGAGCTTGCTGTGTGCACAGTCATGCTGGAATAGAGAAGGTTCTTCCTCAAACTGAGTCCACAAAGTTAGAAGCCTGGTGTTGTCCAAAATGTCTGTAAGATTGAAGCAATGGTCTTAGCCGTAAGCCTGAAAAACTATTTTGTCCCAATACTAGCCATATCGTATGTAACCAAGCACGACTCAGGTTTGTGCAAAGGCGCTCCCTTGTAGTAGTACTTGGAAGTGCAGCGCCCTCTATCTGAATTCCAATTGGTTGTTTGACGGTTTCGACATTTCCGGCATATGAGTTTCCCCGGGAAGGATTGGCGCGTAATCTGTTGTTTTGGTTTTTGCTCGGGATTTTTAAAAAAAGAAAAATATTAAATATTATTTTCCAAAACTGTACCCATCAGATGGCTCCTGTATCAAATCCGGATAAAGATGCGGACGCCTCAGATTACGGTGAGTATTGTTGTTTGGTTACATATTTTTAACAGTTGAAATGCCGCCAGGAAACCGTTTCAGAGACACACTATATGGCCAATCGCATCTTAATTATTAAATTAGGATGACCACTTACTTTCAGGGAAGTTCCAATCTTAATGCTTCAGCATATCAAGCCATTCTGGACAACGCCATGCTTCCATTTTTGTGGACAGTTTCGGAGGGCCATTTTCTATGCCAGCATGACTGTGCCCCAGTGCACAAAGCTAACACCATGTATGAACATGTTCAGAGGAGCCTCTCGGGGGTTTTGCTAACACCACAGCAGCTTTCACATTGTGTCTGTAACGATCTTGCTATAGTTTGGTGAGTGGTGCTGTACATGTTTTCATAGTTTATCTGTCACAATACATTTCATGTTTTGGGACACACCTGTTTTCAGGGCTAGGGTGATCATTTCCAGTGAAGGGGACTCTTCATGCTTCAGCAAACCAAAACATGTGGACAGTTTCTAGAATAACCTTCTCTATTCCAGCATGACCCAGTTCACAACGGTGGGATAAGTAGGGTGTGGAAGAACTGACTGAGCCCGAAACTCAACCCAGCACCTTTAGGACCTCATGAATGCTCAACAGCAATGGTTCTCAACCTTTTCTGTAGAGCTGGAATAGAGAAGGTTCTTCCTAACTTTGTGTCCACAAAAATAGAAGCATGGTGTTGTCCAAAATGTCTGTAAGATTGACGTAATGGTCCTAGCAACATTAAAGCCTACCTATCTGTCACAGCAAGTTACCAAGGCCCACCTGGCCACAGTTGATGATATTAATGACCAATTGTGGACCAATGGCCTGACTCGATTCTAAATTTGAGGCCCAATCAAAAGCCTCTGTGGCCCATCAGTGGTCTGCAGCCCAGTGGTTGAGAAACCTGGCTCTACAGAATGAATGGGCACACATTTGCACTCCAAAATCTTGTGGAAAGCCCTCCAAGAACAGTGGAAGCGAAGGGGATACAAACTTCATATTAAAGTCTATATATTTGAATGCAGTGTCATTTAAGTCCATGTTGATGTAATTTTCATTTGTCCCAATACATTTGTTCATTTAGTGTGGCTTAAGACTTAATCTTTAGTAGTTATGCCCTAGATGAAGTAGAAGTGCCGGTTCATGTCATTTACACACACACAGTCTCATTTCTTCATCGCTTTTGTTAAAAATCAGACTTTCCATAAGATTAAAGGACTGAATTTTATGATTAATTAAGCCATAAAATGTTTATTTTTAGCTGCACGATTTCATCAATTCATTACTCTGTTATTTCACATTTGTGCTCAGCCAGGCTCACAAAATGTTTAAAGAAAACAAATCAGTTGATGAGTTTAATGTCCCTTTGGTGCAGATGCTGCGGATAGTTGTGGCATTGCCACGTCCCGCTCCAGGCGGGAGAAAAGAGAGAAAACGGGTCGTAAGTCTGCGCTGGATCAGATCAAGAGAGCCAAGAAGGGCGAGAAAATAAAATATGAGGTGAGTAATTAGCTGAGGGCTGGAAGTACGATTAGTGTTTTCCTGGTTTTGTAATCTGTACTGTTGGCAGGTGGAGGACATCACCAGTGTGTATGAAGAGGTGGATGAGGAGCAGTACTCGAAGATGGTGCGGGACAGACAGGATGATGACTGGATTATTGATGATGGTGCGTCTTCCAGATTTAAGATTTGATGTGACATATGACAATAAGAATTCTAAGTGAAAATGTCTTTCAGGGTTTTACTGATTGCTTGTTGATTTATTTACATCTGTCTCAGATGGAACGGGCTACGTGGAGGATGGCAGAGAGATCTTTGATGAAGATCTGGAGGACAATGTGTTGGGGCAAGGCTCTAAAAGTACGAATTAAAGATTGAGTAATAACTATTGTCTGCCCTATCTGTTGGAGATCTCCACTAATCTTTCTCTCAACAGGCAAATCAGGTAAAGGAAGGGATTCTAAGGAGAGCAAGAATGCCAAAAAGGTGACTGTCAGTAAGCCTAACAGCATCAAGAGCATGTTCATGAACAGCAATGTGAGAAAGCCAGCTGAGGTGAGTAACCATTGTCTATGCTGTCCTTCATGTAGTATTTAATCATATGCTGTTTTTCTAGTTTTTTTGTTTCAGTAGTCAAGTTATTCATGCAGCACAATATTATTTGAAATAATGCACTGAATAATTTGCAAGGTACAATAGACAGAGTAGTATAATATACAAATGATTATGCTTGAAAAGTCTTCTAGTTTTTTCCTCTTTATGTCTGGATTGTAGAAAGATGTGGATTTGTCCAAAGATGATCTGCTGGGAGATATCCTACAAGATCTGCATTCAGAGGTGAGGTGTCTATTATCTGTCTTTTGTGCACCATACACAGATGGATGGATTTAATAAATGTGATACTTTGGTGTCTTACCCAGAAACCAGCACTTCTCGCCCCACCACCAGTCGTTACCTTGAAGAAAAAGAAGTCCTTGGGATCACCCATGAACCCCTTCTCTGTCAAACCTCAAATGCCCAAGGTAGTTTATTATCTAATGTGTGCTATGAACAAAGTGTGACAGCGATGATTACTGTCTACATTATGGATTTGTTTCATAATGTAGAAGCAATTTCCTCCAGGATTAATAAAATATTCTGATTCAAGTCTGCTTTGGAATGGTTACTTTACTAAATGCCTGGAGAGATTTATTCTTGTTGCAAAAATCATTTGAAGTTTTAAATTGAATTTTAAATGTGCTGTGGTTACCTTATCACTTTTTCCTATTATGTTCAGAGTCGTCATATGAAAAATGCTTGGTGTATTAGTTTTAATTTAAAATAATCTTTTTACTCAGGAGTCACCGGCAGCCCCAGTATCAAAGCCTAAGCTTACAGTGCCTCGCCCCCCTCCTGCTGAGATCTCTTCCACGCAAACCCCTACGGCAGCCACCTCCATCCAGACCAAGAAACCCAAGCTGGAGGAACCCGAGGAAGGTATACACCCGTGTGCTCATGTTTATTTATTAGTGTCTTTCATGCTCTATCCATCCTTTTATTCATTTAACTATTTTAAAGGTAATGATTATTTTCCAGTTGGTGATTCTTTAGCATTTGAAGAGGTTGACTTTGATGAACCGATGGAGCTGGGTGCTGAGGAACAGGAGGAAGTGGAAGTTAAAGTCAAGGCAGAGCCTGAGGCTGTGCCAGTTGTTAAAGCAGTGCCAAAAACCGAACCCCAAGATGAGGTGTTGAAGTGAGTTTGCTTATACATCATAACCTTTGACTGCAGCTCATATGCAACAAATCTTGTTGTTATGCTGTTGTTCTTATGGTTTGTTTTGGTGGACCAAGCTGACATTACTCATTTCCCCTGAGCAGATTGGGTGTGATTGGAGGCTCCTGTTGGGAGAAGATGGAGGAGGATGCCCCTGACGAAGCTCCTGTAGAAGTGCAGGTGGACTCCAGCCAGCTCCCGATGGTGGAGGGACCTGATGGAGAAATGGTTTTTCGCTTCTACTGGCTGGATGCCTTTGAGGACCAGTTCAACCAACCAGGCGAGTTTCTTGACTGCCTTACTTTCTCTGCAAAATATGCTGCATTGGTTGTTGTAATATGTTTTACAATTTTTATACTTAAAGCTGCAGTTTGGTTAGACCCCTCCAATCAGTTTATTTTTTTCTGTGTGCTCTGAGCCTCTTTGTTTAAGAGTTTATTTTTTTGATGAATCATAGTATTGATGTAATCCAAAAAATGAGTTATGTTGATCAAAATAATCCAGGTTTCATAAAGGAGCTTCAACAAAATGCCCTGAATGAAGAAAAGTGTTTCAGCATTTATCATTTGCAATACTCCTGTACTTGTTTAATTGTGGGATGAACGGCACACTCTTACAAGTCAAACAAAAGTTCCAGTCTAAAATTTTAAGTGCTTAAATAAATAATGTCTAACTCTGTTGTTTATTGAGGCTCAAGTGAAATGTGACTGACGTCTTCTTGTAGGAGTGCAGTATTAAATCAATAGAAAGACTTTCAAGGTGTGGAAATTATAGTAGATCCACATTACGAGTGATGCCTTTCTGCAAGTAAAATGCACCAAATTGGGTTGGAATTATGAATGGTGAAAGTTTGGTGAAAATTTAGATGAATGCAAAAAAAAAGTCCCAGTATTCCTTATCTGTGGTCATCTCCATGCTTTTGTCCTGTAATAAATGAGTTCCCTGATCAGAGCCCCTTTACCTTGTTGACATTTTAAATGTTGTTTTGCCGCAGGTGTGGTGTATCTTTTTGGCAAGGTGTGGATAGAGTCGGCGAAGGCGCATGTCAGCTGTTGTGTGGCTGTGAAGAACATTGAGAGGACTATGTACTTTTTGCCACGAGAGCGTGTGAGTTCACTTGTGTCTTCCATTTAAGCAGTAATGAGCATAGATTCGTTAGTGTTCATTGTATGCTGTAAATTGTAAGCATTTATTAATGGTAGTTTAATTTACACTTGTTTATTGTACAGAAAGTAAATCTGGCGACTCGTGAGGAAACTGACATTCCTGTTGGAATGATGGACGTTTACCAAGAGTTCAACACCCTCTCTGAAAAATTCAAGATCATGAAGTTCAAGTCCAAGGTATCTTCAAATACACCTTCTTTTGTGTTGAATCTCAGGTACTTTTGCGAAAGAAA
Source organism: Brachypetersius gabonensis (assembly GCA_037577145.1). Classification (NCBI taxonomy): domain Eukaryota; kingdom Metazoa; phylum Chordata; class Actinopteri; order Characiformes; family Alestidae; genus Brachypetersius; species Brachypetersius gabonensis. The sequence continues at coordinate 9,844,264 of JBBJLR010000001.1, read as the reverse complement.
AGTCGGTGTCATTGGTGTTTTGTTTTCCAACAGAAAGTGGAGAAGAATTATGCCTTTGAGATCCCGGACATACCTACTGAGTGCGAGTACCTAGAAGTCAGATACTCTGTGAGTGACTGCTGTTGAAAAGATCCAGTGTTACTGAATGCAAGCATAGGCAATCTGTGTTCTCCAGCTGAATAGAGAACAAAACAATGATGCTTCCTGTAATGTGATATGTATGTAATTTGAAATGTGATGTATCCTATAGGCTGAGATGCCCCAGCTGCCATCTGATCTGAAGGGCTCCACCTTTTCCCATGTGTTTGGCACCAACACCTCAAGCCTGGAGCATCTCCTCCTCAGCAGGAAAATCAGAGGACCCTGCTGGCTTGATATCAAGACCCCCAGTGAGTGACCCTTTATAGACTGTTGACCATCTAGGAATTATACAAGTGGAAATAACCAGTGATCAATAAGTATAATCATTAATGCCCTGTTATTATATTGCCTGTTGTAAAGCCTTTTTTCCCCCCCTTCCAGCCTTGAGCAGCCAGCCTATGAGCTGGTGTAAGGTGGAGGCCATAGCTCTGAAAAGTGACCTTATTACAGTTGTGAAAGACCTACCTCCTCCTCCCCTAGTGGTCATGTCAATCAGCCTGAAAACTGTTCAGAATCCAAAGACCCACCACAATGAGGTAAATCCAAAAGAAGGTTTGTTTTGAAGAAAGAAGACTCCTTGATTAGGTTTTGATCACTTTTGCTATCCTGTTTCATTCAGATCGTGTCCCTGGCTGCTCTCATTCACCACAAGTTTCCTTTGGACAAAGCTCCTCCACGCATCCCTTATCAGACTCATTTCTGTGGTGAATGACATATTTTATCATACTTAATAAACAAACTGCAAGTGATTTTTAACCGTTTGCCACTTTCATGTGCAAGGGATTCAACATTTCTATGCGTTACATGAATTGTGGTCCAACACCTAACACATTTACCCTTAAACTGATTCCTGCAGTTGTTTCATATGGTTGCTAATACTTCATTAAATGAAGATTTTCTGTTTCATACAAAATCTGTATTATTGGTCTTTGGTCTATTGTAAAACCTAAATTTGAGGTTTAAAGAAACAATATGTAAAATGTTTGAATGAATACTTGTTTGTCTGTATTTGCATTCAAATCACCAATAACTGTTACAGTGGTGAGCAAACCCAGTGACTGTGTGTACCCCTATGACTTCAATGATGTGATCAGGAAAAAGGTGAGCCAGTCATTCCTTGCTCATCTTAAGTCTAGCATAAAGTGGGATTTGTTGTTATATTCATGATATTAAGTCTTTTTGTCTCGTATTTACTCAGAACGGGGCGGTGGAGATTGCAGCGACAGAACGCACTCTTTTGGGCTTCTTTTTAGCCAAGATGCATAAGATTGATCCTGACGTCTTAGTGGTGAGTTAAATTGTTGAAAGAAGGGCTGTGTGTTGCAAAGTTGATTTAACTGCATTACATTTTAGCCTGATCTGATCATTTTAGGGTCATGACATCTTGGGCTTCGACCTTGAAGTTCTGCTGCAGAGAATTAACATATGTAAAGTGCCCTTCTGGTCCAAAATTGGCCGACTGAGAAGAGCTAACATGCCAAAGCTGGGGGTGAGCGAAACACTGTTCATAGTTGATGAGAGCTCTAACACAACATTTTATTACATCAAACTTTGTTCTTCATATTTTTCCCATTTTCTTCCTGTTAGGGGCGTGGTGGGTTTGCTGAGAAGAGCGCTGCTTGTGGCCGGTTAGTGTGTGACGTAGAGATCTCTGCTAAAGAGCTCATCCGCTGCAAGAGCTACCACCTGACAGAGTTAGCAGCCCAGATCTTGAAGACTGAGAGGGCAGTGGTGTCTCCAGAGGACATTGGGAACTTCTACAGGTCAGTCTGGAGCCTGTTACACCAGTGCTCTTGAACTGGGAGTCTGTTATACAGCTGGTTTGCAAACTGTACACCTTTTGTAGAACTGGTTGTCAACAGCTGCATGATGCAGATATCACAATATGATCCAGTGGCAAAACACCAGATATACAACATCCGTTTTTGTCAATGTTTACCTTTCAATTTGGTTCAAATCAGCAGAAGTAATATATAAAAATTAGGAAAAGATTTGGCCAAGTATGTGAGCAAACACATACATGGAATTTGGTTCCAGTTGATGGTGTCTCTCATGCACAACAGTGTAAAACGCAGCAATATGTAAAGACACAATGAACGATAAAATGAACAATATAATATACAATAATGTACAATCTAAAATATATGTACATAATATGGATTCATAGTTATAAGTATAAAGATGAGTGTTAGCAATTTCTGTTACTAGAAATGTATGTATGAAAATATGTATGTGTGTATATTTAATCTCCACTGGCTCTCACTCAGTGACTCTCCTCACTTGATCTACCTGTTGGAGCTAACATGGATGGACGCCAAACTCATCCTGCAGATCATGTGTGAGCTCAATGTGCTTCCACTGGCTCTCCAGATCACCAACATTGCTGGCAACGTCATGGTAAGATCACTTCTTTCAAGCCAGCCTTTGTCTCCTGTCCCAGCAAATGGTCTAAAGTCATTGTCGCCTTCTCCTTTATCTGGTCCGGAGTATGGAGCCACAGCGGATCGACCGCCTCCGTTTCCTTCTATCCTCTGCATCTTCCTCTCTCACACCAACTGCCTGCATGTCCTCTCTCACCCCACCCACAAACCTCCTACTCAGTCTTCTTGCTCTTCTCTCCCTGCCAACATCCTTAGGATCCTCCCCAGCAACATATTCAGTACCTCCTCAGCACAGGTCCAAACCAATGCAATCTTGCCTCTCTGACTTTTGCCTCTCTGACATTTCCTCCAAAAGCTGTCCCTCTGATAAACTCATTCTTGATCCTGTCCATTCCTTGTCACCACCAGTGCAAATCTGATCATTTTCAACTCTGGTGTCTCTACTGTTTTGTACACCTTCCTTTGTCACAAATCAATCTTGCCACTTTTCTCTACCCATTCAGCAATTGCTCTAAAGTCTGCTAATACCTAAAATATATTAGATCTTTTTTGTAGAGATAAATTCAGCTTGCCATTTGTTATTTTTGTGCTTTACTTCTCAGTCCCGTACATTGATGGGTGGACGTGCCGAGAGGAATGAATACCTGCTGCTCCATGCTTTCCATGACAAGAACTACATAGTTCCGGACAAGCAGTTTTTCAAGAAACCTCAGCAAGACCCTGTAGGAACCCATTCTCGTCTTTATATATGTATATACACACAAGTTAAGTGAATATCTTGTATAAGTTGCACCTGACAAGGCATGGGATAAATTGTTAACAACTTTAACAAGGACCAGTGTGGGGAGCAAACGCTAGCCTGTCTGGTCTGTTTTCACAGAAGCTATGATAGATGGGTTTCTAACCACATGGTGCAACACACTATGCTGCATATCAGACTATGTAGCTGCAGAGCTTTCAGAGTACCCATCTCCAGATGTGCCTACAGTGGGCATGTGAACAGGAGAACTGGACAACAGAACAGTAAAAGAATGTGACCTGGACAGAAGATTCTTGTTTTCTTTTTATATCATGTGTACAGCCAGCTGCATGCGTCACACCATATCCTTGGGAAAGAGAAGCCGACAGGATGCTCTATGGCACTCCAGTCCTGGAGGGCTGTGGCCCCACAGGTTTTGTTGATTTTCCCAGCTCAAACACCTGGTTCACCTTTCCAGTTAATTGTCAGGATTAGTGAATGTATTTCCGGAGGAGAACCATCAACCTGTGCTGGACACGGCCCTCTAGGACCGGAGTTTGACACCCTTGCTCTACGGGAAGAGAGCAATCCATTTGTGGCAGTATGATGCTCTGATGCTCAGTGTTCTGTATTCCCTAATGGTAGTGGTCTTTTTCAGCTGTGCACAGGGGTCAGTATTTAAACTAACTGGTCTGTGGTGTACGTAGTCCCAGTTTCAACCAGTTGTGAAGCTCTGTATGTTCAACATTGACCTTTTCAGCAATTTGTTGCTTGTTTGTGGGATTTTACCAGACAAGGACAGTAGGGTTAGCCTTCCATCCCCACACACATCAGTGAGCATTGGGCATCTATGATTCTGTCACTGGTTTACAGGTGGTCTTTCCTTGCTCCACTTTTGGTAGGTAGTAAAAAGTGCGTACTGGGAACACACCACAGCCTGAGGTTGTTAGAAATTCGCTGATAGCGTCTAGCCATCACTATTGTCAGATCTTCATGCTTGCCCAGTTTTCTTGCTTGCAACACAAGAACTCAGTATTCACTTGCTTCCAAATATGTAACACCACTTGATGGGTGCCATTGTAATTGTCAGTGTTATTCACCTGTCTGTTATGTCTGTTAAATACATATGCATGTATGTATATTTATATCCATGTTTGAGTGTGAGTTTTTTATTTATTTATATATATAAATATAAATAAAAAATCAGTTATTCTAACCCTGTCTGTACTGATATTTTAGGGTGAGGGTGAGGATGGGGACACGACTAAAAGCAAGTCTGGTAAAGTAAGGAAGAAGGCAGCCTATGCAGGAGGTCTGGTGTTGGACCCCAAAGTTGGTAGGTGTTCAGCTGGCACTGACTGTTGTGTTTGTGTGTATGCATGCATATTTTAATTCTCTTTTCCCTCTAGGTTTCTATGACAAATTCATTCTGCTGCTGGACTTCAACAGCCTGTACCCCTCCATTATCCAAGAGTTCAACATCTGTTTCACTACGGTTCAGAGAGAGGCACCTGGCTCTCGCAAAAACACTGAGGTGTGTGTGTGTGTGTGTGTGTGTGTGTGTCTGTCTGTCTGTCTGTCTGTCTGTCTGTCTGTCTGTCTGTCTGTCTG
>JBBJLR010000001.1:9813242-9823417 GCA_037577145.1 Brachypetersius gabonensis | reverse complement strand
CTCACGCATTGACGTCATCAACTGTGATCGGTTCCTAAGATCGGCCAAGTTTAACGAGTGCCGATCGAGTCATAAAACGTGATTATCGGCCAATACCGATCTTTGGCCGATCGATCAGAGCATCACTAGTATTTAGGTTAATGTATTAGTGTAAATAAAGTTAATGACTTATTAGTCATTCGTCAATATTAGTCTCGGCAATACTGTTATTGCAGCAAGTTTCAATATTCAAATGAGGCTAACCATTCAGTGTTTCTGACCAATCACAACTCCAGGTGTTCTGATGAATTGAGGTCTTTGTGTAATCCAACAAAAGTTTCATTTTTAACCAAGGGGTTAAATCGGTGCATAAATGGGCTGCGATGAACTACATGTATTTAGAGGTGTTGATTTTGCGGTTTGAATACAGGCTGTTCTTGTAGTTTTTTAAAAAAAATTTTTACATATGGACTGTATGGATGCTGAATGTAAATGTACCAGATGAAACATTATTTCTGACCTTTAAGCTTTTTTAAGTCCAGAAAAGTGACACGCCCTTTAATGTTGTGAAAGGAATCTCAATTGCAATATAGAGCACTAAAATCACAATACCGGTATTTGGTCCATGTTGTGCCGCTCTATTACAGCTCTATTGCTCTTCTGTTTGGTTTAGAAGTGCTGAATTGTCTGAGCTATAAGGTTAAAAAGTTAAAGATCATGTCATCTGGAATAGTCAAAAGCAGCAGCCGTGTGTGTGTTCTGCTTCTCTCTGATATGGCTTGACCCTGGAATGAATGTGTGTACATTTCTTCCTGCAGATGGCAGCAGTTCCCGGGCCTGTGGTGCTGGGGGCTTTGGGGCCGCTGGTTAATCCCTGTAGCCTCACAGTCAACACTTATTTATTTACTCACTTATTCACTTAGCCAAATTACTCAGGGGGATGTCAGCTGTTTTTCCATGCTCTAATAGTGTTCAGTGTGTCACCTGGGAAGATTAAATGGATATTCAGCTGCCACCTCTTAATGATTTGATGATCTCAGCTGCCTGATACAAATCAAATAGCTTTGTTTTGTTTTGTTTTTGACTTTAATTCTCATTTTATTTTTTGCAACGTCCCATTTGTGTTATTTTCCAGTTGATAATGTACTCATCCCTCACATTATTGATATTCTTGCTCATTTCTGTCCTTGTCAAATCCACCAAATCGTAGCACGTTTTTTGTCTTTGTACTTTGATGCTCTCAGACAGGCAGGGTTTGAGTACTTACTCTCATTGATGTATTCAGGTGTTGGAAGGGGGGTGTGAAACATGATATTATTGAGAATACCCCCCCACACTTGCTGGTGCACAGTGCACATTATGATGGAATGTCATGGGAATTTTTTACTTACATTTTTTTTTTAACTTAAATAAGGTTTTTAATTATTAAAGCATTTCTTTCACTGTTAACTTCTCATTTACCTTCTGCTCCAACACATTAAAACCTTCTGGAGCTTTTCTAAACATGAAAGGTATACAGGCCAGAGTTTTAAGGCTGCTCATCTCTTAGGAGTGTTACTGTTGAGTAGGACATAGTAGAATTGATCATTTGCCAGGTCTGGTAAGATTATAACTAGGCTTGGTTCTGTTGTCCAAGTCTTAAGATTTGTATATTGTCTGATCTGTGCTTGTGTGTATGTGTGTGTGTGTGTGTGTGTGTGTGTGCGCACGCTTGCGTCCGTGTCCACCAGGGCTGGATCCAGGGCAGTTCCGGGCCCAACAGCGGCAGCAGCGGGAAGAAGAGGCTGATGGTCTTCTGGGTGTCCCGGCACAGCTCACCGATGATGAACGTTACCGTGACTGTGAGAGGTTCTCCTTCTCCTGCCCTGATTGTGGCACTGAGAACATCTATGATGGTGTCTTCGAGGGAGCAGTAAGTAGAGCTATCCCTCATATTGGTTTATTAACGATCGATAGTCGAATTATTTAATGTTCCAATAACCTGTAACATGGGACTATTATTATAGTAAGCAGGTATCATTTTAGATCAGGAATGCAGTTTGGTCAGGACGTTCAATTTTTAATATCTTCTTAAACCCCAGCATCTCACGTCACTAGCAACAAATCACTAGTAAACATCAGTTTGACTTGGTAAACTTCCTCATTCTCTCTGTTCCACCTAAAATCATCATCATCTTATAGATGAATGCAGGTTTATTTTTATCAGAGGGCTTTTCCTGTAGCGCCGGTAAACCTGTAAACAGATACACACATGCCTGTCTTCAACAACCATGTAAACATGTTAGCTGCGGCATTTGAGCTGCGTTTCTCACTATTCAGCCTCATCTCATTTGTCTACAAGTTAAATATCATGTAATGACAAGTAACAATAAATTTTCAGCGCGCAGGTGATTATTACCTCAAAGTGGCAGTGACCAGCCCATTAATGTGTAATGGCTGCTCTTTTATTTTTAGCTGCTTGGCAGTGGGTTTGGTTGGCATAGCCGCTTAGTCATGTCCCGAAGCTTATGGGACACCCGCTTTATTCCATGTCGAGGTCAGGGGAGTGAAGGAGTGGCGTGTTATCTGCCTCTAATTAAGAGTTGCGCACACAGGCTTCTCTCGTCTTTCTGAAGCTCTTAAAAAAAAAAAATGACACGCACTCCCTGTTTGCCCAGAGCTCTGTCCTCCCAGTTGTTTGACAACTTACACTTCCCAGAATCCCTCCGCCAGGACTGCTAGGCATTCACTCAGTCACACATGCTGACATATTATAAATACTAGTGATGGGCTGATCCGTGTTTTTCCAGTTCCGACCTGATTCCGATGCATGACTGTTGATACCAAAACCGACTATTTTTGTTGAAATTTTGCTGTTTGTTAGTAAGGTTGCATCACAAATAAATTCCTTTGGATTGCTTTTAAATTCAAAGTTATTGTGTATATTTTCACTGTTCTAATAAGTGCTTAGTGGTTTATTTATTCTATGTCACACTTCACAAAAACGTAGCAGCAACAGCTGTAAAATTTTGTAAATATAAACCAACAATCTTGGCTGAATCATCTAAATAGTTCAAGTATTATGTCCATTTTAGCAGCAACAACTATGTAAAAAATGAAGTGCAAAGCTAATACATTTTAAATAACTTGAATTCAGAGACACGACACGGGCAGAGTGTAATCTAACCGCTTCTGTATTGAAGGCGGACCGGCTGAGTTACGAGAGGCCCAACTTTAGCTTCGTCGTGTTGTGAGAGAGGGAGAGGCAAAAACAAAACACACAAAATAGCCCTTGCAAAAACCCCAAAGAGGTCTTGAGGGAGAACTAAGAGTCTTCTCTGAGCTTTTGAGTTGTCTGCTGCCTCGTGTCTTTTCCCCTGTTTGCTAGCATAAACTCCAGGTACTCTTTGTCATGAAATATCTGCAGGTGCTTGATTAAATTTGTTGCATTGTACGATGCAACCGTGCCTCCACCCCTCAGTACGCTGACTTTACACACATTGCAGGTAGCCGCCTTGCTTTTCGGCGTCTCCAAACAAGCAACATTTTGTTCAAAAATAACGGCTAATGTTATTCGCTCGCTCAGTTTGAAGTTGCCATGGGTTCATTGTATGGAATAAGGAGCAGTGAGGCACCTTGTATTACACAGCGTCGAGTTTAAGGTCCAGGGCAAGCTGCGAACTGGAGTATATAGATCAGGCCTGCCTGACTAATGGACTTATGGCTATATCAGACCCGATATCGGATTGGCCCATCTCTAATAAATAAATACCAATATCATAAATAGTCAGTCTCTCCTGCATTATAATAAAAATCTACATTAGTGAAAACTACAGCCTTAGACTGGCTTAACTTGGAAAAAATCATGCACACAGTTACTTGCCTATGAGAGTGCTGGTTGTGTGAAACACAATTTGATTGCAAACTGTTTGCGTAACACAGAAGCTCAATTACTTTGTGAGTTTCATCACTATTTCAATTTTCCAAAGGAAAGATGAGTTGAAACAGACACAAAGAAAGAGCTAATAGTTCTTTTTACAATTTTTTTTACATTCAGCCCTTTACATACGGTGCTACACTGTATCCAGTTAACCCAGAAAAGAGCAGTTGTTCTGTGTGTTTTGAATATATATGATAGCTGAATGATTTGTGGAAAATAGCTAATTGTATTTCTTCTGATCAAGAGTGGGATTGGGATTTAAATTATTATTTTCTGTAAAACACTGAAAGTCGTGTGCCAAACTGCCGGTGGTTCATGGGCTCTGTTTTATAAGATAAAATGTTCTCATTTCAAACATTTTCAGACAATGGTTAGTAATGTGGGTTATACACAGATTAAAACCACTGACAGGTGAAGTGAATAACACTAATTGTCTCATTACAATGGCACCTGTCAAATGGTGGGATATATGGGGCAGCAAGTGAACAGTTGCCTCTTGGCTTAATGTGTTGGAAGCAGAAAAATGGTGAATGTAAGGATCTGAGAGGCATTGCCTAGGGCCACATTGGCTTGATGGCTAAAGGCGCGTTAACAGCAAATACGCAACATTATTACATTATTACAAGATTCCTTTATCAATTGATATCAGTAATGTAAAATATAAGCAGCAGTTATTATATTATTAAGTTGTTTTACCAAGTTATGACAGTCGCAACTGTTGCGGTTTCAGTCGAGTGATCAACATGAGACTTTACATTATGCAACGTAAATGGGTTTTAGTTTCAAGCAAGTATGATATTCCCTCCCGCACACACACAACCCCACGCGCAGCTAACCAAGCCTCACTGATAAGACTGTGAGATAATTAAGAATGCCGTATTACTGAGCATCAGTGTGGGGAGATGAAAGTAAGAATGGAGGGGAAAGCCTTGACTTGCAGACGGCGGTCCAGGGCTGCAGAGAGCTCTCTTATCAGAGGCAGCCGCGCAGAGAGCAGGGAGGAGAGCAGGAATGCAAACACACTAGCTGTCTGGAACCGGCCACAGAGAGAGGAAAGAGTATTTGCATAGAAGCACTGTTCCCTTCAAAGTGCTATTCAATGATAGAAGTAAACATCATAAATAGGCTAATGGCTTACAGTAACTACCGGTGATCTGAACAGAGGGCGACTGGACACTTCTGCCAGTCATAAAGTGGAGCGCTGTGTGTGTGAGGGAGTGTTTGTGGGAGAGCGAAAGTTAGTGCGCTGACGCATTAACGCCCTCGTTCCAGCCGTGGTCCGGCCTGTTTGAGATATGTTGGTAATGACTGCTGCAGAAAGCACCGGTAGAGACCGTAGGTCCTGTGGAGTGAAGGGATATGGAGGTGCACTGTTTAATCACAGTTGGTTTCTTTATCCATCAATGGGAGCACTGAGTGCTTTTACGTCCCGAATACATTGCTAAGGCCTTTAGATCAGACGAGCAACACGCAGGGCTTTTCTTCTGCTGTCATCCAAAGCAGTGGCTAAAAGGTTAATGGCAAAACACATTTGCTCTTTTCTTTTTTCTTTTTTTGTTTTTTTCTGTTTTCTTTTTTCCTCGTCCTGTATACCCCAGGGTTTTTCTGGGAATTGGACTGTGCGAAGTTCAAATGTGCAGTTTGTTGGGTCTACCAGCCGAAATCAGGCCCGATTTATTAAATGATTTATTTGCTGTGTTATAAGGCCATTTAATGCGGAAAGCTCACATTGCTTGCACTTTTGATAACAATTTGTAGTGTGTTCCAAAATTTACTGATCACTTCCCGGTCTGTATTAGGGTCATTACAACAGAAAAAATAGATTTTTTTTTTATAAGTAGGACTGGGGGTGGGGGGTAGATGATATTATCCAATCATATGATGAATTACGTTGTATGTATCATCAGTACTTAAAGAACACCAACCAAATTTGTGTTTTATTACTAAGTGAGTATAATAAATCCTGTTGGATTTAGTGCAGTGCAGTATGAGGAAACATTGAAGAAAACATCACCTATAAAGGTACTTTGATGGTGGTTTTTAAATGTGGAACTGTTTTGTTCTTTGTCCATTATATCCTCAAAATTTCATAGAGTTTGAGTTTGCTTTTTTGTCCATTCCTAATTACAAAAAATGACACAGTGAAAGATTTATTTTAAGCAATAAAGAGAATGTAGAAAACAGTTTAATATATAAAAGAATTAGAATTGATTTTGGCACATAATCTACACAAGTGAACATCAGGAAATTAATAATAAAGCATATGGGACCTCTTTAAAAGTTCAATTGTAGTTTTAATTGTTCATTAAATTCAAATACTTTGATGCCCTAGCATGCCTTAAAATGAAAATGACAGATGTAGATTCGCGCTAAACATGTGATTGTGGGTTGTTGGGGTTTTTTTCAGGGGAGTGTTACAGAACCCAGTTTGAAGCGCTGCTGTCACCTCCCTTGTAATGGATCCCCCCTGGAACATCACGTCCAAATCAGCAACAAACTGCTGCTGGACATCCGACGACACGTCCGCAAGTACTACAGTGTGAGTATGAACCCTGTGTCCTGCTCATTTTAGTGGCATTCACAGCATTTCTGTTCCAGCAGGTTAAAGTGGGAAAATGCAGTCCAGCCACTGTGAAGGCCAAACACTGTTGTGAGATTAAACCGATATGAATATTACGCTATAAAAGTGATGTCCAGACCTCCTCTTGTCAGTGTTCCTACTGTTTTCAGGTTAAATTTACCCTTTAGCTTTCAGTTCTCTTGAATGAAGATTAACTTGGTATAATGAGGTTTTATTATGTTTACATTTGAACTCCTCAGAACTTGCCTGTTCCATCTACTCAGGATACACACAACAAACAGAAAAAATGCATACTGCTCTTAACAAGATCCCTGATGGCTTTATAAGTTGGTGAATAAACAGTGTCAGAGATAGGGTTAGAACCAGGATTAAGTTTGTTTTGGATTGAGGTTAAGTTTAATGTTAAATTTGGGAATGAATGAAAAATGAATTTGAATGAAGGTTAAATGCAAGATACAAATCTACAAAGCATATAAAATATCAGCAAAGATAGTGCTTACAAATTGCAGCCTATAGAGGTACCAGTATTGTAAAGGTCGTGATTGTGATGCCGATTTAACCAACAATATATTGTGTAGCCTTGGTGTAATATGTAGAAAGGGTGCTGTTTGCTTCCTTGTGCTGCCTGGTGTGTGGAATAGCTGAAATGGTTAGTGTTTTGTTAGGATTGTTAAGTGCGAGTGTTGCTGAATTATCCGCTGTCTTTGAGAAACAGTGGAGTGTGACTCAGACGCTGTGGTGGAGACTTTGTTCCTGACCACTCTGTGAGGACTTAACGCAGGTTAATTTGAGCTCACCTCACACATGCTGTTTGTTTATTGCGGTCCTTTATTGAATTTCAGATGCGGCCTTGCGCCTCCGAGTATTCCTCCAAACAGCTGCCCCTCCCGCTGCGCTACAAATGGGTTTAATTTTTTTTTTCCTTTCCCACTTCCACTCCGCTTTTAAGCTGTGGCTGTTATGTGGATTCTGGCTGTGTGACAAATGTTCAGATACCGGACCAATGTAAAGAGCTCCGATATGTTTGTGTCTAATTCTCCCCCCGTGGAAAGTTTGACTGACAGGGTTAATCACACTCTGCTGTGTTGAGTGGTGTGCCCCAGCTCGGATCAGTGACGGTATACTGGGTTTGGACATCTGCTAAGGCTGGATGATGCAGCGCTGCGTGTGGTATTTTGGTTTGAAGTTAAAATATTGTCATGCATTTCAAATTTTATCTGTCTCTTGTTACCCAGCCATTTGTTGTGAAATGGTCAGTGCAGTTGCAAGCCTGTGTTACAAATTACGTACTGTGTTAAAAACATCAGAATATTATAGCAGATAGCAGGGAATTGAAATGGGAAATGGGTATGAGAATAGGTAAACCAAGTACTTGAAATGTAAATACTAGAAAAATGCTACTCGAAAGTCACAAAGTCACTGTGGACCACTTGTTTTTGCACGTAAAACAATGTGAAATGGTTGGTTGTCGAAATGGTATCTCTCTTTTAAATCCTATAGAGATTTTAAAAAACTGTGTCTTTCCCAAAGTTTTGTCATGCTGTGCCTTTAGACCTCTGCTTCCATGTGCTCTGACAATTGCCCTGTAATGAACCACATTAAATGCAGAGCTTTTTTATTGTTTGCATATTTTTCATGTGACTGTATGTATGTATGATGTTCCTCGAGCACCCGCATATAGTGAAAAACCCCAATGTTGTAATGTGGTAAAAATCAATGCCTACAAATGCCTATTTTATAGTATAAACCCTAAATATGCCTCCGAATATACCCCTAAAACACTTTTATTTAATTTTATACTCTGCTTGATACATTAACCCTAAAGAAAATGTAAAGCTTACCCCGTATTCATTCTGTACAGGTTATACTGAGCTGCTGTCTGCCACAGTGCTAGAATGTAAAATACCGACGTTAGCCCTGTTTAGACTGTACTGTAATTCATCCACATGCGTTTTCTTTGGTATGTGCTGGCATTTTCTTTGGTATAAGCAGGTAAATACAGTAATAAATGAATGGTTGACTGTAATAAAAATACAGGGCTTTAAGAAGAACAAAACGAAAAACACAAGAACAGTCGAGCCGTGGAAATTCTGGTTTGCATTTTCGGATTGGCTGCTTGTAAACCTCCTGCCTCGGAGTGCTCTGTCTGCCCTGCTAACCACTGCACCCAAACATAAACAACCAGAATGAGGTTGAGGGGGCGTGGTGGACGATGTCTGGACCAAACAAAAGCAAAAATGCACATGAACAATTGTCTGTGTGAGATATGTATATTATTTGAAAATGTCTCTTTACATTGTTTGAAAATTTCATGATGAGCACATCCATAGCAGTAGTCCAAATCTACTTGAGGATTGGGAAGTTCTTGATGTAATAACACATACTACAATTGAAAGTGTTTTATTTTATTCTGTTGAGTTGTTTCCATTTTTGAGATCCGATTGGCATAAGGGAATTGTGAAGTGATGTCTAGGTCTTGTTGCTGGAGTTTTTCAGGCGGTTCAGGAATGCCGGCTGGATTGTGGAATGCTGAGCGACACTTTGGTTCAGAGAGGCTGATTAAGGCTTTATGAATGTTCCATTAGCAGTCATCATCTCCGAGCCCAGGCTGCAGCAGCAGAGAGTGAACAAGAGAGAGAGAGTGTGAGGGAGCAAGGGCTGTTGAGGGAGGGTGTTCTCCCACCGTGCTGTGCAGAAATCAATTAGTTGTGTGAATGTAGCCACCTCCCTCAGTGGGCCCTGTGCCTGTGGCCCCCATTGTCAGTAAGTGTAAAACAGCTGCTGGCTGTGAATGCTAACACCCCTGTCAGCTCAGGGCTCAGACTCAGCGGACACGGCCCTGCCGTCCCCTCCCACACTGGTAGCAATGAAGAGGGGTAATATTGTGTAATTAAGGATTCCTTTCAGCTGAGGGGAGAGCTCAAATAGAGCTGTTTGTTCGCGGAGATGGAGAGAGAGAAAGCTAGGCTGTGTAATGGAGTGAGGGGGGACTTGGGGGCTTACATGGTTACAGATTGGAAGTCTGCGCTGTTTGTTGAGTTTAGTCGCAGAACACCAGCGAGACATTAATCACCGACAAAATTACTGCCACATCCACCTTTAGCCCACCACCATTATCAATAAAGCAGACCCTTTGGAGACAAAGCAAATACACGCTCCTTTCCTACCCCCCACCCACCCCACCAGCTCTTCTTTGCTTGTCATCCCTTCCCTGACTCCTGGCGTCTTCTGCAAAATGAGAGTGCAGCACAGACTCGTATTTACCCCCATTCTAATGTGGGTTGCCATGGCATTTAACAAATTATTGCAATTATGTTTGTCGCACGGGTCGCCCCTGGTAACTGGCTGGGGATAAGGAACAAATAAATAAATAAATTTAAAAAAAGAAAAAAGGTAGGGGTAGGGGGTGATAATCCTGTTTTGAACAAAAGGTCAAATTGCTGAATAGAAAAGGCTTGATTAAGGCGAAGATGTACAAAGTGGACGCTTTTTTGCCCATTCAGCTTCTCTGTGGTGCCTTAGCTGAGGCGTCTAAGTACATCTGTTGATTACTGAAGTACAAAGCCCGAGCAAAGCTGTTGTCTCAGGGTCTTTTACACTGATGCCTGTAATCGCAGGCGTGTCTGTCTCTGTCCGTCTGTGTCACTTTACATTTTCGACACACAGTGAAGATATGTATTTATATTTTATTTATTT
>JBBJLR010000001.1:9792091-9812684 GCA_037577145.1 Brachypetersius gabonensis | reverse complement strand
TATATACATACATACACACACACACACACACACACACAAAACATGTGTATGTATAGGTATTTGTGTGTGTATACATAGTTGTGTATACATATATGCGTATGTGTGTATAAGTATAGCACGCATGTGTGTGTACTATACATTTGTGTATATCTATATAATATATGTATACATACATATGTATGCTTGTACATATGTTTGTGTGTGGGTGTATGTAACACACATATGTATCTAATATACATTTTATTTATGTATATTCATTCCTTGGTGTTTTGAATTCCTCTGTAGCAGCTGAAACAGTAATCCTGGCATAAAAAAGGAGGAGTAAATATATTAGTAGAGGTTTGTAATCGAGAAAGAGAGAGAAGCAGAAAGCAGAAGCTTTTTTTTTCTTATTTTTTTTCCCTGCCAGTGACTTGCTCTGATCCATGGACCTCGGGCTTTGCCCAGTGTTTGGTTAAATTATGTGGAACTCATTTGACGTCTGCAGAAGTGGCTGTATTCACTGTGTCAGGTATCGACTGGTATAATTATGCAATTATGAGGCTTTATCCTGCCTCTCTCACTTGAAGCCAGCTCTTAGTGTTTCAATTAGATGTTTTTTTTTCTCTCTGCTGCTCCCTGATTTTTTGGTTTTCTTTTTTTCCCCCTCTGCTGCTTCTTTCTCCGTTACACAGGTTTCTAAAGGACGCTAAATGGAAAACGAACACCGGTTTTCATTTGTTTGTACGTTTATGACACTGTTCGCGATACTGATGTTAGTTTTGGTGTCTCTTATTTCATTTATTTCTTTCCTTTCTTTCATCAGCCGCTTGAATCGATGGCATGTTGCACGCACCTAATTTCACCTTGGAGGTTGATTTCCGCATGGCGATTGTTGATTTCTCTTTGTTTAATGGCTGTCCTCAGACGTCACATATGTTTGTTACATGGCACCTAACTGCTCTAACAGCACTAATTTGAAATGAAGATTTGTGGGTCAGTGAACAAGTGCAATGGAGCAACAGGGCATTTGAGTAATTTCCCTCTTACTCCTTTTTCTATACCAGCCCTTCAGTAGCAATTCAGAATTCAGGACAATGGGTAAAGTCTACACTTCAAATACAGCTTACGCACAGTGTGCATGTGTGTGGGGTTCCTCACATAGTCATTGTGGGTAAAGCCCTGCTCTGTTTCATGTTTGTGTCGCTGTAGATGACCTGCATTGTTGTTGAGTGCCAGTGGTGGGTGATATGATGTCATTATTAAGATAATTAATGGCACAATGTGCTTCTGAAAAGAGCTGGGCAATCTGGTGTTAGTTGTCAAGAAAATTATGCCAAAATTCGCTTTTCTTGGCATATTCTTACTGCTTACTATAATATAATGAAATCAAACACCAAGGAACATTGAAGTACTCAGAAATGTAATTATTACTAAACAGTTGTAAGTAGTTAATACGTGCTACTAAGTAGTTACTACTAGTACCCTCGGTTTTCACTCCTAATGAGTGATATCACAGTCAAACTGATGATACTGTCACCAAGTGTGAATTTTCATGGCAAGAATGCACCTTGTGCCGTCTCTCTCCTCTGGTCCATGGGAACTGTTCTGTTGGTTTAGTCTTGGGCCTCCTGGAGCACAAAAGGGCCTTAGGGCAAACAGAGGGGTGATAACAGCGTCGCTCTCCTCGAAATGAAAACCAAACAGCTCACATATGTCAGGATTCAATTACACTCTCTGTGCCCCCCACCGCACCCAAACAGCTCCAAGACGCACTGCTAATTATCCAAATAACATCGGCCCACCTCACAAAATGCCAGCCATATGAGATTAATTGAAAAATTCAAACGGACTGTTTATTCTGATAATGTTCTGAGGAATGAACAATGCCGGTGTTCGACGTGTGTGTGTTTGACAGCACAGGTGAGCGATAAGGCCCATCTCTGGCTCTAACAAGGCCCGAATGCAAGACCGATAAGCTCGAAAGTGACCCTCCAGAATTAATCAGAACTCAGGAAATGGGAGCAAATTAGCCGTTGTGGATGGGGAAAGAACAGGAAGCGCTTTCGTTTTGTCTACCGGCCTTATCATACTCATTTCTTCTGTCTCTCCTCGCTGCTTTCTGCTTTGTGTGTGTATCTACGGTAATGAAGGTTAGTGACGTCACCTTTTGTTTCCTTTCCTATGTCGTTGATATCTGCATAATTGTCACTGGGAATATTTTTACGGCGACGAATCCGGCATCTGCTGTGCAACTGGAAAGCACACAGCCGCTTAGCAGCACACACACTACAGTCCTGTTGCTTTAAGTGAGAAACTCCTGCTTTCAGGCACTTAAGAAGCATGTAAATGTGCGAGTGCGTCAGGAGGCCTCGGACTGAAGGTGGTGAATCAACTGCATCTGTTTTAGAATGCTTGGGTTTTTTTGGTTCTCATTAATTAAGAGTTGCATTCGTTGAATCGTGTTAAAACTTTAGGTTTAATTCTGCACTGAACTGGTTCCTTAAGGAAGCTCTATCAGAGCGAGGTCAGAGATTTGCACCCTTTCAGGTTTACACATCTATGGCTAGAGTCAACCCCTCTGGTGGTTGACAAACTTTTCTACTAACTTTTATGTTGGTTTTTCAGCTCAAACAATCCAGTCACTATGAAAAGGACAGTGAATCACTTGTTCTGATGTGCCATCTTTTTCCTTTCTCTCCCTCTGTTTGATGCTCTGAGCTTGCAGCATTGAGATTTAAAAGGCTTTTACCATTCCACTTGGGCTTTTGTTGTCTTGAACCTTGTTGGAAAGTAAAAAAAAAAAGTTTCCTTCATTGTATATTTTGTGGTTCTTACAAAATGCTCACAAAGTGTAAAGGGTGAATGTTTTCTGGAAAGAACATTTATAAAAATAGGATTAGATGGTTTTCTTATGCAGCAATTCATCTCAACTTAATCCTTTTTTTTTTTTCAACTTCCTCCGCCGCGGCTCCATCGCTGTGGCCACAGAGAGGCAGGGAGGGCGACGTGCTGCTAATGCTGTGGGGGACAGGTGCGAGGGTGAGCGCTTTATTTGGGGTGAGAGGTGAGAGGGGGCTCTGTCATTAGCAGGGCATTACCCACATTAGCCCTGGCCCCTGCTCTAATGACAGGGGAAGAGGCAGGCAGGGCCAGTGGGGGGCGGCTGCACCTGTCCCAGGCCCCACACGGCCCCACGCGGCACTGGCAAAGGAAAGCCAGGGGCAATACATGTCGCTGATGATCCACACTCAGCTCCCAAGGGGGGGATTGATGTGAAAATTTGACAGAATTATTCATTTCTCCTAACTGCACTTAAATGCTCTCCCTTTTTTTTCCTTCTCTCTCTCAGGGTTGGCTGCTGTGTGAGGATCAAGCCTGTCAGAACCGCACACGTCGGCTGCCCGTGGCATTCTCCCGTTCGGGCCCTATGTGTCCACTCTGCTGCAAGTCCACTCTCAAGCCGGAGGTATGTCTCTATCCCAGCTCGATGACACCAGCACACGTTTGACCAGCTGATGGCGCTGTGGAGCCAGTGAAAGCCTTGCTTGCTGAGGGAGCTCACTGTGATGAAAGGTCTAAACCTCTTCTCAGACCTTAGCCCACTTTTTCCTCCCACTCATCCTTTTTTTTTTTTTTCCCTCTGGGCCATTTAGCTGAGACCTGTTTTCTGGTCTGTGGCCTAGAACAATGCTCTTTCTCTAATAAGCAATTTGATATGAAGGAGCGCTGTACTAAACTCCAGCACAGCTTTGGACTTGGCCCTCTTTCGTCTGGCACAGAGACTGCGCGTGCGCGCGTGCGTGCGTGCGTGTGTGTGTGAGGGAGAAAGAGAGAGATTTAAGGGATGGTTTTCAAATCTTCTCTTTTCACACCCACTTAATCCTGGGATCACTTGTGGAGGGTGTGCCTCAAGTCAAAAACTTTGACCAACACAGACAGACTTCTGCTCTTTTTCCGTTTATGCCCTTGTGTGCCCCCTTCTACTCTGTGCCTGCATCTTTCTCTCTCTCTCTCTCTCTCTCTCTCTCTCTCTCTCTCTCTCTCTCTCTCTCGTTTTTGTTGTTTTTGTCCAGTCCCCCCCTCCCATAACCCCCCACCCCCATTTACCCCCTCCCTCCCTCCAGCTGCTGATTTCTGCGTCTGGTTCTGTGGCGACAGGTTGAAACCCAAAAGGACAATTTCTCTTGTCACCATAGCCACTTAGGCGTCCCCTTCTCTGCCTGGTGAGATGGCAGTTTAAACTGCTGGCTGAATAAAACATTAACTTCCTCACCCCTTTTCCCCGTCCTTCTGTCGCTCCGAGCTTTGCCGCTCGCCTGTCAGCGATGCGCCTCGTCTCTCGTCTCCACGGACACAGAGACATCGACCACCATTGTATCCAGATTAAATGGAAGCGTAATGGGCACCCTAGACTGATTGGCCAGTAATTTGGTGGAGTTATATACAGGTGCAATTTGTAATATTTTCAGTAAATTAAATTTTTTTTCTTCTTCTCTCTTTCTTGTGCTCTCTTTTTTTCTCCTTTTCTCTACCACTGCTCTTTTTCCCCCTCCCTTGCTTTCTTCCTCAATCACAATGTGTCTCTCTCTTTTGCCCTCTCTCTCGCTCGCTCTCTTTTTCCTCTCTCCCCACTCTTTCTCCTCTCTCTCTTTCTCTCTCTCGCTCACCCTCCCTCTCTCTCCGTTTTATTGATGTACGTTCAGGCACCCATTAGGGCTTCCTTTTTTCCCTCTAGTGGAAATTGCAGCATGTTAATTTTCACACAAATTACAGCAATAGCAGGTATCTCTATTTGATACATTATAACGGGAGCAATCAGGGATAATTGAGTGCCTTTCAGATGGAGACCGGCGCATTCACTTCAATTCAAAGCCAGTCCATTTATCGCCTAATCGCTCTTTAAACACTGAATTTCTGGGAACAAAAATTCTTGTCATAATTTTGCTTAAGTGTATTTGGAAATCACAGTCCTTTGAGCAAGGATAATTGAAATCAAATCCCTTTCAAGGGAGCTGACATTTCTACATTTCCCCCCAATTGAAATTAATTTCAAAAATTGAGCATGAATATCTTCAAATAGCAGGCAATTATACCTTTCAATGGGGAGAAATTATGCGCACAAAAAAGTGGAGACATCAACTGGCGCTTCAGTTAAATGTCTTTGTTTCCCACTGTGTTTGCCTTGTAAAGATTTACATATATTGACTCATTATGAAACCTTGTGATGCCGATCGCCTTCCTTTTTCAGCTCGGCCCATTAAAATTAACTCAAATTGGAGCGTTTTGTGTTAAGCCTCATCAAAACTGTTTGGCTTTTTTTTCCCCTGCTGCAGCTGCAGAGATCTGCATGAATAGGGAGAGGAGCCGTTTTCCTGTAGAACTGAAGCGGCACGTTTCTATAAGTTCTTACGTATAGCCGCTATACCGTTATTACCTCTTGACACCGTTTCTTCACTCCTTCTCCACATTTGTCCACAAAAGTCCACATTTGGCCTGAGCCATATGAAAAACTCATTGTGACATGCCAATTCTATTCAAGTCTGTACAATGAGTAACTGAAGGATGCTGTAATTGTGTATGTGGCATCGTAGGATCTTTTAACTGTGGTTTAGTGCCTTGTTGACATGTTTTTCTACTCCGAGTTTCGGTCCAAGGGTTTTGCGGATGGTTCGACGGCATGGCGAGGGGAAGTGCTTCGCCACCGCCATGGCTTTATCAGGGGGTGGGGGGCTGTTGGGAGGGGCGTCTCGGGGGAGAGGCAATTTCACAGCTGGTTTGCTCCTTAGTCACTCAGGCCGAAAATGCTGCAGATTTGTGGTGAAAATTGAAATGGTGTCAGTACAGGAACAAAGCACTGAGCCGAGCAAAGCCGCCAAGGGAGGTGTGTGTGTGTGCGCCCATGGATGGGGGAGAACGGGGCGGATGGGGGGGGAGCAAGAGTCTAAATTGAATAACGCCTGACGATACGCTTGCCACGCCTCTTTGACACCTGTCAGTGGAGCTGTGAAGTTGGTCCTGACCCCACCCCTACCATTGTGTGTTCTGGTGGGCTATGCTGCCGCTATACTGAATCCCATACTGGTCCAGGTAGACTGGCCAGCGCGATTTGAAATGCACACACATGTTTATTCAGTAGAAAGGGTTTGTGTGCTCGTGCCAAGCCGGCCGTGTGCTGGCGCTGGTTACGGCGGCTCCATTATGGCTGCATTGCTGAATCGACGGGCAGGGTTGTTGACCAGCTAGTGCATTATGGGTCAACAGCTGCTGGGCTCATCGGAAGCTGTGGAGGGCAATTAAAAGCTTGTCTGCTGAAGAGAGCCCCTCACTAAACTCCCTCCGCAGCACTCCCTCTCTCTCCCAGCGCCCACATTGCCTGGCTTCTATGGTGACTCGGAGAGACTGCGACCCAATAATGGCAATTAACATAAAAGTATAATGGCTAATCAAATTGACAGCCACTGTTGTTCATCAGCTCCACACACAATGCCTTATCAAAACAAACTATTATGAAGTAGGTAATTTCAGAGTTGATCTCTCTCTCTTCCTCACTCTCTCTCGCTCTCTCTCTCGCTCTGAGCACTTCTGGCAGGCAGACACGTGGCCAACGGCAATTAGAGCAGCATTTACAAACCAAACAGATTGTTTCCTGCTTTTGTGGAGCTGAAGGGGAGGGGGGTGATGCGGTGCCTAGTTTTGGCCAATCAGACAGATTTTACAGCTTATATGACTCTAAACTTGGGGCTTGCCTGAACGACAGTGTTTGCCTCTGTCTGTGACAGTGGAGAATATATGACAAACACTACCTGTCTCTCCAGCTGTAATTAACGCAGGTGATTCTCCAGCTTTCCCTGATTGAATTGCACCAATCTCATTACGCTCCAGCCTTTCATTTTCCCCAGAGAGAGGGAAAAAAACAGTACTAACCGATGTGAGGTAAACATCAGTGTGATTATAGCTAATTGTTTTTTTTTTCTCTCTCTTCTAACGTGAATGAGCGATTGAATAATCGACCACCACAGCGTCACTAAACAGTTTGAAGAGGATTTGCAAGTGTGAATTTGAGCTCGCACTGACTATGCAACACTTACTGTATTGACGGTATGGCTGTCACTGCACTTAAACACTATGTTCCTGGCTCAGAGTGTGACCGGTGTTTTTCCAGCAGGCGTCTTTTGTCGAAAGACTTTTGACACTTTGTTAGAATATGTGAAAAAAGCAGCAATGCATAACAATTTCTTTCCTGCTGTACGTATTGTGGCGCGTTCCTTTTTTTTGTATTGAGTTTTGACTTTGGCAGATCCATGATACAGCAGTTCTGTCACATTTTTTCTGATTGCTCCATGAATTATCTGGTATGTGTTTGTGTGTGCTCTTTTTGCAGTATTCTGAGAAGGCACTGTACAACCAGCTGAGTTTCTACAGGTTCATCTTTGACTGGGACTACGCCTTGACCAAGGTGGACGACAAACGTAAGAGCACACAGCGCACCTGCATTTCTTACACCAGCAGTACACAGGCATGCATCCATTTTTAACTCTGTCTAGAAGCATGCACGTTTGGGTGCACCGCACAGGTGCACACAGACACACACGCTTCATGCACATCTCACATGGCTCACACAGGCTGGAGGCGGTCAAGGGGTTGGGGGGGTTGGGTTAAGGATGTGCAGCTCCTCGAGTCGACAGCCCTAATTCAAGCGACGGATTCAATCACAGAGCGGTGCGGAATGCAAAGCGCTCCAATCAGTTTGCGGGAGAGGGAGAGAGAGAAAAGCCTCCTCTCAGGGCCGGCAGGCACTCAGTAATAGCGTTGGCTGTGTTGATTGAAAACAGTTTTTAGATTTTGGAAAATGATAGGGAGAGTAATTGGCGAGAAGGCGAAAGGATAGGCCTTCATAAATAATGGGACATGGAGCATATATTTCCAGCGGCCCAGTGGAGGATCCAGCCCCAGCGCGGCCGAAGCTAGCCGAGCCGCGGCTACTTACCCGCCAGCCTCTGTGATTGATGTCACTTGATTAAAAAGGACCTCTTGGAACAGACTTGTATATTTATTTATTTATTTCTACATGTGCCAATGAGGTCCGGAGCGAGAAGCGTAGATAAATATAATGTGTAATCAATAGATGACCACTCAGAACATGAAGCAAGCCGAGTGGGTCTGGAGGGGGGATGGGGGAGTAGGGGGGCCTAACATGATTATAGACTTGGCTTCTCTCTGGAATTTTTATTTCTCTACTTTTCGCTACTGTTGTTTCTTTGAGTAATTGTGGCCAATTTTCACAGTTCTGACAACTGCTCTGCTTGTCACTGCCACCTTTCCTCTAATTCCTCGAGGAGTGATTTTTGTTTATTCCTCTTCCCCTGATTTCCACCTGTTGAGATTAGATGTAAACATTTACAAGTTTGATTGTTGAGGCTGATGTCCAGACATTTTGGCTAGGTTTACTCACATCCTGCCAGTCTATGTCTTGCTCAATTAAATTGAATGCTGCATGCTTCTGTTCAGGTGTTTTGTAGAGTGTCTTTTTACTATTGTAACACTAATTTGGTTGCAGATTTGAAATGATGTAAATATCATGCAAAAAAGAAGTTTCAGTCCATTTGGTTTCAGTCCATTTGTAAAGACCTCTAAGTTTCCATTTTAAATACATCCAGATCGATGAAAAGAGCTGCAGATTCTGCAGATTTCCTCTATGGCTATTAAAAAACTGTAGAGGATGAAGGTTGAAGTAGTGATTTGTGTTCTATAGTATCGCAACTGTCTTGAAATTTCAAAGCAGTGATCCAATTGAGCAACATACAAAAAAATCGCTATAAACATGTAGGTGGTAACTAATATCTTTATTCATGAGAGTAAAACTGGTACTTGAAAGACCAAATAAAACATAAAGCTAGCTTTTGTGTCTAGTATAGAACTATTATTGTAATCTACACTGTTTATTTTTTATTATTCTGTTCAATCATAAACTATCAATAACGCTTCAGTGTATATCTATGATTCTCTTGGGCAGTTTTATCACGCACCCTCTCTTGTTGGTCTGGTTGGGATTAGCGGACTGCTCCTGGATGTACATCTTATACACAGCTCTAAAGTATAGCCTTTAAGTTGTCATCACCCCCCCCCCCCCCCCAACCTTGGCCCATCACTGTAATACTGTGCATTACTATATCACAAACCACAGGGCTTAGTGGGGTCTAGGGGTGAAATTACAGGGCTGGGTGGCTGGTACTGTCTTTACCTGGTTCAGGTCTTGATTAAGACCCCAGGTGTGCCTCTGCCATGTTGGGGGCACTGAGTCTTATGCTGAGTGTATTAGCTTGCACTACTCTTTGTTTCCAACATCTTTAAATGGCTGCCATGTCGACCATTGGAGATTTGCTTCATGTAATGACCCATATGTAATAAATGGTGGTTTTAGCAATGGGTTTAGATGGCGCACTTCCAGTCTACAGTCTGTATGAAACTGTAGCTCTTCTACCACTATCTTTGTTGGGTTTTAGTAAAGGATATACATGTAAAGCTAACTGGAGTTAGCTTACCAGAGGCTACAGACCTCTGGGTGCTGAACCCAGTGTGGCTCAGTTTAGTCTGTGCTTCAAGATTAGGCATTTTTTGATTTACTGATTGGAGTTGACATCTTCAAAAAATATGGCATAACTTCTGCACTTTCCGCTGCAGTTCTTGAGCCAGTAAACTGTTCAGGTTGGACAGGAACCCTAGCTTTTTAATCCATCTTGGTATTCAAATAAGTGGTGATTTTTCATCATTACTATTACAGTTAAGTGCAAAAAACTAGTAATACCACTATAGAGTAATGTTGATGATCGTAGCAACAATAATTTATCATTTATAGCGTTTTGTTCCCTTTATGTATTAAAGTGAAAATCTATTACAGAATAGTCCAATTATTTTCAAAAATGAAATGCATGTCTTGAGACAGTTTGACTATCAGTTTTGTATTAACACATATAATGACAACCCATCTGTGGTCAAGGTTGTATCACCTGGATTTTAAACACAGTCAACAATGTCTTCTAAGTGCAGCCAGCATGCCATATTGCCTTGCTGAGACAAATATTTCTGCTATCTTGGTTATAAATCTATTTAACTGCTAGCGCTGCACACTAGTGGATATTAAATGCATTGTTCTCTTTAAAAGTGACGTCTCAAAATGGGTCTTGTTTGGTAAATTATATTAAACTGGAATTATATTGAGTATCTGCATTGTACACTCCTTTCTCTCCACATGGTCCGAAAGGACCCCTATTATTGCCCTCCTCCCTCTCCCTTCTCTCTGCAGAGTGAAGATTCTTTTTGAGGTTTGTGGTTTATTCTGCTGTTGAGTTGGCAGTGATATATCCTTTTGGTCCAGCCCATTTACTCCAACCACCGGTACACAATGGGAAGAAGCGCGGGGTTGAGCTCCGGGGTAGAGCAGCACTGATAGAAAGGCGCCAGCATAGTAGACATGATGGAATAAAGTGCAGTTCTAGAAACTTTCAGCTGCCCCTTGCAGTACACAGGCAAACACATGCGAGTGCGCACTCTCGGTCATGTGTAATTTTACTGAAGTCGTGCAAAACCCCCTGGCCCACTCCCACCCCGCACACCCCCCCCAACCTTGGACGTTTAGTGTCGTATCTGGCAGATTTTCTGTCTGTCTCTGATGAGCGAGGAATTGCTTTTAAAGTGGGCATTATGCCAGCTCGGCAGCACAATAGAAAAACCAATCTTCCCCCTCATTCTGTCGGCTCTGCTGTTATTGTGGCGCTTTAGATAACTGCAGCTGTACAGTGCTGGGAGGTGGAGCGAGAGGGAGATGGGGGTGGCTGGACACGAGGGCCGGAGGTGAGGGAGGCGATCCTCGAGGCTGCCTCAAGCCTCTGGGACTCCGGCCAGCCGTGCGAACAATGGGCCTGGGTAAATGGGCACACTGGTCAGTCTTTGGGGAGTTAAGTCCAGAGAGACATTAAACTTACTCACCGGCTGATGGAGTCTCCGGCCTGATTGGCCCAAAAGCTCATTTCTTTCTCTCTGGCCAGGGGTGGCGCTGCGGTTCGGCAAACAGCCGCTCCAGCTGTTGCTTGATGATGAAATTGCGGGCCGACGCTTCGCCCATTTGCCGTATTTTCCTCTCTAGATTATCTGATTCCTCCTGCGAGGAAAAACTGATGGAAATTGCCTCTTTATTCTCGGACAAGGTAGGGAAAAAAAGAAAGAAATGGAGGAAAAGAACATTTGCCAGCAGTATGTACTGCCCAGAGATTTAGCAGAGCAAAGTAAGAGTTAGATTGTCTCTTTTTTTCCCCCCTTCTTTCCTTCCCCCTCCTTCTTCCTCTCCGCCTCTTTTTCCTTTCTCTGCAGTTTGATTCAAATGACTGCGGCTGATCGTCTCTTACTATGCACTCAGTATGGCGGAATCGTGGTAAATCACACCATTCATCAGGTTAGCGTCTTAGCCGTTAGCAGCCTGTGCTTATTTCAGAGTGGGTGGTAGGGGAGGGGGGGGGGGGGGGGGGGGGGGGGGGGGGGGGGGGGGGGGGGGGGGGAGAGTGTTTATGTTGGAGGGGGGCAGAAAAAAACCCCCCCCCCCCCCCCCCCATCCAGGCCTGTGATTTGTCTCCAGACCCGCCCGGACACGAAGCATCCCGACTGCTGAAGGCCCATCCGAGCCATTGCTGGCCGACTTCATCAGTGTTCTCAGCTGGGTTTTAAAAAGCCATAGAGTTACACGCAATGCGTTGTGTGCACACACAGTGAAAGTGGGGTGCTTTCTTTTGCCACGTTTGCGCGTCTGGAGCGAGAGACATTTTAGATGCAGACTCTGAATCTGATCTACATGTAGACCACAGTCGTCCGCCTGATTGCAGCAACTGAGGTAAATGTGGAGGCAATTTCACACACGGCAGGAGTCCTTCCATAATAAAACATTTTCTCTCCATTTTTTGAAATATTAAGATATCCCGTATCAATGACTTCCAAATCATGTTGAACCCTGATTTCATTCTTTTCATGAAGAGCAATTTATTTCCTCTTTTAGTCATCCCTTTACTTCTCATAACCCCCCCACCCCTCAAAACCACCCCCACCTCCTGTTCTCTTTTGCTTGCGCACACACTCTCTCACTCTCTCTCCCTTTTTCCCTTGTCTCTTCTTAAGTGTGGGCAGTGTGATTATGCTCACGCAGTAATGTAATTTTGCCGCATTGATAAAATAAAAATTGTCCTTTATCAGTGTGCCGCTAATGCTCAATTTGCAGGCTATCTCCTCTGCAACCTCTTCAGGGCGCACAGCACTCGCCCTCCCCGCCCCTCCTCCCCCGCGCTCTGCCAGCCTTGAGCTGCTGGAAATCCGCGGGTGCGATTGTCAAATCAATTATTCATTCTGTGCAATTACACTCGCACAAAGAACTTTTCCCTGCTCGCAGTGATGATTAAATTAACAGCTATTCCAGCTGCCTGATAACATCTAATAGAATATTCATAAGCAGCCCAAATGGAATGTATGATCTCCATTAACTTCATCATGCTCACTTAATTACATGCTTGTTATTGTATTTACACCTAGTTAGAGCGCATGGAAGCTGATACACTCTCCCTGGACTAGCTTACCCCTTCCTCTGTCACGAGGCAGCCAGCGCCAACCCCTGCTTTCTCCTGTCTTTTCTTGCTTTTCTCTTTTCTTTCTCCCTCTCCCTCTCTCCTTTTCTCTCTATCTCTCTCTCATTCGCTCTCCCTCCTTTGCCTTGCCTCACTCTACTTTCTCAGTTTCTCTCTCGTTCCCTTTCCTCTTTTGCTCATGTCTCCTGTCTTTTTTTTTTTTTTTCTCTCCCCCTCTCTCACCGGCTCTCCTCATCTCTCTCCCTCTTTCGAAATGCTATTTATTTTAAATACGACCCCTGCCGGGCCGAGAGGGAAAGCGGGGGTCTCTGACAACCTTCGTGGCTTTTAAGTTGCTCTTTTTTATCCGTTCCCTACACAATGATTGAGGTTGGGGAAGAATGAAGAAGAAGAAGAAGAAGAGGAGGAGGAGGAGGAGAAGAGAAAGAAAAAAGGGGTGAAAAAAAAGAGCAGGAAAAAAAGAATTATTTTCTTCCACCTTTCAAAAATGATGACATGATTGCTTTCGCTTGATCATGCATCATCATCTTTCTTCTCCCTCCCTCTCTCTTTCTTTCCCCAGGTAAATAGTATTCTCCCCCTCACTCTAGTTCATGTGGCAACCTACTTGTTCTTTCTTTCTCACTCTCACACTTGCTCCTGCTCTCTCTGGTTCTCTCTGTGGAGATAAATGTATGTGTGATAATGGCAGCAGGTGTAGCTGATGTATGTATGTGTATATATATATTTGTGCACATCTCTATCTCTTTCTCTGCAGAGTTGGTCTGGACCACTCTCCTGTGTGTTTAACCCCTGTTCCCCATGCGGAGTTTGGCTTATGTTTGTGCTAGACCTGCTAATAGAGTCAGAGTGTGATTGAAATCTGTACCCCAGAGAGGGCGAACAAGATGTCTGGGCAGTGATGGGGATGCCTACATGTTGTCCTTTTGTAGTTCAGCAGTGTGAACTAATGCCTCACAATGCAGTGTTCAGTTTGTGTGATTGTGATTTTGGACCGTACACACACACATCTAGAACAGAGTAGGAACGAAGTAGTGTTTTTCCCAAAGCAAAAGTGCAAAATATCCAAGATATACCCAAAATTGCCATTAGCGGTTTAAAATCTACAGCAGATGCTTTTTGTACATTTAAGTACTGTAAATATTTGATGATCTATTTTATTAGAGAAATTTAGATCCAGTGGTGACAGATGTTCTTACATTAAGATCATCTCATATACAGTAACTGGGCAAAAATGTTTGTGGGAACTTTTTTTTTGTCCTTTACCTCTGGTTGAGTGTTAATGTGGTTGTTCGGTTTAAAGTTTTCATGTCAACATGTATTTAATCAAGCTAGTGCATGCCAATTTTAAACAGCATTATGTCGTTGATTCACCAGTACTGCCCTACAAAGGCAAAAGACCTTAACTTCCCAGAGTGTGAAACTGTGGGAGCCGACTGCCAGCCAGCTGTATGATCGGTAGGACACTGAAACTTTGCCAGGTAGTTGTCAAAATGAATACATTTATCTACATAAAAAAATTAAGCTCAAACTTGACCTTTAAAAAACCTTTAAAGTCATTTTTCTCAGTTTCACACGCTGGGAAGTTAAGGTCTTTTTCCTTTGTAGAGCAGAGTAGTGCCATCACAATACCAGAATTCTGACTCCGTTACCAAGTTTAGTATTGCTTATTACTAAATGAGATTGCCTCATTGCAGTACTAAAGTTCTCCACAGCTGTCCCCAGTGAGTAGCATTGGTATTTTGTTTATAGTCGCTTTTCAACTGCATGGTACAGACTCCGCTCTTTGTTACCTGGTACCTTGTTCGTTTTCCTCGACCATAAAAACTCCTTCAATATTCATGTTAAGTTTTGGTATCGCCTGGAACCACGATGTAAAAAATATGATAAATAGTAATACTCGGTACTAGATTTGCCTGATGAAAAAAAAAAACGGAATTGAGCTGCTACCATTCAAAACAAAAACTTGTGTGCGTGCGTGCGTGCGCGTGTGTGCAAGTGCGTATATTTAATTTTTAAAATGCATGAAATATTACATATTGCCTCGAAAAATGCTGTGAACTCCGGACCTTGTCCGCCACGCCCTCTCGTCCTCATGCAGGTTGTTTGTTTGGGAGGTTCATGCCGTTCAGGTGTCTGATTGTCTTGCTAGCTGCCGGTCAAACATAAACAATCAGCACAATGACGAGGCGGCTTGGCAAACGAGGCCCAGGCGCAAAAGCAAAAATTGCGGAGGATATGTGCAGTTTCCGCAAATGTGCAGGGGTTTCCACAAACAATTAGTTTGGTTCTCAGAAAAAAATCTGAGAGAGACTGAAGCTGCGACGGCTGAACCGCATATAATTATATTTTATATAGAGAGAGATAGATAAATGTGGATGGGTGAGTAGAGATATGGATAGGTATACTTGTGTAGCTCTAGTTTGACGGGGGGGAATCAGAATTCTTGCCGTAGCATGAAAAGAAAATGCGACACAGACACATGTCAGCTTGATCACCCCTGTATCATCTATGGCTTTTTCCTTGCTGCAACTTTGACTGGATGACTAATTACAGCTAACTCCCAGCAGACCCCTATCAAACTTAAATGAAGTTTTTTTCCCCCAATAAAAGATGCTTAGACATAAATATGTAGAAACCACTGTCTGTCTGCTTTAGGGTGCAAAGACTTGACTTTACAAAAGACTTTGGTTAAAGGCTTTGACTCGGTCTGTAATTCCAGTTCAGTCCTGCTAGCCTGCCAATGTCTCCTTCATCATCTCCTCTCTGTTATTGAAGGCCCTCCTGTTGGGATAAATGACCTAGGATATCGACCCGATTGCCTGACCCCATGGCTCCCTGGCAGTGCAGTCTATTTAGCCTGCAGACTTCTGCAGGCACCTAGACCCTCAAACCACCATACTACCCACACAACGCC
This sequence comes from Brachypetersius gabonensis, assembly GCA_037577145.1. Taxonomy (NCBI): domain Eukaryota; kingdom Metazoa; phylum Chordata; class Actinopteri; order Characiformes; family Alestidae; genus Brachypetersius; species Brachypetersius gabonensis. The sequence goes on along the minus strand of JBBJLR010000001.1, from coordinate 9,797,162 downwards.
GGATTACTGCAGCCTTATCGATTCTTTGGGACTTTCATTTGAAATGATACTTGATAAACCTCTCCAAGCTTCTGTCTGAGAGCAGAGTTCGATATTATAACTGATGGGGTTTTTTTTGCCCGCGTCACAACTCCATAGAGATCGCCTTGCCCAGCTTTGCCTGCCAAAAGACCGTTTTCTTGTAGACGTGTTATTTCATTCTGTTTTCTTTGATGTATAATGAAACATACAACCTATATTAATGTGTATTGTAAAGCAGGGTCCGGATTTAGCTAATGTACTTGAATTTTTCTTTTTTTTACTTTTTATTTCTCATCAGAATGTTTTTTAAAAACAGTTCTGAAGATTTGCTCGCCATTGTGCTTGTGGCCATGATGAAATGGACGGAAACATTCGTCTAATTAGCCTAATTTTAGATCACATTTTAGAAATATTTACCTCAAATTTATTTGAAAATAGGTCCCAGGTGTTTACAGAATATTGAGCCTCTAACATGGTAACAAGCTTAAAATATCCATTCTGTCTTAATGCAATATAAATGAACAAGTCTATCTTAATTTTTTGTTTCACGACCTCCCAAGGTTTTTTTTTTTTACCGTGACCATTTGCATTTCCTCCTTTTCTCAAGCATCACAATTGAGCACTCCAAGTTTATTTGTCCTTCTCTTCAAAGACACGATCAATATCTAAATCTGGATTAAATGCATAGGTTTGCATGCTGTGACTGAATAATGCAGGGAAAATCTAGTGGGGGTGATTTTTTTTTCTATTCTATTATTCTATTTTTGAACCATTGACTGTTAACTCAGCTTTTATATGTTGCATGTGCATTCATTTTGAAATATTCTGTTGTGTTCTGTCTGCAGAGAAGTTTAAGAATGGCTGGAACAACGAGAGAGATGTGTATAAGAGGCTGAAGGGGGTGGTGGACCGTGTCCTGACTTTCAGCAGCTACTCTGAAGTCAACCTGTCTAAGCTCTTCCAGACCTTTACCACGCTGAAGTAAACCCCTTCAGTCCATAGGGACCAGATGAGATGAGCTTTCACCATAAATGAACCTCTCTGGCCCATCCAGCCACTGCCAGAGCCCTCAGGTTTTTGAGCCTTTTTGCTGTTGATTGGGCCAATTCTTCTCTAATTGTATTTTTTTACTGCTGTGTACATAATGGTTTTGTAATGTATTGAACGTTCCAGTTATTGCATGCCTCCCACTTCAGTTTCTAACGACCGTGCTTGTATTGTAACCCCCTTCCTCGTCCATATGACTGCCCTCTGCACTGGTGTGAATTAAGGTCAGAGGTGAGGAGAGATGATGGCAGCGCTACAGGTGGCCATCAGGCCCTGCTATGATTGACTACCCATCACTCACACTGACCCTTGTCTTTCATCACGGCCATTTAGCCTGCCGTCCAGGTCTTAATTGATCTCTGAATCGGTGGTAAAATGGACAAGAAGAGAGCTTAAAGACCTTAAAATACATCTCCACCCTCAGCCTCCCCATCTCAATTCCACTACACACTGAGGCTAAATTTTGGAGGCAACAATCAGGGGTAATAACTTCTCTCTACCACCCTTGGTCCTTGACAGCATGGCAATTAGCCAATGATACAGACTTGGCCAGTGATTTCTGCAATTGGAAGCAATTGGACGTTCACTTAAACTGTACCGTGCACTTGTCGAGCAGCCCGTTTGAGCTAGGCCTGATTGGGGAGGTTTACATTAGTCGTTGCTTTTATAGCCAATGTTATTGGTTGGGACTTCTCCATGTATGTTGTTCTAGATGTTGGATCTACATTGTATGTCTTTTTTCCCTCCATGTCTTGAACCCTGTTCTTATTACAGCTCTGCTGGATTGACTAAATGATTGTGTTTTATACTCTGAGTAAAATAAACTGATACAAAAGAGCTATTTCCTTCCGTTTAATGCGTTCAACCGTTTTTCGATCAGACGCCAGACTGAAGAAACCGGTGACTGTTCTGCCAGGAACATACAAAGAAGTGGGGGATGTATGAAGGCTGCTGTGTTGGAGCCTGTGTTAAAAAACGACGCTCGCCTCACTCTGCTTGTTCCATGTGTTTATAATGACAGGTGAACGATGTTTTTTTTTTTTCCCCTTTTCCATCGCTCCCTCTCTCTCCTTTACACCATTTCATCACTGCAAATGCCAATTTCCATAAATACCGTGCTTGAAAAATCACTTTAGACGACAGCCACTAATGGCACCGACCTAAGAGACTGTACACTTTAAAGAGTGGCTTTATGCCCTGGGTTTAGCCCAGACTATGATCGACAGCGCTTGTGTGCAGGCCTGCGTTAGCAATGAAGTAAATTTATATATTTATTATATCACATCTGCTGTGCGCCGAGTAAAATACTTTAACTTGAGGGAACAGTTAAACGCTGACTGAATGGCGCTCGCTCTTTTACTCTTTACTTTTTTTTATATATATCACACTTTACAAGATTAAGTCATCAATGCATGGGCTCAGGTTTCAATGAGGCATTCCTCAGACTCGGGCTAAAGCATTATCGTGCCAGCAGAGGCTTGTTTTCAAACTGGGCTGCTCAATGGCAGCAAGGCTTTGCATTCATTCTGGCCTGCTAAGTTAATAAGAACGATTGGGTTTTGTTAGGCTATGCTAAGCTTTATTGCCTCTCTCTCACTCTCACTCTCACCCCCCCCCCCCCCTAAAAACAGAATAGTGGTGTTGAGCAAAGCGGTGGACAAGGTTCCCTTTGATGAGGGGAATTAGTGCTCCATTCTCTCGCCATTATTCATGGCACTGCGGAATATGTAAGTGGCCGTGGGTGTCAAAAGGAAAGCGGCTCCCATTGCACAGCAGACCCCCCCCCCCTCCTTGTTTGCGTGAATGGCTGGCTATGAGATGATAAACCGCTTAATACACCAGGCTAATTGGATGAGGGGTAAAAGAGACGGGGGAATTAAGGCACGGCGAAAGGGGGCCGAAGTGCCAGTGGGCCACCATTCAGCCCTTTTTTTTTTTCTTTTCTTTTTTTTTTTTTTTACTCCTTTACTGAGATTTTCAACTCTACAACTCCAAAAAAAAAAGAGAGAGACTCATCAGCCTGTGCAGCAGTCTGGACAGACCGAACAGCAACTCGGCGCGACACTTTACAATCAAGCATTAAAGAGTAGGAGTTGATGTAGGATTAGAAATGATTTTTTAGGCCCCTACATCATCTCCCTGCTTTTAGAAGCATTCTGAGCTGCCTTTGCTCTTATTATAGTTATTTGTATTAACATGTTAATGTATCTTAAATATCTGAATTTGGTCCTGAATGTTTTTTTCCCTCTACCTTTTTATTGTAAATTGAAGTCTTTGGTCATGTGACTTCTTGATTTTTAAAGTTTTTAATAAAAGTGAAAATCACATGAATTTGAACAAAATTGCCGTGTTCGTCTAATGTTTTAACTGCTCACTTTTTCAAAATTGTACCCATTTTTAGCTTTTTAAAAATCTATTATAGTTGGTAGGTGTTCATACGTTTCCAAGCTTATTTATTATTATTAAACTCTGAATTATTTTTCAGTAATTCACCAAAATACTGTATTATACATGTGTAATATTTTATACATGTATATATACATTTTATGGCTCATTTAGAACTAGTAAGCATCAGTATAAACATTACATTTATTAAAATCATGCCCTAGAATATCTATGTAAGTCCTCTATTAGGGTGCTTTTAAGAAAGTGGCTCTTACTGATTTTGCATTTTTATTTTTAAATTTAAAATAAGCAAAAAAAAACCAACACCGTCCGTTTGAGAGGAGAAACTTGGTTTAGCCTGTATCAGCACGTGCTGTTGAATTATGTGGGATGGGGGGTCTGGTGGGGTGCCCAAAGTACTTGAGGAGAATCCTCCAGATATTACAAGTAAATTGGGTTGCCATTCATTCATAATGTTCACAATAAGATTAGGCGAATGGTGGAAAAATCCCTCCCTCCCACCAAACAAGCAGTGTGGGCTCTGCTCCAGGTGCCTCTGAAAATAAACTACTGAGGGAGAAAATGGGTTTCTTTCTTTTTTTTCTTTTTCCTCTAGATTTAATGCTCCTTTGAACGTGTCCTTGTGTCATACCACATGTTTAATATGGGACTTGGCACAAGTCTGGAGGGGGGTCCTTAGTGGAAGATATTGGTGCGAATAAATTATGTGAAGAGTTAATTCCAGCTTCAGAGAGAGACCCCCACCTTTTCCCACCACCACCTCCTAACCCATCTTCATCTGGCTTTTATTTCCATTTTTTCCACTGATCCTGCTTGTTTGTGGCGTGGAAATGAGTGGGATTAGCCGGGTGTAAAACAAGGAAAGGGAGAAATCTTTTCACCGGCTCTAAAAAAGAGGGGAAAATTAATCCCAGAGGTAATTTCACGCGATTTGCCTCGGCACCATGGACGGGTCAAACGAGGGAAAATGACTGCGGCTGAAAGGAGCATTGAGTGCAGTAAATGGTAACCCAGCCAGGGAGATCCAGAGACTGGAGGAGGAGGAATTAAATCGGGACTTGGAACAGAAAGACTTTCTGATCAACTGGTTGTTACTTCATTAATGAGAAAAGGCCTCCAGCCCGACTGATCCGGCATTACAGATGTTAAGTCCGGCTCAGCTCTGGAGCTCCTCCGCCGGGGTTTTGTTGGGCTCCGCTCGGCTAATGGAGCCCTTTCAGACGGCATTTCACTTTAAAACGCCCCCAAAGAGCCCCGCAACGACACTGTTCTCATCTCCACCGACCAGCACACTTTTGCTCTCAGTAAGACCAAATATACTCCACAAAACACAAATGTAAAGATTTCATTCTGCGCTTCGTAATTTTGTGTATCGGTGCGAGTTCGTGAATTTTCCGCACCTTCACACGAATAAAACTGCGTAGGATAATATACAGAAATTATTACTGTTACTTCTTACTTAATTATTTTCTGTAAGGTCTGCGTATACGGTATACCTATCTATGTATACACACACACGGGGGGGAAATGGTGTTTGTAAAATACATTTATGGGTTTATTGTGTGTAAAATACAGAAGCGGTTTATTTATATATATA
>JBBJLR010000001.1:9777608-9791991 GCA_037577145.1 Brachypetersius gabonensis | reverse complement strand
ATATAATGTGTGTGTGTGTGTGTGTGTGTATAATTGTTTAATGTGTCAAATAAAATTTTTGCCTGTTCAGTTTTTAGGTTGAAATGGTTTTACTTCCATCCACACATGGCCCCCATTTTTTGTAGGCAAAAAAGCGCTGGGATTTACATAGACATTTTTCCACCGGATTCATTTATTCATCTCTTTTATCTGACCGTGCCAAACAGTCAGACTCTCACTAAACAGTGGAGCGTCCTGCCCTGCCTCTGCTGTCCACAGGGGAGACATAAATAATCATCTAAAAACCTAAGATTTCCTGAAATCAACATAGGTTGAGTTCTACTTGAAAACATTCATACAATACTACATCAAGAGAATCTTTTCAAAAATGTACACAGCTTTTTTTCCCCTCTTCCTTCTCCATCATCCAACATCATCTTTTTTTCTTTTTTTTTTTTTTTACAGTGCTATATATATACAAATAGGCTACTCTTAACAGGTCAGTGATCAAGCTATGGTTTCAGTCTGAACTCCACATGGCCTTAAGAAACAAAAGTTATTTCCCCCCTAAACAGCATAATCAACAGGAGGGATGGAGGTACTGGAAATGAACACTGAGGGGTTGATCTTCGCAGATTGGATGGGAGGGATGACTCGGGGGTCAGTAACAGTGGGAGTCGGCAGGTTTATGGCAGTTCCCTTTGGCATATTGACCCCTCCTCTGGCGCAACACTAGAACCAGGTCAGGAAGAGCTGATGTGCTCTGAGTGTCTTTTTGAAATTGTCTCTTATTTTGTGTGGTTACTTCACCAGGGCTTCTTCCTGGCTAGAAAAAAAAACCAAAATGAAAACAGACTTGGAAAGATTGGCTTTGCTAAAGTACAATCTCACTGGCATGCCCTTTGGCAGTGTAGCTACATCGCAGACTATGGGGTTTGTGGTTTTATGAGCATGCCAGATGAATGAAGACCAAAGGAGGATGTCCAGTTGGGGAGGGTTGGGGGGGGCACTGCTGTCACAACTCGACGTCACGACTACAGTGCTTGTGTCAGCTGGCCAAGGTGCCACTCGCTGCATGGATTTGGTCGTGCTTTCTCAGTAAGGGCTTCGTTTTTCAGGAGCAGAGGCTTCAGCACACCTCCTTCCCTGTGGCACTGGCTGGCAGGATGTTCAACTGGGTCAGCTGAGCCGAGTGTTCTTTTGCTTTGAGGCGAAGGGCGGCAATGCTGGAGGCCCGGCGGTCAGCAGCCGTGGAGGAGGAAGAAGAGGAGTTGGAGGATGAGGAGGAAGAGGGGTCCGGCAGGCCTGCGGGGGGCTGCACTGGACCTTCCACTGCGGGAGCAGTTTGACGAAGGAGAGCAGCGGCCGTGGAAGCGCTGGTCAGTGGGCCCATGCTGGAGAAGAGTCTAAGCAAAGATGGACAACAGGTTCTCATTTAGAGTCTCTCTCAAACTTGGAGATGTACATCAGGCTTAGCTGGTTTATGACAAGAATCAGACCACTGAACATTCTGAAATGCTCAACTCCAGTCTTAAAGATCCACCAGTTCTAGTGTTGAGTTCTGATTCTAATCACACAGAACCCTTTTCACGTTCCAAGGCCTTCAGGAGCTCATGGTTAAAAGTAAAAATAAAATGGTCCTTGGCTCATGAATGGTTTTAGGAGAAATGTTGGATATAACAACAAACTGTTGCTCTTGCTTTTGACTCCCTATACAACCAACCTGGAAAAGGAAATGTGAGTATTAAAAGACTCCTAAATATTTAAAAAATCTATACAAATTCTTCCCAGAACCTTTACATTATGCAGAGATTGCTTGACCGGTTCTTCACACTTGCACTCATTAACAAGAATGGTTCTTTAAAGAGCCATCAATTGAAAGCTTCCTGGTATGTCCAAGAGAGATTCTTCTGTGTCATTGTTCCAAAGAACACATGTGTGCATATGAATATACAATCCGATATTGGAATGAGAATCTTTAGGGCATTACATCTCCGCCACTACAGCTGAGTACAACAGGCTTACAAACAAATTCTTCCAACAGGTCCCACTGGGAGTCTCAAATGCAGCTATTACCAAAGCAGGAGTCTAGATGAAGTTTTTGATGGATGCTAGTATTGCCGTGTGGTAGTTATGATGGAAATGTAAGTCTTGTCCAGTATGCCAGCCTACCTGCCAAAGGTGGGTCCAATGAAGGCTGGATGTCGGAACATGGCAGTGCCCAAGAAGGTGCCCAAACCCAGGGGCGTAGCTGGAGGCAGGGCACTACTGTTGTGTGGAGGTGTGAGGCCTGGGAATGCGGCAGCTGCCGCAGCGGCAGCCGTCCAGGCTGATTCCAGGGCGGGGTGCGGGTGAGGTGGGAAAGGGCCTCCCTCCAGGTAATGGCTCAGGGGGTGCGCCGCAGCCAGTGGTCCAGGGAATGGTAGACCTGGAGGATGAGTCTGAACTCCTGCCTTCTCTCGTTTTCTCCACTTTGCCCTGCGGTTCTGGAACCACACCTGAAGATCATAGGACATGGATCACAAAGTGCACCCAACAGGAGAAAACCTAACTTCAGTTACTGATGGCATCATTTGGCATACTTTGGACCAAAAAGGACAATCTGATGGTATACGTTTAACACTGTAAAGTTTGCAGCGTAATTTGCCTCGCAGCATTCTTGATGGTTCGATTTGTATTCCACATGACACTCCTCATGCTTGCCTGAGCATGAGCTTGACACTTCAGTCCATGTGCAATATTTGGTTTGCTTATAATGAGGTGACAAACAGGCGGAAAGTCAAGGGTAATTACGTGACCCCTTGGGCCCGCTCCCCTCATGGTCCGTTAGCCTAACTTTACTAATTAAAATCTGGTTTGGGCCGCCTGAAAAACAGGGTGGAGCACGGTAATTAAGAGCCTTGTTAACAAAGGATTTCGGAAGAACAGCTCAACAGCGTCCAGTAGCAATTAATGCGCTTTAAATGAAATTCCTTCAAATGCAAGTGACTCTGAAAAGGGGCTATTTAACTTTCCCACGGCTGCTGCCACCACCACCACCACCACCACCACCACCTATGCACCCTTTGCAGATCTTTCACAGGTTATCTGCGACCATGCCGAGGTACTCAAAGTGAGGACAGTGTCAACAGCAGAGCAGTGCTTCTAGTGCCATCCCACCGCCCATCCACCACCACTAGCATTATCTCTGTCTCTTTTGCATCACAGGGCCTCTGGGGAATTTATGAGTTTTTATCACCTCCTGATCGAGCCCATTAAGTGATTTGTTCCTTCCCGGTCCCAAACAGACATCTGTTGTTTTATGTTGGCAATAACCCCCGGAGCTGCCATGTGTTTGTACTGTCTCTTTGGTTATGGGAGCAGGGCTTGATCATGCAGGCCTTGCTTTGAATAGAGAAGAGAAGGAGGAGGAGGGCTGAAAGGGGGGTGGGGGTTTGTATGGTGTGTGTGTGTGGTGGTGGTGGTGGGGGGGGGGGGCCTCAAACACCTTTAATAGTCTCTCACTCCGTTCCAAGTGCAAAGCATCGGATCAATGCTGGTCTATTGCAATCACAAAATGGGAAATCAAATAGCATTATCCCCCCCACCACCCTCCACCCCCCTTACACCCCCCCAGCTCAGGCGATGAGAATTCAAACAGCATTTTATCCGCACTCTGCGCCTGTTTGCTCTCCGCTAAGTGCGCTTTTATGAAACGCGGCCGCGCGCGTAATTGCCGCTAAAATGTCCGCTCGATTGGGCGCAATAACTTTCGATAAACAGGAAAGATCTGGCCGTGACGTTTAACCAAGTTAAAGACCCCCGAGACCGTCAGTCTCTAAATGAATGAATGAATGAATAATAATAATAATGATAATAATAATAATAATAATACAATTAAAATTAAAATCTTTAAGCATGGAACGTCGTCAGCGTCATTCACGAGACGTTTGTTTCTTATTATAATTTACCACCATAAATAGAAAGCCAGTTACATTCTTTTTTCTTCTTCTTCTTCTTATCTATAATAATTATTATTATTATTATTATTATCAGCTATTTTTCTTCTATCTACCGTACTTTCTATCTCTATCTATCTATCTATCTATCTATCTATCTATCTATCTATCTATCTTCTTCTTCTTCTTATTATTATTACATTAGTATTTTACTCATAGATATATCACATTATTATTATAGTACATCGTATATTATTTATACATTATAACATTATTTTATTATTATGACATTCTCATTATATATAATCTTCAGCAGAACAAAATTAAACACTTCCCCACCTGCACGCGCGCTTCTGTCAGGTCCAGCCGCATCGCGAGCTCCTCTCTGCAAAAAACAGCACGCGACATCGGGTTACACACACACCTAAACACGCACCTACACACACACTTACACACACTGCACGATCAGTGCAATAACATTATCATTCTGTTATGATTATCATTACTATAATAATCCAGCCAAAAATAAATATGGTGTTTCTATGCACTGAGAATTATTATGTCATATTTTAAATCATTGTGTTTTTAGTTATTGTCCCATATGTTCGTTTGAAAGCGTGTGATGCATGTCAGGAATTATTTGCCACGTCAAAAAATTTATGAACAGAAAAACAGGACCACTGGTATTTTATCACGTTTTTACAGTGAGCTGAAACTCTAATACTAATGACGAGAGAAAATGTTTTCTGGGGAAACAAAATATTTAGTACATTTTGTTTAAATTACAGCCTGAATGTTGAAGTCTGGCAAAAATACTGGTGTAGCCAAAATTAATAAAATATAATAAACGCATTACTATGTCTTGTTTATCCCGTACTTCACTTTTTCTTTCTATAGGCTATTAAAAATAATTACGATAATAATATTAACAATAATATTAATAGCATTTATATAGCTATAAAGAACACCTTGGAGCTGTTAGAACTGAGATTATAATTATTGCCACAATAAAACAAAATAAAAACCACTGCAGCCAGTCACATGTGCATAAATATATGACCATAAATAAAGCTTTGAGGAAATATTTGAGGATTATAATTAATAAACGCTTTTTATAGACACTCTCTGTCTTTAAGAGTGCTGTTGATTCATAATAATAATAATAATAATAATAATAAGTGTAGTAATTTTTACATTTTATTTCTTTATTTTTACAAATAAGGTATTAATTTATTATGCATGTATTGTATTACTGTATGCTGTGAACTTTAATCAGTTACATTTATATTTTTTAGCAGAACAATTATTATATTAAATTATATTAGTTTTTTAACAATTGGTTGTAGGAATAGAAATCATGTTAAAATGTATTATATATCTACTATGTTTTACTACATGTATGTTTACTATTTCTTAAATATATATTATAGACATATATTTTTATAATATAAATATTCTTGGGACAAATAATCCTATGGTTGTGTGTGTAGGTTCCTCTCTGGTGGATCAGTGTGTGAAATAATAACCTCCTCCTCTCCTTCTCTCATGCCCCCCCGCCCCTACCTGGTGAACACGTCCGGGTAGTGGGTCTTCTGGAAGGCCCTCTCGAGCTCCTCGAGCTGGTAGCTGGTGAAGGTGGTCCTGTATCTCCTCTGCTTGCGCTTGAGGACCCCCTCCTCTGAGTCGCTGCCTGCGGAGAGGCACGCGCTGTCCTCGCCGTCCTTGGGGTCTCCGTCCCCGTGTGCGCTCTCCTCGTCCTTCGGGGAGGGCAGGAGTCCGGGCTCCACGACCACCCCGGCCCCCCCGGGACCCCCGGTCGCCTCTTCCCGCGCGCCCTCTTCCTCGTCCTCCTCCTCGAACTTGAGCGAGCTCAGCTCGCCCAGCTCGTGCGCCTCCTCCGGGGGTCCGAAGGGCAGCGCGTGCTCCCGGTACGACTTGCTCCGGCTGATGCTGACCTGGGGTGCGTGGCTGATCTTCAGACCTTCACAGTTTTGCTCCATCTTCTCCCCGGGCTCCAGGAAGCCCCGGCCGGTGGGGTCCACATATTTCCCCCCGGGCCCATAGAGGCGCCTCAGCTTCGGGGGCAGGTGAACCTCCGAGTTCTCTTTACTGCACACTAAAGAGCAGGAGAGAAGAGGAAGAAAAACGGGAGTTAGGAGATATAGGACCATAAAAAAAAGACCATGTAAGCGCATCTGGAGACAAATACTAAATACAAGGGCTGAAATAATACTGAAATCCTGAATTCAAGGCATCGTAAACATGAAATAATACAGACATACTGAACCCAAGACCACAAACACAGAGTGAAATAACACCGAAAGAGTGAATTCAAAACCGTCTGAACATGAATTAACACTAAAGGAGTTAATTTAATACCATCTGAACATGAAATGACACTGATATAATGCTTTGGACCTGATCAGCACTGTTACTGTGCTTCAAGATTTTTTTTTTTGCGGCATGTTCACAGCTATAAACTCATACTGGCCTCACAAAACTGCCTCAGCATTTCAGTTTTGAGTGCAGAAACTTTTGACGCACAAGCAAATGCTCTTCAGCGTGGAGGCTCTAAAATCTCCACTTCCCTGAAGAGCAACCTGTTCAGCTCCTGCGGGCAGCTGAGGGAAAAGTTTTGCAGGTGCAAAAACACCCTCAGATACAGTGCTCCTTTTTAAAGGAAAACGTCGGCAGCAGTGAACAATGTTGAAGTTAGCCACACTGCACACTGTGTGTGAACTTTTGAAGCTACACGTGCAGTTAAATAGCCTGTCCTGGTTTAGATCAGTGCCTAAGTATAGGTAGATATTGTCATTGTGTGTGTGTCTGTGTGTATACACGTTTGCAGTCGCACCTGCAGTTAAATCACCAGTCCTGATTTTTTTTCTCGGTGTGTGTTTAGTAGTGGGGAGATAGTGTCAGTGTGTGTGTGAACTTTTTCAGTTACACGTGCCCAGTCCTGACTGAGTGCAGTGCTGAAGTATGTTCTGAAGTTCACGGTGTTTGTTCAGCCGTGGGTAGATAGTGTCAATGTGTGTTTGTGTATTTATGTGTGTGTGTGTGTGTATATGCGAACTTTAGCAGTTGCACGTGCAGTTAGATCTCTGGTTCTGACTGAGAGCAGTGTCTAAGTGTGTTTTTTCAGCAGTGTGTCAGTATGAGCCCGTGAGTGTGTGCATAATGTGTGTGTCCTCTTACCGTCAGTGGCTCCGTGCTCGTGCTCCGGCGCGCGGGTGAAGCTCTGCAGACGGACCTTGCAGGGGCTCCTCCGTCCGAGTATACTGTCGATGCAGTAGGAGGAGAGGACTGGGGGGGACTTACTTTTGCAGTCGCCCCCCGCGCCTCGCGCCTCGTCCTCCAGCTGACTGCTCATCTTCTTTATTATAAGAAAAGTTGTACTTTTGTTCTCCCGCCTCTCTCTTCTCTTGAGTAAAAGCCAACGCGCTTCCTCTCTGACTTTCTCTTTCCCTCTGTCCCCTCTCTCTGCCTCTCCCTCTCCCTCTCTCTCTTTTTCTCGTGTCTGCTCTCTTTTTCCCGGCGCGCGCTCTACTGTCACGCTCCCGCTGCATTGACGTGCAGGGCCGATCTGATTGGCTCCCAGAGGAGAGCGAGAGCGACAGAGAGAGAGAGAGAGAGAGAGAGAGCGAGGTGGGGTGGAGGGGGGTCTTTATTTTTCCATTGAAGCCGAGCGAGCCCCGGTGTGGAGGGATTAATGAAGCAAAAGAGCCGAGAGCTGTAAGTGCACATTACAAATAAAGATAAAACGCAGCGTTTAACCATAAATAAAGAGAAAAGACTGAACACAGAGCAGCTCTTACACTACATCATTTATATCAGCCTTCTCTGGAATACAGGGACTAATGTACTGTAATGATAATAAAGAATAAATATATTTTAAAAAGCAAAAGTAAAAAAAAAATAACATACACTAAAAAAATAACAGCAACAATAATTAAACAAGAATAATAGTTGTTATTATTATTATTTATTATTATTAAATGGTACAAGTAGGATTGTAAAACTATAGAGAATGTGGATATAGAGAACAAAAAGCAACCATTATAGTAGTATTAATAATTAAAACTATAATAATAATAAAAATAAAAATAATAATATTAATAATAATATTATTGTTATTATTATTATTATTATTATTTTTATTAATAATAATAATAATAATATTGTTAATAATAATAATAATAATAATAATAATAATAATAATAAGAAGAAGAAGAAGAAGAAGAAGAAGAAGAAAAGGGATTGGAAAAGGGATTGGACAAAGTAAACTAAAAGAAAAAAACCCCAAATATACGCCTAATAACATTGCGAAACGAAGAAAAGAATAAATGCATTCAAACCAACAAAGAAACAAATAAACAATGGTTAAATACAACAAAGAACAAATAAATAAACGAAAGAAAGAAAGAATAAATAAACGAAAGGACGAAAAAATAAAGAATTAAATAATAACAGCGAAGGGACGACGTGTAGAATAGAAGTCGTATAAAGTTGTGTTTTCATTTATTGATAATGAGTGAATGTTTAAATTCTGTACACCCGTAAATATGTTCGGTTCGGTTTGACTGAACCAGATCCGGCCCTGTCACTCCAGAATCAGTGTCACAGCACAGGTTCCGGACTAGGCCTGATTCCACACACGCTAATTGTCTGTGCTCCTAGAGAGGGCCGGAGCCCATCAACCCTGCCTGATGATGCTGCAGGTGATCCGGACTCGCGTTCTGGAGAGGCGGCCTGAGGACGTCATTTTAAACTAAAGTGTGTTTAAAGCCTCGGAGTGTGTGTGACCCTGCTCACTGCCATCATCGCTAAAAGGATCATTTTTTTCAGAATTCAATCCCCCCCAAAAACCTCAACAAGCCACAATTTACTCTCTTCTTTTCAATAGGCTCCGTGGACCTGCTCCATCCACTTCTTGTACCGACTCAGAAGAGGCAGAACAAATATAATTACACCAGAAAAAAAACGCGTAAAACGGTTCTCAGCAGATGGAGGTCACTTCTCTTATAATAAAACAAAATCTAAATCAGGCCCCTTATTACTCCAAACGGTGTAAATGTATCATTGCAGGTCTATTTGCTGGTTCTCATCTTGCCATTTACAATTACCCATCCAGGTTTTAGTATTAGTATTAGTATTAATAACTAGGGGAGGGGAAAGCCGGAGGGCCACGCGTTCATATTGGCCTGAAATATTCCACTGGCTAAAAAACTTCATTCTCTATGAGAAGATCAAAACACCAATGACAATAATAACAATATAAAGCATTTTTTTCTTCTCTCTTTCTCTCTCTACACACTCCCAAAACAGACCCCGTGTTTAAAGTCGCTATGTAATTTGGGGGCCACAATTTGATTCATTTGTACGCACTCTGTTATTAACCCAAGAAAAGAAAATGTCAGGCACTATTACCGCCAGCAGGATATCCGTGCTTTGTTTAAATGCACTAATTACGAGCGCCACACATTTTCTTAAAAAAAAATTTAAATAAATAAATAAAAATTTTAAATGTGAAAAATGTAATTTTCTTTTTTTTGCATGTTCCGCTTGTTACCCGATGCTACCCCGATGTCATATTTTCACAACAAGCCTAACTTGATCATTTTCACAGTCATCTGGTGTGTTTTTGTGGGGGTTGTTTCGGATAGTTGAAGATTACTATCGGTCTATTATAGACACTTGTTTTTAACGCACCGAGCGCCCTCCAGTTCTTTTTGTTGTTTTCATACCCATATTAAGGCAAGGCCAGCCCCTTCTTCACTCCGAATGGCTACAGCGCTTGTGACTGACAGCCATTTAGCCAATTTTAACGCAAAAATATAAGCAAACGACCAATAGTGGACTAGAGGTGGGGCTTAACGGAAATCGGGTGGAATGAATGAATGCACCCGAGTTCTTTCCACCTTTTGCAAAGGCGCCATCTTCTGGTAGTTTCTCTCCGTAGAACAGGACTGAAACAAACTGAACACTTCTTACACTCAGTGCAGAAATTAAAACCCTTAATGGATGGCTTATGAGTGTTCTTATGCTTTTGATGTAAAACATCTCTAACATAAAAATAAATATAAATATGTATGTGTACATTAGATCTATCATACACACATACATACAGAACACACACAGGTTTAAGCAGAACCGTTTCATTTGTTATCAACAATCTAAACCATCTACTCCGTTTTTTCAGTTTCATCTGATGCCTAAATCGATTGATAGGACTTAAATCCACCTTAAAGTCGGAGCTTCTGTAAAAGCTGTTTAAGAAAAAAGTCTGATGGATCACTGACCTTCAGACAACACCTCAGCTTCCACCTGGTGGACATGAGAAATAAGGCCTGCGTACAGAGACTGATCTCTGAAGGTAGGAGAGCCCTCTCTGGACTGATCTCTGAAGGTAGGAGAAACCACTCTGCACTGATCACTGAGATAAGGATTGACCTGGACTGATCACTGAAAGTAGGAGAACCCACTCTGGACTTCTAACTGAAGGTAAGGGAGCCCATTCTGGACGGCTCCCTGGGATGGCATTAGCACCGTCTCTCCCAGAGAGGCCTTGTCAGTGGTTCCGTGTCTCCTCATGGATGTTCTCGCGCTCTGATAAGTCACGCCGCCTGACAGTTGTGCTCTGGTGGTGCCTTGTCCTCATTCCAGTCTCTGGGACTTTAATTGGATGCTGCTCTGCTTTAAAAGGGCGAACAAAAAAGACGAGCACCGTTAAATAGTGGTTATTAACACCCGCATAATGAGAGTGCGAGGGAGTCAATTTAATGACTTTGTTAGCCCAAGTTTAGAATGACAGGCAATGGTCGCAACAGCAACAGCAACAGCAATCCTGCATGCAGTGATCATCCGTAATTTTCAACAGCAATAAGCTCTAATAAAAACAAAAGAACTCTAATTTCACTCCACTGACATTTGAATTCACTTTAGAAGAGGCGACTCAAACCTTACCCTTTTCTCCAAGACTTTTCACTCATGATGTTCTTCATCTGACATGACATGCAGTCCTTCAGTTACATTTGTAAAGATTGAGAATCTGCAAAAGGTAAAGCAGTAAAACAAATCCAAGGATTTTTAACTATAGGTCCAAGCCAAGAACTATTTAATAATCTTTATCTCTAAGATTTTTAAGAGCTCATTGAAGACAAAGATTGGGATCCAGAAACGTCTTATTTTCAAAAGAATTTGATAAGCTGAATCTGGTTTGTGAGACATGGCTTGATTTAACTGTCTAAGCTAGGTCTCCAAAATCAATGTTAATGAGATGGTACTTGTAGGTTCTCAACACCAGCCTTGGAAACTCACTTTCCTGCCCAGTCTAAAACAAACCTTGCCTCGACAAAAAGACTGAGCTCATGAGGCCGTTCGTAATACATTGATGAGTTACATTAGGCACAGTGGTCATTTGGGTCATCAGGTCTTAAACTAATAGCACAAAGCCTGTAGGGCGTACAGTGCTGGTCCAGGAGATCCATCCTTCATGTGTTAGATTAGGGTTGGTGCTCTGCAGGATGGTACACTGTAAAAAATAAAAAGTTGAGTTAACTGCTGCTGCAAAGCAATTTTGAGTTTACTCAACTTCTGTTGGTTAAAATTAGGCCAAATCACTGTAAAAAGTTGATTGAAACTGCTGGTTAAGGTTAGGTATACCTCCCTCAGTAGGTGCATCTAACCGTCCCCAGTAAGTACATCTAACTAGTCATCAGGTGTTCGTTTACATTTAAAAAGGGGGTTGCATGAACTTTAGCAAACAAATAGGGACAACTACAGACCTCAGGTTCAGTAAACTCAAAAAAGCCCCAAACTTCTTCCACAGAGACCTATATGTCTTTCACTTTGAAAATGAAATACAGAGATTGCACACCATACTGTAAACACGATACAAAAGACTGTTCTTTTCACAGAAACATATTTATTTGACAACTCTGCAGCAAGCAACATTTTCTATCAGCATGACATGCAAAAATTGGACTCAGATATAGTTCTAACTCCAATCATCCAATAAACAAATAAATAAATAATACACATAAAACAAAATTAAATGTAAATAAAAGAAGACAAAAAGAGAGGTCACATGCACACTAAGCATTACATGTATTTATTGTGTATTTTGCATCCATCGCCACAGCAGTGCCGCAGCACCCCTGTTTACTTATGTTTGCGAAAAAGCTAGGCTTGTCCAAGTCGTTATGTTTATTGCAAACCAGGATTAAGGGTTATTCGCTTACTTTTGAGCCTGGATGACAGCTTTTGACTCTCAGCTTGTTGACCTGAGACTCCGCAATGTCAGCCCTCTCCTTTAGCTGCAGTTTGTCCACCAAGTCCTGCAGGTGAGCTAGATTCTTGCGATCTTCCTCAGTCTGAAAAGACAGCAATGAACCACAAAAAAAAGATGCTGACTTTTGCCTTGCATTTGCCCCAATATAAACAATGTTCAGTGGTTGCAGATATTAATAGGCCAGTGCATGTTACTGTAAAAATCTAAGGATAAAGGAAATATTAAGGATAGATAAAAAATAACCACAAGATCTACACGATGTGCATTTTGCAATATTCCGAATTAAATCTCTACATAATTTGCATTTATGGAAACTGTTAAAGATATTTCTTAAAGATAAAGATATTTCTGGCATTTGGATTTTTTTAGAAAGCAGGAAAATATATTTCTTTCAGACTTGTGTTTTCCTGGTAGGTTAGTTCTTTAATACGTCTCTCATATTTGCAGACACCCTTAACAGATTCAGTGCTCTTCTTCTGTTCCATCTCCGCATCATTCTCCAACTCTCGTAACTATGAAAAGAGAAACACCAATCTTCAGTCTCTAATATGAATGTAAAATATGAATGTTAATGGTACATTACGTTTCTGTTACCGACCCTGGACTCCAGCTTCTGGACTTGCTTCTTGCCACCCTTCATGGCGATTTGCTCAGCTTCATCCAGACGGTGCTGCAGGTCTTTCATGGTCTGCTCCATGTTCTTCTTTATGCGTTCCAAATGAGCACTAACGTCCTGCTCCTTCTTCAGCTCTTCTGCCATCATGGCAGCATCAGTAATGTTTTTTTTGGCCTTCTCCTCAGCATTCCTGCACTCTTGGACATCCTCCTCTACCTCTGTCTGAAGCTGAGATGTCTCCTTCCAGTTTCTTCTTCTGGTTCAGCAGGCTAGTGTTCTGTATACAGAGGTTTCACATTTCTTTCAGTACAAATGTATCTGATGTATGATAAAAACTGATGAGAAAATTTTAAAACATCCTACCTGAGAGTGCAATAGCTGGACCCTCTCACTGACATCCAGCAGTTCTTGTTCAGCCAGTTTCCGTCCTCTCTCAGTCTGCTCCATCAGGGATCTCAGCTCATCCAGTTCAGCCTGCAGCAGATTGTTGCGTCTCTTCACAATAGAAATGTTCTCTTTGAGATCATCGTTGCCATGGAGAGCATCATCCAGTTGTAGCTGGGCATCCTAGAAGGTAACATTAAGCAATTAAGCATTTGTTTCACAGTGGATTTCAAGAAGATTCCTGTGGTGATGCTTCGCATAGCATTTTTCAGACGTACCTTCAAATGTCCATGGAGACCCTTGAGTTGCTTCTGTGTCTCTGATGCCTGCCTGTTAGCCTGGCTCAGCTGGATCTCCATCGCATTGAGGTCTCCCTCCATTTTCTTTATCCAGAGCGCCTCCTTTCTGCTGCAAGTCTCAGACTCCAGAGAGCTTTGCAGGGTGTCCACCACTCTCTGCTGGTTCCTCTTGGCCTGCTCCATCTCCTCATCCTTCTCTGACAACTTGCGCTCAATATCAGCCTTCACCTGGTTGAACTCCAGCTGAGCCTGCAAGATCTTTCCTTCATGCTCAAGGGAGCCCTTGAAGGTGAATGAAAAGTGTTATATTTTTGTAACTTCTCTGTTAATGAACTGTGTGAGCAAATGTAATAATGTCTTACCTCACCTTCCTCCAGTGCTGCTTTAATCTCAGCCTTTTCTTGTTCCAGTTGCTTTCTAATTGTCTCAAGCTCATGGATGCTCTTTCCAGACTCAAAAAGTTGCTCAGTGATGTAAACAATCTCCTCTGTTGATTCAAACAATGCTCGAACGAGTAAACAATTGGGTTTTTTTTTTACTTATTTTATTTTTACATGTAGTCACATTATAAAGTGTTAATGGTGTTCGAGCCCAGGACTTTGTATCTAAAGGCATTCCAATCGTACCGTGCTTCCAGGTTACGGACTTTGGACTCTAACCGATCCATTACAGGTGTTCCGGACAATTCAGTTTCCATATGCTTCCCCTTAAAATGCAATTTAAAACCAATACAATAGATGGCAGTGTTTCGTGAAGACCGTCCTCTTAAGGAAGCATCATGTCGGGCACCACATTGTCATCTTGTGGTAAAATCCATATTACTGTCCTTCAAAGAAGCCTGTTATTTTACGACAGACTTCTTTAACGTACTGTA
>JBBJLR010000001.1:9754977-9777508 GCA_037577145.1 Brachypetersius gabonensis | reverse complement strand
AATACAGTACGTTAAAGAAGTCTGTCGTAAAATAACAGGCTTCTTTGAAGGACAGTAATATGGATTTTACCACAAGACGACAATGTGGTTCCGGACATGATGCTTCCTTAAAAGGACGGTCTTCATTGAAATTGATTTTAAAATGCATTTTAAGGGGAAACACAGGGAAACTAAATTGCCCGGAACACAATCGCTAAATAGCTGTCTGAGCTCGTTGGAAGACATCATCACATTCCTTAGAAAAGCCTTTTCGAAAGACAACGTAAATTTTCACGTTAAATAGTTGTTTATTTTATTTAGGTTATTTTTGATAATAAAACTAGAACAAAGCTTACCTGAACTGCCTCTAAGATGCAGCTGATGAGGCGAAATGTTGCGGAAACAGACTGTGCATGTGCAATGACAGGAAGTGAAACGGTCGAACAAAAACCTCAAAATATCACGTTTACCCAACTTAATGATTTATTTTCATTGGACAAAACAGTAGTAAATATGAAGTTGAATCTTTTTGATAACTCAACACTATGCTCGAAAAATTGTCCACCTAACTTATAATTTTACACCGAGTAAACAATTTGCAAGTTGGATTTTTTACAGTGTAGATCTCTGTGTCCAGGATTTGGCGCCCATACTGGTGTCAGGTGTCAGGATCTGTTGCACCCTACTGTTCCATTCACAGGCCCAACCGTTTCTTTGATTTTCTTAGACATTCTTAGATTTTGTTTAAAAAGAGTGAGTATAAGTGAGTATAACTGTGACTTAGGCTGGATGGTGTGGGTCTCCTGCATAAAGATTATAACAGTAACACTCTGACAATGTTGTCTTGTTCTTTGTTGCGACTTTACACATTTTTGTAGGCGATTGGTTTAAAGGCCAACCCAGACTTCTGCAAATCCACATTATTAATGTAAATTAGGCCCCGACTCTTGGTAAGGCACTCTTACTAATAACCACTACTTTATTACACAGAAAAATCTCTAGTGTTAATTTCTTACTGCGTTGAATTTCCACATGCTGTGTTCATTTGTGTCCAGCTGGACCTAAATGACCACTGTGGGAGTAAATTGAATGTATTCTGGGGATTGCATTCTTCTTCAAATATACACCTTTTAAATAATATGTTAGGCCCCAGTTAAACAACATATGGGCACACAGTACTGTTTAAGAGGATGTAACCTCAGAGAACATGATAAATGTTTTGGATCAGGACTTGTTTCTGCGCAGTGATGCCGGAGAAAGGATGCTGCTTATGCAGGTGGCCTTTTATTGATTAAGGCGCACTGAATTGTCACATTTTAAAGATCACAATTCTTTATTAAGTTAATCAAAATAATGCATGCAAATTATTCTTCCTCTAGCATGAGCTTATCAAACCCCTTCTTCCCCACCAACATCTCTCTGGTTTGAAGAAGTCCATTTATTAGCGTCAATATCGCGCACAAATATCGCAATGCAAATGAAAGCTGATTAGAGCAAATGAGGGACTTTAGCTGCTGTTTGACCTTGTCTGAGTTTTATGTAAATTTCTGAAAATGACACAATGAAGCAAATGGCATTTAAAAGATATTCATATAAAAAAAAAATAATAATCAACACGTTTACTTAACGAGGGAAAATGCTGCAGCATGATTTTTGAAAAAAAAGGGGAAGTAATTTTAAAGCCATTCTAGTGCCTGTATTGGGTTAGAGGTAATGACATTAGTGACAGACTTTAAAAAAATACAAATAATTATTACGTCATTAAAAATCACATATTAATTTATACAGATAATGCAGTATAAGTACCTAATACTATTCATGTTAAAAAAGGACCTTGCACCTGAAAAGGACTTCTTGCACCCAGACTCATTTGAACTCATTCATTTACACTATGGACATGGCTGACAAATGAAGTTCCCTGTTTCACAGAGGTTTTACTGACATCTAGTGGATTAAACGGGTGCTATAGAAGCTGAAAACCACGTCTTTGTTACATGAAAGTCTGGTTAGAAAACAAATTAAGATCACCTTTAAAATGACTAATTCAATGAGGCCCGGGAGATGTTGGTAAATTGTTGAAATGGGCGCCTTGGGGTGTTCTTTTATGAAGCCAGTGGATACTTATCAGGGATAATATACCCAGCGGTTCATCAGGGACTTCATCTCATATGAAATTAGCTTCCTGCATGTGAGCGAGATGGCAGTTCTTGGGTTCAGCTGTGACAGTAATGGCCGCTATGTTGGTGGCTCTATCTCTCGGGTTAGTCCAGCACTGCCCCTGCCTCTGTGCTCACCCTCCACAGGAAGCCATTTATTCTATTCTCTGTCTCTCTGTCTCTGCCTGTCCTCTCTCGCTTGCTCTCTCCCTCCATCAAGACAACCCTTTCCCATTGTTAATATATTTATTTTGCTTCTTTTCCAGCTGATGAGGGGATGGGAGCTATCCGAGGTGAATGGGAGAGGTAAGTATGGACATTCTTCTTGACGTACAGAAGAGGTACAAATTTGGTGTATGTTTGCCAAGACCAGCCCAGTGGAGAGTCCAGTGGGCACCAGAGAGGGCCAGCCATGGCTGGGTATTTTATGGGAGTAAAGCAGAGGGCATCATTAGGTCAGTGGTGGCCCTGCTTGGAGGGCGGGCGACTCCACCTGCCCACGATGCTCTCTGGACCAATTTGCAGAGAGAAAAACGTTTAGATCCTTGGCTGCAGGTCTGAGTGACCCAGTGGGGGAGTGGATGGGGTATGGTTGAAACTGAGAAATCTATATTGGATCTATTCCTATTTCGTCTACTAGTGTTCAGTGTCCCTGCGGTGAGGAAGTCATAACAGTAAATTCTGTGTATCTGCGGGGGTCAGGCCACAGTCACACGCCAGCCCCCTGACAGCGGAGATTTAAGAACCATCCTCCAGCTCGCCTCTTCCTCTCTTATTGCTTATGTCTTGTCTCAATCTCATGCGTTTTCTTTCCTCCCACTCCCCCTTACATTTTCTCCCCATTACATTTCAATAAAACCATAGGATCATACAACCCATGAATATGACCCAAGCTCTTTTTGTACAAGCTCCGGGAGTGAATCACAACATCATCTTCGAATCCCTGCTGTTCCTTCATATTACCTCAGACCAGAGCTTGAAGGCATGGAGGCCTTCTGGTTGGAACTTAGTGCACTTCAGCTTCAGAATGCGACTTCATGTTTGGAGTACTGGGACAAATATAGGAATGTAAAGCCTACACCAACCCAGCCTTCCCCAACATCAGCAAACACAAATGGTGGAATGATGTGCATTGATACAATGACTCCAAACTCCCTTAACAGCCACAGAATTGTTTAGTCGGTGTGGCATAGCCTTGTACTTTAATAGTCTGAATGGAGAACGATATCACCATCACCAATCACACACTGGTGTCTCACCAATCAGCATTCAGGTGTCTTGATGCTGATGTTGGTGCAGTCAGAGTGCTTTAATCGGTCTGGTCTTAATGTTCTTGACAGTGTGTTTAACATTCTCAAGCCACAGAGGCCTTCTGGTTGGAATTTAGCTCACCAAAGCCCAGTAATGCTGCTTTGTAAATGGGCTGTTGATTAAATATATAGAAAACCAGAGTTCTCCACCATTCACAAGGTTCTAGATGAATGTCTCTTTCTCGTGCTGTTCTAGAATGTGTTCCTCCCGTTCACACGGGTTTCTCTGGATGGTTTGCTTGTTATTCTAGAGAAGTATAATACCAGCTCTCAGCATAAGAATGGAGAGTGTTGGGTTAGCGGGATCTGGGCTTAACAGTTCTCTTTATTCATAAGCATATTGAGATACAGATGCACACACAAACACACACACAAACACAGACACACCAACACACACACACACGCACACGCACTCACATTCTTATAAATTCCTCTAATGCAACTGATGAATTTTCTGAGCAGCAAGCAGCAACAGCTGACAATGAGATTTCCATCTCAAGTAATTATGTCTATGTGCGCATTTGTGTGTGTGTGTGTGTGTGTGTGTGTGTGTGTGTGTGTGTGTGTGTGTGCATATACATGTTTATTCCTTGCTTTAACAAACAAAAAATCTTTATAACCAAACGATTCCAAAGCAATTTTCTCTGTGGGAAGAGAGTGTAATTTTCTATTTTGTGACATTCTGATGTGTAAGAAACTAGGAGCTGGTGATAAGAGGCAAGTGTGTGTGTATGTGTGTGTGTGTGGAGTGTGTGTACAGAGCTTTAATGGCCAGAGTGGGCAACAGAGGGGGGTGATGTCAGCGAGGGCGGCGTTTAATGAGTCCAGAATAATGCCTTCCTCATTAGTGCAAGCTTGGAGGATCCGCCAGGGCTTGAACCACTAGAGCATAGCATGCAGCAACAGTCTTTATCTCCATATTATTGCATTTGCATAACATTATGGCCACTGCGGGAGCGATTTCTCTCCCGAGACCGTCTGCACTTCAGTTTAAAAGGGTATAGTGGACGTCTCTGTAAATCTAATCAGAAGTAAGTGGCCATAGTTGTGGAGCTGGGATGGTAGGAGGTGAGTGGAGATTAGGCTACAATATGACATGCGGAGGAAGAACCCCGCAGAGTCATTACAGTAATTGCACCATTTAACTTGGATCCTGAAGGTAAATTCTCTCAGGAATGTATATGTCTCTAGATACTCATAAGTATCTTTATATCTTAGAAGGTTTCATACATTATTGTAAGTACCTCTATATCTCAGTAGGTTTCATTTGCTGTTGGATCTCCATATTTTAAAACTTAATGAACTATCATTAGTATCATTAATTATTTCATACATGCCCATGTATCAATTATCTTCATACACTGTTGCAAGAGTCTTCACATCTTGGAAGGATTCACATCTATCACCAGATCTACTATGTGCTATCGCAAACATCTCCATAGCTCTGTAGGCTTCATACACTTACAAGACAGAAGGATTGGAATGAACCTGTTTATCAGGGTTTGAGCTAGGCCCCTTTTTTAAAGCTTTAGCAAACCAAGACAGTTTGGATCATGCTATGCTTCCAACTTTCTGGACACAGTTTGGGGAAGAACCTTTTCTATTCCAGCTTGACTGTGCTCCAGTGCACAAAGCGAGCTCCATTAAGACATGGCTGGATGAGTTTGGTTTGGAAGAACTTGACTGACCTACACAGAGCCCTGACCTCAACCCCAACCAACACCTTTGGGATGAACTGGAACATGTGATCCAGGGCTTCTCATCCAGCCTCAGTGCTCAGCCTTGTGGAAAGCCTTTTAGAAAGAGTAAAAGCTGTTATAGCTGCAAGGGGGGGGGGGGCGAACTGCATATTAAAATCTATGGATTTGAATGCAACGTTGTTAAAGACCCTGTTGGTGTAACATTCAGGGATCCCAATACTTTTCTCCATATAGTGTATCTTTATATCTCAGAAGGCTTTGTACACTATTGTAAGGTTTCATTTGCTGCTGTTTCCATGTTTTAATAGACTTTATAAACTAGCAGTAGTTTTGACATATTTCAGGAAGCTTCATAGCAAGCATCTTCATGGCTCATTAGGCATGATACACTCTCAAATGCGCCCATATCTCAGTAGGCTTCATACAATATGGAAAGTCCATATCTCTTTTTCAACAGAAAACCTACTACCGATCATTTCTGCAATTCCATACAAATCTCAACATGCTCTGCTGTGTCGCCTGTGGTACCGTATTTGTTTGGTTTTTGTATGGTGAGGCCACAATCCAAGCACAGGCTATTATCCTGATCTGATGGCCTTGGCTATTGAGGCCCCATGATAGAAAAGCAAGCTATTTGAAACAACATTTTGGAGACTTATTTCAGAGCTATTTATCAACGTGCAGTTTAGCCCAAATGAGGGAGAGTGTGTGTGTGTGTGTGTATAAGCTGCTCTGGTCTATTCTTGGGCCTATCTTGAGGCATTTTACTGTCCCACACCATGAACGGCTCAGCATAGCCTGTATATATTTAAAAAGGGAAGGCGGTGAATGAATTAAAATCAAGTCATTTTTCCCCCCGAGGAGCAGATCGATTTCCGCAGACTGGGTCGAGATATTTTCCGGCATTAGGCTTTCTCGTCTTGAGCACAGCACCTAAACTGGGTCCCAGCGGGTGGGCCGGCACAGCTGCACGCTTCACTGGAGAGCAGCTAGTGCAGTTTATCTGCCATCATTTACCTCCCAAA
The DNA here is from genome assembly GCA_037577145.1 of Brachypetersius gabonensis. Taxonomy (NCBI): domain Eukaryota; kingdom Metazoa; phylum Chordata; class Actinopteri; order Characiformes; family Alestidae; genus Brachypetersius; species Brachypetersius gabonensis. The sequence goes on along the minus strand of JBBJLR010000001.1, from coordinate 9,771,338 downwards.
ACACAGAGACAAGGGGACAGTGTGCGGAATGAGAGAGGCAAATTGATTCTGTATGATCTACTTTCTGCTGTTTTTTTTTTTAAGATATTACCCTAGGAATGAAAATGAAATTGCATAAGGAAAATGGAACTCCAGTAGACACATGGGAATTCAGTTAATAACCTAGTCTATGCAGCCATGCTACATGTGTAGCATTGAAAAGTAATTCTAAATAAGTCAATTCCAGGATCATTTAACACAAACATAGCCATTTAATTTGATTTCACAACAGGTGGACACACCACAAATTAAAGTAAATACAATTTCAGATAGAAAAATAAAGACTGACTGCTTTTAACCTATTTTTATTTATTTGGTTTTTTTTTTGTTTGAAGATTCCAACAACTAAAGTATCAGAATTCAAAAACTTAATTGACCTCGAAGGAAATTGCTTATGTGTAATCAGCATGAATACACAGAGACATAGAAACAACAACAATACAAAATATAAATTCTAAATAGATCTAAATAAAAAATTGTAGAAAAAAATCAATATGGCGACAATACGCTATGTACACTAATGCTGGGTATAAATACGACAGATTAGTACCTTACAGTTAAGCGAAACCTAATGACACAGATGGTGGTTACATTTATGGCATTTAGCAGACGCTTTTAGCGACTTCTATTTCCCAACTACAGAGGACAGTCTCCCTGGGGCAACCACCCAGTGGTAGTTTGCTGAGAGTAGGATTCATACCCATGACCTCTGGGTCCTGAGGTATCTTACCCACTAGGCCACCACCAGTGTTTTACTGCACCTTTGAAGAACATTGCACAACACATGCCTGTTACACATTCTCTGTCTGAACATGCATGTGTGTGTATATATATGTGTGTGTGTGTGATATGCAGTATAGATATATGCATTTCATTTGGACTTAAATTAAATGCATATCTCTTTATTGGTTGTGTAATCATTTTCCCTCAGCTCCATTCCTGCAGCCTGTATGGTTGTTGTGTCATCATGAGACGTGACTTTAATCAAGCACCGTCTGTTAGAAACTTTCATCCGAGTTTGTTCTAGGTGACTGATTGTTTGCACACTTCTGCTCAGGCCATCTCTCCGCCCACTTCAAAATGGAGCTCCGTCCGCTGGAGACGTCACAAGCCTGTTTGGAGCCTAATTAAACCCAGATTGAGAAAAGAATAAATTCAGCCCACGTCTCTCTCTCTCTCTCTCTCTCTCTCTCTCTCTCTTGCTCACTCTCTGGTCAGTGGAACTTGCTGAGCAAGGGCATCTGCGGCACACAGCTTGGCCCTCTCACTTAAGTCCACACTGGAAAAGTTAAACGGCAACTTGCATCAGTTCTAAGCGAAGAATGGCTGGTCTGAAGGTGCGTAGAGCTAACCATGTTTTTAACCATTAATTTATAATGCACAAAGAGCACTTTCCAGAAGCTAAATGGCAATGTTCTTGTGTACATATGTCATGTTGCATGTCAAAATAGTTTAAACTGACATAGTTGAATTATGACAACCGTTTTATATAGGTTGCATGAAATATGTAACATGTAATGAGTGGTATCACAGGTCACTTATATTCAGTTACATTATAACTGCAGGAGCTTCTGTTGACTTTTGCATGAAGGACCTGAGGAGGGTGTTTCTACTCTGACCAATCAGAATGCTGCAAACAGCAGCTGCCCAGATGTTTCCTGCCGCTGCTCTGAGCTGCCCTACAAAGAATGTCTATTTAGGTTTACTTAAAATGAACCAGTCAGAGTGAATTTAAAGCCTTTTGTTCATGCTCAGGTTGTTTTTAGCCAAGTCTGACAGGCGTAAAACTTTGTAAAATCCTCATGCTGGTTAAAAATGTGACTATAACTTTTGGAAAGCCTTGTCTCATCATGTGACGCCCATGTGTTTATTATCAGTGCATTCATTAGTTATATTCTACATGTCATTTTTATATCTGTCATATTATCTGTCCCCTAACTTTACTTGTTTGTTGAAAACAGCTGTTGCAACTGCATAGCCAGGATGACTCAGCACATGAACTAGACTCTCCCTTGAAGCCTAATATGAACTTCTCCACCCCCTTCCCACACTCCAAAAATGTAGTTGTTGGTGTAATTTCATATTAAATGCAAAATTCCCTTTTAAGTCCCTCTTGTCTCTTGATGGCTTATAACATAAATTACATTTTCAGCACAAACTGAACTTTCTCAACATTAAAGTGATTCAAATGAATGCAAGATGCATAGATTACATTAAATGCATAGATTGCGTACATTCAAAACCCCTATGCTTTCTATATGATGTATATGGTATAAGGTATGATATATGATATATATATTTTTTAAATTATTGCACATTCTTGATTTAGTATCTGAGTGGCTTTGGCAACGAGTTCACCTCTGAGGATCCTCGCTGTCCTGGATCGCTGCCGGAAGGACAGGTAAGGCCAAGGCTTTTTGTTCGGTCATGATCTTTTATCAAATATTTACGCATTTCCTGTTCAGCACATTTATACCTTATGTACAGGGTTGTAATGCGATGAAACTGGATTGGAAATATGTATATTTTGTATTGGCCAACAACAGGCAGATCAGAATTCACTCACTCAATGGATTCTAAAAAGGAATTCAAAAAGTGTCTCTTTACAAACCCTGATGCCTAAGTAGACTGAGAAATCAGGGTGATGAGTCACTTATTTCTCTCCGTGTTATTGGACTCTTTTGAAGAGTGGCCCTCTGTAGTTTACTTGCTACTGAGGGCTAAGTTAAGCAATTTATGTTGCTCTAGACCAGGGGTGTCGAACTCCAGTCCTGGAGGGCCGTGGTCCAGCACGTTTTGGTGATTTCCCTGAGTTTGACACCCCTGCTCATACCTGTTTTTCAAGGCATGATGTTACACATTTATGTTTACGTTTACGGAATTTAGCAGACACTTACACACATCATTATCTGAGAATTTCACAGCTATTCAGACTGTGGACAAGGTTCAAAGCCAAAGATTGTTGGGAGCTGGTTTAATTGCACAACATTAACCTTAATAGAACTCTGTCGATGGTGCTGACTTGTTTCTGTATAATGGAAATTAAAACACCAAAAGTTGTTTTCTTGATGCTGTAGCTCTATTCGAATTCAATGATTCATGCATCTGCTCATAATCTTTCTCTTTGATTATACTGTTAAACTACTGTTGACTTCAACGCATTCTGACTGTATAGATCTATAGACCCAGTTAAAGTTTTATAGCACCACCAAGTAAAGGGTACAAATTTAACAAATTGGAAAAAGCTCCAACAAAGATGCCAAAATCTTCAGAGGAACATTCAAAACGTTTAGAACAGCGTATTTAGTTTTCACCCATCACTACTTTTTCATGGATGATTCAAGATGCTTTTTTATTTCAGAACAATCCTCAAGTGTGCCCATACGGTCTGTATGCTGAGCAACTCTCTGGTTCTGCTTTCACTTGCCCACGGGCATCCAATAAGAGAAGGTATACCTGCCAGATATGGGTACCACATATACTCCATTTACACAAAACAGTTTATGGACAACTAATCGCTTTTTGTGGTTTCAGCTGGCTGTACCGGATACTGCCCTCTGTGCGACACAAACCTTTCACTCCAGTGAACTGTGGAAACCTCTCTGAGAACTGGAACGACATGGAGCCTGACCCCAACCAGGTATTCGTGAGAATTCAACACAAAATTCTCTAAACTCTGCGCTTATATGGTACAGTTAAGATATTTTCCATGATATATAGACTCACAATTAACCCAAAATGTTTAGACTCTTCTTCACATTTGAATAATCCATTAATCATTGCTTAACAAGATGCGATGGATGCCATTCATCATTTCCAAAGCTTCTGAGAAGAAATTGGATTTTGTGTCGGTAAGTTTTAGTCAAACACTTCTCTCTTGTGGTCCAATTTCCCAGATGACTTTGTAAATGCCAGTGGTTTCCAGCTGTCAGCTGTCTAATGTTTTAGGGCCTGCACACCATCTGCGGAGCTGGAGATTCCAAATCCCGCAGTGGAATCGCCACCCACATATACACCTGCAATACTTCCATGATTGACAGGTCAGTGTTTGCTGCCTTTGAACCTGACAATTCATGATATTATTGTAATGCATTGAACAACATGCTATAACAGTCCTGAAAATAACTTTAGAATCACAAGAATCTTTCCATTTTTAGGTGCTTCCAGAACTCGGATGGTGATTTCCTGATTGGTAAGCTCTTACAGCCACCCTGCAACTCCCCTATTGTAAAAAAAAAGAAGTTAGATTTCTATTTCACTGAGGTCATATTCTTTCAAAAGCCTGATTAAAAGATGTCTTTTTCTTCGCTCCTCATTGTACCTTAGACCCCTCTCATATCTGTTCCTGGAAAAGGGTCTGGCCTTATGCAGAAGCCATCCAGTGTTCTCCATCTTACGTTTATATATTAAAAGCATGGCCAGTGGCTGTTAGTGTGAGAGCTGTCCTATTGAGTCATTCCACGAAATGTCTTTTTGGCAGGTCACATAATGGATATTCATGAGAAAATCTCAGAACACCCTTCTATTTAAGTAATACAATGTTCTCCAAACCCTTTAGGTTGAATTGTGTTTGCCCCATCACGTTTTAAACCACATTTTGAACTGAATCGCTAAGAGAATAATAAAGAACTCATTAATCTGTGTGTTTTAGTGCCTCAAAAAGGTGAAATCCTGATCACCACAGAATTCGGAAAGATGTTGGTGGAGCCCAATGAGATCTGTGTCATTCAGGTGAGTCTACCACACATGACTGTATTTGTCATGGTTATCAGTTTTTACGTTTTTATTTTAAATGTGTTTTGCGAAATGTTTCAGCAAGGGATGCGCTTCAGTGTGGATGTGTTTGGAGAGACCAGAGGTTATATCCTGGAGGTGTATGGCGCTCACTTTGAGCTCCCGGACCTGGGGCCCATAGGTACTTCTTGGGCTATATTGCCTATATTTGTTTCTGTACTCTTGATGCAAAAGTCCTAACTGATTCTTTCCCTGTGACTGTGTTTTCTCTTTAAGTCACTGAAACATTGCATCATCAGCTAATCATTATTTCCTGTGCTTTATTCCAGGGGCTAATGGACTAGCCAATCCCCGGGACTTCCAGACACCTGTGGCTTGGTATGAAGACCGCACTGTGGTCACTGGTTACACCGTCATCAACAAGTACCAAGGAAAGCTCTTTTCATGTCAACAGGTACAGAGCGCTAAAATGTGTAATTTCTTAAATGTCATTAAGCTTTATCATTATTCATATGGCATATAAAGTCTCAAGATATAGCAAATGGGAAATCTAAAAAAGCAGCTGAAACGTTTTTTGAGACTTCAGCTCTGCAGTCTGTCACTCAGCAAGAGATAAAGACACTCTTGAACATACAGTTCTTTTTCTAAATCTTTTATTGGAAAAACTGTAGGGTACAAATGAGTGGTGCCCACAGGGGATTGTTTATGGAACATAATTGTACCATATTCTGTCAAATATATCAAAATGATATACAAAAATGCCCCTTTAACCTGGGAATGTGAATGTGGCTTAGTGTTAAACTCCCATGGGCCTCAAGGGGTAAGTTTATGTTCTTTGTACCTTGAGCGACTAAAATGTACTAAATATACTGACAGTGATTCTGTTTTTTTTTTCCCACTTTTCCAAAGATTTTCCCCAAAATGTTTAATCATCATTTCTACAGGGAACGTGGTTCTTCTCTTCCACCACTATAAATAACCACCCTTTCATTTCAGGTGCCTAAGTCCAGGTCAGGTGTTCTCAAATCACCTTCCTTCATGAAATAAAGATTCACTTTCCTGTTCACATAATCCTAATGTGTGCATCTTCTACATCTTTGTCGTGTTTCCTGTCAATTCTCGAACAATAAAGACAAGAGAACAGCGAGCTTCCCTCCCTGCCAATCTTGGGTCATAATTGGGCTTAATTAGTTAACATCCTCCGCATTTTCAATGCACAAATCTTTTCACATGGAAAATATTTCCTGAGTTACACATTAATTGTGACATATTTTTTCCTGAATATATTTTCCTTGGTGCCCTGTTGCGTGTATAATTGAATTGACTTGAGATGTCTTGCAGGTGAGGTTTACCATCAGAAAGCTGCCGCTTCACAGCAAACACACCACGAGGGTGATGTCACTCTTCATTAGAATACATCAGATGTTTTGGGGAAGGCTCCGTCTTTGCCTGTCCCTTTGCAGAACTAGCCCACTATCTCTCCTCTCTTAAAATGTAAGAGGTTGTCAGACCCCATCTCGCGGCAGAGTCTGCCATCTTGTCCTGCTGTTCTGATCTCCTGCTGAGTGCTGAAATTGCTCAAATTAACTTATTATTTGCTTGACTGGGCCAATCTGTTTGTATTCTGTGTGTACGGGTGTTTTCTTCTCTAGTTTTAATCAAGTCTGGTGGAGTTATCCTGCGAGCAGTAATGTCTGTGAGATTACAAACCTTGGGGTCCAGGAAGCCCCCAGGGTGCATGGAGTGTGTCTTTGTGAGCACGTATGTAACTGTAAAATCACGCTGTTGTGCGTTTGTGTTTGGGATTTGTGTTTGTGTCTGTTTGCACTTTAAGTTGAGCTCGGGATGTGTTGCACAGTGTGAGCTTTGTGAATGTGGCGAAGCGACGGGGGGAGTACGAGGGTCAGGACTGCAGGCAGTCTCGACTGTAATGAATTATATTGATTTTACAGCCACCATTCAATGTCTCTTCACTGCAACATTATCAACAGAGGGCTATATAAAATTGCTGTGTTTTTTAACGATCAAGATAAAGAAATTTCTCCACTCTATAACCACTTCACAATTCCATTCTTCTCCCAGTGCAGGCAGAAAAATAGAACAAGTTTTGAGAAGTTTTATTGAGGGCATTAATTGGACGCGTCGAAAACGTTCTGAAGAATAAATAGACAGAGCAAATTAAAATCAAATGCAGGTCATTGTAATGCTCAACTCAATATTGCTCTCCTTTGGCATTTAAACCCAGGGCAATTTCCAGCGACAATCCTAGGCCAATCCAGAATGGGTTACAATGGCTGGTTCTTTTCAAGTCTTGTTTTGGCTTTGCAGGACTTCTCTCCATTTAACGTGATAGCGTGGCACGGAAACTACACACCCTACAAATACAACCTGGAGAACTTCATGACGATCAACTGTGTAGCATTCGATCACGCTGTGAGTATCGCTCAGCTGCATCTACCACAGATGGCCTGTATTATCAGGGTAGAGGAATGCAGACCAAGTGTAAAAGGGATAATCTGTCTAATCTGTCGGTTTCAGGATCCTTCCATTTTTACAGTTCTTACCGCAAAGTCCACTCGTCCTGGTGTGGCCATTGCTGACTTTGTAATCTTTCCACCGCGCTGGGGAGTTGCTGACCACACCTTCCGCCCTCCTTACTACCACAGTAGGTCTTGCATGCAGACATTACACCCACACAAAACCCACAAAACTCAGCCGCTCGTCTTTCTAAAGATGGACTGTCTTAGAGCTCCCTCTGTCTGTATCTAAGGAAACTGTATGAGTGAGTTTATGGGCCTGATCAAGGGTCACTATGAGGCAAAGGAAGAGGGTTTCCAGCCTGGAGGAGCCAGTCTCCACAGCATCATGACCCCTCACGGCCCCGATTTTGACTGCTTCGAAAAGAACAGCAAAGCCGAGCTCAAACCAGAGAGAGTCGCCGAAAGAACCATGGTATGCTGTAGCTTTGGGTATAAAGGGGGTTCCTACAGACCCGGACATGTGAATAAAATTGTTATATTGTGCAAAAGGCTCTGGTGCAAAGTTTTAAAGCAGTGAGGGACTTTCAGCAAAAACACCAATTCGGTACCAGATTTCTCCTCAATGCCTCCAGCCTTTGCATGGATTTTGTAAAACTCCATCAGCAGCACAGCATTGATTTTAGCAGAACCAGGTATTTGAGGTATTAAGAACATAACCATAAAGTGCTCAGCTAAACAGGTTTGAAATATACTGTATATACTATATATATATATATATAAATGACTGGTACCATTATAGGGGATTGGGGTGTATATATAAAGGACTATTATGCCATAGTGTCCATTAGCAGCATTAAAGCTGGTTTCTATCACCACCACCATAAACAACTCTGCAGTGACTTGCAAACTACTAGCTGTCATAACTGTCAAACTACTACTTCACTATGAAACATTCATCCTGGGTATAACAATATTTCTGCGGTTGTCATAGGCCTTCATGTTTGAGTCATCCTTCAGCATGGCTGTCACCAAGTGGGGACTTGATACATGCCAGCGTCTGGACAAGAGCTATTACAAATGCTGGGAGCCGCTCAAGAGCCACTTCAACCCAAACTGGAGACCCAGTAGCAAGTAAAACAGGTCTTGGTGTATGTGGTTACACCCGCCAATATTAAGTCTCGGATAGCAAGTGTAGAGTGAGATTACATATATTTGATTATCCACTCAGTGCATATGTGTGTGTGTGTGTGTGTGTAATGTATATATTTACATTATATACATACACACAAAGATAAATATTATAGCTTTTATTGGTCGAGGTGCAAAGCTGAGATGTTGTAAATGAAAAGCAGTTGGAACCTGAAAGTGACAATAAAACAAATTACACACAAAAGAGCATGTTCAATAAATCTCTCTTCTGCTGTATACACTTTCGACAATAAAGGATGTTTATTTATAATTACAGACACTATTCAACACTATGATTTAAACTGAAATACAGCAGTCAGCCATCAGTATGACAGACGAAAGGGGCGAGCGTAAGTTCCATCCTTTATCTGCTGATCCCTGTTGTCCTGAAAATACAAAAATAACATTTTATAATAAACACGGTTTATTAGAAATACACCACAACAAAATATTTAAGGTGATAGATCATACATTTTCATCCGTACAGGTAAAATGACCAGAATACATACACCAAACTCACACCTGACTGTAATGCACATTAAAACGCTATTACTGTAACAACACTCATCATGCAGAATATGGATTCAGAAAACTTTTGATCCGACAACCTGATTAAAACTCAGTTTGACTGTTTCAAAACACAAGGAGGTCCTTCCCCTATTCAAAAACTAAACCTGACAGGTGACTTCAGGTGCGACAGAGATGGTAAATAACCAAACTGTGCTGGACACCACTCACAATCCAAATACCCCTAAAATAAAGCCTGTGATTTGTATTATAAATAGACATTACAACTACCGTTATAAAAAGAAACAGCAATGAATACATACACCTGGACTGAAAGTGTTTCTGTTGTGTTGACGGGTCATGAATGTGTGTGCAGAGCACAGCTTTGGCAACAAAGAGGTCTACATATTTATGAGCATCTTATTAAAGTTTTTTTTATGTGGATAAAAGAATAATGACCAAACCTGCATGAGAGATGAACATTTGTACTCGCCAGTCCTTCTTATACTGAGTAATATAGACACCGTGCATAATGCTAAAAGATGGCTATTCACTTTTTATTTTTGTTTGTTCCCTTAAGGGCAGCTATATTCCTGTACTCCCTTAAAGGCAGCTATATAAGACTGTTTAGTCTTCACTATCTGGAATCACAATGATGCATTAACAATGTTTTTTTAATTTATGAAGAGCTCTTTTTTATGCTGTTAAAAAAAATGGACAGAGAATAAGCTACTCAGTTGATAAGATCTTCAGTGGGAAGAAATGTTGAGGAATCTTAATCATGGTCTTCTATTTAACATTTCTTGTCATTAAGCATTAGTATTTGTCTAATGTCAATTACTTCTACAGCTCGAATACTCATGCTTGTGTCTATGCTCTTGCTCTGGAGAAAACCATTTCATTACATTAGTAGTAGCTTATTTAAAAAACATAAGAGGAGTTTAAAAGAGATAATTCCTAGACCTGTGATTTCCAAACCCATCCTCAGGGCCCTACATACTGTTGGACCATTTTGATCCAATCTGATTCACATTACAATGAGTGAAAATTATGGAAAATTATGTCTCCAGTGTGTGCATCACTGTACTATTACTGACACTATAAAGTCTTTCTTATACATGGTACGCAGAGGAAGGGAAAAGATCTAACTATGTAAAGCAGCACAGTTAAAGAATTAAGCGCAGAACTAACTTAAAGGTGAATTCCAATTTGTACATTTTTTGCATAAATTAAATGTGAAATGGTGCACTGCAGAGACTTTCTAAGATTTAAAATATGGCATCTGCTGCACAAACAGACACTACATTAACTAGGCAAGCAACTTACAAATTTCTGAGTTTTTATATGTAATATTGCTAATAGAAATGTGAGATCAAAACTGGCCAAGATTGGATTTTTGCTCAAAACACATTCTGCCCATTTATTACTTAGATTTAGGCTGATCTGCATTGTAATTAATGTCCCTATTGTTGATGCAGATATTTTGAAATGACAGCAACCCCCCCTTTTAACCCAGTAAGAGTAAAAATCCTTATTCTGAGTAATATAGCCTCTTTACCCGGTCAGTCTTGAAAACAAAGTACAAGACTAAGAGTGGCACGACCCCAAACAGGCCACCGAGTAGGGAGGTTTTAGTTGTTGGTCTGAAGTTGGGATAGACATTGGCGGTGCGAGCATAGGTCCACCGTGTCAGGGCAGGATCCTCCTACAAGTACAAAAACACACCAGACATCAACAAATGTCAGTAAGTAAAAAGTCAGTGCACAATAACATGACAGGTCCTGCCGGTCAGGCATATAACCTGTTAAGACGCTCATTCAGACAACCACACCATTACTCCAGATACTTCAGGTCTTTTGGTCCAACCAACATATAAACCCTAGCAAACACACCCAGAACTGATAAGTGCAATTTGGTTCTCTCATACGCAATATTTTTTTTGTGCAACATGTACAATGTTTCTGGTTTAATATTAACGTGTGCTCCATGCAATTGTCTGGTGCATTATTAGTGTTTATGTTTAATGTCTCTACCAAGCAACTGAGGATAATTCAATGTGTGCAAGCAAGCATACATTCATATATCCACGGTACATATATACATATATACACTTAGATATAAATGTATGTATAGATTACTTTTTAATAGCATACTGTTGTATAGTTTATTTTGTACTGACCACTTTGCTGCTATAACAATGCAAACTAATATCTCTAACTCAGATACACACACGGAGTTTGGTTTGGTTTCTTGTTTATAGTCACAGCATTAGCTAAAGTTAGCATTAGCTGGTCTACCAGCTATCAAGGTCACTCACCCAGCATGCAGGGCCATGATTTTACAAGATGTTTCATAGATGATGAGACACATACAGAACCTATTCATAAAAGCAGCTTGTGATTTTACGTTAAAATGACTGAGGCCCATCCTGGTATGTTTTAGAGGCAGCTCTCAGAGTGCTAGCTGTGCTAACAGGCTCAGTAACTGCTGTTAGACATCACTTACAATCAGCTCCTTCCTGAGGGGGTTGTTGAGCTGCAGCTGGTAATGTCTCTTCAGCTGAGCCCTGAGAGCTGCCCGCTGCTCCTCCAGGCGCCGGTAATCCGGAGAGAGGTTAAAATACTCCGCTTTGTCAAGAGTTTTTGGCAGAGTGGCCAGAGGAGCCTCCTTGTAGTTCGCCATGTTTACACGCTACCAGAGGACGGGCCTACAAAATAAAAGCCCCTCACTTTCTAGTGAGATTAATAAATTAATTGTTTTCTTTCTTTCTTACTTTCGTGTTCTCTTTCATCCATTCTTATTTCGATCGTTCTTTCTTTTTTCTTTCTTTTATTCATTCTTTCTTTATCACTTTAAACGATAATTTGAGTCATGTGACTCTGGCATAATTTGTATAATGTATTGCTTGTTATTATACATTACTTGTTGCTATTATATAAATGTATGTATGTAAAATTGTATGTGAAATATGTGCAAGGTTTTAATACTTCGTGAACTGTATGTAAATATGATTATAATACAAACTTAACATGCAAAGATACGTAAATATATATTTTACATAGACACACACACACACACACACACACACACACACACACCTACCTATCAGAGGAACCTCCTCACGGGGCTTGATGGCGTAATCGCCCGTTTCTAGGAGACGTTGTTTACAAACCGAACGCTGCTCTGAAATCGAGGAATCGCACATAATAGTTCAGATATGTTTGTATCTTTGTTTTGAAGACTATTTAACATTTGACAGATCACTACAGCAGTCCATTTGCATCCTGAACGAAATTTATATCACTACTATAAGTCTGGTAAGTTTTATGAAAAGGTCAGTACCCGTATCACGACCTACACTATATGGACAAAAGTATTGGGACAAAAGTATTGGGACAAACATGTTTTCAGTGTTTGAACTAGTCCACTTACTGCCAGTGAAGGACAGTCTTAATGCTTTAGCATACCAACTTTGTGTACAGAATTTAGGGTAGAGCCTTTTCTTTTCCAGCATGACTGTGTCCCAGTGCACAAAACAAAGCTCCATAAAGACATGGTTGGATGAGTTTCATGTGGAAGAACTTGACTGGCCCGCATAAAGCCCTGACCTCAACCCCATCCAGCACCTTAAACTGGAACGCGATTGTGAGACAGACCTTTAGGTGCAACATCATTGTCTGACCTCATAAATGCTCTACAGAATGAATGGGACACAAATATTGTGGAAAGCCTTCCAAAAAGAGTGGAAGCTGTTATAGCTGCAAAGAGGGGCCATCTCTATATTAAAGTCTATGCATTTGAACGCAGTGTAATTAAAGTCCCTGTTGGTGTAATCGTCAGGCGTCCCAGTACTTGCGTACATACAGTGTATGAGCAGTGTGTATAGCGACCTGGTGAGCCCACAGGTTCAGACCTTTAACACAGTCACAACCTTGAAAACGGCTCTGCACATTTCAGTGCTTTCCACGCTTTAATACACACACTTCAGCTCAGAAAGTGGGTGTTAATGAGCTGATTATTTGGGTCAGGCGTGTTAAGTCTGGAGGCCTGGAGCTGGAAAACCGGCATTTACCAAAACCATGCTGTGAACACCTTTGTGGAATTTACTACCCAAGCGTTGGCTGAGTGATCTTTAAACAAAAAGAATCAATTAAAAAATGGTAATAGACACATGCTAGACTAGATTAGTTTGCTGTTAAAGAACATTGAAAAAAGTGATGAATTTCCTTGATTCAAATGTGTCAGTTCTAAATGAAAGTTTATTTACATTTGGCAATAATTGTTTTGTTATATTTCATACAAGGAAATGTATCAAATATAACATCATTGTACAAACATTGAGAACCTCATTGCGTGGGATGTAAACTGCACTCCAGCATATTTGCAGATACTGTGTTATCCTGAAATTCATCTCTCGCTCTCTGTTGGTGCAAAAGTTCTATTTTATGCCCGCGGATGCAAGGTACCTAAAGGTACAATGTGTCTAGATAAAGGAGTTTCAACCACTCAGCCTTCAGCACCACCAGTATACTGATCACCGCCTGATCATCTGGAATCATCCTCACTGGTTCAGGACTTCTGTTAGATGCTCTTTGTTCTGCTTGAATGATTTATATGTAGGTCACTGTGTCTTTAACAAACAAAAAACATTCCTCTGAAACTGGTCAGATTCATGGACTGGATTGGAAATGAGAGTCTTTGAAAGTCCTTCAGGAAGCCTGGAGAACTGGAGAACCTTAACAATACTAGAAAGTCAGGATCTTTGAAGTGATGAATGAGGGATGGTTTAAGACTGTTTCATGCAAATGTATTTGTGTGTTAAGCTTTTTAGCTTTCTACAGTGTTGATTGTTGTTTTTTTTTTGTTAGTTCTCTTGCGTCCTGAAGACATGCCTCTTCCTGATACCATGTACTGCGCCCAGCAGATTAACATTCCCCCAGAGCTGCCTGACATGCTGAAACAGTTCACAAAAGCTGCTATCAGAACACAGCCGAAAGATGTGCTGCAGTGGGCTGCTGCGTAAGTCTGATATACTTTGTTCTTTAAGATACAGATTTTATACAGGAACGTCCATTCTGGAGTCAACAGCTGCTTACTGCATGTTTAGGACTACACAGGAATTGCTTGAAACCATTTATTAATGGCCCAAACCAGGGTTTCCTGTGATCTACCTGTGTTTTGGCATGGACCTTGTGGAAGTTTTGGCATGGACCAAGTACAAGCATTAGGAATAGTTGGAATTATGATGCTCATTAGGTTGATCCATAAAGGAAGAAGTCTCATTAAGTTATTTTTTAATGTGGCTGGAATAATGACAGTTACTATTGTTCTCTGGTTTGTTTTGTGCTCTTTCAGCTATTTTTCAGCACTGTCAAAAGGTGAAACTCTCCCAGTCAAAGACAGGCTAGAAATGCCTGTAGCAACACAGAAGACAGACACTGGGCTCACTCCAGGCCTGCTCAAGATCCTTCATAAGCAGGTTTGTACCACAGCCCTAATCCAGTAGCTACCTGTTTTTAACTGGCTGTTGAATGGCTTTAACAAAAAATGTTCCAGTATTCATTTCGCTTTCATTGTAGCTTTCACCTAAAGTAACTGTTACGAAAGAAGAGTTACTGACGAAGTGGAAAGGCCTTTGCTTGCCGGCCGAACAGCTCGACACTCTCCTTGCGCTTGGTGACTTTGATGCACAGATCAACTGGATGCAGTTCTTTGCTTTGGGCTGCAGCAGCCTAGGTGGGGTGAGTATCCAGCTCAAGCATAAATTAACGACAGATATACAGGTGGTCCTCGGGTTACGACACAATCCCGTTCTTACAACAGTGACATAACTGCCACCCTGGTTAAGGATAAGCGGCTCAATTGAATGGATGGATGGCTTAATGAATATTATTTGTTACACTGTGTAATCTCTACAGCTGCCTCATGGGGGCAGTGTTGGACAGTAAATCATAGAGAGAATAAACACAATTTTAAAAGGAAATGAGTACAACATTTTAAAACAAAAATAGTATTACCAACACAAAGGCAATTTTGTGTACTAGGTAGTCACCAGATCAATTGGAATGATAATTCAAAACAGCTGAAAAGATAAAGATATTGACAAAATCTGCAAGTCTGTTCCCGTGGATATCAATGTGTGGCTGTGTCTGTAAGTATCTATTATCGTTCTAATTTATTTAAAAAATTGGCACCATTGTTCTCGCAGACCATTATCAGTGCTCTGAAACACGCGTGTGAAATCCTTACCGAGGACCCAGAGGGTAGAGCTGCACGGATTCCCTTCGTCACGTTTGTGAGTCTGTACACGTATCTGGCGCAACTGGATGGAGACATTCCTCAAGATCAGATAGACAGTTTCCTGACGAGCCTGCAAGAGTCTGTGTGAGTTAACTAGTACTCTCTCATATGTAAATGAGCTTTGGCTGCCATTTATGGAATTGTTATTCATGATTTGGGCACTTTAAGGATTTAATTCTGCACAAATTCTGAAAAATTTGGATTTTTTTCAGTGAACAGTTTTGGTTTACAGCTCACAGTTTACCACTTCATAAACTCCAAACCAAATCATGAACCAAAATCATATCCTGAGTGCATCATGCCCATGCAAAGGATCGGGTCATTGTTAATACTGTTTTTGCTCCTAGTCTACAATGAGAAGCACCTATTCATTCGTTCCAAACATCCTTATTTCATGAAACCCACTGTAGTGAGGCATTTATTGCATATAGGGATGAATATCTAGCTAATCTTAAGCTAATCATTTGTCACATTGGCTGCCCGCTCTGTGAATGTCAGCTCAGTTTAAAACTATTAAGTTCACTTACATCTTAGAAATTAGGTACATACTTACCCTCACCCTGTCATTATTCCAGTCTCCTGACTGGGTGATTAGTGTGCACTTTTGGAGCCATTAGAACATGCTGGGAATGCTAATTTCACCTCCACATAGAGAGTAAAAATAGGATTTTGTTCATATTATTTTTCACTTCCTTACTTCCTTAATAGTATTATCATATATTATCTTATTGGAAAAGATAATTGGATGTAAGACTTGTAGTGAGTTTATTTTGCATTGTTTCATATGACCCCCCCTCAGGGCAAAACAGAACGGCATGATACAAGAGGCTAATTTCTACTGCTGCAATAGATAGGGCTAGACCGAAGTTGTCGGAGAGAATAAAAAGAGGGAAAAAAACCCAAAACTGAACATTTACTTGAAATAAAACAGGAGATTGGAGATTTGGTAGATTTCCGTGACTTTTCTTTGCCTCTTGGTGCAAATGATGGCTCTCTATTTTAATCTGTAGAATAGTGTTCCCCAAACAGGTCTCCCTGCTCTGCACATTTTGTTGTTAACAACTCAACACGCCAACCAGTATTTAAAATGTCACACACACACATATATATATA
>JBBJLR010000001.1:9732022-9754877 GCA_037577145.1 Brachypetersius gabonensis | reverse complement strand
CTCTCCTCAGCCTCCTCCTCCCAACACACTCAGTCTCTCCTCAGCCTCCTCCTCCCAACACACTCAGTCTCTCCTCACCATCCTACTCGCAACACACTCAGAGTCTCTCCTCAGCATCCTCCTCCCAACACACTCAGTCTCTCCTCACCATCCTCCTCCCAACAGACTCAGAGTCTCTCCTCACCATCCTCCTCCCAACACACTGTCTCTCCTCAGCCTCCTCCTCCCAACACACTCAGAGTCTCTCCTCAGCATCCTCCTCCCAACACACTCAGTCTCTGCTCAGCCTCCTCCTCCCAACACACTCAGAGTCTCTCCTCAGCATCATTCTCTCTCCTCAGCTCATGTCCAAACCAGCGCAATCTCACACCTCTGACTTTTACTCCAAAAGCTCCATCTCAAGCTGTCCCTCTAAAAAACGAATTCCTGAGAATGTTTTGCGTAGTGAAAATTGTTAATAGGTTGACCTACATTTTTCACTCCTTACGGTTTGGAATTTCATTTCAGAATGAAGTTGACTCAAGCACCCTAATAGTGATCAGGATCAGTACTGATGAGTCCATGATGAGTTACGCCATAATGAAAGTATCGACAAGCACTGATTCATTCTTGTGTGTGTGTTCCATTCCAAAGTGACCATGCCTTTGCAATACTCCCTATGAGTCCTACACCCTCCTCAATGTGTAGGGGTTAAATATCATAACCATTTGATGTTGCACTTGTTTCCTTTTTTCAAAATCGAAAATTCATTTACCATTTATTTCACCATAGCTGAGTGTATGTGGTTATTCAGTTACATGGTTCTGTTTAATACAGCAAATAGGTAGATGCTTGTTGGATGTTTTAAATTCCGAGTAAAACCACTGCAGAGAATGTTGATAGAGAAACCTCCTGGTCCCTACAATGACCATTTGAAGCAGTTCTTGGAAGGAAAGTATTATTAATACACTTTTTTTGCTGTACAGAAGTACAGATGATGACTCAATTTAAAGACTCATCTTAAGACCAAGAGATTTAAATTCACAATGAGTGAGTTAGTTTAGATGTAGGCTGACTGAGGGATTATAAGGCTTTACATACTGCTGCCTTAGTGCTATAATAGGCTGTTTTAACATTTTTTGTTTGTTTGTTAAAGATCACACTGACTTTGCCTTATTTTATCAAGATCAATGGAAGTAGGAAAAAATATTGAACAGCACCCCATTGAGACAATCCTTGCCCACCCTGCGAAATGCTCAGTCCAATGAAAACATTTGGATTTTAAAACTGGCCTGTTTGAGTAGGGGGCGCGTCCCTCAGTGCCTCCTCCACTAGACAGCACCGTGCTGCTGCTCACACAGGTCACTTCACGGCACATTTTGCAGCACGTTTTGAACACGTTGACAGCATTCTTTCATTAAACAGCACATACGTTCAAATGTTCTTTTATTTTCTGCTTGGTAACACCACATGCCGCACAGGTGGCCTATTAAAAAGCTGACATCGTCAGCCTCTGTTGCTCCGCAGGCTGCTGGCTACATGGTTGAACCCAGCATTGCTGCTACCAACATGGAGCACGGCGCACCGCATTCTCACTCCACTCCACCGCACAATACCGTATAATACAGTGGTATACAAATGCCTATAAATGTCCATTTTTATGATCTAAACCCTAAATATGCCCCCAAATACGCAGAGGACATTTGCGGTTTCACCGAACAATTATTAGTCAGGTTCTAAGAAAAAAATCTCTTAACGACTGAGTATTCAAGGAAGAGAAATTTAGTCAATCTGGCACATGAGAAAAACATCACAGAAAATCTTTCAGATGTTGCCAAGTGTAACCACAGGTCCTGTAGATCAACCAACCTTTTTTGCGCCACAGACCAGTTTCATGTGAAAAAACATTTTTATTGACATATTGGCTAATACTTGATTGCTGGTTGCCATCATCAGCTTCAGTTCGGCTGCTGCTGAGGAAAAAGTGTGTGTGTAAAGTGATCATTTGTCATACATGTCTGTCTAGAGTTAAATGTTAAAATATGCAAGTTTTGTGGGCATTATAGCTGTGATGAACAGGGTTGTGATCCCCTGTATTGGTGCAGACCAACAAAAAAGAGCCAAAAAAATAGAGGGCTCCACACCAATCTAGGTGGGTGTGAAAGCTCATGAATAAACGCAGCAGTACAAGAACCTCTCATTTGACATCTTTGGGATGCCAAGACATGCTTTGAATGCTTTTGGTTCCCCACAGAACCTTTCAGTGGATGTTTTTATTTATTTATTTAAAGAACCATAAAGTAAAGTATGTGGAATTAAGGAACCTTTCTGAAGTTTAAAGAATCTCCACATATGTAAATGCTCTGTACCATGTACCAAGCCAAAAAGCTCACAAAGGCAAGGACAGCTCCTTTTTTGTTTGATGATTGACTACAAAAACATTCATTTTTACAGGTATTTTGTTCTTATCTTCTAGCAAACGCGAGAAAAAGATCTGCAGTGACAGCTGGAGTTGATGAAAGTCTATCCAGGTGACATTGTAGCACTGAATGACAGTGTTGAAATAAAATCTCGGGCTCATTAAATTCCTTCACAGATATGATTCATATAAAAATTTCCAGTGACGAATACTATATTTGGTGCCCCAAAACCCTCAGTGACTGCGACTGGTTAAGGTCACAGCACACAGGTATAATGTGATTAGGTGGAGCACAAACCGTGCTAACAACTGATAAATGATGTTTACTGTGCCATAATACTAACCATAGAGCTTAGAAACAGTATAGATGTTTTTCTTTAGTTTGCTCCAAACAATGCCAGCATTTGAAAGTTCTGTTCTTGCATCGCCACCCCTCAAACTGACAACATTTTTACAAAGACGGTATACAGACCTGGTATTACTATATTCATGAGGACTTTCCACTGACTCATGTAATCCTGTCTGAGTAATACTATGCCTAATCCCTAATCCTTACCTTAACCTCAGTAACCAAAAGGCAATCTCTTCTTTAATTTAATCGCTTTATTTGTAAAGACCAGCCAAAAGTAGCCATTTCTGGGATTCCTATCATTATGAGGTCCCAACAAAGTAACGATAACGAAACTGTTACTATGTTCTTATGGCTATACAATAGCTGCCAAAATGATTTCTCACTCACAAATTGATCTGAGACTGTATGGAAAAGATCAAATGACTTTCAGAGGTATTGTCTACTTGTAGGTCATGATAATTGAATGAATCTTAAGTACAAAAATATCTTTATCTTTTCTTTGTTTTGTATTAGTCCTGGCTTTATGTAACACACAGGCTAATACTCTCTTTTCTTAATAGCAGTCAGATGTTGTGCACTTAGTGAATTAGTTGCTGATATAGCTGATCTAAGATCTTTCCATAGCTAATTCGATCCTATTAGTATGTTATTAGGGATAAGACAGCAAGCTCAGGCCAGGCAGTAATGAAGCAGTGGTGCATGGACTGTCAGTTCCCACATGTACCTCATTGGACATAATTTTCACATGACATAGTTCACAACGGCAATGTGAAAATGACACATTTGTGTCCAATGAATCCAGGGCTGTGCTTTTTCAGGGAAGATTTCCTCCTTAATCAGTCCAGCATGTGCTCTGCTCATCTGAGGCTTACGTACCCCTCTCTGCATTGTGCAATGCTGCAAATAAGGCCATTAGCACCAAAGCCAAGCTATATTACACCCCTTCCTGTGGTGCACCAGCAAGTCACGGATAAGAAAAAGGAGAATGTGCATAGTCTGTTTTGAGCTTGTATGGTTAACTGAAGCATTTTCTCACAAATCAAATCTTTTATTTGAGTTAACTTTTAGCTGTAGTTAACTTTTAGTTCACTTACTTACAGTGCTCATGTTTTATGCATGCAGTAACAATGTATACATGTTTGAGATATGTAAATTTAATGCATTCTTTTGAATATTCATTAGCTCAGGGGTTCTCGAACCCACCTTGGTGGAACACAGGACTGTCTTCTGTTGCTTCAGCCCAAAAGACAGAGCATAGTGCAAAAATGTGGATCACTAGTTTGGGAAGTGATGCTAGATGGTTTGCCTTATCAGCTGTATCTGACCTGTTTTACTGCACAAGCTTTAATCTGCACATCCAAACCACAATGCAAGCAGGACTTTTTACCTAATGAGTGTGTCTGGACAAGCTTGTGTAAGTCCAGTCATTGCTAGAAGAAGATATGTGAGAGGTGACCCACTGAGCTGCTTTCCTCCTCCTTTACACACAGACTGACGCATTGTTACCAAACTCCAGTCAGCAATTTCTTCGGCCTCTGACTCACAGAGGTCCACTCTCACATAGGGACAAAGACCCTGTTTCTCTAAGACAATTTTCACCAAAGTTATTTTGACCAACCTCAGTATTGGCCAATATTATCAGGCTGAAGTAACAGGCATGCTGTTAGGAATACATGCTGCTGTTTAAGTGTTTCTAAGACATTTCTATTGTCAGGGTCAGACAATTCTGCTTTCTTTTAATGCAAGTCAAGCACTGGCCTCTTTTAAAAGCATTGACTATCAGGTGGATGATTTCATGTTGAGGCAGATTTGCCCTTCGTCCTTTAGCCTGGAAGAAGGAATATGATATGTTCAACCAGCATAGCTTGGTAACTTGCTCTTGGTGACTGGTTTCAGTTTTGACATCAAGTGCATGAAAAGGAAAAAGTGCTGATACTTAACCACCAACTGGCAAAACCACCCTAACCACATCCCATCATATAGTTTAATATAGTAAAAGAGAACTCAGTTAATAATAAATAAAGAGAACACAATTATTATATAATACATAATATTTGTTTAACTGGGCTCTCTTTCCAAAATCTATGTTTTAGCTCATATTTATGCATCAAAAAGAACATTTGAAAGGAAAGGGTTCAAGCACCACCAAATATCAATTATTCCTTCCAAACCACTCACGAATTCAGATAATATTCATTTTCATGTCTATTCAAAGAACAGCTTCTATGGTGTGTGGTCTGATACGTAATTGAACAGGACTACATCCTCTGAACTAGTAAGCAAGTGCAACTCAATGTTTCAGTGAATGGCTCCCAAGGCTAATCCTTTCTATTTTAAGAGCTGACTAGGCCACAGATTACTCCAGCATGAGACACATATCTCTGTCCAAGCTGAGAGGGGGGATAAAGGACCTGCTGCTGAAGGGACGCACCAGAGCTGATGCCCCAAATCACACCAGCCTACACAGGGGTTGGCAATGGGATTCTATGTTATCAGTAATAATAAACTTTTCATATTATAGCATCAACTTTACAGAGGATATGATCATCAGTAAATGCAGATCTCACTGACTCAGACATCTAGAAAACAGAACACGCTCTGATTTGATTTAGATTAGTTTTAGAGGGCCTGCAAAGATAAACATCCACCATACAGTAACTACATAAGGGTGTCAACAAAGAGCCAGGATCATGTCCTGCCTCTTCATAGCAAAGATTTTACACCTCCCAACATAAACTGTACAGGGATCTTATCCCTTTCATTAATTCTTTCATTGATTTATCAAATAAGTTTAATTATTTAAACCTATTTTATTATTTTAAATGACTCTGTATTTATTTCCAACACAAAGCACTATAATACCTAACCTACACAGGGCTCCAGATGGCGACTAAAATGGTCATATCTAATCACGTGACTAATATTCCCCATATCTAATCACGTGACAGTGTAGTAGGAGCGGTAGACACGGCTTGAGCGTATCTGCACACTTTTCTTGTACTTTTATTTTAATTTCTCTTGGTTGTGAGAGACTACATTATTTATTTTGCGACAAGTTTTTTCATTTCAGTCGCCAGTGGCGATCATCTCTCACATTCAAGAGAAATTAAAATAAAAGTACAAGAAAAGTGATATTGTCATGTCGTCTGAAGGGGAGAGATACAGCAGCACGCTACAAGGTTCCAGAGAGACAGTTTATTTGTAACACAAGCACTTAAAGTCCAACACAAATGCACAGGACCTCTGTGGTTTCGCTTCCAGGGAGTCTTCCCACTCCTTGGTTCTTTTACTTTACAAAGGTCCACCTCCGTCTCCTATGCTGAGACGGGAACCCTTCTCACTGTCCACTGTCTGTTTCCAAGTCCTCCTTAAGAGGCCCAGACCTTCACACTGCGACCCGTCACTCCTGCTTGGTACACAGAAAGGAGAGGGAGAGGGAGAGAGCTCAAGATGGAAAATACAGCCAGGAAAACGTGCCACTCGTCTCTCGACAGCCGCTTCTCTCCGCTGCTCGCTGTGAATCTGTCTGCTTTCACTCATCCTAGACAGGAAGAGATCACCACACACACACGGTCCCAACTCACTTCGCACCCGACTCTCACCAGCACAGCTCAAACCACAGGGCAATACATTGTCTACCGACTCAACATACAAGATACGGTTTCTTTTACTCTGTTACAGTTTCACCTTCCCTTCAGCTCACACACTCAGACACACAAAGATGTTGGATGTCAGTGACCACGCGCCGTAACTCTGATTCAGCCAGGATTTAAACTTACTCTCAGCCAATCACGCGTTACACTCACTCAGCTCCTAACGAGCCCAGCTGTTTCCAATCTCCCACTCACTCAACACACACACACACACACTGCACTCTAACCATACACACCTGCTGACAGTCTCTCACACACACTCATACACCTCATATCCAGAGCCCTGCCCTAATACTCAGGTGACCTGCTTCTCCTCTGACGAGCCGAAGGTTCCCCAGACGTCACAGATATCTCATAATGTGCAGATATGCTCAACCCGAGTCTACCGCTCCTACTACACTGTCACATGATTAGATTGGGGAAATATTAGTCACGTGATTAGATATGTAAATTTTGTCTTGTTTTCATGAGATGGATCATTTGGATCAACTCAAAAGATTCTGCTCTTTTGGCTCTTAAAAGCACAGACAGAGAGGGAGATGCCGCATTCCCTGTGTTCCCTGTTCACACGATACGGCATGTAAAGTCATACAGGTAGATGTGGTTTTCAGGTTTTCAAAAAATACAAAAACATTTTATTGTCTGTGGTCAGTCTAGTAATATTCTATGTCTGTGCCCAAATTTAGTGAAAGAACCGACTTGTTCGCGACAGATTGAGTTTCATTTGAAATAGGGTTGCCAACCGTACTGAATTGTCCGGGACATCCCGAAATATGGGTGATTTTGATTTGTCCTTTCAGGGGCATCTCCAGTACCATATTCCAATCACAGCCTCGCCGGCCAATAATACACTACTGTAAGCATGGCAAAACTCATGCAGTCGTTGCTATGAGACACTGTAGTTGGTGTGCGTGTGTGCACTGGCCACTAGTGGTGAGCGGTGACAAAATTATAGACTATGCTTCATGTTTTAGATTTATAGTATGCAATTTCCATTATTGTTGGTCAGCTGGTCTGTGCGCGCACCTGCAAAAAAGAGCCCCTCATTTGGGGTTGAGAAAGTTCGCAACCCTAGTTTGAAACGATTCGCATGGCCTGGCAACCCATTGCAGAGCGCGTTCTAAAATATATACAAAAAATAAAGATTAAGTCCCCGAGAAACACAAAGTTTTTTTAAAATGTGTATTTATATCATATTTGACAGAGATTATGGCCCTTAAAAAATGGGCTTTCGAATATTTTGTGCTTAGGAGCAAATGGCTCTTAAGGATTTTATTTTGTCTGGAGCCTTGCTACATTTTTTCTCCTTTGTTTAACTGGGCTTTTGATTAATTTTTTGGAAGGGTCATACAAAAATATACATATCAAATATCAAAAAATAAGAATACAGCAAGAATGCAGCCCAAACTGCACTTACCGTAAAAGCAAGATGGAGATGTAAATAGAAGACAAACTATAGTTAGCATAGAGCCCTCCACATGGCCCACACCATTCTTTATCAACAAGAGCCCTCGGGCAAGACTCCTAATGCTACAGTCCATGCATTGTTTGGTACTGGGCAGCACAAAAAGACAGAATACAACTATTTTTTTGTAAGTATCAGAAACAACAATACAATACAATACAATACAACAACAATCTTTAATTTTTTTTTTCAGTCACATCAACTTTTTGATTTATGAGTAATATAAGATTTGCAATAGACTTGCATGTGTTTTTTATTAAACCGCAGGTACCAATCAAGTAACTGTTTCAATATTTTCAGTGCGATGTCAGACAGGCGCACACTGTGGCATAGATATAATGATACCAGTCCATGAAAATATTGTTTTACATCAAACTGGTCCGTGGCGCAAAGAAGGCTGGGGCCGCCGCTACAGAGGACTTAAGGCGTTTAGACTTGCTGCTTAACTATAGTAAGAGTTGAATGTGGGTTTAGGGTTTGCCAGCTGTGTTTGAGACCCCTGTAATCACAAATGCATGTAATATGTATTTTTTTTTAGAATGCATCAATCAACTGCGAACAAGTTATGACACCTTTGTGAAAATCAAGAGACACTCTTGAGACACACTGACAGCGACGCCGGGTGCTGAAAGCCCCTCATACACTGATCGCCTTGGCCATGTAAAACACATTCATCTGGGGTTTATTTTTAGGCAGCTGCCTACAGCTGTGTGTCGGTGATGAGAGGCTGCTGACATGCCGCTCCACAATGCGCACTGTTCACGCCTAACTAGGACAGACCGGCTGGAAAGACGGCAAGAGACCTGCCAGCGGGCTCAACAAACACGCACACACAGTGGTGAGAGGAGACAGAAGAGGGTTTACTGCTCTCTCACTGTATCTTCACTTCACTTAAAACTACATGAGGCTCCTTCAGTTCCTTCCAGGCTAAATGCTGTTAGCATGTTTAGGAGTCCACCGCAAGTTCTACAGCATTTTAAAATAGACTTCCGACAAACTGAGTGTAATTTTATAATGCTGAAACTAATTGTTTGTGAACTGATTGCGTTATATACGTTAGCCTTGTAGCTGCAGTGCAAAACTGAAAAAAAAAGCACATTTCAGACCAGTTTACAGTATTTGGGAATGCTGTAACTGATGCTGATAAAATGAAAGCTGATGATTGTGATCACAATACATTAATCACATGAAAAAACATAATTGTGTCTTCTTTTATGTTTACATGAGTTCATCATTTACTTTATCTTAATATTTCTTTAATACACAACATAATCAGGGTTGTAATTTCCCTAGTGTGACTTAACCCTCTATACCCCGACACCCAGCGGCCTCAGTCTAGCGCCGCTAACCCAAGTCCAAACAGAGCTAATCAAATGACCAAACAGAGTAAAATATATATCTGGAACTCTGGGACAGTGAAACCTCCACTCAGTCCACACTACAGAGCTACCGGTCCCTAAACAGAAAATACAGATTGGCAGAAAATCCACTGCAGGGACACATCCTGACCGTAGAGACGGGAGGTATAACATTGCAGAGGGTGTGTGGGAGGCTGCACTTTCTCCTTTCCTGTGAAATGTTTAAAATGAGAAAATCAGAGAAAATCATGGAAATCAGAGAAAATCAAGGAAATCAGTTTTTCTTAGTGAAAGGAACGTTTGCCACAAAATATGTAATAGTGTGTCACCACCTGCAGGACAAAGAGTGACCCCAAACCCTCATATAATGACCTTTTTGTTCTACAGTTTCTGTACTCATCTGATCCAAAGAAGTGTGAACCAAATTCCAGGGTTTTTTTTCCTCTGGAAATGTTTAGGGAATTGTGGCTTAGTGGTTAGAGCTGTTTATTGTAGATATTAGAGATGCAGGCTCAAGACTGGCCAGTGGTTAAAAGTTTGTTGCACGTCTTTGGACGGACATTGTCTGATCACCTAGCAACATCCTAGCAACCATTTCAGTTAGCAGAGCAACCATACTTTAGCAAACACCTAGCGGCAACTAAACCCTCATCTGGGACACCCCACCTAATATTATTATTATTATTGGTAATTTATCCACTTTATTAAATATATACATATGCTAATTAGTATTTTACTATAATTTATATTTAATAATTTATTATTCTAGTTATCAGTAACATGATGACAATTTGAGAGAGAGAAAGAGAAAGAAAGAAAGAGAGAGAGAGAGAGAGAGAAAACTGTTAAATTGCATTGTGGTTTTGACAGTATTAGCCTCACAAATATTATTTGCCATAATTATTAGTTTGCATCTCTGATTAATAAAGATGTTTACAGCCAACCAGATGTGCTGGTTAGCTTACGGTGTTCCATGTTTCTCAGGTTTAGCTAATAATGCAGTGTTCCACACCTACATTCCATACTTCCATACATTCCAAATACATTTTAATTGAAGACTGAGGAAAAAAGAAGGAATACTTTTAAATGGTAGGATAAAACACGCCTGCATTGACTAGAAACTTCTAGTTTCTTACTATATCTAATTACATAGATGATCAGTTATTCATATTAAATACTGTGTATCTAGTATCTATATTATATTATCCATATTCATTATTGAGATCAGAGATTGTTATATCTAATAATCACATTATATGGCTTTAAATAACAGAAACAACATGGCAGTTCCACTGGCAGTAAAATATAAAAAAAACCCTCTAAAATAAAAATAGAATAGTAATAATAGTTATATTTATCTCCTGTGTCTCCCAACTAAAAAATGTAGAATAAAATGTGAAAATGAAAAAAATGTGGATGGTGAGTTTTTGTGGAATGATTTGCTTGACATTTTTCTTTGTTTAAAAATTTACAAAAACAACAGAACACTTGAAGGTACATTGTTAGAACTATCAGGCTGTGGATGTTGCAGGTATGAGCTGAAAACATCCACTGAGATTTTGTTAACAGTCATTTCAGCCTGATCTGTCAGTGTTTCAGACCTATAAAGTCTTTGTATGTGTGCGGGTTGTCTCCACAGACTGGGCTGCTGGTGGCTTGTTATCAGGGGTACGTGGACGTGATCGTGGCGCTCTCTGCGTGTCCTTATCTGGATGTGAACTGGCAGGACAATGAGGGCAACACGGCCCTCATCACAGCTGCCCAGGCAGGTAAGACCACCCCGTCCTCTCCTGTAGGACCACCATGTCAATACTGAAACATTTGTGAACATTGAAATATTTACATGATTTCAAATATCAGTAACAACACTGGTATTTTTCACTGGCAATGTACAGATGTATTACAATTAACTACAACTAAAGTACTGAAAAGAAAGAATTTTCTAGAACAAAAATACATGCTAATGGAAAATGTACAAGTACACACACACACACACACACACACACACACACACACAAAATGTGAATATAAAATAAATTTGTGCCAAAAGCCAAAAATAAACACTTTGGCCCAAAATGTAACGTGACTAGATGTGCTCAAACCTTTGCATACAACTGTATAATAATGTTCCTACTGTTCCTTTTACTATGATCATAAAAGTACTGGTCAAAAACATATTCTGGGCATTTTTTGTCAGTTGTGCTCAACAGTCCTGAACTTTCCAGAGTGGAGAAATTCCCCGGGTGAATTCCTTTGTTAGCTTGACGGCGTGTTGCTGTAATTGTATTTGTGTATAATGACCTCAGCCCAGCAGGTCTTGAAACATGTTTCTACAACTTGTTAGACAAGATGCTTCTGTAAACATTTATGGTTATTTTGTATTTGTCATGTTTAGTCACATGACTGCCGAGCTACACGAAGCAGATCCGCATGCGGCCATGCGAAACCCAACCATGACAACCGCTCTCAGGCATCAGATGTGATGCATCACTTTCTGGACTGTGTGCGGTTAGAATTTGTCTGGACAAAATAAAACATAAAATGAGGCTGGTGGAAAACTTATGGCACGTTACATTTTAAGTTTTATTTGCTCCTAAATGTTAAATTCAAAGATTATTTACATTTACAGCATTTGGTAGATGCTCTTAACCAGAGTGGTGCACTTTGTAGTCTACAAGTGGTGTATCTGTACTTTGTAGTCCACAAGAAAACATGTCTCTCATTCCAAAACCTAGATTTAAAATTAAGAGCTGCTAGATTTTACCAGAGTTGAGGTAGGTGTTCTAATAGGTCCCCACAAAAATCCTCACAAAAAAAGGTTGCTAGGCCCAAAGGGGCAGTTGCTTGAGCTCCCAATGCCCCCCTTCAGGGCCCTGCTGTAGGGAACGTGCTCACTTATCCCAAACAAAATGTAATCGGACCAGGGGTTCCAATTGTATGCATCCAAATGTATATACATCAGATAATCCCACTACTTCAAGATGTCATACAGCCGTTTTATCTCAATGTAGTAATTGTGTGGTGTTGACATATTCTTGACTAAATGAGCTCATTGGAAATACAGTTCTAATTTCTGAACTGTGAAACAGAAGCTCAGAAAATCATTTAGGGTGCTTTCACACCTATAGTTCGATTGCTTTATTCCGCACCAGTCAGAAAAATGTTACAATGTAGTAAACAGACGTGGGTACGGTTTGCTTTCACATATGCAGAGTTCTAAATGAACCAAAATAGACCGCGAAGGCCATCGGCACCGGAAACAGAAAACAGAAAACAGATTTTCAGAAAATCGCACAACTTTCAATAATCATGGAGGAACAGCATTGCATAGCGTTCATGGTGGTGATCCTCGCGCATTACATTGTACGTGCAGACCATTTTTTCCAGACAATTCATTTCGAACATGATTCGCAGCTGCGACTCCAAACCAACTTCCTGATTTATTCGCCTCGCGCGCCACTTCAGGGACAAGAGACGTGCCCTCCTCCTCCTGAGGGATCATTTCATTAGTAGACAATTTTACCCACAATCTCGTATCTCATATAATACCCATAATGCACTAAACTAAACCGTTTCGTCCAATTTGGTGTGGTTGCTTTCATACCAGACAAACCGCACCGAAGTAGAGCGGATAAAGCGGTTCGAGACCACCCCTTCAGGCAGGTCCCGGATCAATTGATTTGGTACACACCGAGATTGCATTCACATCAACGCAAACGAACCAAACCAAGGGACCAAACACCTTTGGTGCGCACCAAATCTGTAGGTGTGAAAGCACCCTTAGTTTATTATTAGCACAGCATTAACCATATACAGTATATAAGCAAACATAGATTCCTCTGTAAACAATCTTCAGAAATGCTGACGAGCAATGAATTGTGGAAAAGTACTGGTTTTTATTTTTTCTTCTGATTTTCCAAAGCTTTAAAAGCCAAGCTTATGTAAGGCGTTCCATTAGACCATAAAAGGGGCCTCTTTACTGCAACTTTGTGCTTGATTCACCTCAATGATTGCAGGGCACCTCACAATCACAAACTACCTACTCAACTACTTCCCCCGCCTTGACATTGAGAAGAGGAACTGCTACGGTTTCACAGCTCTGATGAAAGCTGCTATGCAAGGCAGGGTGGACTGCGTCCGGTCTCTGATGATGGCAGGTACTCCAGCCTCCTGCACTCTGTAATTTCTTCTTGCCTAATCCCTGCTTCTCTCTAGATACTTTTCAAGTGGCACTGCTGCACACAAAAATAGTCTTGTTCACACCAGCTTACTTACTACCCACTAGAGCTTCTGCTGAGTGCCAGTTTGAAGAGACACACACTACCATTCAAAAGTTTATAATCACTATTATCAGTAATATAACTTAATGCAGATTCTTTTGTAACAACGAACAGAGCTGCAAAAAATTCAGTGACGGAGAAACGTAAGAACGAGGTTGTGATCAAATTAATATGCAGTATCTCATGATCTGTAAGTTATAATTAATAGATAATTTCAGTATATATTATTAACTTAATGTCAAAATGTCAATAACCTTTTTTGGCCAATTGTTTTGCTTGATTTTTAATGGCCTAAGCTTACAATATGTGGTTTAAATAAAGACAATTTCCAGCATATTTAATTAATGTTGGAAAGTAACTGCAAACTAAAGTGAAATTAAGCACATATTCTCTAAAGAGAACAAAATAAAGCATTTGCCTGCAGATTTAGTGCACAATTTCTTTTCCTCAACATACTGGAAAAATCTAAAATATAAGTACATACACACACATTATACATATTTTATTCTCCCCAAATACGTAAGTTTTAGCAAATAAATAGCAATTAAAACATTTGGTACAAGTGTAGTAGGATTATTTAAATACAGAATTTACCTAACAAACATGCATGAAATACCAACACATTGACAGCTTGTCAGTTTCAAAATCTGCCAGAGATCTTGGCCAGTCCTGACCATTCATTCACGATTTAAACTTATTATCTGAACTAGTTTAAATAATTAGTTATTGCATATCGCAAAGATCATACAGACCATTAATATGAGAAGTGACTCAGCATTTCTGAAAGGTGGAGTACTGCACTCAGGAAAACTTTTTTTTTTTTTTTTTTTTTGTTCTGATAGGAGCTGATCTGGAGGCCAGAGATTATGGTCGCAAATTCACAGCTCGCGACTGGGCCTTGTTCACCAGCCGCTATGAGGTAGCCTTCATCATGGTGCGGCTGACTGAGCGCCCGTGTCCACAGCAGTGCTCCAACGAATACCGGCCTGAGTGGCCTTTGCTGCCTGCGCTGGTGTCCAAAGCCCAGCAGCCCAAGGGTTGCATACAGAAGATCTCTGAAGCACTCAGAGACATGTTTGACATCAGAAACGTGACGGAAGCTTCAGAGGACGGGGTTCTGGATCACATGGTGCGCATGACCACAGCACTGGGCAGCCCCTTTGTCGCTGTGAGCTGTCAGACGGTGTGTCCTGGCAGCCCACCTTGCTTGGGTAAGCGGCGATTATCAGTCCAGGAGATCCTGAAACAGCAGCGCACGCAGCAGCTGAAGGGCCTGGGGTCTGAACGTTTGGAGAACAGCAAGCATCTCTTCCAGAACTCTCGGGTCATGCTTTTACCTAAACCCAAGGACAGGCGCGCCAGCCTGCAGCCTCAGGCCCTAAAGGAATCCTTGGACTCCTCAGATGTGGAGACACGAAGAGCCAGCCTAATGCCCCTCCACCTGGCCAGGAGGAGCAGTGTGAGGCCTGGCCTGGTGGTGCCTAAACTTCGCATTACCAAGGCCCCTCCGCCCACATACGAACCCCAAAAAGAGCGACGCAAGAGTAGCAACACCAGTGGACAATTTCTGCAGATCCCCAAGTGGAGATACAAAGAACTGAAAGAGGAAAGGAAGAGGGCAGAGGAGGCAGAGAGGAAAAAACAGGACGCTCTTAACAAAAGACAAGCCTCCACAAGCAAACGGAAGTAACCGGGTGTTGCGAGAATAACTGACGCTGTTAAAAGATTCTTGCAGTTGATGCTCATTGTTGGTTTCTATGGTTACATCCTACGATTTCAGCCAACCTTTCAATGGCTTGAAAGTAAAACCAAACAAAAGGTAAAAGTCAAAACCATTTCACTGTCCACCTGCTCTCTACTAGATTGCAGATCACAAACACTTTCATCTCCATGGCAATCAAATTCATGGCCTATGGTGTTTCTGTTTCAATACTTTATCAACACACCCTCACCATCTCAAACATCTGCATTGCACAGTGGCCCCCACAGCACTGTATAGGAGTGTACAAGAAGCAGAAAATGTTTAAATGGGATTATTCCAAGTGGAAACAGCGAGGGTATGAGGGTAAAACTGGTATTGAAACACAGTCATTTCATTGTCTAACAACCAAAAAAGATCTTTATGGATGTATCCACCACCTGAGCAAGACCCTTAACCCCAAGTCGCTCCAGGGAAACTGCCCTCTGTAGTTAGGGAATGGTAGTGTCTGCTAAATGCAGTAAATGTAAAATTACTAACTATTTACAAGAGAATTACAATGTGTGCAAACTTCTGCACACATGTGATCAGTCAACATTTGACAGCATCAGTTGTTCTCAGTACACCGGAACAATACGCACTACACATCTGGGCCTGGGCCAAACCATGGGTGGTATTCAATACTTGAAATGTAAGATGTTAATTTATTTTTATATTTATCATTTTGCTAGCAGATGATAGGGATTTTTTATAAACGTTGAGGGTCAAACACAATTAATACAAACAACTAAAACTCTTTGTGAAGGTTTGAGTAGCTTATATATGGCTAACACTACCATGCACAGGATTGAACATCACTGATTTTTGAGAAAAAAATGTTCAGTAAACAGCTTTTACAGGGTTGTCCAAAGACAGGGCTCATCTCAGCTGTAAAAGCCTTCTCAGATGAATGTACTGGAAGGGTAGAATGCACTGTACCTAATGGATATATTTTTCTTTTTATCTGTATGGGTTAAACAAATGTTTTTTGATATTTCTACGCATCTCAGAAACACTTGTTTAATGGAAAAAGTGCAATATCTGGAAATAAATTGGGACGCATGTTATCAGACTCATATCTGTAACGGCAGAATAAATCGGGCAGATGTTTGCATTTGACTAATATTTAAAACGATGGTTATTGTGTTCTAAAAGAGCAGAATTTTAAGGAGATGCTGGAACATGCTAATATCTAAATTTCATCATTTGATTGCATTTGAGCAGTATGAAAAATGATTAGTTGCGGTAATCAGGGCTGGAGCATGACATTTTGGTGAAATAGTTTTACCACCAGCTTCAGTCCAGTTATGTGTTTTGTTGACAGGGGAGAGGTCCAATAAGCTTGGGCATTGTCGTATTGACAGTTCTCTGGCCCAAAGCCATTGGAGTGTACCTGGTGGCTGATCCCATTTCAGGGGAGATGAAGGTTTTACTGCCCTTGTGAATGGCCGCCTTATGCGACTGCCTAATTTGCCCATAGAGACACAACAGCCCTGCCTGTAATGCAGATCCAGTTATATGTAGTCCCAGTTTCTCTATTTGTAAATGATTATGTATTACCATCAGCAGAAAAACAAAACATCAGATATTGGCACTAAGCTAGAAAGCCCATATCAATGCATCCCTACAATAAACATATGAGCACATCTAGGGGTGTCACAGTTTTAGGTCATGTGAAGAATCACAGTATAGTATTAAGTGAACAAATATCCTTCAGGACAATTCCATGGGTCTAGCACCGACTGGGGGGTAAACAAGTGTGTGAACAATGATATATACACACTGTGGTTAAAAGCTTGTATATCACAGTACAGGAGATTATTCAGAGCTGCCTTAAATCTAAAAAAGTTGTTAGATGCAACAAAAGTGGGTTTATGAACAAAAAAGGACTCTCTGGCTTAAAATATGTTTCAAAAAGTGCTGGAGATATGAAACTGATGATAAGTGATAAAGAACACTTCATACTACAGAATATGATAAAATTATGTGACATGCATAAACCTGTCACCCAGTTCCAATATCTCAGGTTTTTGAGAAGTCATTTTCTTCATGGGAACACACCTGAATAATAGAAGGTACTTCTGTTTGGAAAGTGGCCATTTCTTCTCACCATTATCTTCCTCATCTCAGCAGAACCACTGTGCCTCTGTACTGCACAGCACTGTCTCTCTCTTTTACACACACACACACAAACACACACACACACACACACACACACACACACACACACACACACACACACACACACACACAAGAACACAAAGTACACCAAGGCTGGGTCAACTTGGCCTAAGGTCAGATCATCTCAGACTTGTCAAGCAATAATCCATCTGTGTTTACATACGGTGATAAAACAAACTAGTCTTGATGACAAGCTACACTTGGAAAAATCTCAAATAAAGTTTGCAGTACTGTACTTAAACACTGGAGTGGGCTCCTTGCTTTCCTTCTTTAGAAGAAACATCAGTGGTGTAAAGAGAGAAGGGCACCTTTCACTGAGCCCTCAGGGCTATTGGGGTCACTGGTGTGGGTCGACTGCTGCTCAGGGACTTAACTCTGCTGCAGGGTCAGCATTTCTCCTCTGCAAATCTCTATCAGGTGTACATGAGCCCATGCAGCACCTTCTAGTGGACATTCTGGGCACTGACCTGGCAACTATGGACTTGGTGGTATCAAAGAAAAACAGAGAGGGTCTTTGAGTCAGGTTGACCAAAGCTATGGCAACCCTGGACCAACTTCAAAGTCAGTCCTGGGAAACGCCCGATAACGCAGTATGGAACAGTGAGACCTTGACCTGAATAGAAACCAGCTTTCACGAGACTTTCCACAGATAAAAGCTGGGCTGGAAGGCTGTGAGAGGCCTCGAGCTAAAAGCAGCTGGAGAGAAGACCCGAGTCCTGCTCAGTGAGGATAAAGTGTGTCAAGAGGGGGAAAGAGATATGGGTACAAAGAACAGAAGGAGCGCTGGAAAGAACACTATCCCGAGTAGCAGAACACCTGGCTGTGGAGAGTGGCTGCAGAGCGCAGGGAAGTGTAGGGAAAGTGGAAGGGGGGTTCTGGTAGGGAACTGAAGCTAACAGTGTTCCGCCTTGAGTGGGAGGAAAGTAGGCCAGCGATTTACCTGTGAACTTCTGCTGAGGCTGGAGAGCAACATGATCAGCAGTGCGTATTAACACTCATTCAACTAGCCCAGCATTACTGGCCTTGAAGCCTTGACCATTCATTACCAGACTTTCAAATCATCACAGGGCTGAAAAATATAGACAAAGGATCATATTCTGACTCTATTGCTGCATGCTGTGAGCGCAGTAAGCACTGTTGATTAGAAATGCATTGGTCGGAAACCTTGGTGCAGTTGAAGTTGGCATGTATTACTCCGACCAAAAACTCATGGGTGTTTTTGTTCATCTGCAAATAGTCAAAATGCTCACAGCACAAAACCTCTATGAATGGTTTGAAGGTTTGTTTTTGTACACTGTAGCTTTTGGCAAGATCAGTAATATGTTAATTATTAAAAGGCCCATATCAAGAAAAACACAATAACAAATAAATAATAATAAAAAAAACAGTCACTCTACAGACCATGGAAATTAAGCATCAAGAATGTTTCCATAATACCACAAAAAAACTAATCTGCACATAAATAAATAAATAAATGCTGGGCAACGATTAACATTTTAATTGTGATTAATCGCATGGTTTTCTATGCAACATTAAATAATTCAAAAAGCAGCGTATTTTATTTTATGAACAAAGCATAACATTTGGTTTGCAAAGCTTTTGAACA
This sequence comes from Brachypetersius gabonensis, assembly GCA_037577145.1. Taxonomy (NCBI): domain Eukaryota; kingdom Metazoa; phylum Chordata; class Actinopteri; order Characiformes; family Alestidae; genus Brachypetersius; species Brachypetersius gabonensis. The sequence continues at coordinate 9,735,846 of JBBJLR010000001.1, read as the reverse complement.
GCAGTGTTACAGTTCAAATATTTCTTATAAATCTCAACTTAATTAATGTAATCAAATCAAATATAAAACCAAAGTTATTTGCCACTGTAGGGCAAACCATTGTAGCAGCAGCAGCAAAGGGGGACCAACTCCATATGAAAGTATGTATCTGAATGCAGTATCATTAAAGTCATTGTTGGTGTAACAGTCAGAAGTCCCAATACTTTTGTCCCTATATGATACCAAAAAAAACCGCATTAAGTAAATAATGCATTAAAGCAATAGCGAGTTAACGTGCCCAGTCATTTTACACACGCACACGCACACACAGACCAGCCTGCAGGAGTTTAGTCCCCACTTCATGTTTTTTGAATGAACTGAAATACAGAGCAGCCAATAGGAAACAACAGGAAACTGCCTGTTTAAAGCAAAAAACATTGAGTACACATGAAATAAGTGTTTTAGCACAAAGTCACAAACATAAGCAGACCTGAGGCTAAATTAATATCCCCAAACCCAACTTTAGCATGCAGAAACATCTGCAAGAGATTGAATGACAAAAATGGTAGAAGACAGAAACAAGGAGGCAGTGTTCGTCAAATATGAAAGAAAAAAAAAACTGCAAATACAAAAGAGATGAATTTATATAGCTCTTTATTCAGACAGCCACACCTAGTGCCTAATGCCTAACATCAATATATCTTTCAATGATGTCACAAAAGAGATTTATACAATTTACATGATTCCAGAAACAGTTGGTCTAAAACAGAAAAAATAAAGCTCAATTTAACCTCTCATTAAATACACCCAGATAACTAATCTGCAAATCTGTGTTTGGTAATGGAGCCCTCAAAATTTAGTGTTGTAAGGATGTATGAGCGAGAACAGAACAGGGCAGCGAGAGCGAGAGCAGTTCGCTGTTCAAGGCAGGATGCTTGCAGGCACAAAACAGACAGGGTCTTGAGGAATGCTTGAAGCCAGGAAATCCCTGGTACCCTGAGCGCTGGGATGGGAGGGGGCAGTGGGTGTGGTCCTGGACGCGGCTGGTGCGCTGGTGCCGGGGAAGGGGGGTGGGGTAGAGCCTCACTTGCGGGGCTGGTGGATATGTTGATTGATGTGGTGGGCTGGAGGCAGCTTCTGCACTGCTGGCACAGGCTTTGTGTGGGCCACTTGAGCGGCAGCGGGGGTGAAGTCTTTATCCCCCTGAGGAGCACAACCACACATGCAGTTTTAGGTTAAAGTAATGTTTAGTTTTGTTTTTTTAATGATGCTTTTACTTCTGACTTCTGTCCATTTCTGTAGATGACTGTTTGACAAAACTCACACAAGCAAGTCTATTTGAGACTGACCACTGCCTTATGCTCAGTGCTAACTGGTTCACACGAGCTTCTGTTACTTATTAGCTACATTAGCCTTGAAGCTCCAGAGCAAACAGAGGCGAAGTCAGAGGGGTGGCAGGGGTTGACTCTCTACCCTTGAAATCTGATTATTCACTTTGGGTGCCACCTTAAACTTTTTGCACTGATAAGGATGTTTCCACCTCCTCAACGGAGTCTAAGTAGTTCAGAGCATGACAATTACATTTTGGCAAAAATGTCACTCATTTTTGATGTTTTCTCCATTTATCAGCTAGTATGAGCTTTTACATGTGCACTTGTTTACAATAATCCCAAACCCCAGTATGAATATAGTAAAATGAGAGCAGCTATTTTGTTTTCGTCCCAGTAATGTTACCCTGATTTTTCTGATTTTTTTAACACAAAATTCTAAAGTTATGGATCAACCTTTTTTTTTTTAAGGTATAGAATAAAAAAAACCCCAACCCCAAATATATAACATTTCTGAAAAACTATGTGAGCCTTTGTGCTTTCACTTAACAGCCATTGGCCATTTGTAAGCAGTTCTGTAACTAAAGATAATTGAGTAACAAAACAAGAATATTTATGTTTCACAATGAATCATTAATTTTTTTTCATTACTGCAGTTCACAATCTATTCCCAGTAGGAAATGTCAATGTATTGTAATTCTGCACAGTACATAAGCTGCTAAAGACCATGTGAAAGACGCCTCTCATTCAAACCCACGTTTTATGAGTCATGTAGATGATAAATTAGAATTAACATTCTATTTATAGCCATCAGGATTCTAGTTAGTGCCAACAACAAACATGTTTGAGGATCTGATCTGCCATTTTAGCATTATCATCAACTAGAATGCTTAAATAAATAAACCTTCTGTAACTCCATAAATATGGGAGGCCCTGTACGAGCCACATGGTGCGGTGTGTCACAGACTGTGTCACTGAGTACATGAACTTCTGTTTTGATAGCACTGTACCAGTGAAACGTTCTTACCAGGTACTAAAACTATATATGTGACCTGATCTGGCAAAATGAGTCACACTGATCCAAAATTGAGGTTTTGGGAACGTTAAAAAGATGACACAATAAGCTTTAAAATGATATCTTGGTCAAAGCTGTATCTTAAACGGTTGTCAAGTTACAATCGTTTGAATTATGGTATCACAGCACCATTTTCCAACTGATAAACGAGAAAATCACATTTAAAGTTTTTGTCAGTTTTTAACAATCCATAGCATTCAAAGAAATGCACCCACTATTCAACAAAATTTTACTACAGGCATTTAGATACTTAGAAAAATACATTAAATTAGACTGAAGACACATCACTAGAGCCACATCACCAACTTCAGTTGGACGTCCACTGAGTTTAAGCTTTAGCTATTTTACATTATTTTGACAATGACATTATACCAAACAGCAATTACACAACACGACACACTTCACTCTGACTTCGATGATGTTGAGCCAAAATACAAATGTTAAACCCAATCTTTGTGAGGAGATATATTCTGGAAAAAAAAAACCCCACTAGCATTAGGCAACACAGAACTTGGTAAATATTACTTTTTTAATTTATTGATGAATTTGCTTTCATTGCAAATGTTACATTTTTCTTCACATAAATAAGGGACATAAAATAAGTATTCATATTGTGGCTGTGGCTAGCCAATGGTCACTTTATTTAAACAGTCCACAGCAAGCAAATTGAGCAAGACAGTAGACGATTTGTCTCATCAGTTACACTTGGGGTAATGAAAAATCTGTGTCCACTTGATTTTTTTGACCATCCATCACTTCAACAAGAGCACAGACAGTCTATGACGCTACATGTTTGTCTCTGTTTGCTGCAACCTGACCTGGACAAGCTAAACTGGGTTGCAAGCATTCCTACAGAATGAGATTGATTCTGAAACAGAAATGAGATTATTCTGGATAAAGGAGCCTTTTGTAATGTGGAGACATTAAGGAAGACGTTCAGGCGGTTCATGACACAGGCGTTGAAATAATTTGAGCAGAGGCTGAACTTCCTCTACCCTGCCTCAGTTTGTATTAGCAGCATGTGATATGTTCAATACGCAGCTCATTCTGGTGAGTGGATGACGGACAAAAATATTGAATGAAGTTGCTGAACAAAAATGGGATCCGCAATCTGAAATGGGACAACTTATAACACTGCTGGTCACAAATAAAATGCATCTCCTTAGCACTTAGCTAAAAACATCAAATATGTTTGTGCATACTTAAGCATGCAGAAATCCTCAGAGGACACAAGAACTCCAAAGAGATGATAGAAAACCAATGATACAAATTACAGTGATACAAATTGCTGGTCATAAAATTAGAATATCATGACAAAGTTGATTTATTTCAGTAATTCTATTCAAAAGGTGAAACTTGTATATAAGATTCATTCATTACACACAGACTGATGTATTTCAAATGTTTATTTCTTTTAATTTTTATGATTATAACTGACAACT
>JBBJLR010000001.1:9708675-9731922 GCA_037577145.1 Brachypetersius gabonensis | reverse complement strand
AAAAGAAATAAACATTTGAAATACATCAGTCTGTGTGTAATGAATGAATCTAATATACAAGTTTCACCTTTTGAATGTAATTACTGAAATCAATCAACTTTGTCATGATATTCTAATTTTATGACCAGCACCTGTACATGAAAAGGAAAAAAAAGGTCACAGATGGCCTCAGTAATGAGTCATCAGAGAGGAAATGCCATGTGACGTGAAAAATATGAAGTGAATCTAATTCTGCAACTGCATTCAGATCATGCCTGTGTACTGTAATAGCAGATTAGACACTTAAGAGTTGGTTTGGTTTTCTTCAAAGGCAAAAGGTGCTGATGGCTTAGAGCAAGGCTGGGGTTCAGAGCTGTTCACCAAGCAAGCAAGCAAGCAAACACACACTCACTCACTCTGGTGGAGCCCGATTAGCCTCAGCCTAATTAATACCAGCGCTTCGCTGGGCGGGAGTCACAGGTCCTCAGATAAATAAAACATGAAATCCCTCCGAAACGCAGCAGGAATAGACAATGCAACCTGGGTGCTCACACACACACATACTGCATGGGGGGAGGAAGAGGGAGATCCGAGCATAGCCTTATTTATTCTGAGCATGCAGTGTTTGCGTGTTTGAACACACACAAACCAAATGACATGTTTTGCTGAATTTCTAGGTGACACTACACTTTAATATGGCACTTTTCAGCAAAGTTTAGTGCATCATATTTATTTATTTAATAAAAACACTGGAGATAAAAAAATGGAACATAAAATACTTAAACTTTGCACAACATGGTATATCTTTCTTTTTTTTTAACAGTGTATGTTTAACAATTTACAAATGAGTGCTGCTTGTTTTTTTCAGTAAATTCAATATTTTTGCCCAATTCAATAGAAACATGCATCAAATTTGTATTATTGTCTTGGGAGGCTTGTGTAGACTTCTAAAGCCAAATCACAAATTAATCACAAATTCGGTTTATGAGCGTGCATTGAATTTTCCATGCACACTGGGAGGCATACAGCAGGCTTCAATCACAAATCTGCATCTCATCTCTGAAACGACATTCAGTCATTAAATAACATATGTGTCAATGTTGCACATAAAACGGTGAGAGACAGGAAGGCCAGTTAGACATTAGGGCAGGTATGGGCTCCATACGGATGCATCACTCTGCAGTGACTGGAGTCCAGGTTATCTTCTAGCTCCGAAACACTTGTATGAAATGAGCGTAAGCAAGTGAAGTCTAGACAAAGTATCACATACGTTCCATCAGACATTAATAACAGTACTAATAACTGAGGCAAAACAAAGTGGGTATGTTCCAAAACAAATATCCTCACTCCTCACCCTCAGGCTACAGATTGAAGTATTGTTCTGTTTACAGAAGTATACAAGGCTGTTTGACGGGAATCCGTAAATTATACATTGTGTGCAGTTTGTGAGCATATGTCTACAGACATTGTGAAGAAAGTGCACGTCCTGCTAAACCTGGACCACCTGCATAAATCCCAACCTTTTATTCACATTAGACATTCGATACTACTAGACTTCAGTGGGTGATTTATATCAGAGTGAATGGACAGTGGTGGCCTACCTTAGTCACTACTCCAGAGACCACAACTGTTGGCTTTGGTGGGCTGTAAAGAAAAAAAATATAATATAAATATGAAAAACTGAAATCTACAACCAAGCATCTATATATGCACTCACAAACATATATGCATATACACAAACACAGTTAATTGACCCATTCAGCTGTAGGCTTATTATTTAGTTATTTAGTTTAGTTATTTAGAGTTAATTATTCAGCAAATGTCACAATTGATTACATTTATAAATCAGTTCATCTACTGATGATTCAGATGTTTAATGGAACTAATCTGAAAAAGGTCAAACAATAAAATGTTAATTTGACCAACGGGCTTCTTAGTATTTAACTTGAAAAATAAACAGGAAACAAAAAATTGCAGCAAAAAAAAAAAATCCATCAGACCAGGTGTAATCAGACCTTAATGTAAGTAAGGTCGACAGTAGTAATTTAAAAACATGCCAAATGATTGCTACTTATTCACGAGAAGGTACATATTACACCGTGATCTTTACGGAGCAACCGAATTTAAAGTAATCAGGCCTGATGTGCCCTTAAATTGAGAAGGGACCTTTAGCCTTCATTTAGTCTACAGTGGCCTGAATTGTTATTACTTCCATCCACACAATGTCAACAGCAGTTGTGGGAGGGGCAGAGCCACATCCAGTCTTACAGATAGACATGCTGATTAGCTAAAGGTCAACAAGCGCAGTCATCCTGTTTGCATCCAGGTTTGTTGTGTGGATTCTCGCTTAGGGTCTTCTCCCATTTCCCTGGAGAACAAGCTCCCCCCAGGGCCACTATCAGCAGCAGGAACGGTGATTTGCATGCTCAAGTGTAAACAATGGGCCATGTGACCAGAATGCTAATGCAAGGCAAGTGCTGATGTGACCATCATTTAACCATCAGGTTAATCTCAGATTCAGCCCAAGAGGAAGGCAGCATATACATTCCAGCACAGCTAATGGTGGGATTATTATCTGTGTAATTACGGCCAAGGCTAAAAATAGCCAGAGATGGTGTACAGTCACATTTAAAAACTAAGCGAGGTAGTAGCAAGTTATGCGAGGGCATGCACGGGAGTCCAGTGATATGAAAGGCAATTACAGATATGAGGAAATAGCACTGAGGCATGTCCCTCATGTTTAGGTAAAATGGTGTAGAAGGTGGGAGGCCTGTGTAAACTGGGGTGCAGAAAAGAATGGAAGTGAGTGTGATGCTTAGAGTAAAATTGTTAACTTTCTTCAAGAGGAAGGACCATTTTTTTTGCCTTGCTCTGTAACGTTGCCATCATGGAGATGTTAAAAAAAAAGTTTTGTACCAACTTTCCACTTTTGATCAATGAGCATCTTAAATACAAGTGACTAAGCTGACTGTTGATCGCATGTTGATTTTGAACCATGCATCCCTAGTGTGTGCATGTGTGTGTGTGTATGGTGGGGGGTAATGTTAAACCAGGTGCGTCAAGCTACAGCCAAGGAACAAAGTGACCTATAAAAATTCCTGCGGGACCACGAGTAGCCTGCCTCCATCTGAGCCCTGTGCCGAACCATGCCTCTGGGCCTAAGCAGCCGTCAGCTCCTGAAATTACACTCATTTGTTTTCCAAGAGGAAACCTTCCCCTTAAAGCAGCGGCCACAGGAGGGGGTCAAGAGTGATAATTGACCTTGATGTGAAAAATGATCCTTGTCACAGATCAAAATGAGATTACGATGTCTGTCAAAAAGAAGAACATCTGAAAACTCTTTTTTTTGGGGGTGTGACCTTTGGGGCCACCTGCTCAGTCAGCTGACCAATGTACTGCAAGAAAGCAAGTGCCTTCGCCACAACTCTACTGCATGTACAGCATAGTGGTTTCTCTGAACCAACTCAGTACACCTGTTCATAAAAAAAAAAATACTTCAGCTAAAAAATAATCAATTAGTGCAGACATATTAGGTGTCTGCTATTTGCTTCTTTATTCTGCACTTGAACTATGAAGCTAAAGTAGCTAATAAGTATCGAAGGCTCATATCCCACCAGTTAGCATCATGCTTGTGTAAATCTCCACATGCTTCAAATCACACAGTTGTGAAAAATTTCAAACAGACTAGCTTATGTAATTTCTGACACTGATACATATAGACAATAACCTGTTCCTGGAACTGTGAAGTCCACTGTGAACGTTGGCCTAAAAAAAGCAATTCTTTTATTTTAATATTTTGTTTGGAGTAGTGACTTGCGCCTCAAAACGCTTCTGTGTTATTTTGGAGGGCATAGTGACTTTTGCCAACCACCCCAGTGGTGCAACAGTAGATCACCAGGCCCTGAATCAATGATGCAAACAGATTTTGGGGCAGCTGTTGGTCTAGTGGTTAGGCAGTTGCTCCTGAGATCTAAAGGTTGTTGGTTTGAATCCCAGGACTGCTAGTGGACACTGGGGTAATCTTGAGCAAGGTACTGTCCCCACACACTGCCTCCTGGGTGCCTCCCTTTGGTGGCAGCCCACTGCTTCACTTGGTGAATGGGTTAAACACAGAGAAAGCATTTCGCATTGTCCACACTGTGCTGTGCTGTGGTGTGTTCACATGTGACTGTAAGGGGCCACTTTACTTTATTTAATACACCTCAACTACACAATGTTGCACAAGGGGCAGATAATTAGATGAATCAATAATTTCATAGCATCTTTTCTCTCCCTCCTTCACCTCTGCACCAGTCATCAAGCAAAACCACCAACCACTCGCAGCCGAACGTATGTGTATCTTATCTACACAACTTATTTAGCCTGCTGAGAACCCTCAAAAGTGGTACAGCGGCTTTGCCACACTCATCACTGACCTTCCTCTTCACTTTCACTTTTTGTAGTGGTTGTAAAATCGTTTTGGAGTTATTTCAGTTCTTTTACTTCACAGTTGTGTGTGATGTTGAGATGAATGAGGTCATTCAAACGTTAGCATATTCCCTATCATGCTGTGAAGCAAATGTACCCCCTCACACCCGTTTTCCCAACACACGCGCGCGCACACACCCTCCCAAATGAATATTCTGCTATTTATAATTGGATGCTCTTTTTTTCCTTCTGCCTTTGCCATGAAAGTGTAACAGTGATGTCAACCATCTAGCCTCCTAATCACAGACATTTCAATGTACCCACATTGAAAAATTTTAAAAAAGCCTGCAACAAACCTGGAAATGGTCTACTGTACTCTTTCATCACTCAGTGCAAGGTTAGCGTTATATGAAAGGGAAATAAAACACTACCACTGTGAAGCACATTTTAATATCTCTATGCACCACTAAAAAAGTGCAAAAATGTGAATATATCAACTTGATGAGCACAGTCTGTTACTGTAAAATCCGGCTTGTGCCAGGGGTTTACTTTTGTGTGACGGGGTAAGAAGGCTCCGTAGACAGCTGAGAGAGAGAGAAAAAAAAAGAGAGAGAAAAAGAGAGAGAGAAGGAAAGAGAGAATGAGTGAGAGATAGAGAAGGAGAGAGAGGGAGAGAGAGAGAAAGTGAGAGAGAAGGAAAGAGAGAGAGGAAGAGTGAGAGAGAGGGAAAGAGAGAGAGGAAGAGTGAGAGAGAGGGAAAGAGAGAGAGAGAAGGAAAGAGAGAGAGGGAAAGAGAGAGAGAGAAGGAAAGAAAGAGAGAAGGAAAGAGAGAGAGGAAGAGTGAGAGTGAGAGAGCTAGAGAAGGAAAGAGGGAGAGAGAGAGAGAGAGAGAGAGAGTTAGTTGCCAAAGAGATAATCCCTTGCAGAAGTATCAGAGGGTTGCTTGGCTGACAGAACCTGTCTCAGTGTCGCAGCTTTTTAACGAGAGGGCTGTGTAATCTCAGATTAAGCTGCCACTTGTTCTGCTTGTGTGGGAAATCTTAAAAAGGCCATGATGTCATACCCTTCCAGATCATTTCCATACCTCAAAAAGTGCTCTCTTGATCACTAGATCAGAGGCTGTGCCACGGAAACAACAGCAACAATGGTCTCTCATAACAAAGCCTTTTCACTCTACCTTTTGAACTAGCCCAGCTTCTACAGCCTTTTTAATGATTTTTTGACGCTTGATTTCTACATGCCCTTTACTTGAGGGAGACGGAGAAACAAGTTGAGGGAACAGCAGCAATGTAACCTCTTCGCAGAGGTCTTTTACACTGGAGGACTGGAATCTGTCAGACATGGCTTATTCTAAGGTCCAAATACACTGACTGAAGCGTACTCTTACTCAAAATGAAAAATGCCCTTTCATGTCAGAGGGGGGCAGCAGTGTGCTAGCTGAAATATATGGCCCACCCCTAACCCCCATCCTCCTGCTCAGAGGCTGAGCATCACCACTCTTCACTAATTCTGGCAAATTCAGCAGAGAGAAGAAAAACACTGAAATAATGTTAATGTCAAGGTTAATGACAAGGACAGTTACCTCTGGGCTACATGTGCTTTTTTGTCTTGGAAGAAAAAGAGAAATAGGCTAAGACGCAGGCCTGCTGAGCCGCAGCTCTCAAAGAAGAGCATTTAACGCTGCAAGACACGAGAGATGAGCCTGAATGATTGGGGAGGGCAGAGTCTGTCTACAGAAAGCTAATTAGAAAGATTCCCACACTGAGATGACATATTTACATATTTTTGCTCTTTCACTAAGAGAGAAAAGGGCAAATACAAAAAACAGGGAGCCAGAAAAAAGGAGACAGAAAAAGAGATAAAGAAGTGGACTTTGACTAAATAATTAAGTACTCATCCTCTGCAGGGAACTTCTGTACATTTTAATGCACAATTTCTTTTTGATGAAATGAACATGTGGCCTGTGCAAATGTTTGTCATTTCTTGCATATTATGCATGTCTGTTTAATGCAGCAAATAAACTGACAATGTGCAGTTAAATGTGCAGAAAGGGGCTTGTATGGCAGTGAAGAATTCCTAAAAACGTTTGTTTCTATGTTCACAATAACAATAGTCTGAAATGTTTTTTGCATTCATAGATTCACAGAACAGACACAAGAGTGATACAAAGAGGAAATGCGAGAGAGAGCGAACAAGACAGAAAGAGGAAAAAAAGAGATACAGAGAGTGAAAGAGACGGAGAAAGAAGAAACATAAGCAAGAGATGGACAGAGGGAAGAAGAGAGGAGAGAAAGAAAAAAGTCAGAAAGACAGAAAGGGCAGTTAGAAAGAGAGAGAAAGAGAGAGAAAGAAAGGGAACAAGACAGAAAGATAGAGAGACAGAGAGTGAGAAAGAAGAGAGAGAGAACACAAGACACAAAGAGAGAGCGATAGAGCACAAGACAGAAAGAGAGAGAGAGAGCGAAAGAGAGGGAGATAGTGAGAGAAAGGGGAAGAGAGAGAAAGAACAAGATAGATAGAAAGAGCGAGAGTGAGGTGTTAAGAGAAAGAGAGAAAACAAGATAGAGACAGCGTACGAGGCTGAGACAGTGTGTGAGAGAGGGGAAGAGGGGAAGAGAGAAAGACAGCGCACAAGACACAGAGAAGAGAGCGTGCATGAGAGAGAGAGAGAGAGAGAGAGAAAGAAAGAGAGAGAGAGCGTGCGCAATAGGGAGAGCGCACAAGACGAGAGAGAGCGAGAGAGAGAGAGAGAAAGTGAGAGAGAAAGAGAGAGAGAAAAGGGGGGAATGCTTTAGGGAATGATATGATTAGCAATTAAGCGGCAAGCACTGACCCGAGCACCCTGGTAACACCATAGCAACCGTTGGCTCTGCGTTTTATTTCCGGTCCGCATTGCTACTTAGAGCCCATCGGTGGAGAAATCACAACAAGCTGTCTGTGCGATCTGTGGGAGTTGGTAGAGCTGAGAAAGCTAACAAAGTCACATTGGACTGAACCTGCACACCCAAGGCTCTCCCATCAGTAACAGAGGGGGAATTAGTTTTACCTTGCCGTGTGCTACAGCGCGCTTCGTCCTCCTCCCGGCAGACAGGGCAGCCCACAATGAGGTGTGGCAACGCTGCAGCCGGTTTGCTGGAGTTGTTTAGCTCTAAGGAACTTCACTCTCGACTGCTTATTTAGCTCAGCGTCTCATCACAATTGACTGACAGGCCAACCCTGCGAACGCTTCTGCCGCAGTAATGAGAAAAGTTTCTCAGGAAGGGGACTCGTCCTACACCGCTCCCATGCAAACGCAAGCAGCTCAGCCATACCACCATGCAATTACGGCAACAGTAGGAACACACTTCACCACACAGCTCATCTACAGGAAAGCTAGCATGGAAATAATGGTCATCAGGCTGTCAGTTAGCGTTCCTCACCTTATAGCACTCAAACCTTCCCTTGAGAGACTGAACACTTCGGAGTTTAATTCACAAATAGAATGAAGGCACAATTCAGTAAATGTGAATTAAAACTGTTTGATTCTGACCTCTCCAGTTAACAAAAGGTTGCATTCATTCATTCATTCATTCATTATCAAGAGCTACATCTGAGGAGCTTTTCTTTTCAACTGAGGAAAGGGGTTGGGCCGCAGAACAGTTATAATGACAGTATTTTAACATTTCTATTATCTCCTGCCCCTTTTTACACAGGGTTTAATGATTAGTGGGGAGGGATTTTTTATCGTCTACACTGTGGTAAGATTATCATTTTGATTTGTTTCAGAATTTGGAATAACCCAGGATGAGAAGAAACATAATTCGCACATATCACATTAATGCATCCCACAACAATACTATATCATACATATTATGGTATCTCAGAATAAAGGTATGAAATCTGATTATGCCGCTCTATTACTGTAGTTATAGTTATATTACACACCCAAGGTTTTGGTTAACTAGTTTGAAAATTCACAACATGTGTTTGATCACCATGCTGTTTACATTTTGACATCATAAGACCAAGACGACACCAAACAACTGATCCAACAGTACCTCGCCATGGCGAGGCTTCAAACAGGATTTTCTCAGATGGAAGTGTCCACTGAGCTTCGAAGATCACAGAGTGTCGTCAGCAGGTTGCAACAGATATACAGAGAGACTGGAAAAGTCACAGAAAGGCATAGAAGTGGACATCCTTTGGCCACATCCCACACTGATGACCAGTGCCCTGCGGATGAATGCCACTCAACTCCAGGCGCATTTAAGGCAGGTGAGTGGCATCCGAGTGTCATCTCAGACCATTTAAAACTACTTACATCAGCGTGGTCTGTGCGCTAGACAACCTGCAAGGGTACCTTAACACTGGACGAGGGACCAGTCAGCCTCAGTGCTGTCCTCTGATGGAAGTCAATTCACATTCAGCAGTAATGATGGCCACCAATGATGTTGGAGACGTCAAGCAGAAAGCTATACACATGGTGGTAGCGTTACAGTGTGGGCAGGTGTATCTAGTTAATACAGAACTGCCCTACACTGTGAATGGTACAGTGACAAGCCCATACTACCTGCATAACTTCATTAATCCAGTCATTGTGCCCCTGCATTAACAACACAGGCCTAATTCTATCTTCATGGACCACAACGCTCCAGGTCATTGAGGTTGTATCATTAGGGAACGGTCGCTGGAGACTGGGGTACCTCAAATGGAGTGGCCGGCGCTTTCTCCAGACCTGAATCCCATAAAAAATCTATGGGATCAGTCGAGTCGCCGTGTATGGGTTCGTAACTCTCTATCCCAGAACCTTAATGACCTAAGGGCTGTCCTTCAAGAAGAGTGGGATGCCATGTCTCAGCAGCCAATAAGTAGTAGAGCTGCACAATTAATTGAATTTTAATCACGATCACGATTTTGGTTGCCACGACTAAATTAAGATGATTGTTGGTGATTTTCAAACACTTTCTCAGCCAGCCACCAGGGGGCGAACGAGAGATCAGGGCTTTAGTAAGCTGCCTAAAAAAAAAAAAGCACGTGAGTGTGTGCGTGCGTGTCTGTGTGTGGGTGCGGGAGAGAGTGTGTGCGTTTGTGTGGGAGAGTGTGTGTGTGCTTGTGTGAGTGCGTGTGTGCACGCGTGCGTGAGTGTGTGAGCGATTGTGTGTGCCTGTGTGTAGTGTTGCTTTCGTCAACTGAATGTGGTCAACAAACATTTATCATGATACAATAACGAAACGAAATATATCCTGTAATATTGTTGACGAATAAGAACGAGACTAAATGTGGTTTACAAAATATAAACTGTGCTAAAATGTCCCTACATTTTCATTGACTAAAACAAGATGAGACGCTGAAAAAAGTCTTGTCTCGGGGAGCGGAGAAAAAAGTAAGTCTCTCTCCCTCACACAGCATTTTGATAAGCAGCCTTTCCCATATCCATGCAACTCAGACAATTCTTCTACTCACACAGACAATTCTTTTACTCTCCCTCACTCTCAGGTGTCAACATGAGTAGAATGGAATCTCCTTTTGAGTCATAGTTCCTCCTGAGGTTTCTTCCTCGAGCTTTAGACAATTTCTCCTTCCCTGTGTCACCCATGGCTTGCTCACTAGGGGCTCAAACCTGGATTCTGTAAAGCTGCTTTGGGACACCAGTTACAAAAAGTGCTATATAAATATATAAATACAACAGAATTGAATACTTTTGATAGACATCTAACAGAACGCATTTACTTGGATTTTGAGTACATGTACATTACATTCATTTGGCAGACCCTTTTATCCAAAGCGACTTACAACCCTCAACACTCAAGTCTCAGGACAACGTGAGAAGCAGAGGAGTGTGTTAAAACCTTTATGTAAGAGTAGTGCAAGAAGATGGAAGAAGTAGTGCATTAGTATGCAATTATCACACGTTTTGCATTTGGTGCTGAAATAAAAATCGTTGGCCTATAAAGGTGTAACATGAAAAATCAGGTGATAAAGCCATGTTTTTGGCACTCGGATATCTGGATAATCTACTAAAGCTGGGAGACGTGTGGTGTAATACATGAAGGAGCTGGATTGGCATGCTGACATTCAAACAGAGAAGCTGCATTGGATACCATTATTAATACTCAATCACTACAATGCACACGGGCACATTTATGCATGGTTATAATGCACAGGTTAATTACTCAGATTTGAGAACAAAATAGGTGCAGACCTATGTGTACCAAACTGGCTCTCTAGAAACTTCAGGCTGGTGGCACTTAATTGTGAAGTTTTAAAGGGTTTTGAAAGCAACGTCTTATTTTAAGCCAGTGCTGAATAAATGATTGGTCACCAGGCTTTCAAAATGTGCTCACTGAGCAAAAAGATCTGTGGAGGATGACGGATCTCTTTGCTTGCCAGTGATGACGCAACACCTCAAGGGCACAAGCACCTCTGACCATGCACTACAGGTGGGAGCCTCACCTTGGCACCGAGAGTTTTAAGATAAGATGAGGGAGGCTCGGAACTGAGCAGTCTGCTTGCCTGTTTAATCAAGAGGAAACAGCACTACTGATTGTGAGAAACATTCTCTGATGGTCATTCCACAGTAGTAGCTATTGTTACCAACATTGCATAGAGGTAAAGTATTGTAATGCACAGAACTACAGAAATAACAGGACACTTTAAAAGACAAACGAAGCCAAAAAAGATAATTTAGACAACACAAGCAATCATTAAAGGTTCTTTAAGAGTGTAGATTTTAGAAAGAGCAAAGACCATTTTTAACTCTTGTCATGTGTTGTCAATTAGTTACAACAGTCATTAGGCACAAAAATGTAAGTTTTTGCAAATGCACGAAACACTATCATATCTATTTTTCTATATTCAACACCAAACTGAAGAAGACTTGAATCACTTTTTAAATCAAGACTCAAACTCCTCTCAGTTGCCTCAATACATTATTGCTGGTTTGTGTGATGCATTTTGTTAACTGACGTCTCTCCCTTTGGAAATCACTAATCCCAATCTCAGAAACTACAAAGAGGAAAAACCCTTTAAAGACCCTCACATCATGTACCAATTTACGGGTTCTTTCAAGAACCTAACCATCACATGGAGGTTCTACAAACTTCAAAATGGTTCTTTACATACGGACAGACCAATAATATTAGCCTGCTGAATTGTGAGTGAGGGGAGCCTTAAACAATAAATGAAATTTAAAAACTCTAACATGTTGGCCAATTATTTCATTCATGCCATCTCAAGAGACAGGAGAAATGGGAGTGGCCAGTCCATGAAAACATCAAGTTTGTTTAGTTACTTTTTGAAAGCACACAATGCAAAATGTAAAACACATTATCTTTTATGACCGATTTGCATTTGCATAATGCCAGTTGCTGAATGCTCACTTTTATATATTGATAGGCCCAGGGTTGCAGCTGATAACATTTCTCTGTGGCTTCCTGCTAATCTTTGCCACCACAGCAAAAATACAAAATGTTTCTAAACCACACCCCCTTCCCCACCTTTCACAAACTAAAACTGCTTGCCACTGCAGTACCATTAGGTTTTTGGACTGTCTTGTGCCTTAAGGAGTATGTAAGACTAAGCAGATTGTGCATGTTAAAAAAACATTTCTGCTGAAAGTTCTGGCAAATCACTGATATTTACAATCTGCTCAACTACTGGTGGGCTTCTGTGCACTAAAACAAAGGACTGGTACCTGCAGTGAACAATCTCAGCACAAAATAATCGTAATCATTTGCACCAAAGAACAGAGAATGTGTTCCGTTTGTGTGGAATTGGCGCAGTGGGAGCAGGTGCGGTTTGCCTTTGGGTGGCTCGATAGCGGGAAACGTACAAAGCTGGATTCTCTGCTGTGTCGGATGAAGCTCGCTGAGCAGAGCCAGTGAAGTGAGTGGAGTGTGTGTTAACACAGTCGTGAGGTAGCCCTCGAGCCCTGTCCTCACTCACTCCCTCCTGCTGCAGGGTTCAGCTAATGACAGAACCCAGACTGCCACTCACCGTACGCACTCCAGGGGCTGTTTACACTCACCCAGCACACCAACCACTCGGACAAAGGTTACATTTATTCAAGTCATTTGCACAGTGTGCATGAAAAATGTAATATATGTCCACTTCTTTCTTTAGCAAAATACATAGAATGAATGAATGATGCATAGATGTGCATCAAACCTATTTGTCTTCAGTTTGCATTTCTTAATGATCCGGCAACTTCACGTACTGTCAAAGTACCTCAAGCATGAGTAAGTAAACATAAATATTTGAGTAAACAAGCTAACCAGAGTTTGCACACAACATCTTAAAGGGATAGTTCAACCATACCTGCCAACATAAAAAAAATTATGGATACAGTTAGCAAGATATCATTTGAAGATATCAAAATCTAATTCTACTAACAGATGTCTATTGACTTGCACTTATTGTTAAAAACATTAGCAGTACTGATCAAACTGTTCCTTTAAGTTAATTCTGGATTTATTTTACCATCTCTGCAAAAATCTGAGCAGCATAAAATCTGTCCAGGGAAAAGTGGGACATTTTCAGAAGTGCATGGAGGAGCATCTTGTTAAAAAGAATGATCAATGAACACTTATCACTTGACAAATACAAGATGAGACGCATCGTAAATGCTGGTCGGTCATGTGACGATAATCATAATAAAATATATAATGTAATACTGTTGACCAATTAGAACAAGACTACATGTGGTTTACAAAATAAAAACTGTGTTAAAATGTCTCTTCATTCGTTCTCTTCAAAAATGAGATGTTATTTCTTGTGCGATAGGAAGAGGAGAAAAAAAAAGTATTGGGACGCTCGGCCTTAGTGTTGAATGCCAGTCTCACACACAGTCTCACACACAGTCTCACACACAGTCTCACACACAGTCTCACACACAGTCTCACACACAGTCTCACACACGTTACCCTTTCAAAAACAGTTATTAAACGTACAGATCAAATTACAAATAAATATAAATATATACCGTAATAATATAAATAAATACATACCGTACACGGTTCAATTTATATCGCAATATAAATTTTATGCCATATCGCACAGCCCTAGTTACAGCTTCCAAAGCTTTCCAAAAGATTTTTGAGTTTCTGTGGGAATTTCTGTCCATTCATTCTGTCGAGCATTTAGGAGGTCAGACACTGATGCTGGATGAATAGGCCTGGCTCACAATCTCTGTTCCAGTTCATCCCAAAGGTTCTGGATGAGGTTGAGGTCAGGATTCTGTGAGGGCCAGTGAAGTTCTTCCATACTGAATCCATTCAGCAATGTCTTTATGTCACTTTGTGCACCTGGACACAGACATGCTATTTCAAGACAACGCTTAGCTATTCAACCTTTTCTTAGTGTTATGGAAACAATGATTTGGGAGAACCAAGTCCAAGTGAGTCTCCACCACGTGTTATCACTTTCCAGCAAAAGCCATTCTCAAAGGATTTCAACTGTAATCACAAGCAAGCTCTTTGTGCTCATGACAAAAGCTGTCAATGTTGCTCGCTTTCCCCTCAGTCAGTCCGCTTTACACCATAGCACTAAATCTACAGCTAACATACGAATGAAATACATATTTATAGCGAACACTGCACTATTTGTAATGCTGAGTAAAAAATTTTGAACACTTCATTATGAAGAGCGCAATACGATTGTGATTAAAATGAAGACTCTGTTAAAGACACCACTCAGGAGATACAATGTTATATTATTATGACTACATCGGATATTCTTTGGTCACGCATCACTCATAGATTTATTTTCTATTCTGAGGCATGCAAGTGACTGTTCTAAATTTTTAAAAAAATACAACCATAGTTTTTAAAGAAAAAAACCCCCCACAGTTTTATAAATGCAGCTTTTAACGAAAACTTTACAGCGAGCCAAACCACGAGAGCCAGACCACACCAGCAGCGAGCGAAAGCGAGCCAGCATCAGACAAGTCAGTGACCCTAAAACCTGATTAAATGCTTCAGCCTGTTTTTGAACAGCATGGAGTCTTCCAACAAATCACTCTCTGCTACAGGGTCCCCTTTCATGAGCAGGCCCACAGGACCGGGTCAGGTATTAGGGTATGAGATGGAGGGTGATTGGGGAGTCCCTCCACTGTGGGCAGATGTCAGCAGCATGGCATGGGCATGGCCTGATGGCACATCGCATCATCGTCTCTGAGCAATTCCATTTCGCCGTATCATCCATCTGAAGAGCCCAAATTGCATCTGGCAGGCAGTCTCCAGACTATCCTGCTTGACTTGCTGCGACAAATGCGCAATTTTTCCACCAGAAGCCACCTGCTTACCGCTCCTGCACCGGGTACACTCTGCTGGCCGAGGGGCTGTGGGGGATCTTGCTGGCACATCTGATGTGTTTATTGTTACTTGACAAACACAAGTTAGTGAATGGATTCTCCTGCATTCCTCTACATTAGCAGGAAAGCTGTTTCTTTCCCTCCAACATTGACTTATGACTGCATCCACCCATTTAAAATCAAAGCACAGAATTGGTTAAGTTTCCATGGTAATCTTAAGCTACTATTTTTAGAGCAGGACTGCTGGAAATACCAATGAAAAGGTTGAAGCAAAGTTTCAAAAGCCAAGGAAAGCAACACTGTACACATCTGAAATCTGTGGCATGCTGGAGTCCATTACATTAACAGCCACATTTACCACCCTAGGCCCCTATGCATTTCCAGTCAAACCAGGCTTAAAGAGCCAAGCACAAAATACAAACTCACAGTTTACAACCTGCTTGCCAGTAATGTTGGGCAATGTCAAAATGAATGAACCGGGGCCATGAACCAAATGTTTGTGTTTTTTCAGCATTTCAAATGTGTTTATAAGTCTTGCTCCAAGAAGCATTCTTAATTTTTTGGGGTCCAAAAAAGCAGCTTAAAGTCGTCTCCACCGATTCAACCATTATCTGAACTACTTATCCTTAACCAGGGTTGTAGGGCTGCTTGAACCTAGGCCAGTGGTCACAGGGTGAAAAGCGAACAGCCTGAAAGATCACCAGGATAAGGCAGGGTAGACATACAAACACATTCATGCACACACTCACAGCTAGGAACAATTTCACATCTCCAGTTCGCCCAACGTGCATGTTTTTGGACTGTGGGAGGAACCCAAAGCACCACGTGGACACCCATGCAGATATGAAGAGAACATGCAATCGACACACAGAAATGACCCTCCTCTCTCCCGGCTGGGGACCTTCTTGCTATAAGGTGACACAGTAGAGTAGAGTAGAAATTGTTGATCAGGCGGAGCAGCGAAGGAAAGCAAAGAATATTACTGAACACATTCATTTGAATTTTTAAGTGTCTCAAAAACACTCTGTACCAGGTGATTTGGTCTTAATGCCTGGTCTGGTTTGAACATGTTTCTTTCTGCACCCTCATTTATTCATAGATATAAAGGCACCCGAGAACCTGCTAGTTAGCAAACCAGAAGAGCAGGAAACTTTATCATTATTATAGCCTCATATTAAAGCTCTAATACAGATAGTTAAGAACAAAGGCCAAGAACTGCCTAAGCTGGCATGAAAAACATTTGGCAAACATGAAAAAGTCAAAAGCACTGTTTTTGTGAGACAAGCCAAAAGCATTACTCTTTAGTTATGCTACATGTGACTCACCAACATTTAGTTTGATGAAGTAGTTTGCTTCCTGTTAGATTGATAAACAGTGCAAGGAAACAAGTGGTGTCATGAAAAAATAGTAAAAGTAAAACGACTGAAACTGCATTACTATTTTTCATTATTTTGACATTTATATTGATATTTTACTGAATATCCATTGCAGCCCTACACATTATCAATCCAAGTGCTTATCATTATGACATTCCTTGCAATGTATTTAAAGCACACTAGTAAATTTTTCATGTGACATGGTGACATAACTGCATGAAGAGATAAGAGGATAAAATACAATTGGTCAGAGGGCTCATTTGCATCGCACAGCCTTCTAAATCATCAGGAGGCAAAGGCCAATATCGTGATAATGATTAACCAGTGCTATGTTGCACGGCCCTATGACAGTGTAATCAGGAGTTTCCAGCAGGCTGGAATGCAGTTAGCACTTTGCACTGATAAGGCCTCACCTGCAAGCTCCATTTGACTGTAGATGTGGATCAGCAATCAGGCAATGTGCCAAAGGGGCAAGCTAACACAGACTCTGCACTCTGCAGAAAGCCCACAGCCACCAGATACTGGTGGCTCAACTCACTTTTATGGAAAAAGACAGAAAGTGCAAAAAAATAGAACCGGCAGATTTCTAAGTGCCTGAGATGAACCCTGAGCTCTAACCAGCAACATGTGCCTTATGACTCACCTTCTTCTGAAAGTGCAGCCAAGCTGTAGCTTAACAAATATATTCAGTATGAATAAGCCATGTGACTCGTCAGAGGAAAAAAAGGAAGATGTGGTCATATCCGTCAGCCGTGTGGGGAGAACACACCCTGTCCTGAGCCAACATTTCTTTCATCTCGTCACCAAATGGGGGAAAAAGTGAAATTGCTAAATGCCACTCTAGTACCAACAGCAGACGCTAACTGAAGTCATTTCTTGGCCCTGAAATATTCATCACCCTGAATGGCAACAGCTGGGCAGTGCAAATTCATGTTCTGGTGGATTTGGTGCAAAAGCTTTACTTCGAATGCAAAATGAGCAAGAAAGCCAGATGCGGTTCCCACACGCACACACCGGCGTGCACTCCTACAGTCCGATGAGAAATGCTCACCTGTGGATGGGCACTTGCACAACAAGGACATTCTACATGTGGAGTAAAGAGTTTCCACAAGTGATGTCCCAACATCTAGGAAAGTTTAAATTCCAAAGAAAACACTTCACAACCGTTTATTATAAAGACATTACTTCAAGCCACATATGCTCTTTTGATAAAAAGTTGGGGTAGGGGTTAATAAATACTATACATATTTATTACTAACTACCAGTAAATAAATCATAAATAAATATTATGTTCTCTGGCTTTCTGCATATCTGAACATATAACAGATCAGCACAGTTAACTATACCAACAGGCTGAGAGATAGACTTGGTGATTCGAACCATACCCAAACATCTTGACCCTCAAAGTCCAGTTGACTGGTATGATCACGGTTCATTTGGGCTTGGGGAAGATATACATCTAGTGTAATCGCTAACTGCGCATGAGAACACACTGGAATGAGAGTATGGATGGAAAATTTCAACCACTACTGTATATATGTACAGTCAGTCAGACCATGAGATCCAGGCCTCTCCAGCACCAAGCACAAGCCTCGGCAAGTCAGAAACCCTGTAATCAAACAAAATGCTCCGGCCTGCTTTCCTCCCACAAAATCACTGCTACACAGCCCTTAGATTACATGCAAATGAGTTTAAACTTGATGCACTGGACAAAATGCACAAAAATGTACAACTACTTGATGCCACATATGCTCACCTGACACAATAAAAAGTAGCCAGAGTGCGCCTGTCCACAGCTGCACTAATACATCGAAATAAGTAATGTATAGAGGTTTGGCAGACCTGAACATAATAAGTGAGTGCTGAAGCTGAAAAAGAGAAGGAGAGAGAGAGGGTGAGAGGGAGAGAGTGCTTCAGGTACTAATATAAGAAAGGAGAAGAGTTCAAAGTGAGTACCTGCAGCTCTCAAACTCTTTACTATCCTTGTCTTCATTTCTGTCGGACGCCACATCGCCAGAAGACTGGTGTTTCTGGACTATTCTCATGCCTCCTGCTTTGACTGTTCAAACATAATAAGATAATGCAACAAATCAGAGCTGAGCAGTCCCATATGGAAAACATTTTTAGCTTTTCTGTCAATTTTATATGTGCTGGATCAGAAAGTGGTGTCCCCACACTGCTAATGGCCCTGCATTGCCAGTATAAGCAATTTCCTCCAGGATCAATGAAGTTTCCTAATATTTTTTCCGATTTGTTTTCATGGGGAAGGCCTGTGCCCCACTTATACGCCTATGCATACAAAGCTCAGTTTGTCATCAGCTTTCTTGTGGACTTTACACAGGACAGACTGACATATTGGCAATGCAGGGCCTTCATCAGTGTAGAGACAACACTTTCTGTTCCAGCACATATGAAACGGGCAGAGCAACTGACAGTTACAAAAATGCAGGCATTTCGAATATAACTAAAACCTACTAGTCTTTTTTCCATCATCAAGTTACAAACTCACTATAATCTGTTAACACACATGCACTCCATGCATGACAGCAGCATTGTGGCCTAATGCTGCAACACCCAAAGGCTACGTTAACATTAGCTGCATGTTTAGCCTTCAGCTGTTTCCTTATTAAACTAAGGATAACTTGATATCTGTCTAGTCTAAAACGGTCCCTAGCAAGTGTCCTTATATACAAGCTTGATTTTACTCCGATGTCTGATGCAGAACTGAACTGAGATATCCTATACTGTGTTGCTACACTTCAGGTGAGAAAAACAACAACAACAATGTCGTGTTATTTACCAGCAGGGGGATGTCCAGCTCGAGTTTCGTTTTTCTCTTTCGGTGGAGACGACATGACTAACTCGTTCAGTCTCAAAAAATGTAAAGAAGCTGCTTGCTAGATTAAATAAACACTCGTTCTCCCCCCACGGAGAGATTCTGCAGACTGGTCAACGTGGCTTTTTCCTGCCCCTTTGTTTGGCATAGGGACGTCATGATGTCACGCCCCGCTCCAGCCAATAGCAGCACGCTCTGAGCCCTGACGTTCCTCCACTCCAGCATGGACAGTCGGACTGTGATTTGGGAAGCGACCCACTGGGCTGTGTTACAAATTACTATTCAATGCAAATAATAATAATAATAATAATAATAACAACAATTACAACAATAATAATAACAATAATAATAATAATAACAACAACAACAACAACAACAGCAACAACAATAATAATAAAATAATAATAATAGTAATAAAAATAATAATAATAATAATAATAATAATAAGAAGAAGAAGAAGAAGAAGAAGAAGAAGAAGAAGCAGGAGGTGGTTATTTTTGTGCATTATTAAACAGGGGTCTCCTTAAATTCCTCATCAAGGAGATTCTTTCAGCTAAGGGTTTGTCACAGCAGATCAAACTCCATTTCTTGATATTCTCTGCATCTTCCTCTCTCACACCAACTGCTTGCATGTCTTCTCTCACCCTCACCCATATACCTCATACCAGGCCTTCCTCCTCTTCTCTTTGGTCCATACCAGTGCAGGCTTTTCCTCCAAAACTCGAGTTGTCCCTCTAATAAATTAATTCCTGATCCAGGCCCTCATCGTCACTCCCAAGGGAGCGACTTATTTTACATTAAAGCTCTTGTCCTAAACTAAACTTGCAATGGAAACATGGAAAGAATGATGGAAATATATATACAACAGAGATGGAATGGAGAGATGTAGAAAAGGAATGACAGACTGTAAACTGCATTGTAAGTCTGCACTAGACTACACTAATGGCATCATGATAGGGAAGAGAGAGAGAGAGAGAGAGAGAGAGAGAGAGAGAGAGAGAGAGAGAGAGAGAGAGACATTGTAATGTGACATGGTATTAGTAGTATAAAGAAGTATAGCATCTATTGTTCATGAAACATCTGTATTTGCTGAGTTAGTCAAAGCAACATACAGCACACAAGTGCTGGGGCTTTATCCTGGACTACTAGTCTGTCCCAGTTTAAATGGAATAACTAGGAAAATGTGGGAACATTCATTACTTAAGTGAAAGTACAGATAGTACTGGTCAAATGTTACTCCAATAGTGGAAGTTGTACAGTACTTAAGTCAAAGTACTGAAGTACTTGTTTTTAAAAATACTTAAGTATTAAAAGTACACTTTCTTTTACCACATTGTTGCATTATTGGCACAACACATACAATACCTAATGCCTCTGACTAGCCTGTAGAACCTCTAGAATAAGGAATGGGTCAAATGTTACAGAATAACACATAACAGGAGCTGACAAAAAAAACATTTAGTCATTTGTTTATTTTTAATTGTAATTTAAATAAACTGCTTCAGTAGAGTAGAGAGTGTGAGTGAGAGAGTGACAGAGCGAGTTATGGGATCTTACGCAACCATATGTAAACATTTAATCAAGATATGGTCATGGGTGTGAAAATGGCATTGCAGAAATGCAATACAGCGTTGGATTAATTTTATGGTTACAGAATTCTTCAGACGCAACGTTACTCTCCTGATACCTGTCACCCACAATCACGTTTCAGAAGAGGGGGAAAAACCTCCACTTAAGAATTAAAATTAACGAGTAACGGGATCCTTGATAGAAATGTAGTGAAAAGTATGATATTGTCTTTCAAATGTAGTAGGATACATTTCACAGTGTGTTGTACCTGTATGACTATGCATGTGACAAATACAGTACAAATACTGAAAAACTCTACTTAATTACAATCCTCAAGTAAATCTTCTTCATTACAGTCCACCACTGATGATGGTCTATGACCTTAACCTTTAATCAACACATACTGCAGAATGACACAGCTATTCTGTATAAAATGTTAAGCTGATAAACAGAACCACTGCACCTTAAAACACATAGGGCTACATGCATGTCATGTCATCCATTGTTACAGTGAAAAAAACTGCAGAGACAAAACCTGTCAAGCTGATACCTTTAGTGACAAACACCTGTGACGACACCTATAGTGGCAGTCTATCCAGAGATTAAACCTGGAGTGACAAAAGCTGACGTGAAGAGGCCTGCAGTGAAGAAGCCTGCAGGGATGAATTATAGACTTCTCTCAAAAAGGTCACCTTGTGTTCAACCAAAGAGAAGCGATCAGGTAGGGCGAACATCTACATTTGCAATTAAAGAAACATGGAAATTATTATATTATATTATACTACGTTATATTATATTATACTGGCATAGCAATTGTCATCTATTTAGAAACGTCATCAAAAAACGGATCCAGTTATGACATGTCATTTCTTCAAAAGGTGCCTTTTTAAGGGGTGCACTAGCAGTCTTTGCATATAACCTGTGTAGACGGATGGTAGTAAAGTGGCCTTGTTCTGTTGAGAGGAAAGATGACTCTTACTTCCCTTTTTAGGCCCGTCTAGTAAAGGATGACCAGAATCAAACCTGCAGTGACCAAGCCTGTATTATACGTAGATGTCTGCACTACGGATACTTCCAGTGTCAAAGGTTGCTGTGAAGAAGCCTGCAGGGACAAATTCTGAACTGCTTCCAGCGAGGCCCTCTTCAGATCACATTTGTGTTCAACCAAAGAGACTTGTGTGAAAGATACGCAATCAGATTGGGCAAACATCTAGTGAACATCAAGAGATGTTTACATTAGCAATTAAACGAACATGCAAATGATTGTATTATATTATATTATTTTCTATCATATTTAGAAATGTCAAAAAACAGATCTAGTCATTAGGTCATTTGTTCGCTTCTTCTAAAGGTGTCTTTCTAAGGAATGGACCACACACTTCCCAGTCTTTGCATATTAACTGTGTAGACTGATGGTAGTACATTGGCCTGTGAAGTGGCCATTTATCATTGTGAGTACTTTAAGCTCATGTGTGGTTATGTTCAGTGTTTGATCAATGGTTTGAAGGATTACAACTGAGTCTCAATTCCAAAACCCTGTAACTTTTACAAACTCACATATAAGCTTGTATTTGATCAAATCTGATCAATGGTGGCAGCGCTAACAATTTCTGCCAAGTAATAAACAACCCCTGCCATTTTAAGCATGCAAAAGTGAAGTAATATGGTAATGTGGAATCATTTAACTTTATAATGCTCATTTAATCACGATGCCTTTCTGTAATAAAAAGTTATTTCTTTGCTTTGGCCGTTTTACTTTAGAAAAAGATACCTGACATTCTTCAAGGAAAAGGAAAGAACTATGCAGTGGTCATTTTTTTAAGGATGAGAGTAAGTATAGGACAAAAGCTGCCTGCCTGTGAATAAACTGGAAGATTTATTAATGCCTGATGAGGGGAAACACTGACTACAGAGCTGAGTTGAATTTAATCCTTGGCAAAGTCCTGAGCACTTCTGTCAGGTCTGGGGACAGTGACTGTGGGCAGTCGCTAGAGGCCTTCCTTGATTAGTTTGAGTTTCGGTTTTGTTTTGGAGAACTTTTATTTTAAAGTGGTGGTGTTGAAGGAGTTTGTGTTATGTGTAAGTTGTCTGTCAACAGTCATTCTACTTATGTTCTCCTCTCTCCTTTTGTGTGAAGTTCTGAGCTTTAGTTTGGTCCTTGTGGCAATTGTTTTGTTTTGTTTTGGTTTTCCAATAAAGTTCTGAGTATGGATGTCTGCAAATGCACCTGCCTTGAGTGCCTGGGAGAATATGAGGGGATTTATGACAACTTCTCCAAACAAAACTTACTTTATCAGACTGCAGATTTGACCAGGAGTAAGAAATGCTCCCCAAGAGGATCCACCAGGAGAGCAACAAAGAAATTATGCTTGCTCAGCTTGACACAGCAGTTTTTAAAGAAACTGTTACCCAGACAGTGAAGATGGTACCATTTCTCCAACTAATTCTGGAGCCCAAGAGGCCATCATCAAAGAAACAGCTCATTAAAATAGACATACCACTGTGCATATCCCAAAAACTCAACATACTAGTCTCCTAAAACTTTGTTCAGAAACAAAAATTCTGGGCCTCAGTTTCCTACTGAGAATATGGAAGTATGGAAGTACAAAAGTGATCAGCAACTGCACAACTGAAAGAGAAGTTTGAAACAGAATTCACCAAAACAGGCTAAAACTAGACAGACAGTGATCAGCGCCATCTGCACTGCTATTTCAGTTCAATTCAATTCAATTTTATTTATATAGCACTTTTAACAATGGTCATTGTCACAAAGCAGCTTCACAAAATGAAAT
>JBBJLR010000001.1:9691513-9708575 GCA_037577145.1 Brachypetersius gabonensis | reverse complement strand
AACCATCATAAAGCAGGATCCAGCTGGAGCTCGACCTTCTCTGGGTGCCTCAGGAACCTCGCAGGGTTGGCCTTTATATACTGGAGCTGGTGCTGGACCTTCTCTGGATGCCTCAGGAACCTTGTAGGGTTGGCCTTTATCTACTGGAGCTGGAGCTGGCACAATCTCAGATGCCTCAGGATGGGTAGAAGGATAAAGAACAGATAGAAGGAATTAGTGTAGTTGCCATTAAGAATACAGTGAGCCAGTACTGGTGTATGAGGTTATGGGATGAGTTACGCGAACGCCAGATTAAAGAGATGCGTCTTGAGTCTACTTTTAAACTGGGAAACTGTGTCTGAGTATCGAACACTGTCTGGAAGGCTATTCCAAAGCTTTGGAACTAAATATGAAAATGCCCTACCCCACTTTGTAGTTTTTAAAATTCTGGGAACTACTAGGAGTCCAGGGTTTTGTGATCGTAAGGAACGTGGCGGATTGTAGTGGATCAGAAGACTGGTTAGGTATGTTTGAACTAGACCATTTAAAGCCCTGTATGTAAGTAATACTATTTTGTAATTCAGTCTATGAGCTATGAGCGAAATCAACAATTCAGTTTTGGAGTTTGCTGCTGAATCTATGCCAAGCAGTTTTGAAGATATAGACAAGCTCTAAGACATTCAAGAGACTTTGAAAGTAACAATAAAATCATGTGATTGTAACAAGTTTTGCTTATATGGCTGTATTCCTCAGAATTCATGTACTATAGAACACTGCAAACGCCTATGAGAGAAAGAGGCAGGGATGAGCCTTTTGACTTTGGATGACTGTGAACTCACTACTGAAGAAGTAAAACTGTGTGGATCTAAGAAAGCCCTTAAGCAATCAAAGGGCACATCAAAGAAAGACCCTGAACCATTAGGGATCAGGGCAAAGTCATGTCTGAACATTCAGACACATTCACTAAAACCTAAAATATTGAGCTTTTTTTGTACTTTTCTTTGTACTTTGACTCACGCTCTCAGCATTGCTTCTGACACTACTGCTCACGGTTTTTGACTTTTGCCCTGTTTTTGGATTCTGCTTTTTGCCTCGCCTGTGTGCTGACGTTTGCACCTCTCGATCTCTGCCCAATCGCTGCATTGTATTTTCTGTATCACCCGTCATTCCTGTTCGCCTGATACTGACTTCGGACTGTCTGTATGTGTAGATCATGTTTTCTTAGTAGACTCCAAACCGCAACTGAGTCCACATAAGATCTTACAGCTGCTCCAGTGCCTGAAACGTTCCCTAGGAATGACGTCAGTGCTGTATAAAATATGAAATACAGAGCCTGTGGAATCTGGAGGCCCTTAAATGGTACATTGAATGTACATACATATTGCAATGTAATTATTTGTGTCATTGCAGAATTACATTTTCACAGTATGTCAAACTGTCAGTTATACCAATAGGGTTTTATCTGTTCAATATGATAACTGGGAAAGTTGATGGTAAATTGTATTGATTTAAGCAAAAGGGATACATTTAATTTAGTTCATAACTTCAGTGGCAGATCACTCAATTAAGGGGTTTGCCACCATTCATCTAACCTGCAGTGTGTGTGAAACTGTGATAATAAAACCCTGAAAAAAATATTTACTTGTCAGTCATGTCACACCTCTAGGATAAAGGTACGGCCTGTGAGTTGGTCAGGCTGTGTAGACCTAAGTGTAAAAAAAGGAAATGAATGGCATATTATTAAAAGGTTAAACAAATATTTACATGTGGAATGGCATTTTCTGATTATGTCAACAGAAGTCAAATATCATTTGCATGGAATAACAGTTCACTTAACTGAAAAAAAAAAACCCATAGAAAACAGCAAGGGAATAAACATGGCCAAATATTAAGGCAACTGGCAATTTCTGTGTGTCTCTACGGCCTCTTGCTCTATAGTTCAGTTCAGAGAATTCATGTCTCACCCCTCACAGAGATGGAAAGCTATTCTCAGTCTAGTAAAAGGCACCTAAAATACTGAACTCAAACCTACCTAAGAACCAAATTATATTTAACAAGCTGAAGAGCTAACATTTACCAAATTATTCACAGAAAAATGCAACATACTAGGTTAAAATGTAAATCTTTCATGTCAGTTACAAGCCTTGTGTGAACAGACCCGAGCTATGCAGAAAATAAAAATTCCTTGATACTAACATTCAATTTAAAAACTCTTGTTCTCACTAGCAAAAAATATCATGATCATTACAGTCCATTTTTGATACATAAAGGCTACTATTAAAGGTGAGGTTTTCACATTAAGGACTGTTGTATAGTCTATGCAGTACATTTATGAAGGTTATTTGATAAAATTCACAATATGGCACTCTTATGCTTCTGTAAACTGCAGGAACTAGTAGGCTAGTGTGTTTCTCTGCAGGTATAGGATAGGTCATCTCAACTCCTGTCCTATATGATAGTTGTAAAGCAGGCCTATTCAACTAGCGGCACGCGGGCCGGATCCGGCCCTTTTGAATTTTTTTGGGATCATGATTGGCTGGTAGTCCCCTGCAACTTTTACCAAGACTGATTATCTGCTGTGTTGTATAAAATTGACCAATCTGAGCACAGAGGTTGCCAAATTATTAGGCAATCGCAGCCAAAAGAGGCGGAATTTGTCAGAAAATGGGCAGAGCAGAGCTGGCAGTAACGAAGGAGAATCCTGTCACACACACAGCGAGGGGAGAATCTTTGTAGTTTTAATTCAGTGATGTATCTACTCTAATTACTACTCGTTTAGAACCGGACGCCGTTAAAGCGGCTATGTTAGATGGTTAAAGCAGCTCTGACACAGTGCTGGACTGGCCATTGGGCATTCCGGGCTGATGGTAAATTCGGGCCGGTGCAGAATCCCATTAGACCCCTCCCCACCGGATAAACGGGCCCTGGGAACGATAACCTGGACAGCACGAACTTCTGTGGCCCCCGAACCACCAGTGACTTTCATATCCGGTCCACTTGCTACTGAAGTTGAATAGCCCTGTTGTAAGGCCTGGCGTGGAATCAGAGTCCCAGGCAGGTGTTAACGGACAGCCCTCTCCAGATCACCACTCCAGGATATCACACAGGATCACCTGAGCCGAGCAGGTAGTATATGCAGACCTTCAGGATGATCTACTTGTGTGAGATATACCAAGCCCTGCCTAGTTACTGAGCGTACTCTATGTTCTGGATTGTGTTAATTCCCTGTGTTTCTCTGACCTGTTTCTTTTGCCTAGGGGACTTGACTTTAACTGCATGTTGTTGGATTTTCAGTTTTTTTTATCCTTTTATTACGTTTTTGAACTTTTTGCCTTTCGTCTATATGGACTTTGTACACACACACAACATATATATATATATATATGATAAGAATAATAAAATTATAAGAATGATTATATATGATAAGAACAATAAAAGGTCTGGTAATTAATGATAGTGTATTTTTATACATGCACATGCGCAGCAGACATGCATGTTATCAAGCATGGCCACCAGAGGGGACACTGTTTCTTCTTTGCACCAAAAGGTCTTGATTTTGTAGCAGTAGTCATGCCTGTCAGACCGAACTGTACTACAGCCTACATACACAGGCATGTCCAGTTGAAAATACATCCCACAGACGAGCTGCAGTGGAGCCTATTATCTCCACTTTATTGACTCTGGCTTGTTTTATTGTGAAGTCAGCCTCGGTCCTGATTCCCAGTCTCTGATGAGTCTCTGGGCTGCAGGGTGTTCCCAGTGTGAGCAAGGCTTGCTGATGGATGCACTGCTGTGGTGCTGTGTCATCACAGGGGAATCTACAGTAGCTGACAGCCAGACTGAAGAGCTGCCTCTTGAGGGGAACTAGACACACGTTCTTGGATGTGGCTGTTCCACAGATATACAGATAAATAATCACCTGCTGAAAATGGGCAGATCCAGAATGTTTAATCGTCTAGCTGGCGAAAACACAAAGGCTTCAATTCCCCCGGCATGTTCATGTATGTGGGGTGCTGTTCCAACAACTCTGGAACACTGTTGGAGATATTTATCCTTGAAAAATGGTCTTTTATGATCTTATGTGTTGTTCTGGAGCCTATCCCAGCTGCTATGGGCAAAGGCGGGGTACACGTCACCAGCATGTCGCAGGGCCACAACTGGTACCTGTATATGTGTGTATTTGATAAAACCACTAGTCAGATCTGTAGGCAGCAGTTGGCTAATCGATGTCAACAGACCGACCAATTGGAGTGATCTGTACAAGAAGTGCATATGAAGAAAAGTTGTCTGCTGTCAGCAAAAATGCGAGGATTATTTACTTGCTAATGATGCACCATTGGCTATGACTTTTTAGAACAGGACGGTTTTTAGGGCAATTTCAGTCCAGCAACTATTCATGGCTCTGAGAGGCTCAGTTCACTCTGCAGGGATGACATGGGTGGTGACGGCCTAGTGGATAGGATACTTGGCTCTGGACGAAGAGGTCATGGATTCAAATCCTACCTTCAGCACCACCACTGGGTTGCTGAACAAGACCCTTAACCACAGGTTGCTCCAGGGAGACTGCCCCCTGTAGTTGGGGAAAGAAAGGATAAAAAGAGTCTGATAAATAAATGTAAATGCTCACTACTCTCATATACATGGATATGGTTACTCTGAAATGCGTAGTGCTTATAGCGGACAGTGTACTTCATGTGTTCTGTGTGTCTGAGCCTAAAACTAGCTGAAATAGAGCAAAGACTCTCCTGGAGCGAATATCTCACACCTCACAGTGCATCATCTGCCACTAGATCCAGAACATCTGCCCTGAAGCAAACTGCTAACTAAATACTTTCCACTGAATACATTTCACTATCTATCTATCCATCTATCTTTAGAAGTGGTACGAACGTCTGTATTTAATCAGAAACCCTCTTAGTGCCAAAGCCTTTCATTCTAGACTGTCAAAAAGAAGGAAAGTGGAGGAGTTTCATCTTCTTGCACTGTTTGTACTGCAGTGTAAAGAATCGCAGTGTTAAATTGAAGAGCCCTTTTCAAGTCACATTAGATTATGCTCCCATAGTGTGTTGCGGCACAGGCAGAACTTTGGAGTGCGGTGCGAGCGTAATCATTGTCAGCGTGTGAAGGAAATGGAGTTATTAGGTACATATTCTGAATTTAATTTTGCGAGCATGGTGCCTTGGGGAAGAGATGTTGAGGAGGGTCGTATGTCGACACCTGAGGTTTCACCTCCTATGGTTTATGCATGAATTAGATAACCTGAGAGCACCTTTTCCCCAAGGGTGCCAACTTTCCAACATAATTGTAATCACAAAGACACATGTTGACATCACTGAACATGAGAATTATACAGACAAAATTAACTAACTGAGCATTTTCATGTTGGACAACCTGTTAGTAATTACACAGTGGCACAGTGTTTGGATGCTCTGTGAAGTTACAGCAGAACTGTCAGCTTTAATTTCAGGTTCCTTGCATCTGTACTGGTTGAATACATTAAACAGAGCCCATTGTAAACATTTCATATGCAGGGAAGCATATGTTATTTGTCAAATTAGCCATTTTATGTTAAATTATGCAGCTCAATATGTAGCACTGCACCTCACAGACATAACCAGGTAGTGTATATTAGAGGTGTTTTAAGTTCTTGCTTGTTTCTGGGCTTTTTTCAGCTATAAGTAAGTGAGATGAATGCTCAGTAGGGTTTGTGTCAGATGACTGGCCTCAGCAATCAACAATATTCCATTTATGGAAAGTCAGTTGAGGTACTGGTAATAGGTGGTAGAGCACTGTTCAACTGCAATGGGAGGCAAATATGGATGAAAATGTTTGGATCTGATCAGTTAAAGGGGGATGTAAGTCATTCAGAATGGTTTGAGGTGAAATTACATTGTTGTGAAGCTTACTGATGTGACATATTGAAGGTGACTGATTTAGGAATCTGAAAGATACATATAGAAAAAAGCAAGCTGTGACTTCATAAAAATGAGGTTGTGGGATCATACCCAAGTCTTCAGGATTGAGTCTTGAATGTCACACTTCATCCGAAAGTCAAACATTCAAACAATGACCAGCATTGCTGGCCTAGTTGTCTAGTTCACAGTTTAAGTTACAGTCTCAAAAACAGAAGGTTGTGGGATCAAACCTGAGTCTTTAACTTTGTCATGCACATCACACTTCATCTGAAAGTCATGTATCTTAAAGAAGTTAAACCGCTTGTCAAGCCCAGCAGCTCACTGGCTTAAGCTGTGGTCTCGAGAGTGTATTATTGTAGGATCTAACCAGTGTCTTATTTTGCTGTATTCTATGACACACTTCATCTGAAAGACAAATGTCAAAAAATGAGTGGCACATCCGGGATGGCTATATAGTGCACTGGTTTAAACTGTGGGCTCCACTTTAAAATGTTGTGGGTTCAAATCTGAGTTGTCTACTTTAGATCTTGCATCTCACATTCATCTGAAAGCGAAATGTCCAATAAAAAGAGTTGTGAGATCCTGTGGCTCAGTGGTAAGAGCACTGCCGCCACAAGCACGAGGTTCTAATCAGAGCCTTTAGCTTTATGTCTTGAACAGCAGACCTCAACTGAAAGTCAAATTTCTAAAAAAAAAAAAAAAAAAGTGGAAAGAGTGATGCCTCCAAGGCATCAAATCCTGAGCAGGGGTCTCCACAAACATCAATACCTAAGTAAGGGGGTGGGGCTTATCCGTGAGGTTCTGAAGACTCATTTGTATTGTACACCTGTTTCTAATAAAGTAATATTTATTTGCCACAAAATCTCTCAAGTACACACACTCACACACACAAGCTGTGTGTAGAATGTATGGTTAAGCGGAACATATTCATTTCAGACAAGGCTGAAATCAGTACATATAAGAATGGAACATTTGCCTTTTTACCAATTCATTTTATATTGCATTGACTCACAGAAATTGATCTTTGCTTTTAAGCCACAGAACTTTTCTGGCTTCCCCAAAGAACGTTTCAGTTGTTTGTTCTTTAGAGAAACACAAGATGCATCCATGAAGTTTGAAGAACCTCTATAAACGGGTAAATAAACCTTAACCTAGTAAATGACGTGTTATGTGAAGGTTCCTTAAACCTTGAAAGCCTCACATCTCATTTATAAGCCTGTTTGTTCAGGAACTGAGTTCTAGTGAGTTGCTGCAATAAGACACTGCAGCCAATTAATGGATTGCATATGAACCTCATGATGGCCTAATGTTCTGTTAGTCCTCGGACTGAGAGCAACAGATGCAAATGCATCTATAGTCAGCTGTGGACTTTCTTCTTACTTGCACAAAAACTAATGATGCACAGCAGGCCAGACAACATCCAAGTAGCCAATTTTCCTCAATTATGTTGATACCCTTAAATTAAACCTGACAGTGTGCGCCTTCACCTCATATTCATTGTTTAAGCAACAAAAAGTGCATCCAATTGTGCTTGGAATGAACTGTAATATATCTCAACATTACATGATGAAACTTGCTTGTTCTGATTTGGTTGTCCTGGACACCTAGACCGCCAAATGCAATGATATCATCAGAGTACAACTACGGTCATGATACCAGCACTCACAATACAGGAAAGTGGACAGACCAGGGGGAGCTTTGCAGACAGGTGTGATACAATGTGCAGATTAGTACTGGACTATTTATATATTATGTTAAAAGTACAAAATGCAAGACCTTATAAGTAGTAAAATTAGTAAAAAAAAAAAAAAAAACTGTAGTAAAAATCTAAACAAGGTTCACATATTTGTTCACCAATTCACAGACTATAAATGTGCTCTCAGTTGTGTTTATGGGTACACTACGATCACATTCCCAGGGAAAGAGGCATATTATTACATTTACATTACATTTTCAAATTAGAAAAATGAAATACAAACCAAGTGGACTGCCACTAGATTCTAACCCATGAAATTCTGATCACAGGGACAACTCCCTAACCTCTAGGTCACCAGGTGTATTGACCTGTAAGAGGTCAATACACCTTAAAATATATAATTGTAATGGAATATGGTGCAACTATGTTCCCCAATCTAGGTGTAGTCCAGTTATAGTTACTTTCCTATGTGTGATCAGGTCATAATTACTTTCTTATGCATAGATTTGAATCTATAAACTCTACTGATGAGAGAAGACACTTTAAACCACTGAGCCTCTCTCTCTCTCTCTCTCTCTCTCTCTCTCTCTCTCTCTCTCTCT
Organism: Brachypetersius gabonensis; assembly: GCA_037577145.1. Taxonomy (NCBI): domain Eukaryota; kingdom Metazoa; phylum Chordata; class Actinopteri; order Characiformes; family Alestidae; genus Brachypetersius; species Brachypetersius gabonensis. The sequence continues at coordinate 9,700,383 of JBBJLR010000001.1, read as the reverse complement.
CTCTCTCCCTGTCTCTCTTTCCATTTATTTTCAATCACCAAATAAATCAGCAGTTTTCAGACACAGTCCAAGAAATGGCACGTACCCAAAGTTTTGTGCAGAGAGAGGCATCCAAACATTGGTTTTGTGGCCAAAAAAGTGTGTGTTAAAAAATGGAAAGCAGGTGGGGAAAATGCACAAGGATTAAAATCACAACTGGCTCAGTTGGAGCAAAAAAACCAACTGGCTCATTTAAAGTCTCAAACTAATGCATTTTTGACTCCTTAATGACAAATATAAACACATTCATCACCCACAGAAGCCACTATTTACTCATAAATTGGATAACTGAGCTGGGTAGCAGCTTCCTAGCGAATATACAACAGCCTCAGCACTAAAAATGAGCCTCCACAGGTTGAATATTTTGATGTGCATATTTCAGTTCATAACTGACTGGTGCTCTAATGTCTTAAAGGTTGTTCATGAACAGAAATGTACACAAAAACCAGGGTTAGACCAGTACTTGAGCGGAGGAGCAGAAGTATGTTTGGATGCTCCTTTAGCATCACAAGCTATTTAGTTAGTAGCTATGTATCAGAGTACAGGGCATTAAAATGTCTTCCAGGTTCTTTTGGATTTAGCACACAGTTTATTCCACCCTTTGAGCTGCGGATTGACATTCTATTTATGGGACTTCGGACAAAGTGCTGCTAGAGCCTGCAGTCTCCTAGCCAAGCGCCACTGCTGCCTTTTGCTTGCTTTCCTAGATCAAAGTGTGACATGAACGTTTCTCTCTTTCCATATTCATGCCCAAGGTGAAAAATCTGAACTTTAAATGATCGGTACTCAGCCTATAATCATCTGATCTAAAAAATAAACAAGTGTAACAGGGGAGGTATGTTTTAGAGTTGGAATAGTGTTAAAATATCTATCAGGCTTGGAGAAGCAGCTCCAAAAAAACAGGTGGGAAAAAAAGAATAATTATACTTTCTACTTGAGCGGAACCAGTTACAGCTACTTTCTTAAGTGCAATAAGACTTTTCTATACGTGATCAGGTTGCAGTTATTTCCTTTATTATAAACAACTTGCCTTCCTAAGAATTACATTTTTGAGTGGACCATTTGAGAAACCAGCCAATTAATCGCTACTTTGAAACCTCATGACTTGACACTCATTTCTCTATGGGTGATAGTAGTTGCGTGTAGTTTTTGGAGACAGTTAAAGGAGGGTGGCTTTTCAGAGAGATAAAGTGGATAGCACTGGATGTATAGAAAATAGTAAGTGGCCTAAAAAGGATCAAATTAGATGACACTTTTTTGAGTAATGCAAACGATTATATTTTGGTTAACATCTTAATTGCTGTAATCTATGATCAGTACAGAACATCGTGAGTACTCTGGTGATGCTTTTACAAAACTCGTATATAGTGTTGCAACCATGCATCCATTGTGCATGTCCTTCATTTCCTGTTTTCGAGGAGCTGCGGTTTCTAAAAGGGAAGAACTGGGTCTACTAATACTAATATCCTGACTGACAGAAAATGAGCAGATAGAGCCTCTCAAAGGGGATGAATTTAAGGGGGCTGTAAACCTAATCCCCCAAAAAACGCTTCCCCAAGAGGCTGCAGAGAGGAGAATTCGCTGCTTGGGATTATTTGTGGGGAACTGTGCGGTCTTCGGCAAATGCATTGTGTCCTGATATAAAAGCCTGGATCCTTTGCTCCGAGTACTCGGAGTAATAGGTTTCTCCTTTGTGCCTGCCTGGCCATGTGTGGATCGTGAGCCTCTTCGAAACAGCATGGAAAAGACTTTGTCGTACATCATTCCCAGTCTGCTGGAGACAAAATATTTAATGCCCTGACACTCAGGCTCTCTGCTGAGCTGTGGATTACAGGAGGAGCGAGGCTGCCCTCCGCTGGCTCTGGTTCTTCTTTTAGCAGATGACGCTCTGCGTGATGGGTGAGGGAGGGCGAACACCTGTGGAGCTGGAGCAGCAGCAGGAGGAGTCAGAGTAACATGAAGAAACAAAGCCTTAGATAAAGACATTATTCTAATCAGTCATCCTCCGTTCAGTTAAAGGGCCCACGGACTACATTTTTCTCCAATTTAATTTTTCAACACAAGGCCCACTTGTTACATTTGTGTGGGTTAATCTACCAAAAAAAGCTCATAATTCATTTGACATATTTTTCAAAATCTGAATAAAGTACTTCTGAATTAGGACCGATGTACTGAAACGACTGACTGGCTGCCTTTTTTACGGAAAACGCAGATTTTTAAAATTTATTTATTTATTTTTTAGAATTTTAACAAAAAGGAGGCCAGTTAAACTGTTGTAAGCTAAATAAACACATAAATAGAAATGAGAAAAGACATAATAAGTGCATTTAAGATGGGCTGCTTTTGCACTTTGAATTGACTTGGGAGTGATTGGTAAAATGTGCAAATCACATTACAATCTTACTTTAAAACATGTATATAAATCCACTTCTAAAAGACATGGACCCTTTCACACAGGGGTGTCAAACTCCAGTCCCGGAGGGCGGGTGTACCGCACAGTTTGATGGTTCTCCTCCTTAAACACATTCACTAAACCTGACAATTAACTGGCGAGAGAACCAGGTGTTTCTGAGCAGGGAAATCACCAAAACGTGCTGGACCATGGCCCTCCAGGGCTGGAGTTCAACATCTCTGCATTAACATGTTAAAGTGATAGTTTGTCAAAAAATATTTTCAGTTTCCTTTGTCCCTAACGTAGATCACTAAGGGTGGGCTTGGTGTCAAGGACCTGATTCTTTAGTGTTAAAGTGGAGCTATGAGACGTTTGATCAAAGCGCAGGCCTAAATCGTCATACATATTGGAGACAAAAGTTGGTAAGTAATCACATACAGGCTTGCTTTTGTGGTTTCTGACATTGACTTCTGTAACTTTACCTATGATAATGACCAAAAGCTTGAATGTTGTACATATACACAATATAGACAAAAGTACAGGGACACACCTGTTTTTCAGGGTTTGGGCTGGGCCCCTTACTTCCAGCATGAAGTAAGCTTTTCTATTCCTTTTCTATTCCAGCATGACTGTGCTCCAGTGCACAAAGCAAGGTCCATAAATACATGGCTGAATGAGTTTGGTGCGGAATAACTTGACTGGCCCACACACTGTCCTGACCTCAACTCCATGAAACATTACAGAATGAATGGGCACAACTTCTCACAGAAACTCCAAAATCTTGTGGAAAGCCTTCCAAGACTGTCAAATTAAAGTCTATGCAAATGTCATTAAAGCCCTGATGGTGTAATGATCAGGTGTCCCAATACTTTTGTCTGTGTAGAGTATTTGTGGTGAATGTGTGATGATCTAGGAGTCCATGCATGATTCTGACATTGCCCCACAGCTCCAATGCAGACCTAAAGAAGAAAACTAAAGAAGCAAACTCTTTTTAGACTTCCGAGTTCCATCCCTGGCCACAGGCACCTAAGGCTGGAAGTGCATAATTGGCCTTGCTCTCACTAGGTGCGTAGGACGGCACTCCTCTCCCCATCTCTCAGCTCAGGTGTCTGTTAGCTGATGCAGCTAGTCTTCTCCTCCAAGCATATGGCAGTTCAAAATGATGATGGCGCTCCTTGCGTCTCAAGTGCTAGCCTTCACCAACCCAGCCCGGTTGCATTGCAATTTGGGGTGAGGTCTAGCTAGAGGAAGACAATGGGCTAAATAAGGGGGGAAAAGAAAAAAATGATTGAAAAGAATTGGGTAGATATATAAAAAAAAAAGCTTAAACCTACAAAAGTAATGAAACTTAGTCCATCCAGAAGCTAAAGGGTAGTGTACATTTGTATCTGTCCGTCAAAAAGATGCAGTGACACTCCTCCTTCCTCATATACTAGCCTCTACCCTCCCATCCACCCCAATCAGACTCCTGAAGGTAAGCGGTGGTGCACATTTGCATCTGTCCATCAGGCCAATGCCAAACATACTGTATAGCAGTGGTTGTCAAACTGGTCCTCAGAAACCCCCAGATGATCCATATTTTTACTCCAACCCAACTCTCAGCACATACGGTGAGAGGAAAGATGCGGACCGCTTGGAGGTCCCTTGAGGACCGCTGCAAGTATAGATTGGAGAAAATAGAAAAGAAGGACAAAAAGAAAAGAAAATAGCATGAATAACATGAGCAGTTATTTTCAGACTGTTATGTCGTGTAATGGTAAAAGCCAAACAGCGCTAAAGATTGCAAACAGTAATTTATTGTCCTGGCACCAGAACATCATCATCAAAATCCAGCCTGATTATCTATGTAGCTCGGTAACAACACAACTGAGACCGGGGGTCAACATTGCCAGTGGTTTTCTTTTTTTTTTTCATTTTCTCTGAACATTTAGGTGAACATAATCCTTTTATACAAGTCTTTTCTTGCAGGTTTGTTGCTTTTAGTGACACCGACATCTGCACATAAAAATTATATAGATTTATATTTATATGTATATTTATATATTCATCATTCTCTATGAACATTTCAGTGTAGTAGTTCACGGTGCTTTGCCAAGTCAAACAGTAGAAGCCACCCGTTAGAAACAAGCATCGGCTCTCTCGCCTCCAACATCGATCAACATACAGCACACACTCGGCTAACATAGAGAGACAAATTTTGTACATCTTTGGAGGGAATTAAGCTCACAAAGATTTCACCCTCCTGGTAGTATTCCAGTGTTGCCTAGATTAGTAGCTTAATTCCAGAAAAGAAAAACAAAACATCAAATAAAAAGACATTTATGAACAAAAAAGCAGTTACAGACTGAAGAGGATAGAAGTAAGTAGTAAAAACTCTTCCAACTTAGGTTAAAACATCTCCAGTGCTAAAGTTTGGCACAACGTCAGTTATCTCTTCGTGTTAGCACAGGAACAATTTTTTTTTTCTGCAGTTATGGATGACAAATATTTTTTTAGGCTTCTTTTCTATTACCCCCAAAAGAGTGAGAGAGAGGAAAAAAAGAAAATCTTGTATAACTCCAAAAATAACCCCCAAAACTATTAATATCTACATCTATTTTTTTAGGCAGTGAGAAAGCACTTCATCGACAAGGAGTGTGGAATGATGTTCTCGTAACTGCTTCGGAACGTTGCTTTAGATGCCACAAACATACTCACGTTATTGGAACGAACAATACTGCTAGATACGTCCTTCTTGCTCTTGAAACACACTCCGTTCTGAAAATGGGACACCGATAGCTGATACATCTCTCTAAATTGTTCTATTTTTGTTGTTTTTTTTTCTTCTTTTTTTTTTTTTTTTAAGTACCGTAAAACCAAAACCCAAAGCCACCGGAGGCTCCGAGTGGCAGCAGTGTAATGTACACAATGCACTCGTATCTCTGTAATGTACACCAAATACTTTACATTGGCAAATAAAAAAGTACCAAAAAAGGGAAAAGAAAAAAGAAAAAAAGAAAAATTTTGATAAAAAGGCTGGAAAAATCGAACACGGACGACATCCGGGCAAAAAAAAACAAAACAAAAACACCCCGAAAAACAAGATGAGTCACAATGAAGCAATGGAAAAGTAACTGAAATAAAAAAGTGATAAAGCTGTTCCCAAATCTTTTTTCATGACTACTTTTCTGTATGTGTCCCTCCTCTAATCCACTTGTGTGCTCTTTCATTTCCTACCATCAACTTCCCAAAAGCTTTCAGTGGCACCCGTCCTGTGTTTGCAGGTGAGAGTTCTGCCCTCCCTGTAAGTGCTCTCTTGTCATTTTTCTTAAAGCATAATTTCTTTCCTTCCCCTGCTACAGTTCCTTCTCTTGATCTCAAGTATCTCTCTTTTATTTTCTCTACCTCTCTCTCTCTCTCTCTCTCTCTCTCTCTACCTCTCTCTCTCTCTGCGGAACCAGCTTTTATTTTGACAAACGAAAACTCGCTGAAGAAATGTTTAGTGGTATTCATGCACATGCACAGTTTTCCAGCCTGTCCGGAAGTGTCCCCTCTCTGTGGGGGTCACCGAGTCCTACACCCAGGAGTCGGGCGAGGCGGGGTAGTGACTTGTCTCGTAGTTGAGTTCGCTATAGGGTCGGGCGGCAGAATAGAAGTCCACGTAGTTGCCGGTGGACTTGAGTCCCAGGTGCATACTGAGATCGGTGGTGGGAGCGGGACGATGGACTGCATCCTCGAAAAAGGGCTCCTCAAAGTTCCTGGTTGAGTTCTGAAAGGGAGGAAGTGCGTCATAGTCCTTCCGCACACTCTCCTGCGCAACCGGATTTGCCGGGATCTGAAGACAACACAGACAATAAGTTAAAGAGCCTATGTCCGACAATTTTGCTGGCTTGTACTTATTAATGAAACATAATTCATTTTTACTTCATCATTTTCCAACCACAGTTTAACCCTTGCAATTAAACGGCCTGTTTTTGGTAATGTCAGTTCATTTTAAAGGTCTCTGTTCTGACCAGCTGCCTTATATTGTGCCTGATTCAGAGAACAGTGGTTGTGACATCACAAATATGATGAATTAAACATGATTTTAGCTTTATACATGGACTGCATAATTGGAAAATCAGCAGTGCTGGCCCAAAATGTATTCCTATGTTTATTTTATGGCACTACACTATTTTCCCGTTGGTGTCTGAATCGTAGAATTTAATTTTACGATTCATAGGGGATACATAGTGAAAAGCCTAAATTATATTGTCTGAATGTATTCCAAAGTGTATTGTAAGTCTCTTATTGAGTAATGGACAGAAAAAAACATCAGCTAATGTTAATATTGGTCTACTGAAAACATATCAGACTCTTTTGACTCTCAGGAGGAACAGATGATGACCCCTTCATGGCCATATCCACTGCAATGCCTAAGACTGAGACCCCAGAGGAGCTGCAGCCTTCTCCACTGATGTAAAGAGATACCCAGCATGTTATGAGTCTGTATCTTATCCTCCTCTGCCGCTGCTGTAATCAAGATTTATTGGCCTTGCAGGACTGTTAGGATCAGTGCCTGGGACTTTGTTCATGAAGTCTCATGAATTTTGAATAAGGAAGTGTATTGGACTAGAAAAATGAGATGTGACTAATTGGAAAAGATGCAGAGCTCCATGCTCCGTGGGAAGGGAAGCAGGCTTGTGTGAGAAAGCCAGGTTTATCAGAGTCCCGACTGGCTGCAGCTGCCAGTCTGGGTAGCCATCCTTGTCATATGAACTAACATACGGCCTGATCTCAAACGGGGCCAGAGAAATGTGACACTTTCAGTAAAAACGCCAAGCCAAACAAAGCTAAAGAGCAAAGCAACTGCAGTGGCAAAGGAATATTTTCGGCTTTGCCGTGTGGTTCTTGCATAGGTTCTTTAAAGGCTTGGGAGGTTCTTTCAGCTTTGAAAAAGGCAGCATTTACAAAAGTGGTTCTTTCAAGAAACATCCATCAAAGAGTTCTTTAGGGAAATAAAAGTGTTTCTTCTAAAATGTGGCTCCAAATGGCCCTTAGTGGCCAGAGGACAGACTAAGAACCACTTCCCCAGGTACAGGTTCTTTGCATTGCTTGAAGGTTCCTTTAAAAAGGTACATTTCACTAACTCACAGCTTTTAACAAAAGTGTGTCTATACTGTTGGATAATATTAGCAAAACTGATTTCAACCAATGTAAAACAAACAAACAAAAACTCGTCTAAAACTGGTGTTTTCTTTCCTAGGTGCTCGTCGTTTGGGCGTAGACTTTTCTGAGAGTTCTCCCGGCTTCAAAGATCTTGTGTTTTTTCTATTTTATTTTGTTTCCTAAAACATTTTTGTTCTTTATGTTCATTTGCGTGTGATGTGATTTTTAAAACCCCAGTAGCGTTTATTATTATGTTTTTTAAATCACAGTAACTTTGGTTCTACGTGACACAGGAACACCAAACAAAGCTCAGCATGACGTCTGACACCTCGAGCACCAACACAAACCGGGGAACTTCCATATAAGGAGGTGTTTCGCTGTATGAAGATCATTTACCATTTGTTGTGCTTATGGCATGGATCCATGCCGCTTGGGTTCTAAAGGTTAAAGAAATATTCATCAAGAAGTTATTTTTATTATATTTCTTTTATGATGTTGCTTCAAAAACCCTTTGTAGCTCGAGAACTGACTGTTGTAGGCAACTAGAAACATGTGACTGATGTTTATTGTCCCAAGTTCTCAGCCTGCATGGTCTCATAAACAACATCTGACTGGATAATAAATCTGCTGCCTTGTTTTTGTAAGCGAGCTGATACTTAGTGAGACGGACAGCTGTCTTTCCTCCTGACGAAACACATTAATTATCTGCATTTGCAACATTTGGCTGTGTGGTACCGATTTCATTAACTTTAAAGAAACAGGACCTTGGCGATTATTGCGTGTCCTATTCCATCACTTTCACACTGCGCAGGGATTGTGTGGGAGTGAGATTAAATATTCACAAGATCACGAGGCGTATCGGCGTATGATATGAGACCTTGGGCTGCCTGTTCATGAAAACAAGCAGAGCATGCTGAACCACAAAGGCAATTAGCCTGTTAGAATCCCAGGGTGCCGCGACGTGAGACACAATTGGCTGGATCTGAAAACATCATCAGTGAACCAGGACAAATTAGCATGCGTGAGTCTGAAATGTGTTCAGAAACACGGTAAGCAGAGTTTGGTAAGGTGACGGACAAAATGGAGCTGTACTCAAAAATCCATCCATCAATTTATTATCGCTTATCCTTAACCAGGGTGGCAGGAGTCTACCAAGGTGGAGAAACACCTGGACACACACACACACACACACACACACACACACACACACACACACACACACACACACTCACACTCACACCCACACTCACACTCACACTCACACTCACACACACACACCCTGCATTGCATTATGGGTGACCTTTACTTTGCA
>JBBJLR010000001.1:9674522-9685647 GCA_037577145.1 Brachypetersius gabonensis | reverse complement strand
CACACACACACACACACACACACACACACACACACACACACACACACACACACACACACACACACACTTTTCCATCATTCCAACTCCTCTTACAGAACTCAGCTTGAAGCATCATCTTAAGTGCAACATTAGAATACTAATTATATCCTTGCTATATGTTTTAATCAGATTATTAAGTGTTTCCTCTGGGGCATTCATAAATAAATAAATATGTTCATAAAGTATACATCAACATGCACATAATGTTGCATAAATAATGACCTTCATTAAGGAGAATTTCAGAGGAATCTTTCCCCTTGAGTCAAAAAAGTGACTGTATAGCATGTTCCTCTGATGGATTTCACATCCACCATTACGTAAGAAGAGAAAGCCTTCTTAGAGACAAACAGAACACGTTTTTCATTGAAACGTCAATCTAAACAGGGTTATTACATCTGTGGGATGCACTGGGATTGAGCTGTCTTCATTTGAATCTGCACAAGGACACAAACGAAAGTACAGTGTTTCTCCACACATGCAAGCGATCGCAATTTCTCCAAGTGAGGAATGGTACATGTCCATGACCAATGTATGTTTCTGCCTCAGACGTTGTTGTGTCTGATAAAAAGTGGTGCTTTGTCTTCTTCCACCGCCATCTGGAGAGCGTAAAGTCTACAGATGCAAAATTAATGCACCTCTCTGCTCCTGCAATGCGGACCAGGGACTAATCAGTAATTAATGGCCTTCAATGATGTGATGTATTAAACAAATACCACCAGAGATACTTGCCGTGGAGCAGTCATGGATTCTTCTTTAACTTTTCATGCCTCTTCTTGGCATATTTTCAAAATCTTTCAACTGTAAGACGCTAAGGGTGTTCACACACAGCTTTTAAGCTGTCAAAACTTTCAATGGGAGTCTGTAATGAGAGTAATTAAAGTTTTTGCTACCCATAATGCCAGCGCCAGACATTTCAGCCATTGGCTCAAAGTGGCATTAGAATACAGCAAGAGTGGATAGACGAGGATAATTCTGTACATAGTGCGGATAAAACCTCAGCAAAGCTCAGCAACATGTCATTACCATGTTGGTGTCACTGCTGTACTAATAATGGTACACCACTCAAATAATATCTTTTCAGTGGTGGTTCTATGTCTTTTCTGTTAAAGGCTGGGGTAGCTGGGAACTGAAATACAACATAAGTTTAGACATAACTTTAAAACCACCTGGCTAATATTGTGTAGGTTCCCCTCATGACACCAAAGCATTTCTGACCTGTTGAGGGTTGGGCTCCATAAGACCTCTGAAGGTGTGCTGTGGTATCTGGTAAGCAGCAGATCTTTAAGTTGTGAGGTAGGGGTCTATAGATCGAAATGTATAAAGAACATCCCAGGAATTTAATTGAGATCTGAGGAATTCAGAGGCCAAGTCAACTTGGTACAGTTGTGATGCTCATTGTAGGTACTTTCATAAGTTGACAGGTGTCAGCATGAGCACTCTGACCTGTCTGCAGTCACACAAACCTATACGCTAAAAGCTGGGTGCACTGAATTCTGAGACCTTTCTGTCTTAGCCAGCATAAAGTTTTTGAGCAATTTCTGTTACAGTAGCTCTTGGATGCCCATGACCCTGTCAACAATTTACTGGTTGTCCTTCCTTGGCTCTCTTTTGGTAGATACTATCCACTACATATCAGGTAAGCCCGACAAGACCTGCCGTTTCGTAGATGCTCTGACAAACTGGCCCTTGTTACAGTCTCTCAGATCCTACAGCTCAATCATTTTTCAAGCTCTGACACATCAACTTCAAGAGCTGACTGTTCACTTGCTGCATCTCATTAGTAGGTGCTGCTGTAAAGACAATCATTGCTATTCATTTTACCTGTGTCACATCCCGGATGTGCAGGTCAGGGCAGGAGGCGCAGATGCAGATTTTTTTTTCAAATAGAACCTTTTCCTTATGTGCAGATTCTTTAATCTTCAAAAAGGTAAACAGATGTACATTCTCAACATAAAGGGGACCTAAGGAGTTCTGTGGGGTGATGCCTAAGAAGAACCCAGGAGAACCCTAAAACAAGTTCCCTGTAATGTTTTCATTGAATGCTTGGTGTCAGAACTAAATTATAACACTGCATTTAAATCATCTTGAAGAAAATATTGGTGTAAAAATGCAAGCTAATTAAAATTCTGAAAGGTCTTTCATGTAGGGATTGATTTTATTTTTAATAAAGCTGAAGTTAATGTAATTAGATTTTTTAATTTAAATGTCTTCAGTACAGTACAAGCTTTAATGTTCTTACAAAGTCTTCTATTAAAATGACTGACAAGAAGATCAATGTATTTTCATCTCATTTCAAAGATAAAGACATAATGTAATGAGTCTATATTTGAAATGATATATATATGTACATAATGTACATGAAGTCATTTTCAGCCTCTTGAAATGTAGAATTCCTGACTTTACGAGACAAAGAACTGCAGCAGTGTGAACAAATAAAGGGGGCGGTTTTCGGCTCTGCTTAGCTTCTCACTTTAGATGGCACTGTTTCACTGACATGGCTCTAGAGCCTCATGGCACAACTTCTCTCTTTTTCTCTTTCTCTTTCTCTTTCTCTCTCTTCTAGCATTTTGATTGTCTGTGTTGGCTGATGTAGGTGGTTCGAAGAAGATCTTCAGGGAGCCAATTTTTCAGGTAAAAAGCTTCAGGGAAAAGGTCTGTCCTATCTTAATACTCCATGGGCCTTGTCTTGAATATCAAATGGAATTTACTCTACCATCCAAGGTCTGTCCTAACTTAATGCTCCATGGGCCTTGTCCCTAATGGAATTTTCTCTTCCTCTGACATCCATTAATGGATAGGCTCCATTCTCTATGCAGAGTTAGGAATAGATCTAGATGTGGGCCACAGTCCTGTCCCATCACAGCAATGGCTGGACATCAATGCTATGCTATTAGGAGCGCTCCTTTGTGGGACAGGTCTGGAACCACCAGAGTGGGGATGAATGGAGTGGCGGTGCTTCCTCCATTCATCCCCCCTCCATTCATCCCCCTTCCATTCATCCCCCCTCTGGTGGTGGGGGAGGCACCGCCTCTCCATTCATCCCCCCTCTTGTGCCTCCATTGAATGGAAAGATGGAAGCTGCAGTTGCGAGGTGGAACATTTTTATTGGTTAATATTATCCATCCTCAAATCCTCAAATCTTCTGGTACACAATGATACAATAATAAAGGTGGGCACATCTTGAAGGAGAAACTCAACATTCTTCAGTCTTGACATTTTTTTTGTTAAAAACTCTGAAAACGAACCATATACTACAGTGACCTTCAGTATTTATATAGTATTTTCTTTTTCCACTTACATTTTAAAAACTTTCCAGAACTCCCTCACCTATACACTCTAAATAACCTGGCCTCCCAGACTTCCACTCATACCTCTTCTGGCACACTCCCAAGCCCAGGGTCATGAATGCTACTCAGGTGGCTTAAAATTCTTTGAATTTCTGTGGTGAAATTTTTCAGTTCACCACATCTATACTTTCAACCCTTGGCAAAACAGGGATGCACTCTAATGCCACTACTTCAGATTATGTATCTGGCATTAATCAATGATTAAGGTAGAATTAAACCAAATGTCCTTCCCAACACTACCCCAAAACTGGTTCACTCCCCCCACTGGCTATGTGTCCAGCTCCCTTAATCTGTGCAATGACTTGCTCCTGCATTTACAAAATAAAGTCAGCAGCATGTATGAGCAGCTACCAGACTGTCATGTCAGTCCACTCCACTGTTTCAACCCCACAGTCTGAGCATATATTCATGCCCAAATCATTAAATCAAACACCTCCACCTGCCCACTTGATCCAGTAACTTTATTAAAGTCTGTGCATCCTACGCCCGCAGCACCTATTTTCTACATACAGTTTACTGGCAGCTGCTTAATTTCCCAAGGAATGACAGCTTTTCCTTTTCCGTCTGACTTCCCTTCCCATTGTTGTTCTGAAACTATTCTTCTCAGAGTAGTAAATGACCTCCTGGTGACTCAGGTCTTGTTAACATTCTTCTCCGTCTTGATCTCACCGCTGCTTTTAACACCCTTAGCTATAACATTATCTTGCCTTGTCTTGAATCTCATTTAGACATCTGTGACATTGCTCGAGCCTGCTCTCACCTAACTGACAGACAGCTTTTTATTTCCTTAGGCACACACAAACATAGTTATTGGCTCTCAAGGTGTCCCACAGGGATCTGCCTCGAGCCCTTTTCTATTTTTATTGACATGCTTTTTCTTGGCTGTATTATTCATTGGTATGGTCTGCAATTTCACTCATTGGCTGATGACACAAGATAGGGTACCAAAGTACATTCTCTGCATGATGTCATGGTATCATTTTCAGTCTAATTCAATAGACTGTGAAACATCTTTTAAATGTTTAAAGAAGCCTCCATACAATGTCCAAGGTTTAAACAACCTTTACATTAGTAACTTTCCATTTCTGAAGGTTGTATATATGTTTAACAGGCTCTTCACACATCTCATTTACAGAAATGGTTCTTCAGGAGAAAAATACTCAGACCAGGATCCCTTGCAGTGAAAAACTAATCCCATGAACTGCCACACTCCAAATTTTCAAATGTTAGGTGCATTCAGCAAATGTGTAGCTGTTTATGTAACTGTTTGTGGTGGTTATCTAGAAAGAAGAAGCAGATTTACCTAAGCGCTCATCCAGAAATGGCTCTAACACCTCTCAATACACAAAATGTATATAGAACATAAATAATTGCATGGCAACAAATTTTCTCATGCAAAGAAACAGGACTCAAGCTAGTAGGATCACTAGTTGTCTCAGACTGGCCATAAGTGGAATTATACTCATTACTATTTATCATAACAGAAGTGTTCTTCTTGAACCTATGCCTTCTTTTAATGCTTATATTAACTGATAATAGCATCACTCATACACATTTGTAAACTTGCCTGCCTCCATTTGTCATTTTTCTATTGCATCAGTAGCTCCTCACCACCTCTGAACTGGTCTTCCAGTCCAGAGATCTCAAAACATTAACATGATTCAGAATTCAGCAGAATGGTTACTTAATTATACTATGGAATCACGCGCCCTTTTCTCCACCAGTTTTGTTGGTGTTCCATGAAACCAATCTAGACTCCTCAGTACAACTATGTTCTAGTTTGAGTGAGAAAAATTTGAAAAAGATATAACAATTTACAATAGTTTGTATACTTCAGACTAGAGTGTAATGCGCAGAGAAAGCTTAAAATCTCTGAAGCTGGGTGTAAAAACCATCTCTGTTTTCATAATTGGCAGTCAATTAGGGCAGAAGTAAATCCTTCATTCAAGTGCTGCTCTCATCCTTCCGCATTTAGCATCTTATTGTCAGCGGAATGTGGGAGGGGCAAAGCTTGGGATAAGACTACTGGGGAACCACATGTCACTCGCATTCTCACTTACAAATGAATAGCTATTACCCACATCTCCACAGTGGCAAGGTCAAGGCATCATGAAATAATTACAGTACTGTGGCATGTTATTAAATTAGATGGGCACATCAATTTTGAAAAGGCCCTTTTGGGTCTAAGCTCTTATCAAATGTTAAATAGGCAACGTGCATGCACAAAGAGGAGCTGTGTATTATTGTGGGTTCCCGCGCCACGTTTGTGCCTCACCACCCGTACTTTTCTGGCAACTTGGCACCCTTGAAAAGATATAAACTGCTCAGCAAGAAGTAAAAATGAGAAAATTACTTTGTGTCTAATACCAGGGAATTCATATGATAAACATTTCCCATAAAAAAGCTATGGAAATTTTTACCTGTACTCTGTAACAAACGCCTTTTATAACTTTATATGAATTGGCTCTCACTCATTTCCATACTTTATATGGAAATTTTGTAGAAGGAGCACATTCTGAACTCTAGCTCTTTGCATTCCACCCCATGTTATTATGTGTACATTTTGCAGAAAAAAGAATGAAAGTAAAAATGACATATTTAACAGCTTCGGGTGGTAAAACAAAAATCAAAGAATTTCACATTTTAACTTTAAAACAGAAAGGTGTTATTAAGGCATCTATTAAAATATTTTATTTTCACACCATATTCGGTTTTAGATTTTAAAAAGATGCAACAGATCCTTCTACTCACCTGAGGTTAAAAATGTCTTATTATAATCAACACACACACACACACACACACACACACACACACACACACACACACACACACACACACACACGTACAGACAGTAATAGCTTTAATTAAGCAGACAGTTTAAAAGGCAATCAGGATTTCATTTAAGTGAGTTTGACTAATTTAATTAGTGTGAGTTCTGTTTATCATAATAATGATTTTGACCAGTTAGAGTCCACTCACTGTTACATGCTTGTTCCATTGCTGATGTTATTGGCAATTCAAGAAAACAAAAGTCTTTAACGGTTGAGCACAGTCTATAACTTTGTGAGCCAACTGTACTCATCTGTTTTATTTGGAATATCAGTGAGGGGTTAAGATGTTAAAAAGTCTCATGTCTCAGAAACAAAGGGCAACTACAAGATTGACAACTAATGATAAATGAAGACCAGAATCCAATGAATGAAAAGCTTTGTTGAACCCACTGTTACATACAGTCACACCATATACAAGGTGCACAAAATATCAGGGACCAAATATCAGCAGTAATCCAGTGGATAACCCATTCATAGCCTCACCAAGCAATACACAATTAGCTGAGGCCAGCTGTGTCACTGAGAGTCTGTACTTCAGCCACTTAAACTCCCATTAACACTGAGGCTCTCTGCTCCATGGCTCAGCCTGATCTTCTAGCATCACTTCCAAAAGCTAACAGCAGAAAAAATCACTTTTCTGCTTCATCAGGATGCTAAACCCACTGGAAAAGGCATTACAAGCACTAGCCAGACAGTGAATCCCACCCCTGTAGCAGTGCAGCTATTAACCTGGCTTGCTGGGTTCTGAGGGGCACCTTGGACTCTCCATTTAAACACTTCAATCCATACAATCCTAACCCCAAAGTAAGGAAGCCAAAAAGATAGACATAGTAAAGCTCCGTCGGGACTTAATTGTTATAAAGACGCTGAACTTGGCAAGATAATCTAATTTAAGCATCTTTTCCAACCAGGAAAGGTTCAGCACCACGGACAGCGGCATTTTACATCTGTACTGGTGTGAAAATGTAAAAATGATTAAAAATGCAATTAATTTTCCCCATTTTGAACAACCAGAATGATTAATATGGGTATGATGCCTATTAGAGGCCTATTTTATTAATAGCTCATCCTAACTCAGATACCAGTCAGATAAAAGGTTGAATTGCATGTGAATTGGTGGCTCTGATTTTCGAGGCAGATTTGTCAGACTAGACTTCTTCTCACCCATAGAAGTTATTGCTACTGGTTTGCAATACACCGCAAATTACATTTACAATCACTATTGACATTTCCGTCTCCGCAAGACTATACGCACAACAGTTAGTGTTCCTTCATTTTGATTTACAACACCCTTCTTCCTACAAACAAAAATTGGGCTCCGGAAGCATATAGTCTACATTTCAATGAGCTACAAGTGAGAAATAATCAAGAAAGAAAATCCCAAGATGCTTTTGTCATGAACAATAAGTGTTATCTAAGGACAATCATTTCCTCTAATTCTACACTTGGATTTGTAGAGAAGTAAGCAGGTACTCACCTGATCGATTGTTGGGGGAGGTCCGAACCGGAGAAATGGAGGGCGTGCGGGAGGAAGAATAAGGTCTTTGTCTGTCCCTCTCTATTGTTGAAGCAGAGCCAACGAAGTGATACTGTGAGTAGCCATCCTGAAAATAAAAAGAAGAGAAGTACGTCAGACTAAAAAGATGATGTGAAAAGCTCTGAATTTGACCACACAGCATACAGATGGCATTCACATATGGGGAAAATAGAGCAGCTAAAACAGTTAACTACATTTGCAACATGTGACCAAGACAGAACAGAACATTTGAACAGATACAATTTTAGGAATTCATGTCCTGTAGTTTTCTCCAGAGGCCCATGTATGGGTTTATGTGTTAAAAACAATCATAATGACTTACATTTACATTACTTCTTTATGGTTGTTTCTGATACTGCAGGGTTGTGTAGTCCCATTGACAGTGCTGATGAAACTAATATGTGTAGATTTTGTGCCATCACAAAAACAAATTCATATTTAAAACTGGCTGTTTTTGCAATTTATGGTGCTTTACCACTGGCACAATAAAGGACCATAGATCCGTATCCAAGCCGTCATGGCCCTGCTTGATGGCAAGGCTAAAAATGGAAAACAGCCGAGCAGATTGCAACGCTGCTTTCAGATCGGTCAAAAAGTCATCACAACATGGAAAAAAGATACCGTTTTTTTTGTCTGCGCAAAAGACAACAACAATGGATATGAAAACTAACAACTGGGAAATCAATGAAGTAAGCACTACTATCTGTTTGGGCTGAATATAAATTTCAGAGTTTCTATGACACTTACAAATGTATCTTTTGTATCAATAACATGTCAGCTGGGTTGTTACAGTCCAGTTTAGGTACAGCATGGTTCCAGCATACTTATGGAAAAGGACAATATAAATGGACTGGATGGGCTGGAATGTGAACGGTGTGCTGTTTCCAGAATACATCAAACTGTTTCAGAGTAGTTTAGTTTTCCATGACATGGGCCCTTCAATCTTTAAAAAATTTCTCAGGCTATTTATGTAAAACAAATGCTTGAACATCTGCTGGAAAAAAAGAACGGAGCCCAGTTAATGCAGTGCACACAATATGTTCAATATTAACGCACTGTCAGCCTGTCTGGATACTCCGTTTAGCACAGAGTCACTGCAGAAATCAATGGAAGGAAGGAGGAAATGGCTTCAGACCAGTGAATTAGGGGCCACTGCAAGCTGATTGGCTGACACAATAAATGAAATTTGGCCATTGGTCACTGGCCTTGCCCATGTGACCCTCCCATGAATCAATGCTACTGTTCTAGTGAGAGTGATGACACAGCTCAAGTCCACCCAGTAGGACGGATCATATTTCACGATGTACTGCACAATAACACGCTGCATCATCACAGTCCACATGGTTCTCTACCGAAAGGCATTCACAATTCACATAGAAATCAACTCTATTGTTCAGATTCACTCTACCACACTGGCGTGCAGGGGTCATACGCATAAGGCTGGAGTTGATATACCATAGTATAGAATTTTTTAATGTTTAACCCAAGGGAAATGAAAAAGAAAGTGTATTAATACATCAAGAAGACAATAGTTCAGGTCCAATGCTACTGCAGATAAAGGTCACCAAATGAGGAACTGAGTCACAAATAACACAGATATGCACTGTCAACAGTGTTTAATGTAAATTTTGTAAATTGTAAATTTCCATGTGTGTGTACATTTACATTTACGGCATTTATCAGACACTTTTATCCAAAGCGACTTCCATTCCCTAACTACAGGGGACAGTCTCCCTGGAGCAACTTGGGGTTAAGGGTCTTGCTCAGGAACCCAGTGGTGGTGTGCTGAAGGTGGGATTCGAACCCATGACCTCTTGGTCTAGAAGTAAGTATCCTACCCACTACGCCACTACCACCACCACTGCCTCAGTGGGTCACATCAGAATAAAAACACAAACCGAAACACTAATGTCTTTATTACTGTTTTTCTCGATTGCTTAAACACATTTCCTGAAACTATGCCTTATATTCTCAGTAAACACAAATCCATAATGTCTCACCCAATTTCCCAAACATTGTATTTTCAGGTCAAAATGAAGCTCTACAGTCAAAACCATTCACTCTTGCTGAAAAACCAAACTTTGCCCACAAACTTTGACACACAAGGCCTCAAAAACACACACACTCCAACATAGTCTCACACATTGGTGCAATAAATTAAAAACAATATTTCCAAAGCAAGTTATGTTGCTTGTGGTTCTTCCGCTCAAAAACTTTTTCACATGATGAACACAAAAGACGCAACCAATGTATTTTTATTCATGTACTATACAGTACAACACACACTTTGGTCTGGATCAGGCCAGTGAACCTCACACACATCATAGGCTATATTGGCCCTAACCAGGCAGCGCGGGGGTAAAATCCTCTTGCATGCCTGATCCACCCCTGGCATGCATCTCTGATATGTCTAGGCAGGCTTCTTCCATGGCCTGGAGGAGGTGAACACGGACATAAGGTACTACACTTTCCACCGCCATGCCGAAAGAAACTCCTCTATCGGGTTTAGAAAGGGAGAGTATGCAGGCAGAAAGATATTAGAAAACCTTGGGTTATTGGTAAACCAGTCATGAACCAGAGCAGCGTGATGGAAGCTGACGACATCCCAAATAACAACATAGTGAGGCTGCTCTGGCTGTGCTGGTTCCCTGTAGTCCAGCTGGAAAATATGTAGTCTTAGACCATCAAAAAAAGCAAGGAGATGTATAGTGTTATAGGGTCCTAGAATGGTATGGCGGTGGAATACCCCTCGATGGCTGATGGGGTTCGAACCTGCCTCATCCACAAATATAATTTCATGGTACACAGGCCGTCCTTCAATCTCAAAGATTCTCTGCAAAACACATAACACATTAGTACTCATTGCCCATCCTCCTTCATAGTCATACCATGGACACGGACATGAGCAACTAAAGTGGCTCGAATTTCATCTGAGACCGCTTGTCTCCTTGCCCTTGCTCTCCTTGCCCTTGCCCTTCCTTGTGGCCGTCGTCCTCGAACCTCCTCCTCCTCCTCCTCCACCTCCACCTCCTCTTCCCTGGTGTCCTAGACCTTCACCTCCTCCTCCTCCTCCTCTCCCTCTACCACGTCCTCCTCCTCCACCTCCTCCCCCACCTCCTCCTCCTCCTCCTCCTCCACCTCCTCCTCCCTGGTATCCTAGACCTTCACCTCCTCCTCCTCCTCTTCTTCCTCCTCCTCCTCCTCTCCCTCTACCACATCCTCCTCCTCCTCCTCCTCCTCCCCCTCCTCCTCCTCCTCCTCCTCCTCCTCCTCCTCCTCCTCCTCCTTCTCCTCCTCCTCCCCCTCCTCCTCCTCATCCTCCTCATTCTCCTTCTTCTCCTTCTCCTTCTTCTCCTCCTCCTCCTCCTTCT
>JBBJLR010000001.1:9659883-9674422 GCA_037577145.1 Brachypetersius gabonensis | reverse complement strand
ATGCTAGTGCTTTCTAAATGACCACATGGTGAAAGCACTGAAAAATTTAGGGGTTTGTGTGTAGAGTTTTGCAGTAAAAGTTCACCAAATTTGACTCATGTGTTAAAGCAGGGGAATAGTGTTTATAGTTCAGGGAAAAGGGTGTGCTTTTTGAAAAATAGCATTAAGGTTTTAAAATTTTAGTTCAAAAGATTGGTTATAGTGTTTTAGCAATCGAGAAAAACTGTAACATTAGATAACGAGTCATCTTATAAAATTACTTTCGCTTAGGCCAAGATGCCACCCAAAATCCAGGCAGGATTGTTAGTTAACCCTGTTGTGTCTGTTGTATTTTTAGTGGTTGGCTGTCATTGCTAGGTTGTTGTAAGTAAGGGGGAGTGATCCTGAACTAACATGGAATAAGTTTAGATAATCCATCAGTGAGCTGTCTTTGTTCTATCCATTACACTCAACAATAAAGATGTCAGTGTTGTTTAAGCAACACCATACGCTAGTGATTATATGCAGAACCCTGACAACTCAAAAAAACTTTTTGATGCACAAATGGTTCTTTGTCTGGTTAGGATGGACACTCTGCTATATATGGATTGTTACATAACCTTTCAAAATGCTCTCAAAGAACTCAAAGAACTATTTGAAAGTCCCTCTTTGCCTGGTAAAACCTCGAAATGGTTCTATCTAGTGTGAAGAACTGTTCCACAACTGTTGCAATTTTGTTCAAATAAAAGAACATTTCTGGAGCCCTTTTGCTAGGAGTGCTATGAGAACCACTTTTTAAAAATAGATTTGGGAGTATGAAGAATCTTTTAAAGGATTTAAAAAACTACATGGTGTAAAGGCTCTATACCAACATAAGAGTTCACAGAACACAGAACATTATTTGGAACTTTAAAAAGGTTCTTCATACTTACACTTCTCTTTTTCTGTACTATTGGGAACCAAAAGTGTTTTTTCAACACAATTAGCATCTACTATATAAAACTTTTTTAAATACATTTTGGTTCATTCAAAGAACTATGTCTGAAAGAGATTAGTGCGAATGGAAAACCTCCTGAAAGATTTTTAAAATAATTTGTACAAGTACAGTTCTTTAAAGAACCATTGATTAAAAGATTCTTTGGGGAAACCAAAAATGAGTTCTTCTAAAACACTGTAAAACCATTTTTGGCATTTGATAACACACTTAAGAACCATAAAACATGGCATTCTAATTTAATTCTTACATGCATTATATTCCATGCTCCTGCATAGACTCTAATTAAAATAACACTGCTCTCCTTTCTCTGCCGACTGCATTCCTAAACACCAGCATTTCCCTGATTATTTCTCACAACCATTTAAAGGTTGCGGGCAACTGTTCCGCTGAAGTTTGCGCAGTGGGGACGGGCGCTGAAATGACTCTAAGGTTAGAAAGGCTTATCACTTTTGTTAAAGTTTGATGTCGGGGCTAAGAGCAATAACGGTGACCTTAAACTTCTTCAGTCAAAGAATATAAAAAACAAAAGTGTCTGACCAAATCTAGCGGAGCAGATCTCTGAGGACACTGACATCCAGAAAAGCCGCAAATAGTCTTTTTATCTATGGAAAAAATGAATGGCATTTCAACCCAATTGCTTTCCAGAAGCTCCAAAACCAATACATAATGTCATATCTACATTACATTAAATGCATTTCCCCCATGAATATAATTGGCAGTTATATTATGAAGCCATAACGTACCTGATACAGAATGTCTAGGTAAATGTAATATTTAATTGAAGTCAAAATATTTCCAACCTCACTGAACCACCCTTGCATTGTCTGGGGAGGATATTTAGCCTATATGGACAAAAGTACTGGGACAGACCTGTTTTTCAGTGTTTGGGATAGGTCTCTTACTTCCAGTGAAGGGCACCACATCCAACCACATCCAACACCTTTGGGATGAACTGAAATGGAGATTGAGAGTGTTTGACCTCAATGCTCTACAGAATGAATGGGCACAAATTCCCATAGAAACTTCAAAATCTTGTGGAAAGCCTTCCAACAAGAGTGGAAGCCTTTCTAGCTGCAAAGGGGGTCCAACTCTATATTCAAGTCTATGTACGTGAATGCAACGTCATGAAAGTCCCTGTTGGTGTAATGGTGAGGTGTCCCAATACTTTTGTATATACAGTGTAGAATGTTAGTCTACACTTACATACACAAAATTTACAGGCAATTTACAGTTCAGATGGGAGTGATAGGTTTTTTATTTTATTAGGGATGTAATGTGATACGATTCCCTTCCTATGTCATGCCTATATGTCTATTTGGCACAGACCCCTAGGGACTTCACTTTGAGATCCATGGGTTTAGAACATCCATATAAATATACATATGATATTTGAGGAGAGGTAGAACAAAATATACCAGCATTTACTTTTCTCCCAGGCAAAGCCTTGAGTATTTCAAAAGCTTCCACTGTCTGTGGAATGGCGTACAACTTCAGAGGTCTATTATGAGTCACAGTTATTTTTTTTTCCCAAATACAAAACTGTTCAAAACAAGTGCAGCTGATTTGCATAGAGACTGCAAGGAGTCAGAGAAGTGCCCGGGAGCCTCACTGATTAAGCTACAGGAAAAATATCAAAACATCACAATGTCTAAACTTCTAAAAGACAGTGCCTCTCGCACAGGTTAAGGGTTACTGGACAAAGAGTGGAGGAGAAAAAAAAGTACGTATTCAAGCTGCATTTTCGCATCATGACTCCTCTGACAGCAACCAGGAACATTTCCCTTGACATCCGCTTGCCCCGTCTGTGACAGGCCTGTTTCTGAAAGGGGTTTGGGGGCGAGATCAAAGGGTGGGTGCTCTCTGACGCTGAGCAGTTCAAAGCTGCCCCACTTTTTTTGCACATAGTCCCTACACTGCCAACACACACGCACACACACACACACACACACACACACACACACACACACACACACACACCTCTGCCGTGCGGCCCTGTCGGCAAGGATACGCCGCTGTTGCTATGCGACTATTGTGCTTGTTGAGAATAACGATGTCGGACAGGCGGCTGAAGGCCATGTGAGCCGGGGAGAAAAGGCACAAAGCGCTGCGTAAACGGCATTTGTCGTCCGCTTGCTTTAGGCCTGGCTTGCGGAGGAGTATGTCTTCGGTTGCACCACTTTAGGCATCCCTAGTTCCTCCTTCTTCAAACTTGAAAAGAATGAGGGCGGTATCTCTGCAACTTCATGGGGAACAAGTTGGCAGACCTGACTTTTGGCAACAAAAAAAAAAGTACCTGTAAAGGATGGATGGTCTTTTTGATTTTGCCCATTCTCCTGAGGAACCAGCCACTCGAAAACAATGCGTTTAAGGAAGAGCGAGTTTCAATGCAATTAAAGTCTTGCAAATGCATTTATTCCACAATCTCATAACTCTTTTCAGCCTCTTCATTAGCTGCGCAAGGCTAATGTACCAGTGATTGATGGACTTTGAAGGACATATTAAAGCAAGAGTTTCAGCTCTACACGGGCTGAATAGCAAGTATGGGCATGATGTAACGCTGCATCTTAATCCATTTTACAGGGATCAGCTCATGGTCCAAAAAGCCCATTTTTGATGTGTTACTTCCGCTCTTATGCATGGCATGCTACCTAATTTTCATTTGTAGATAAGACCAAGCTAATGGAGCAAAGTCAATTGGCGAAGCTCTCTAGGCATAGTTATCTAAAAACAGTGGTTAACATACACATGGGAAAATATATTTTTTGTGCTTTGGTGAGCCGAGGGAAGTGTTAATTACTAAGGACCCAAAGGCACCAAGGCAGATGCTCAGCCTATGCAGAAGTGGGCCTTCAGGTATGTGTGGAGACTGACACTTCTGATGGTCTGGGTTGCTGTATGAATGCCTTTTAAAATTCAGTTGAATTTATAAGTGATAAAATATTTTTGTCTCCAAACACTTTGCTAAGACAAAGCACAGAGGCTCCTCTTAACAACTGTTAAGAGTCTTTATAGAGAGTCTTTATGTCTTGTTATGATTCAGAGGGAGATTAGATTACATATCAGGGAAATTTGAGGAAATCAAGATCATTCCAAGAGCTCCACAAGCTGTCCCAGGAACGGAGACGTTTCTGTGGTTTGACTGTGGGCCTGCATCTAATCAGAGAGCCTGGCTGATCCTGTCAACACCCACCACAATATTAGAAGCCTAAGGCCTGGGATCGGGAGCACTGAGACTCCACCACTCCAAAGCTGGACTTTGTTTCACTCTGGTTCGCCTTCTGAAGGCCCCTTGATACTTTGTACCCACTGAACCTCTCAGCAAGTTCAAAATGACTCTTTCCTTTTTCAAACAGATGGCCTGTAGTGCCTATTATACTAGCCAATCAGAGATGAAGAGGCTACGCTAATCAGAAGGAGATCACAAACATCTCTGTGCAAATCAGTTGTCTGGTGTAAAACTACACTTGGACCTTAAAAATAACCTAGTTAACTTCTAATAATGTGTTAACAGAAAATACAAAATGTGTATTAGGTTCTCTAAGTTACTTGATTTTTTACTTTCAACAGTGAGAACCAAAGTTTCCAGCCTTGGTCCAAGAGGTCCCATGCTTTTCACCCACTTCTGCCCAGGAAAATATTGTTTTAGCTAATTAGTTTAATTTGGGCGCATAGAAAACACCAGCTCCAGGTCCTGGCTCCAGGACCAGGGTTTAGGAACCACTGCTCTAGCTTTCCCCATGTTAATCTACTCACTGCAAGGTTTAGGGCAGGTCTAATCCAAAACACCTGATCCACTTAATCAAATCAGGAACCTGTGAACATTAAGGCCAGACACACTGAGGAGAAAGACCCAGCAAACACATCAGTGTAAATATTCCACAGTCTCACAACAATCCCTGCATAAGAACAGCAAGCGATCCAGATATTTCAGTTACTTTGTTTTCAATGGGTTGTTGATCTTTAGAGGTAGGTGTGTTAAAGTAAGCTGAAGCCAGTTACACCATAAGGACCCTTTATCACAAAGAATATTACACCAACCAAGGTTACACCCAAGGCACAACTATAATCAGTCTTTTCTCGGCTCATTCATGTGAAAACATATGCAACCATGACAAATGCTACACAACCTATGCTGACACACTAGGTTGGTAGCCTAGTGGTTTGGGCGCTCGTCCTGTGATCAGGAAGTCGTGGGTTTGATTTCCAAGACTGCTAAGCACCTGAGAAAGGTACTGTCCCCACACACTGCTCCCCAGGCGCTGTGGTCCTGGCTGCCCGCCGCTTCACTTGGTGAATGGGTTAAATGCAGAGGAATAATTTTGTACTGTTCACGTATGACAGAATGGTCACTTTCATGCCTACTGCTGGCAATTTGTCCGCATATACTCACTTTCTAAACCCGCTTAATCTTTTAACCCAGGGTCAGTGGTTGCGATGCAGGAATTGTGCTTGTACTTTGTCAACTTCTCTGTTGTTAGTTTGTGTCAGTAAAAAATATATTTATATATTTCAACCAGTCAGAAAGCTGTCAAATCAGCCTTGGCCTGCTTTTGTCCCTGCCGTCAAGAATCGGCTGTGACAGCACTGGTACAGTTCAGGTACGGGTCACTTTATGTGTAATGAAAAAACATCTGTTCACGGTACGCCACGGTTCCTCGTACCAGAGTTCCTTGTGTTGTGTTGTGGTGTGTTCAAGATCAGAAATAGTGCACTGTTTAATGTACAAGCCATGAAGTGCTGTTCAAATTGTTGTCAAATCACTCAGCTGTTCAATCTGCATTCTCCAGTCATTTCAGTACGTAGACAACACTTGGACCACTCTGAAAGCGTCGTGTGTCCCTCTGTAAAGTCTCATGTGTACTCCTGCAGTACTAAGCCATGGCTCCCTTTTCTAGTTGCCCATTTTTTCTGTAGCTTACCAAGTTTAGACCATATTTGCCTGCCTCTGCTTTGCACATTTTCCTAAGATTACCCTCCTGCCTGTGACCTGACCCTTGTTACTCCTTCTGAAAATAATTACTAGAGATGCTCTGGTGAACAGCATGTACATTAAATCCAACTACATCAAAGTCCATCTCACCTTTCCATGCCTTTTATCTGCACCAGTAATAAAATATCATGCTGATATTTGATAATTGAAGGAAGAGTAGATTTTAAACTCTACTGAGATCCACTGGCATGCCACCCTCGTTTCCTTATCAAGAACATCACACTCCATTTTCTCATCAGCTCTCCACTTTCCCTCCGTTTCCCCTTTCCTCTCTTTTCGGCTTCCCTGCACCCATAACAGGACCATCACACCTCAGGTGGCATGGCTGTCTAATCGACACATCCAAAATGAGGAACAAGAGGGGGGAAAAAGTCACAGCCTCATGAAATAACTGTCATTACGCAACGTCAAGATGAGACACAAATGTTAATAATAGCAATCTGTATGGTAGCACCCTTTCTTTACCGTCATCCCTAGTGGCATTTCAACAGCTCAGGGGAGAAGATGTACTGGGGGAGAAAACCACAGGAGAGAGTGGAAGGAATGGAAAGTGAGAGGATGAGAGAGAGAGAAAGAGAGAGAGGTAAAGACAGACAGACAGATAGATAGACAGACAGATAGACGGATAGATGGACGGACGGAGGGAAAGAGACAGAAATAGAGAGGGAGAGATGAAAAGTAAAGACAAAGAGAAAGAGAAAGGAAGAGGCTAAAGAGAGAGGTAAAGGGAAGAAAGAGAGAGAGAAAGAGAATGAGAGAGAGAGAGAGAGAGAGAGACAGGGAAAGAGAGATGTAAAGGGAACAAAGAGAGAGAGCACGGGCAGAGAGAGGGAGAAAGGAGGAAGCCTGCGTGGGACCTTCAGAAATCAATGTTCTGTTCATAATAAACATGACCTGAGGTGTAATAACTCTGCCTCCTGTGTGTGATGCGGTGATGGCTTGCTTTGTCCTACATGCCCTTGACCTGATGACATCAGTGAGTCATTCCCCAGGTCTCTCTGTCCACAGCCTTTCCAGATGAGCTGCAGTTCAATATTCAGCCTGAGGGGGGCAGTGTAATCAGACAGCGCTCTCCATTGCTACTGGCTGTGCAAAATATAGAACCTGGGCTTCTTCCAGCTCTCGTCTGTGCACCTTGGGCTAACATAACAAAATGAGACTGAGTGCTTCAGACTGAACCTGCTCTGCATAACTTGTTATGTCTCACTTGTTATATTCAATGTATCACTGCAAATGGTGTAATTCATGCATGGCATATAAATGACATTATATAAGGACTGCTTTTCACATCAGTGTCAGTTACTAAGGTGACACGCTCACTCCAATTAATTAAGTGAAAGTCAACTCTCTGTTGCTCGAGCTCACTTCTGTCCCTGTCTAATCTCATTTACAGCACAGACGCCCCAGCACAGAAACGAAATGTCTATTAATCACAGCTGAAGCTGAATGTAATAGACTCTATTAATCTACCCCATGGTATAATATCGTTTCTGTGTCTTCTAACAATAACATTTAATATAGATATTTTTTGTATTTAAAGAACCACATTCAGCAGGTTTTACATCACAGAGAAGGAAAAAAGGCCACTTTACAAGGCACAGAATGGTTCTTTGAGTTGGGTTCTAGATCTCACTAAAGAACCACTAATCCCAATGCTGCGGATGGTCAAATGGGTTTTTTTCCAGGTCATGTATTAATAACTAAAGTATCCATAGAACTATAAGAAGAAACAAACTAAATACACAAAAACACTCAAGACGCTCCATGTCCAGAATTCAGGTCATCATAGTCAACACTGATCACCCACTCCACAGTGTGGTGACTGAGCTGAAAAGCACCTTCAGCCACAGACTTACTAGCGTAAAGTGCTCCACTGAACGCCACAGAAAATCCTTCCTTCCCACGGCAATAAGACTCTATAACCGCTCCCTCCGTCAAAGTTAAAATATATGTGTAATATAACCCTAGCTATACTCTAACAACTACTGTTTTTCAGTATGTGCAATATACTTATCATAATACTGTGCAATATATCTTGATGTGCAATACTTTTTAGCAAATATGCAATACATTTCTATTCCGAACACTTCTTCTCGCTTGATAACTGCATTTTTGTAATTTCACAATTTCACATTTTTGATAGAGGTACTTAGACTTAACTGTCCATTCTATTTATTGTACAGAGTGATTTAATTTGAACTTAAACTATATTCTCCTCTTGGTATTATTTTTATTATGGGTAAGTTGTACTATATTTCTTTTCTTAATATTTTTAGTCTGAGTATATTTCTATTATATGTTCAGGTATTTTATTCTGTATTGTTCTGTCTTGTGTGAGTGTGCAGTCGTGATGTGAACAATTTCCTCCGGGATAAAGTTCTCTGATTCTGATTGATTCTGATAGGGAACACAGTTTTCATGTTCACAACCTCCTATTTCGTGAGGTAAACCCACACAAGCCACTCAGGAGCATGAATGCGGTTCTTATTGCTGATAAACCATCTGTTTATAACTGAGCAGCAGTGCATGTTTATTGATTTCATTTAGATAAGCTTTAGCATTTGCATCACAAATTTCACAACTTTTATCAGAAACAGATTTGAGTTTAACTGTAAAGTGAGGCACCCAAGACTAACCACAATTTACCAAATCAAATATGTAAGAATGAAAGGAAATGTATAATTTTGAGACTTTAAATCTTCCTAGGTAACCCTATTGGTTTAAATAACATTTCTAATTTTCTCAATAGTTTTATTATTTTATAAGATACAGTTCATTTCTACTATTTTGAAAGAACAGAAAAAAAACTCCTGCAGCGCTAGAATGTAAATACCGATGTTACCCCTGTATAGACTGTACTGTAATTCATGCATGGGCGTTTTCTTTGGTATAAACAGATAGATACAGTAATAAATTCATTTCATTTATATTAATAAAAATACAGGGCTTTAAGAAGAAACAAATTAAATACATGAGAACACTCAAGACGCTCCATGGGAGAGATTCTGGACTGCAGCTACATCAAAGGCCAGCAGTTAATCAGCTGCAAGGAGAAATAAATAAAGTTGGATTGGCTACTAAAGTTGGATTGGCTACTTTCAAACCTCCTGCCTCTGAGTACAGCTGACTGGGGTGTTTATGTTTGGGGCGGCGCTGAGCAGGTTTCCTTGGTAACCACCGGCCAAACATAAACAACTCAGTATGAGGACGAGGGGGCGTGGTGGACAAGGCCTGGACATCACAGTCAGCTGTACTAAGAAACAGGAGGTTTGAAAGTAGCCAATCCAAGAACTTTATTTATTTCTCCTTTCTGCTGATTGGCTGCTGGCCTTTGAAATAGCTACAAACTATTATGCAAACTGAAATCATCACATCTCACTCAAATTCTTGCTCTGTTACTCATCTTAATCTCAAACAAACTGAGCTGAGTGCATTCGCAGCCCACTATCTCCCCGGTACTCTGCAGGATGTGGGACAGAGCCCTTGTGTGAGAACACAGTGTGTATGGACATAACAGAAGGCATTTCCATAGTCATGTCTGACACAAACCGACTTGTGGCCTTTCCTGGGTTCTAAAGGTCAGGAATGTGAAGTGAGTCACATGATCTCTTGAGAGGAAAGTCTGAAACCATCATGGGTCTGCCACCTCAGAGCTGGCTCTTACTGTCAGAGCACTGCTTGCTTTTTGAGTTGTCAGGGCCTGGGGGGTTTTATTTAGTCCCGGCAGGAGGTCCTACACTCTGTACCTGGGCCTACATGCTCACACAACCTCATATGGCATTATTTGTCTCCCCGCTTGACTTCTGAGCAAGTTTACTTTTGACTTCGAAATACATTTATGACCTACACTGCCCAAAAACAATTTTTGTAACACTTTACTGAAGAGATGTGCTCCGGAGGCTCCATAATATCCATGAAATTCTTCATTTATAACAGTTTACTACAACAAATGTCTCACTTGCTGAGGTTCTCAGACTTGGAAAAAGCAGTCCTCATGACAACTGAGAAAATGTATATGAAAGATTTATGTAGACTTAAATTGGCTGCTTATAGTCACACGTGAACACAGCACAGCACACACAGTGTGAACAGTGTGAAATTTGTTCTCTGTATTAAATCCATTCACCAAGTGAAGCAGTGGGCAGCCAGGAACCCAGTGCCCAGGGAGCAGTGAGTGGGGACTGTACCTTCCTCAAGCGGAGCCCTGGGATTCAAACCCACAACCTACTGATCACAGGTGCAACTCCCAAACCACTGGGCCACCAGCTGTCCAGGCTGCCTTTCAGTAAAGTGACTACTATGAATTTGAATTGTTCATAATTGGTATGAAACTGATATGTCAGTAATCATGGGCATTTTTGGTTATTTGGTGTTAATTTGGTGTTTAGCTGTCATACTGTGTTTATCATGTCTGTTCACTTAAAGGGGGTGAAAGATAAAAACTGATTGCTGTTCCAACAAGACACCACATCGTTTTTTGAGTTTTTTTGTAATGATCACTGACACACCAAAAATGAGGCGTAACTACCACATGCACACTAATGGTTTGGGTGTGAAAAGGTACTGCAGAAGCGTCATGAGAGGTCATTAACAAGAAGTAAATGAAAAAAAAAAATTGTAATTAAGTTTTGCTCTGTATTATGTCATATCTTGCCATTGGCTTGAAATCATTTACATTTACGGCATTTAGCAGACATTTTTATCCAAAGCGACGTCCATTCCCCTAACTGCAAGGGACTTTGTGGAGCAATTTGGGATTAAGGATCTT
This sequence comes from Brachypetersius gabonensis, assembly GCA_037577145.1. NCBI lineage: Eukaryota > Metazoa > Chordata > Actinopteri > Characiformes > Alestidae > Brachypetersius > Brachypetersius gabonensis. The sequence goes on along the minus strand of JBBJLR010000001.1, from coordinate 9,663,688 downwards.
GCTCAGGAACCCAGTGGTGGTGTGATGAAGGCACGATTCAAACCCATGACCTCTTGGTCCAAAAGCAAGTATTTGTAAAGTATTTGTAAAGATATGCAGGCGTTGGTCTGATTCAACATTCAAATTGATATTTTTGGTTTTTTTTCATCATCCATCCATGCATCCATCCATCCATCCATCATTTGAGCCATCCATCCATCCATCCATCCATCCATCCATCCATCCATCCATCGAGCCAATCATCCTCCAGACCTGAGTGGCAGCTAATTGCAAACTAACTTGCATGATGTTGCAAATCTTGTTTGAAACGTCATAGTTTTACTTGGAAGCATTGGACTAAAAAACAATTTTTAGTGTTTTCACCCTTTAGATCGCTTAGGCATGCACCCACGAAGGCCAGCCGTTCATAAGAAAGAATAATTCATAATCTATCTGTTCATGCATCCATTCACACATCAACTGATCCATCCATGCATTTCTCCATGCATTCTTCCACCCCCCTATCCATTAATCAAACCACTCATCCATCCATTCGGCCAACCCCCACCACCCCATCTTTAAATCCAGCCAGCCAGCCAGCCACCCACCCATTCATCTATACATCCACCCACCCACCAACCCATTTTTCCAACAACCCATCCACCCATCCATCCACCCATCCATCCATCCACCCATCCATCAATCCATTAATTCACCCACCCATCAATAAATCCATCTACCCATCTATCTATCCATATGTACATCCATCCATTCTCTTGACCAGGGTGGTAAGGGATGCCTGGCTCTTACTGGGTGAAAGGTGGAGAACTAATTCATTAATTAGTTACAGTTGCAAACTTTAAAGACTAACCTGCCTGTTATTGCAAATCTTTGAGTTTGTGATTTCATAGTTTTACTTGGCAGCATTACACTGAAAGAAAAAAAATGCCTTCCATAATTCAATAGCTGACTTTTCAACGTCTCGTTGCGTGTTTTGTTTGGGAAAAAAAAAAATCTTCAGAAGCTCTTTTTCAATGCCAATCTTCGCTAGTGTTTTCACCCTGCCTTTCAGAGCATGCATTGTTCCTAACGAAGTTCAGACCGCTTAGTCACGCGCCTCTGAAGGCCAGCCTTTCATGAGAGAGAGATGGTCTACATAATTTACGCAAGAGACGAGGCGCAAGGGCTAAATAGAGGAACACAATAGTGAGCGAATGAGGCACAACAAACATTTATCGACTGGACATTTTCGGAAAATATCTCAGAGACTTGGCCATGTTATTTCTCAATAGGCCTTTCAGTCCTGGTGTCTGTGAAAATGGCTGAAGCAGGCTGCGCTCTGGCATGCTGAACAAAGGCTGAATTATATGTCTCTCAGCCGTCTGAACATTCAATCGTATATTTATGGATTTCTCAGCATGAAAGTTATTTCTCAGCTAGAGCAAAATATTGCAGGTGAAGGTGAACTGGTTCTTTTGCTTTCCAGTTCCTGACAGAAGTTCTCAGAGCTCAAATCATCTACCAGCAAGATGCTTACCTCAGCGTTAAGATTAAAATGAAACAGGACTAAATAGCTTCTAGTCAATGACAGAAAGAACAGAACAAGAAATCTGGTGAAGGGTATATCCAAATTTCATTTTCCTCCTAATGATCTTGAAGACAAAAACTGTGCTAAATATGTCTCCATTTCAGCAATTAGCCATGTCTTACAATTATCATTTTAGAGATCTTGAATATTAAATTGTGCTTCCAAGTACTTGACTACTCAAATTCCCCAAATAACTTTTACAATTTATTTCAATTTTACAATTAGCCATAATTACGTATTTTCATTATATCAGTTCTAAATATATCCAGTAGGGGGCAACAATGTGTTACCAGTCATACGCAATATGTTGCTAAAGAAACTACAATTGTAGCCTCTTACTCAGGTAAATTTTTTGAGACACACAAAGCGTAACAAATGTTATTATTATATTTATCACCATCAGAATTTTATTTAACAACAACAGCAATTGGTGTTCCCTTCGTCCATTCCTGGTCCAGCAAATTACTCCTGAATTTCACGTATACTACAGTAATTCCTCCAATAAAATGAACCAGGGTCACAGAGTCATACATACAGCACATAGAACGGCACTTTCAGGGCCTACAATAGAACAATGCCACTTTCAGGATACAATCCATACCTTTTTGTAAAGGCTGCGCAGATCCCTGTACTGCCACATGCTGCTAAGGACCTGAGATGCTGCTTTCACCACCTTAGGCGAATGTCTGAAAGGAAAAGAGAAAAAACAGCCTAAATAAAGCAAAACAGTTCTCAATCTGATTGAAGCTAATATATTACATAAAGCAATTTTCTATTGGTCCATTTATCACAAAATGTTCACATATGGACAGCTGGCAAGTTCAAACGCTATAAAAAGAGAGACTTTGAAAGGTTTTGATCTGACATTGGGGAATAATCTTTGATCTTCATGTTCCTTGGCAACCACAGCCTACTACTAACGAGCTACTCTGCTTAGTTTATTGTAATTAATTATAGGAATTATACTATTTATAGAAATTATTTTTTTAGGAATGATATTATCCAAAACATTTTATATCCATAGACCATTGTTGTATTTGAAAAGTAGACGTGCCTTGTCCATTTTGTTCGAGATTAAAAAGGTCCCTTAAATGAATAGTTTGGCAGAAAAAATTAGACATTTTTCCCATAAAAGAGGTTTTATGTAAAATATTTCAATCAAAAGTGTCAGTCTTCAGATTGAAATGTCATGTATTGACTACTTTTTGTTTGTTTGCATTTATTCTAATATTCAGCTGTGTTTTTGCTGGCAGAAAGAAACCCACTGCTGATATAAATTACTTCAAACAATTTGCACATGTGCCTAAGACTTTTGCACAGTACTGTATTTAAGACCCACTTGAAACACTCAGAACAATGCAGAATGCTCTGACAGTTACAAGTTGGACATATTATGTTCCTCACATACTTTTAAAGATCTCAACAAGCCGAAAGTGAGGAATGAATGTGCCCTTTGTCATCCTTTGCAGATAAATGTTGCTTCTATGCATTATAAAAATGTTTGCTCTGCATTCACTAAATACAAAACACATGAACAGCAACCTTTTGTTAGGACCAACAATGCCCAACAAACAAAAGAAGTAATCTCCCGCTTTACGCTGATGACATAAGTTGTCTGAGTTCGGCTAATGTGAGGGAGCATCTGTGCTTTTGTGTGATCCACAGTGAAGCCAGTTCATTTCAATTAGGAGAAAACATGCAGTAGAACAACAAGTTTCGCATTCGAGATGAACATAAAAGCTTTCAATCCTGTATCACCTTCTTCCACAACCAGGATGAAACATGATGCAACTTTCACAATAAAAAAGATAAAAATATTTTGATTCTCGTTGTGTAATTTCGTACCGGTATTAAATATCTAGAATTATGTATATTACCTTGTGAATTATTTTTGCTATGGTGTGCAATAGTCTACCATGTGCAATACCATGTGCACTACTGTGCAACGTTCTTACCATGTGCTAAAACATTCGTTTTTAAAATCTTACGTGCAGTTGTCTTACTTTGTGCAGAATCATCCAACATTTTTCTTCATTTTGCATCTTCTGTGCAATAGTCTTCATGTGCAATACCGCTACTTATGTCAATATTACTTTATTACTTATACTAAGTGCAATAACTTGCTACCATTTGTGTCAATAGATTTCACAGAACTGCAGCATTGTGAGGATTGGTCCTGGACTCTTAGTTCTGTTTATGTTCACTAGGTGTCACCCACGAGTCTGTCTGTGCACTTAA
>JBBJLR010000001.1:9640969-9652945 GCA_037577145.1 Brachypetersius gabonensis | reverse complement strand
AACTTCATATTGAGATCTGATGTATCTAATGTGTTTCTTTAAAGTGTTCCTTTAATTTTTGTGAGCAGTGTAGTTCAGGGAAATGGGTGTGCTTTTTGAAAAATAGCATTAAGGTTTTGAAATTTTAGTTCAAAAGATTGGTTATAGTGTTTTAGCAATTGAAAAAAACTGTAAAATTGAAGGTCCCTGTTGGTGTAATGATCAGAGGCTGCATTACATTTATCCATATAGTGTATATTTATTATTATTATCATTATTATTTTTATTATTCCAAGCAATGTTTGTGGTATTGATTTCATCATTCTGACATTCATATACTGGCTGGGGTAGAAAAAATAACTGACAATTATTCATGTTTAAATAATGAATTAATTGCCAATAAATCTGAAGGGATGTAACACAAGAGGGTTTTTTTAAATAATTAAATAGCTTTTTTTAATGACTGTATTAACATATTGTTAGTGCACTCTAAATGTCATGAAAAGCTTTAAACAAGTGACATATGTTGCAATTCTCTGACAAACTGACACACTGTATGTGAAGTTAACACCACAGAAAAAATAAGCATGAGTCACTTCGTTTTGTGTGTCTATTTTAAGCCTGCCCATAATGTCGAGTCACTGTAAGAGAAAACAGACCAAATAAGTGAAACAACAATAAAGATGTAGATTAAAGTTACAGCTCTTTAGGCTACAGAATTATTTACCCAGTTTAGAGTTTGATGCATCATGCAATGGTGTTTGAGCTCCCAAATTTATTGACTGTCCTGCTGCTTCAGAATCAACACTCTGATGTTTTCTTTACAGATGGTCAAAGGTAACTTTACACTATTACACCAACAGGGACTTTAATGCATTCAAATACATAGACTTTAATGTGGAGTTGGTCCCCCTTTGCAGCTAGAACAGCTTCCACTCTTCTTGGAAGCCTTTCCACAAGATTTTGGAGTTTCTGTTGGAATCTGTGTTCATTCTCTCGTTCTGTAGAGCATTTATGAGGAACTGATGCTGGACGAGAAGGTCTGGCTCGCAGTCTCCATTCCAGTTCATCCCAATAGTGTTGGATGAGGTTGAGGTCAGGGCTCTGTGTGGCCAGTCAAGTTCTCCCACACCAAACTCATCCAACCACCTCTTTATGGAGCTCGCTCATGCAGTGGGGCACGGTCATGCTGGAGTAGAAAAGGTTCTTCCCCAAACTCAATGTAATCAAGAGGTTATTTAGAGGTTTGACCCAATACTTTTGTTTATATTGTGTACTTTATGTAGGTTCAACCCTACTTACACCTAGTACACCTTGCCCCAGACATTTCTGTGTTTAAACATCCACTAAGCACCCAAACAGATACTCCAGAACAGCTGGGTAATTAACTGCAATGGGATCAGGTTTGGGAACCACTGCTATAGGTGAACTGCTGCCCTCCTCAGGTTAAGCTCTGAACTCCCATTAGTTACTTTAAAAATGTAAATAAAAAGTCAACAAAACCTATTCTGATGTTTTTTCCAGAAACAATATCAAGAACTATTTCTGCCCCAATATCCTCAGTGTAGCCATTGTCAACTGCACTGAACGGTGTCTTGTCTTGTTTAGTTGTATTGTTGCTCTTGTGTTCTGTCCTGTTTGTCCTGTGCTGTTTTGTTCTGCTCATGTGCTGCAGCATGGTTCTGGAGGAAAGTGGTTTCATTTTTTACCATGTACTACATGGTAGAAATGACATTAACAAGCTACTTGACTTGACTGGACTAACACTGACCACTGAAACCTACTAGCCTTTTTCGTTCAAGACACAGCTAATAGAAATGAATGTAAGATGCTTCCACCCTCACTTCTGATTCCAAATAGGAAACACAGACATCAGTTTCAACACATGGCATGCTGAACTGAGAATAAAAAAGGCCCCAATTTATCATCAGCGAGCTCTAAGTTAATTGGTGTCTGCTTATCTTGTTCCTGCAGGCAAAACAGCCATCCTTGCCTGAGAGGACAATATGGAGGCACTCATCCAATGGGACATGATATTCCTCTCTGACTCAAGCTCAATGGAGAGGAATTAAAACACGGTATTTAAGGAAATAAATGGCTAGAGCAATTGATCTGAGAAACGTCCATACAATCATGCAGTTGTCCTTTTTCCCCTCTATGTTGATAGCGTGCTCCCCAGTGAGCCCTTGAAAAACTTACGTTGCCTTTCATCCATTATTTCAAGTGTTTCCACATAGATCAAAGGAACATCTTGTCATTAAGGTTCCTGACGCAAAAGAATGTGAGGTTATATTTTAACGACCAAGATGGTAAAAGTAAATACCACTCCACTGAGACTAATAGCTACACATCAAAACCAAGCTTCTGAGGCAGAGAGGTTTAGAACATTTTCTGCATGGAGACATTGGAAAACGCTTACTTTAAGAAATCCACTACAACAAAAGAGGACTTGTAGACTTGTAGCACTATTCTTTAGCTAATGCCTGTTCAGTAGCGAGTCTCTTTAAGTCTGAATGAAGGACAGTTGCATTTCTTGAACGGCTTTATGTCATACCACTAAATATCAATCAAATTTAGAATGAAGTAGCTTTCAAGGAATGGTTCAGCAACATGTACACAATGCTCCACAAACTCATGCGTCTAAATGTTTGCAAATAAAGGTTAATGCCAGCAAGATTTTCACAAATTAGTTCATTGACTACATTTAGGCAGTTGTTGATAAATCTGTGCAACTTCACTAATAGATAATAGATTTTTTTCTCCAAAGCAGTTATAGGGCAGGTCTTCAATTTTAGACCCAGCTTTTAACTACCAGATCTATTGCAGGATGGTCTAAGAAACAAAAAAAACGTACTCAGACAGTATAGCATACAGAATGTTATGACCAAATTTTTCCCATTTTTGAGATGATGCCACTTCAGTGAGTTTCTTGGGGTGTTTTCACATTTAGTCCTCTCTAAAGATCCAAACTCAGTCCTCTAGTAGTGGTCCAGAAAGTGGGGCCTCAGTTCTTTTTCTGTTCACACTTTAGTTCCTCATCCAACCTGCTGCCACTGTTTCTTCACATGCACCATTCTTGGGATTTTTTTGAGTAGTAGAGTAGTAGAGTAGATGGTTAAAAGCTTTACCAAACTTCTACATTTTCCACAAAGATCTCTGCTACTGTCATTCTTCAGCTAATGGAGAGCAAGAATGCTTTGAGTCAGAGCAGCTTGTTAGAGAAACTTGATCTTCACAAGAATCTCAAAGTCCCTTTATTTATTTATTGGATTTTAAATCTTTTATGATCATTTATTCGTCTAGAGTTAACTATGGAAAAAATTAGATTAATTGCGATTGAATATTTTAATCTACTGACAGCCTTAATTGTTATGCAATACATGTTGCTAACTGAACAGCATAAAAAGCAAAATGCCTTCAACCTATGACCAATCAGAACCCATTCCTGTGATGAATTACCAGTGCCAGATATACAGTATATGTTAAAAACCCAAGGATAGGACGGGTTTACTTTTTTGCTACTGCTGCTATCAAGAGTCTTTGGATCACAGATTTAAAGGGAAATCGATTGAAATGGGGAAGATGATGTTTGTGCTAAAGAAGTACTTGAGAAGTGTTTTTACTGGATCCCCACAATCCAAGCGTGACTCATTATTATCAGTGACCATGTGACTCTTAAGCTGATTCTCTAATACAAGAAATGCTTCACAAAACATTCGCAAGGCTTACCTTTAAACGTCTAAATGCATCCCTCCAAGTGAGCACAAGAGTCAAAAATAGAAACAACATAGGAACTGTAGAATGAAAGAGTGCCGTAAATGACCCATTTGCCCTCATCGTGCCTGATGTAGAGGATCTCTTTATGGGCCGAGACTGATAGCTCCAGTGCCTGATTATACAGGGCTGGGTGTTGGATGTGACTCTTTGGCCAGCCTTGACCTTTTTTTGGAGTGCCTCATCTAGGGTCTCTGGGAGATATGAGGACTGTGTGGTAATCAGAGCTGAGTGCAGCCCTCCAGCCTATAAAAGCCCATCCAGCTACAAACCAGGCAATCAGACAACGCATCCTCAGGTCATCATAGACAACATTACAGAGTTCCAGAAATACACCCTCACCCCCTCACACTCCCAGAGAGAGTGAGAGATAGACGAGGAGAGAGAAAAAGAAAGGGAGGTCACAGACAAAGAGAAATAGATGGAGGGAGATGGTGTATGTGAAAGGTAGTAGAAAACAGGGCAGGTAGAGAAAAAATGAGAGGAAAAAAGGAGAAAGAGATAAAAAGAGAAAGAGAAAGGGATAGAAATGGGGAGTGCAGAGATGAATTGATAGATGGCTGGATAGATGGATGGATGGATGGATGGATGGATGGATAGATGGATGAATAGACAGACAGACAGACAGACAGACAGATAGATAGATACAAGGAAGGGGCAATGAGAGGATTGATGACAGTAACTTGTATTGAATTAACATTTTCTTTCATACACTTTTTAAAACACTGCATAATTTTCTTTCTCTTTGTCTTCTTTGCTCAAAAGTCCTAAAGGCAATTGAAGCATCAGTGTTTTATAACACTTTACTTATCTTCATCCATGAAAAAGCACGAGTATGAAAAGACCAGATGATGTATAAACATTAAACTAACATTCTAAGCTGACTGTGGCTGGGGGTCAAAGAGAGCACAATGGGTGTTGCTCTCTCTGGGTGGGGTGGACCCCCACTCTCCCATCATTACTCATAACCAGCACAGTTGTCTGAAAACAGGCATAGTGCTTTACATACCTTTACCATCCCTGTGTGCATGGTATCATGTTCTAGGAAGAATCCTATCTACTCTGTGAAACTATCAGAAAAAAGAAATCAAATAAATCAAATAAATATTAAATAGATACATAGCTACAACTGTTTGAGATATCATTTTCCTTCACTCACAGACTGCTAACTGTTGTGCACCTAGATTTAAACATTATAGGAAACAGTGATGACTTTTATTATTCTCCACATATTACATATTATATTTTATAACCTTTCAAGCGTATAATCCATTCCAAGCATCAAGGTAATATAAATGTTTGTTGACTTTATTACTCAGGGTCGACTCAGGACTCATTTCACTACACGTGTACTTGTTTTACTTTGTATGCAGAGCATTTATGAGGTCAAGCACTGATAGGCCTGGCTCGCAATCTCCACTCCATTCCATCCCAAAGGTGCCGGATGGGGTTGAGGTCAGGACTCTGTGCGCGTCGGTCAAGTTCTTCCAAACTCATCCAGCCATGTCTTTATGGAGCTGGCTTTGTGCACTGGAGCACAGTCTTGCTGGAATAGAAAAAGCTCTTCCACAAACTGTGTCCACAAAGTTGGGAGCAAGGCATCCAAAATGTTCTTGGTCTGTTGAAGCATTAAGATTGTTCTTCACTGGAAGTAAAGCCTGACCCGTAATATTTTGGTTCATATAATTGGTTAAATGCTAATAAGAATATTTCTGACTATGGTTAACTACGGTTAACTTTACAAAGTTAGTGTCAATTCCTAACTTGTGGCTTATAATGTAATATTACTTTGACGTAACATTCCCCACTTGCTCTATAGTGAACTGTAGACCAAATCCTAGTGTGGCAATTGAAAACAGCGCTTTCTCGCTTTCCTCAGATGGCAAACCAAGAACAGGTCTACAGTCGGGTCACTTATGTCTTGAAAATCGTGGTTTATACAGTATATTAAATGGAATCCTGGCAAAATGAACTACATTTCTCAGCAAGACTTCAAAGAGAGTTAGTAAAATGTTCCATGAAGGCCTTGGGGTCCACATCTAAGTATGAAATGTCACTCAGCGATAAATGCCTTGGGGCTCTACGTCCACATTTATATGGATCCCGCACACAAGGCATCTTCTGAAAGCTGAACTTGTGTATAAAGCACAAGAGGTCTAAAAACAACACTTGATTTGGTGACAGGCCTTAAAACAAATCTATTAATAAAGGTTAGGTGTGGAGTTAAATTGAAAATCGACTGCTGCTGGCCCCATCTGAAAAGGGAAGGTGAGGCAATGTGGATTTCGCACCTGTAATATCTCTTTCCATTACTGCCTTTGATGTCCGTCACACAGGATCAAAAGAATAAGTTTGATAAGCCGGCGTAGAGAAAAACTCATCCTCTGAAGACCTCTGAAGCTTCAATTAAATTGGAGCCACCTGGTGGAGGCTATGAAAGAGAGAGTGGCAAGTGGCAGACAGAGGAGAGATGGAAACGACTGATAATGAGCGAGGGGGGATATTGCTTTAATAAGGGTGGGTTTAGCCATGCTGGAGATAAAGTGGTATTTCCCTAAATGTCATTATTATGACACATTGCTTTTGCTCTGGAATACCTCTGGCTTCGCTCAGATAACACCAAGAAAAGAGAGGGAGGAAAGAAGGAGGGGGAGGGACGGAGCAGAATACTGGCTGACTAAACTGAATGGACACACACACACACACACACACACACACACACACATCCATACACAGTTACAGGATGATACTATCTCACAAAGCTACCTATCTTTTCTTGTGGTTATTTCTTATCTGTGTAGTAGGATCAATCTGCCAGGATCGATTCGCTTAGTAATTGAACGATCTAATCCAATCTAACCATTAAAAAAGTTTCAACTACAAAACAAATTGTTCAATAACAGCAATATGCAGATAAATTAAAATATGCAGTATTATCATGCAATTTCCTGAATAATAGCTGTCTATGAAGGTAAAGTTTAACTGTGGACCATAAACCATTTGGATTTTTTTAAAGGTCAAATAATAAAAAGTCACAACAAACCAAAAGCAATTGATTATATTTTTTTAGGTTAAATGTATATAGCATTAATTGAATGATATTTAAAATGCTATATCATGTAACATGCTATCTAATCATGGTTAATGATGTTTTTTGGAATTTACATTTTTCATCATTTTTTCATCAATGATTCATTGAGTTAAGCATTTTGTCCATATCCTGTTTAAAAAGTTTAATCAAATAATCATGATGGCTCAACTAAACGTCAGCCCTACTCTAAACTGTCTAAAACTCCACATGTAAGCTGGCAATTATGAATCCTCCTTTACCGCAGGCGAGATCGAACTTGCAGCGGTGGAACAGAACTTCTCAAAGCCCGATATATCAGCTCAAATTCTGGCCACTGGGTGCAAGCAGCACAAATCTAGTAGCTAGCAGACACTTCAAAACATTCCTCCAAATGCTCCCAGCTCTGCTGCCAAGACATCCCCGGTATGTGCCTGTGCATGGTCAATTTCCTCTCACCAGGGCTTGGCCTGTTTAAAAGAAATAAATGAAGAACTTCTGCTGAAAAGTTTAAAAGAACTCAAATTTCAGAAAGAGCTCCGGTGCGCAGCGGTTGTTTTGATATGCCTGAACTCGCTGAAGTTCCATCCCTGACTCCCGACACCGCGTCAAGCCAGCTGAGGGATTAAAAACATTAAAGACAGCAAAGCTGGAGACTGTTTAAGGATGAGGAACTTATACTGCAAATAGCACTAATATGTACTTACACAAATACATACTCATCCCAAGATATTCCAAACTTTTCAGACAGTGATTTGGAACAAAATTGTTGTTTGCTTTTTGAATGAGCTGCTGACTTCTTCACTAATCTAATTTTGCTGTTAGCCATATGAAATTGCCAGGACTGATTAAAATACTGAATAACGATTCATCACTTTATTTTGTGCAATGCCCAAATTTATTTTAGGTTTTAGAAACAAACAGAAAAAACACAAGATCTCTGAACTCGGGAAAACCTTTCAGGATAGTCTCCGCCCATATAGGGAGGGGGTCCGGAGAGCGCTTGAGTGGTGGCGCATTGAACAAAGGCATGTAGGAGAACAAACACCTGTTTTAGACTGATTTATAACTTTTGTACAGATTTTACCAAAAAGTTCTAGGTTTTAAGGGGGTAAAAAAAAATTAACTGGGTAGCAATATATCATTAATATAATTTTTGTGTTTATATTTTCATGGACGCTCTTTTAAGGACACAGTAACTTTAATGGCACACAACGCAGAGATTTGCAGCAAAAAGCAGCCCTTCTGTCCTTGATAAAAGCAATTTGCACGGTCGAGAATGCTGCTCTATCTCGCCCCCCCCTCCCTCTCTCGCCCTCTCTCTCTCCCTCCCTTGCTCTCTCTCTCTCTCTGCTCTTCACTCTCCTCCACTCTCTACATTGGCGCATTTCACCTTCCTGCTGCACTCTCTCCGGATCCCCCAAGGAGAATCAGATGCTGTATTGCTGTATGGATTCGGGAACCCCAAATTAACAGAGCCCTCAAGCACTTCTCTCACTTCCTCTCCTCACTCGCCTAAAAGCTGATGTCATCATCTGCAAGCCCTGAGAGCGTGCAGCAGGGAGGTAAAATGCAGGCAAGAAGAAGAGAGTAGGTCAGACAGAGTGAGAAAGAGAAAGAGTGGGTGAGAAAGAGAGAGAGAGAAAGACTTTCCATGGCAATAATACACTTTACCAACATGGCCTAATTTGATTAACCCCTTAAAAGTTACAGTTGTTTGTAAAAATGGCTTTGGGAAGATTAAAAACCTTCATCACCTTTGAAGTGGTAGAGTGGTGCAACAGGGGTCCAACCTTGCACAAGCGCAAGTGCAAAATGGTTTTCCTGACTTTAATGCAGTTCTGGAGAGTGAACACTGTTTACATCACCCCACTCCCATTTAAACAGGTCACTTCAGCCAATTACTGAGTGAATAAACTTGTTCGGGATTATCATTAACAGTGTTAAAATATTACTAAGATGTTAATTTGGTGCTTTAACTTAAGAAATAGTTTCTTGGCTGCTTGAATTTCTAATATTAAGAAAAACAAAAAAAAATGTGTGTTTTACATTTTGTTAACATTTCAAGGCAGCCTGGAAATTATTTCAAATTATTTTTGGGTGAAAACACTTGTTCTAAAGTGCACTGCTCAGGTTCATAATATTTTGAATTCTTTGCTTGGTTTTCTCAAAATGGCTACAATGAACCACTGTTTGCAGAAGATAGGCAAGTCATCCATATTTAATGTCTCAACATTATCATAACTTTGTTAGACCAAAATATTATTCATAGCAAACACTAAGGATGCACTCAGCAAGATTTCCTTTCTGTCAAATGTTACTTTCCTTCTTCTTTATTCACATGGACTTCTAGCTGCAGATTTGTTCTAGCTGGTTGCTCGATGATGTCCTTCTGGGCTCTTTTAATTTGAAATGATCTTTTGCTCTTGTGTCTGATCGCCTGAATAAAACTTGACAATGACTTGACATGGCAAACTTGACACTGCACGCTTGACACAAACACCCAATCAGTCATAAACTGATAGTACCAAAAACATATTTAGAACCTAATGACACCCTAAACATCAGCCTAACAACATCTGCCAAGAAACAACAAAGATAAAGAGCAGAATTTGGAATCTGACCTGAGTACAGCCATGTACAGTGTTCATGAAAATAGTACTAATAACACGAGGGTCAGTGAAGCCCCAAAGCAACTGAAAAACCACATGCTGTAGGTTAAATATGCTGAACTAACCAATCATTTCATACATATTTCATAAAAGTTAACAGTCAGGTCACCTACTCTTGGGGCATGACTTACAGATAGTAAAAGAGGAAGCAAATTCCTGTAGTCATAAGGCCAAAGAAGGGCTTTTGCCCTGAGGATAGAGTAAGCAGGTCTAACAATAAATCTGTTCACCTGGAGAACCACAATTTGAAGAGATCAGACCATTCCAAATGGTTCTTGGCTTGGATGTAAAACTGTAGGAGAACATTTCATTGGTTTAATTATGTGGAGATTCTTTAAGTTCTAAAATATTTATGTCTAAGAAATGGTTCTTTAAAGAGCTTCTTATGGCATACCTCAAAAGGCCTGCATTTTAAGGGTGTATGTTAGTGGTAGTGTAGTAGTGTGTTAGTGTAGTGGAATCCCTGCAGACTCAAATAAGTGAGGGTGAAGAAATACCCATAGAACCCAGTAAAAACCATGAGCCCAAATGTGTATCATTGAGCCCATATTCATGAAATTACATCAGGTGTTTCATTAGCTACTTTTGGTTGTACGTGAAACCTGATTTTTTGCTTGCAAGTGTCAGTGTGCTAAATCAACATACTATGCTAATCTGCTTGAGCTATATTAGCCAATAAAACTAGGTTTGATCTACATAACCAACAAACCCCTGAACTGATTGTTATTGTGATGTGCAGCACAAGCATTTTCCATCAAAAAGTGTGACAAAACCTGTAGGATATTTATCCACAATCATGAGACAAAGAGAAGTCTCACAGTTAAACCATTAAATTTGAAATCTATGAGATTGTGTAAGCGAGTGACAGTCTACAGGTTTGGAAGACTTGACTGTATATTGACTAGAGACAAAGCTGTGCTTTGTACACTCCTGGACAAATGACATGCTTTAAAGACATTCTAAGTGAAAATATCTGAATAAACACATACTCTTCAAAGAAGATGTGCTCTCTATTGTTCAGTGGTCACTAACCCTGGTCCTGGAGAGCTACCTTCCTGAGAAACCTTGTTCCAGCCACAATCTGCCGCATTTGTCATGGTTGATGAGCTTCTTCAGATAAACCTGATTAGCTGGATTAAATCTTGTAATATTCTTTCAACAGACTCAAAAATGAGAATCGGAGTTATGATGGAATTAAAGTCTGTCAGGAACATCATGTATCCTACCTGCAATCTAACATTCATCTACTTCCCATGTGTTGTGACAAAGCCCCTAAGGTCTTGACTCTCCAGTCATACAGTCTCTTCTCACAGTCCATGAAGACATGACTGGATGAATTCAGTGTGGAAGAACTTGGCTGGCTCACAAAGAGCCCTGAACTCAACCCCATCCAACATTGGAATGGAGTTTGCAAGCCAGGCCTTCTTGTCCATGATCTCAGAAATGCTCTTCAGAATGTATGCACACAAATTCCCACAGAAATACCTTGGAATCATGTGGAAAGCCTTCCAAGAAGAGTGGAAGCGGGAAGCACAGCATTACCTTTGACCATATGAGAAGATAACATTTAAGCAGCAGGAGGGTCAGTAAATGGTAGCTTTTGGTGTTATGACAAACTGAACTACAGCTACTCCCTGAGGACACACCCTTCACACTATAAGTGATGCATCAGTATAAGCTGATGTTCCATACATGTTACACAACCACTAAGGTCCAGGCCACAATCTGCAGTACCTGCTCTGGGTAATGAACTTCTTCAGAGGACCTTGATGTTAAAGGGGCTGCATGCTAGATGCGGGTTGATATCTATGATATCCCATATTGGAGTATGTTGTCACTGCTGCTCTCACATGGACACAGGATTCACATTTAAATATTTTTAACATAATTTAATATAATTTTTTAAATATGTAATAATGTAAGGAATAAACCATCATTTTAGGTAATAAATACATTCAAGAATCAAGAAGCTACTGCTGGGACTCTGGGTTCTGGACTTTCTTACCAACAGACCGCAGCACGTGAGGATCGGCAAAAGCACCTCCACCGCAATCATCCTCAACACTGGTACGCCACAAGGAAGCGTTCTGAGCCCTATGCTGTACTCCTTGTTCACACATGACTGTGTGTCCAGACACAGCTCCAACACCATCATCAGGTTTGCTGATGATACCACCATTGTGGGCCTGATCAACAACGATGAGGAGATGGCCTACAGAGAGGAGGTGAGACTCTTGGCAGAGTGGTGTCAGGAGAACAATCTCTCTTTCAACATCAGCAAAACTAAAGAGATGTTACTGGGTTTTAGGACGCACGGTGCGGCTCAACCCCCCATCTACATCGGATGAGATGCTGTGGAAAGGGCCACCAGCTTCAGGCTCCTTGGGGTCACCCTCAGTGCCGACCACAAGTCCTCAGAACACGCAGCAGCTGTCACCAAAAAAGCCCACCAAAGACTTCACTTCCTCAGACGCCTGAAGAAGG
>JBBJLR010000001.1:9613398-9627440 GCA_037577145.1 Brachypetersius gabonensis | reverse complement strand
CACACACACACACACACACACACACACACACACACACACACACACACACACACACACACACACACACACCAACCAACCAAAACAGGGTTAGTCAATATAATCGCACACAAATCTAAAAACATTTAAAGAGGCTTAGTCTTAAATACTTTACCATAAATACTTTACCAGTCAAAGGTCTGGACACATCTGATCTGTTTTTAACTGTTTATAAAATCTACACCAGATGATTGACAGGTACACTATAGAGATTCAAGTTTTGGAACACATGACCATTACACCAACAGGGACCATGACACTGCTACAACAGCTTCCACTCTTTTTGGGAGGTTTTCCACAAGATTTTGGAGTTTGTATGGGAATTTGTGTCCATCATTCTATAGAGCATTTATGAGGTCAGACACTGATGTTGGATGTTGGCCTGACTCGCCGTCTCAGATTTCAGTTAATCCCAAAGCTGTTGGGTCGGATTGAGCTCAGGGCTCTGTGTGGACCAGTCAAGTTCTTCCACACCGAACTCATCAGCCATGTCTTCATGGAGCTTGCTTTGTGCACTGGAGCACAGTCATGCTGGAAAAGAAAAAGTTCTTCCCCAAACTGTGTCCACAAAGATGGAAGCATGGCGTTGACCAAAGGGTCTTGGTCTGCTGAAGCATTAAGATTGTCCTTCACTGGAATTAAGAGACAACCTGAATTCACTGGTTTGGTTTGTCCCAATATTTTTTGTCCAAACAGTGGATATATGAATTTATGTCCAACCCCCCAAAATTTAAACAAAGACCACATTCATTTAGACATTTGGTCAGATTTGAAAAAGTTGAAAAAGCTCATTGTTTTTATGAATCAATTTTATCCATAGCTTATTCAAACTGAGATGAAACATTGTTGATCAGAGGGTGGCGTGGGGGTTACTGCCGTTGGACAGTTATGGTACAAAGCGAGTGGACCTAGTGTGGGTACGTCCTTCATCTGTAACGAAAACGCTGACAGATTTTTGACATATGTTTAACTTTATCTGCTTTACAGGTAATCCTTCAGCAAATATTTGAACACAAAGTCCACCACTGAATATTACAGGATTAGCCTGTAAGCTGGTTGTTAGACAAAGCCTCATTCTCACTTTGGGTCATGTTTACATTGGTTTTCATCCTTGATACACTTTGTTAATGCACTTTGTTCTTCTCCAAGCTGGGCCAAAGTATCCTACTATAAAGACTCTGGCTGTGTGTCAGTTTATTTTCCAGAAGGGGAAGCGATTGACCTGTATAAGCATTTGGTGAACTGTATTGTATTCATTAAATCCAACAAAGGAAGTTATTTTTGATCAAAGTTATGAAAGACAATATTTAACTAGTTTACATTATTAATTGAGTAGTGCTGTTTATTGACAGCACATATTATGTAGGTATACCCCAATCAGACTCTACAACTCCTCTTGCTTTGACACACACACACACACACACAGACACACACACACACACACACACACACACACTAATCTGTGCAACAGCCTGTTGCTAGTTTGTTGTGTAATCTCTCACTCTTACTATCATTATGTGCATTATTTTAATATGTTGTGAAACAGTCTACCATGTGCAATATTTTGCAATGTTCTTACCAGGTGCTAAAGTTTTCTAAATGGGTGCTAAACCATTTTATAATGTGCAACATTATATGTGAATATCACTACTTATTCCTACTGATCTCTCCTATGTGTAATAGCGCACTCCTAACTCCTTTTCGTTAGAAATTCATTGTATTCATAGCCAGAATTTGTGTATATATTAGTGTATTTCATAGTGAGTTTTTACTGGACTTATTTACACTGTACTGAATATTGTTCTCATCTCCGTATGTCTGTGCAGTCGCAACACACAGAGAAAGAAAGAAATTTCCTCCGGGATCAGTAAAGTTTCCTGATTATGATTCAGGTTCAATAACATCTAGCAGTCTATTTGAACATGCAGTTTTGTGCATATCCTCCATGAGTGTGCATTTATTGCACTGTTGTCTGCCATTTGCATTGTGTATTTCTGATATATGCTCTCCAATAAAGCTTTTATACAGAAAAGAGCACCAATAAAGGGATTACGCTTGGAATTCTCATTACCTTCCAGCTCCCCGCGGCCAGGTTCTGCAGCGCCCCAGCTGCTCCCTCCAGCGTGTCCGGATTGGAGCATTCAGACAGCAGGGTGAGGTAGGGCTTCACTATGGAAGGGTGCCATAACATCTGGATCCCTTTGGGGGGCTCTGAAGTGTCTGGGAGTGGGCCTACACCATCCCACTGCAAAAAAAACAAAAGGGGAGAGTGAGCTGTCAAGTTAAGAAGGCGGAACACTGGAGAAAGTTTTGAGAAGTATAAAGAAAGCCAGAGTGGAAAAGAAATAAGATAAAAGGCACAGTTCTTAATATAAAAAACGCTGTTAGCTGTTAGCATTGAAACATGCATGCTAGCCTAGACTGGCTTAGTCAAACTGTTCAATAGACCAGTGTGGAGCTCCTTTCAGCGACTGCCTGTCATTCATCGTGCACCAACTCATAGAGGATGAGGAGAGAGGAGCCAGAGCTCTCCGGGGAGCCCGCAGTCCCCATGCTGACTTTCTGACAGGAATTACAACCTCTGCAACACGGAAAATGTTTCCATTGCTGGCAAATCCACTGCAGCTCTCTATAACACCCCAAAACCTCATGCAGCTGCATTCGCATGTTAGTGACGAGTGTCCAAAACAACCCTAATCGGACAGTAATGATAACCAAAATAATGGTGTGTTTGGCAAACTGACTGGGGAGAAACAAATATGAAATAAAAGGAGAGCTGGGCTCACAGGCTGACCTACTTTCTGCCAGAGCAACTCATGAAACACCTCAGCATCATGAAAAAAACCTCTCCCTCCATCTCTCCTTTCCATTATTAATGAGTGTGTGTTCACCACCGCCCCCTGTTCTTCGCTCTGAGGGCCAACCCTGTCGTTCAGACGACTGCTGAAGGGAGGTGGAACACCCAAGAGGCCATGCTCTTTCTGTACATGTCTGGTAGAAAGTCTGGTAGAAAGAAAGACAGAGAGAAAGAGAGAGAGATGGAGTGAGAGACAGAGAGAGATGGAGTGAGAGAAAGAGAGAGAGAGATGGAGTGAGAGAAAGAGACACAGGGAAAGATGAAGTGAGAGACAGAGAGAGACAGAGGGAGAGAGAATGAAAATAAAAAGAGAAAGAAAGAGAGAGATGGCCACTCAGAATGCTACACTGTTGCAGGAATGAAAGAAGTTAGCATTTAACATTCCTTCAGCTGTTGTTGGCGCTCAATCAATCAATCAGACCTCAGCACTGAAAAGCTGATTCCCGCAACCGTAAGAAATCCATTTTTCATTAAAATCTGACGAAAACCAGGGCTTCGGCCCCTGTGGCCGCACAGAAATTGCCTTTTACGGGGTGCATCCCTTGCAGCAGAAAACCGCTGTGGTGCACTTTCCTAGTTTGACCATTTTCTGCTAGCTGGCAGTGTTTATGGGTCAGATATGAAACAGTCCACACCTTGTTCATATTTTATTGCAATATACAATGAAACCTTTCCCTGGTCCACCACTCTCTCATTTAGCAATCGTCCTCAGGGGGAAAATGCAGAGCCAGCAAATGCTCAGCTAGTCTGAAACACTTCTGAGATACACCGAGCGGTCTGGAGAGAAAGCACAAAAAACAGGAGGATGTGTCGGTCTGCAGGCCTCTTGCACCATAACTATTTAAAAAAAATGCTGAAAATCTCTTTCTGGGGGCACAAGGCCCTAAAGTTGCAGTGTTCAATTATGTAACCATACTCGAGTACAGGTGTAAATACTGTTCCTTGATTTACATTGGGGCAGCTGGTGGCCTAGTGGTTAGGGAGTTGCCCGTGAGATCAGAAGGCCATGGGTTCAAATCCCAGGACTTCTAGTGGCACCACTGAGGTACCCTTGAGCAAGGTACCGTCCTCACACATCACTCCCCGAGTGCTGTGTTGCTGGCTACCTGCTGCTTTTCACACTGTGTGCTGCGGCGTGTTTACATACGACGAATGTTCACATTACTTATATCATTAAAGCAAAGGTTAACTAAATTAATTGACAATGCACAAAGAACCGGACAGCCACTGTCTGGATGCATAAAGGAAAGCATGGCATGCCTTGGTGAAAGCATGGAGAGAGGATTTGGCAGCAGTAGCTCTTAATGTGAAGGAGGCTATCAAAGCTATTTGAGTATATGGTTGAGAAGAGGTTTGTTTAGCCCTGACAGCAAATGCTAATGATCAGATCACAGAATGACATCTGCTGTCATGTTGCTATAATTATAGATTTGCTGACTAATTGGCATCTCGTGGTGCATGTTAAGGACCAAAAAAAGGGAGAAGTGCTGACACAGTGGAGAGGAAGGGACAGGACAGGCTGACTGAATCTGACTGAACAGAAGTGACTCTAATCTTTTAATTCATTTAAGAAATCACTTTAAGCAGAAAAAAATAAGTTTCTAGACTGATATTAAATTGATATTTTTTAAACTGCGAAGGACATAATAAAAGGTTGATATTAAACAGACTTAAATTACAAAAGATTACATTTTACTATTTGATAAGACTGACAGGCGTCAACAGTAAATTAACAAAAATTTGAAAATAATCCATTGCAAATACTTTATTTTATTAAATGATATTATATTGCTTTATATGAAATTAGATTATACATTATAATACACTATATCATAATATAAACATCACACGATAAATTATAATATTATATTGCATTTTTCTAAACCTCTTAAACCGTATGCAAATGTACTAGAGGCAGCTTTTTCTCTGATTTTTCACAACATTGCTCCACATGTTTTTGTTATTCTACCCATAATGATGTTTTGTGCATAAAACGTGGGCGACTATAATAAAGGTAAAGCTAGCTAAATAGTCGCTATGAAATCATTCAATTCTCCTGCTAATAGGCGTAATCGGTCATCATAATATAAAACATTAAATCCTTGACAACAACCAGGCCCTGCAGAGCTGAAAATGAAGAACATCTCACAATTTCACATTCCTTCAGAATTCAGAGCCTCTTTTCACCAGAGGCTTTGCTTCTCTGCTTTTAAAACTTTCTAGCCTTTGGTAGCTATTCGCATTTTGACAAAACAAGCTCCTCCAAAATAAACTTTTTGTCAGAGGGAAGAGAACAGCACCGCTAGCTACAGAAATGCAGCATTAGCCCAAGGCCATAGACAAGCAGTGAAGCTATGGCTCCAATCAAGGTCATGACAGATGAACATCCTGCAGATAAAATAAAAAAAGGAAAATAAAAAATAAATGACTTTCCACAACTTTGAAGTGTTGGAAACACAGTTGAAAAGAGATGTGCGTGAATGTGCACACACTTATTCCCCTAATGCTAAATCAGACAAGGATTAGCGGCTGCTGAATAGCAACTGTACTTGTTTACACACACTGCTCTCTCAGTCAATTAGCCACGCTAAACACCAGCAGCGCTGACCTGGAGCTCAGACGGCATTCGCCAACTAGCTAGCAGCCACTCAGCTGTAAATTATTTAGCAGAGTGCATTAGCCTTCCCTCGGCAACGAACCCTGGTGTCCTCTTTCAATGTAGCTCCTACTGTGGACGGAGGAGACCCTTGGTAATGTGGACTAACAGGCCATCACTGCAGGCCTTATAAACACAGTCATCTCAATCTACTAACTTCAGCTGATTGTTGCAAATAGAGGGGGGCATTGAAAGGGGACAAGAGGGACTGATCAAGTGAATACTTGAGAGAAGCTTAAATACAGACCGTTAAGTAACCATGGGCATTATGTAGGAAATGGAACATTTGGCCATACAAAGGAAAATACATGCTATGTTTAATAAAGGAGTCTTAGCTTTAGAGCCCTCAGCGGAGCAATTGCTCTGATGTATTATTTGAATCAGGGGCTTTTATGGTCATACCAGCATGCCGTCCGAGAACACTGTAGCTAACGGATGGACATCTGTCTTCCAGTTTAATATAATCTAGGCTAATTTGGTTAGCAACAGCACCCACATCTTTCTCCTTTCATTATTATGTGCCTTATTTGTTCCAGATCTTGTCATCTCCACTAGGACCTATATGCCATGAAGAGCCTCTGAGAGAAATGAATGAACCTGTGCTGTGCAGGGACAGACCGTAAAACCAGCCGCAGGTTTCATCCACAGCCTGGGTTATTCAGAAACATTTGGACTTATCGCATCTAGTACAAGAGCAAAAAAACATTTATTATCCCAGCTCTTATGTTTCCTTTCCCAATCCGCAGTCACTTTTGTGTAGATTCAAATTCCAGATTCAATTTGACGCACAGTGCAGCAAATAAATAAAAGCAACTGTCGGAGACCCGCGGGTTCAAATATTCTCGCCGTTCTCTATCTGCTACTCTATCATAGCACTGTTAAATAAGGTTATAACAAGTCGTGACAAAGACAATTCTATGTGCCAGACTGAATTATTGGTTTTTCTCAAAATGCTGCCACATAAAAAAAACACTTTTGGGTTCTTTAAGAAACAGATGGTCACTGCTGGAACAATATATTTATTATACAATATATATATTTTTGTGCAACTGGGCAGTTTCTCTAAATTTTTTCCCCAAATTAGTTGTGCCAATTTACTACTACACTATGTGGACAGAAGTATTGGGACACATGAATATTACACCAACTTTAATGACACTGCATTCAAATACATAGACTTTAATACAGAATTGGTCCACCAACAGCTTCCACTCTTTTTGGAAGGCTTTCTGTGGGAATGTGTGCCCAATAGGTTAGAGAACCCTAACCTATTCAGTTGCATCAGCTAACCGATACCCACTCTAGCATCATACTTAGTGATGTGGAAGAGGAATAGACACTGCCCACCCAGAGAGAAGTGGTCACATTGTCAGGGTGCCACTCCCATCATTACAGGACATCTTCCACAAGAACTGCATTGGAAGGGCTCCTGGTATCATGTGGGACTCCTCATACCCCTCACACAAACTATTTACACCACTGTCAGACTGTGTGAGAGCTTTTTCTCACCAGACTCCTCCACCATCAGCCATCAGACTCACTCAACACACTGCCTTCAAGCTAAAATAACCTCCACTCTTAAAGTTAGTGAATTGGTTTGGCTATAAGGTTCCAATGAATAATCTTTATGTGGATATTCTTTAGCCCCTTTAAGGCTAACACATTAAAGTGGCTGTCATTTCATATCTAAAGAATGATACAGCTGAAGATTTTGAGATTTTTACTTAATGTGTTAACTAGTTAACTAGTTTTTGAACAAATAAGCAAGAATTTGAAAAAATGTCACACATCATCCTTTCAGTCAGTAAACTAATTAAAAATATCACACCTAAGCTTTGATCCAAACTGCCTCTACTGTGCTCTCACACACAGGGTGCGTTTCAGTTACTCTGATACTGGATCTGGATCACAAGCAATCCTGTGGTTTAACACACCCACGTCAGCTCAATAAGGGGGTGTTAATGAGCTGATTAGTTGAATGAGACGAAATGTAGTTTTTCACACAACTCCGCTGTCTTTCCTCACACAGGCCACTTCCACGACCAACTATTCTAACACCAATATTAGTCAGCATATCTCCAGCTCTCTCCTCTCTGAGTGGTATAACAGGACCATAGGAGCACAAGGTGTGCTCATTATGACAATCTCTACTGTCAAGCTGCCGGACGGACCCACCTGATCTTGCGACTTCTTTTTCTTCTTCTTCTTTCCCCAGCATCCCGAACTCTCTCCATCTTTGCCGTTACTATCGCTGCACAGCAGACCGTCTAACTCTTCTGTGCCCATCTGCTGTCCCTGAGAAGTTTCTGCCGCGAGTCGGTACGAGAGGTTCCTCAAGATACACACACAGTTTTCTATGGTCTGAGGGGAAAGAGAGAGAGACAGAGAAAGGGAGAGAGAGAGAGTGAGTCAGTTTAACTCAACGGCTCACAACCTGTGGTATCTACCACAGGGCCTTTTTTTGGATTTTTATCCCATTTTCTTCCCAATTTTTGGTGGCCAATTCCAGCTGCTGGCTCGTTCTCCTTCCACCACATGATGTTACCAAGCTGAAAGGGTCAAGTCGAGTCAAGTGAAGTTTATTTATAAAGCACATCATCTTACACAAAGGTCATTCAATGTACTTTACAGGATTAGAATGAAACACAAAATAGAACGAAATAAAATCAATCTATTACCATTTCCCCCATCTCTTTATTTCTTAGAATAAAACAGGATGTTTTTGTTACTGTGTCTCATTTAAAGAGCAGTAACTGAATCACACCCTATAACTTCAATGTGAATGGGTGTGAGTCTAAAAAGAGTATATAAGTGGATATGTGTGGATGTTTTGGACCTAACAGCAAACACATTTAAAACAAGTTTTTGGGGTCATAAACAGATTATGAGTTCTTGGTAGTTTTTGGGGGGACCTGGAGGTCAGATCTATTCGTACACACACAAACACATCCAATGACCGCCGTACTTTAATGCGTTGCTGCCAGGTAACGATCAGAAGCACAAAAGTAGTTATTAGAGAAAACATCGACTTGTCCATTGTCTATCAAACAAGACAAGGTTACGTCCTGGGCAATACCACAGACTCCCTCTCCCTCCTTCTCTTGCATGTCTCTTTCCCTCCCTCTCTCTCTCTTCCGCTGTCGGCTAAGAGTGACAGAGAGGGCTGGATGGGTGCTATTACGCATCCAAAAGTGCTTAATTATATCTCTGCCATGGTCTCCCATTTAAATGAGATTAAAAGAAAATCTGTCCGATGAGAGAAGAACGACAAGTCAGCTCCACTCCATTTAACAAGGTATTAAAGGGAGACACAACAGCGGAGGAAGAGAAATGCCTGCCAGAGGAGAAGGGGGAATAAATGCGGGGAAATTACAATGAAAAATGAGTGACTTGCTCTGGCTCCTTGTTTTCACCGTTGCGGAATGTTGGAGGACTATCCTTTCTGCACACAAAAATAATGACTGTAATCAAAGAAACGCTCTCGGAATTATGCGCTGGCATTTTAGATGTAATGAAACATATTGACTTACATCAGGCGCATTCCGTGCCAGGCATGGCTGACCTTGCCTTCACAGCAGCGTGAAGGGAGGAAGAAGGAAAGAAGGAAAGTTTGGCCCCAGAATTATGGCCTGGATGGCCTGTCTGAACTAATATTTTACATTGATATAAACCTAATTTTAGACTAAAAATGTTAAATACTTTCT
The DNA here is from genome assembly GCA_037577145.1 of Brachypetersius gabonensis. Taxonomy (NCBI): domain Eukaryota; kingdom Metazoa; phylum Chordata; class Actinopteri; order Characiformes; family Alestidae; genus Brachypetersius; species Brachypetersius gabonensis. The sequence continues at coordinate 9,618,187 of JBBJLR010000001.1, read as the reverse complement.
TCCGAAAACTCTACATTTCTGAAAATGTTCAAAAACAGTATTAAAAAGTCACTGTGGCTTGTTAATATGCCTAATGTGTGACTTGTATGCTTCTAAAGCAGAAATGCAAGCAGTTGCATGGCAAGTTAGCCTCCACAGCTCAGTAGGGTCATTTTTAGGTTACTGCTCTAAAAAACAAAAATCATCCAGTTTTTGTTTAGAAGGATTTTTTTGAAAGTCTTGTTGTTTTTCCTCCATTTAAATCTTCAGTTACTAAGCAAATTAGAAAAAATAGCATTTTGACATGGTGATTTTGATCTCATCCACTGCAATAACCGTGGTAGTGTGTAATCAGAGCCGATGAAGGCATGTGATGCACATAATATTGGAAAGACAACTTCCCTTAGACAGTGATTTTTTGGAGGTCAATGTTACAAATATTTTATAGAGCTCCTGTGGATCCAAAATTTCCAAGTGACTCACATGAAAAATGCCATCGTTTGTCCACTCCCCTCTTCTTCATAGACGCCTTATATCACAGAAATATTACAATTTCTTTGTTGTCAAGTGAACAGTTTCCATTTATTGAGTATTTATTCAGCAAATTGTCAGTAACTGTTCATTAAATCATGTCATTAGTAGCCTCTTAGTAGATGTTTTGAGAAGCTTCTAACCTCGTGACCTGGGCCCAGAGGCATTTAAAGATTAAAATCCAGCTTCTCAACAAGACCTGCGCTGACAGCTTGGAGGTTTGCTCCACGTTAAGAGAGCTGATTTGCTAGTAGCTGCAGAGAGCGTGCTGAAGCAATTATAACTCTGTGGGACGGCTCCAAATTGGCCCACACACCGGCCGTCAGAGCCCGAGGCAAACGGTTGACTGAATAGGCCGACTGCTCCTTCTGAAAGGCCGGCCACGGAGCTGCTGTTACTTTATCAAGACCTTTATAAATATAAACAGTGAACACTTCAGGTGACTAACAACCACGAACTCCTTCCCCTGCACTTCATCTACCTATTCCTCATAAATGACAAACTGGATATAAATGACAAACTGAATCCGACCCTTCCTCACCACAAAAGCTACTCAGATTCTTGTCCAGTCTCTGTTCATTTCCAAACTGGACTACTGCAACTCTCTACTGGCCGGGCTTCCACAAACGGTAACCAAACCGCTTCAGCTGATTCAGAATGCAGCTGCCAGGTTAGTGTTCAACATTCCTAAGTTCACTCACACCTCACCTTTACTAAGGAACCTCCACTGGCTCCCTGTCACTTCTCGTCCTCTCAGGGCTTCAAGCACCACTCAAGAGAAGAGGGAAACATGCGTCAAGACTCTTCTCGATCTTGACCCAGAGCCAGAGTCCTTCACGGTCTTCAAGAGTCGCCTGAAGACCCATTTTATCAAGGAGCACTTTGGCGACTAACTTTGTCCATTTCCTACTGCTTACTTATTTCTAAAAAAAACCAAAAAAACCCCAACAATTCCTTTCCCTTCGACTTCTCTATGGCTTACGTTGTTCTTCTCTATGGCTTATGTATTGTTGGCTTAGGTGTTGGTTAATTATTATTTGACAGTTGTTGTATAGATGCTCTGACTGCAGTATCTTGGTTAAATAGTTGACACGGATTTAAGCTGTTTTCAGGTAAAAAACAATAGTGGACTTCTTAAGTACTGATGTACGTTGCTCTGGATAAGAGCGTCAGCCAAATGCCATAAATGTAAATGTAAATGGATATTAAAATACAACCTGACCAGTGTTATTGTTTGGTTACTGTTATTGTTTGGAATGTTATACCACCTTGTTATCATATAGATCAATTTTGTTATTATACCGGAAAGTAAAGTAAACCTTGTATATTGTTGATTAAACTTCATAAACGTTATTAAAGTAATTTTGAGATGTTTTAGTCAACCTTTCAAGAATTTGGGGGACAAGAAGGAGTCATGTAATGATAATTATAAGCCAAAATATGAAGATCAATTTTAAACCAAGACTGGATATGAATTTTATCATGATGTCACAAGACAGGTGTGCTACAGTCATTTTACATGTGTCTGATTTTATATGATTGAAAACATTTTTTTGAAAAAAATGTGGCCATAGTTGAGAGCCATAGCTCCCTCAGCATTTAAACTATAGGAGAGGAGATAAGCACACAAGCAACAGGGTGGGAAAGTTGCGTATGGCATGGTGTGCACTGTACATCATAGAAGAGTTGGCACTTTACGCCTCCACCAAGGGGGATTTTTCACTGGCACAAGGAACTGTGTTGTACCGCAAACAAATGTTTTTTCATTGCAAATAAAGTGACGCGTACCCAAGCTGCACCCGTGCTACTCGACGGCAGGAACGAAGTGGGCTGGAGTCAAGCTGACAACTGCATCATGTTGTCATAACAACTGGAAAGTGCAAGCACTTCTGTCTGCTTCAGCTGAAGATAAATTTCAGTGGGAGTTAAAAAAAAATTCAGTGGGAGTATTTTATGATGCTAACTAATTTATCTTTAACTCTGTGAGAAACGTGAAAGTGAACCAGGACATCATTAACGGGTTAGATGGGTTATGTATTTGTCACAAGGCTAAAGAATGCAAAAATGTAAAAAATCAAACAAGAAAAATATGAAAAGGTCACAATATCAAAAGCAGCTTTGACAGAGAAACTTGCCGCTTGTTTGACCCTATAAACATGGTTTTAGGATGACCAGCCATAAACTGTGTGGAGAGAACTAACACATCAGGAGCACCTTTACCAGGCTAAGATACATCAATGTGTCCTGCAAGTTCTGTCCCATTGCAGACTGGTTCAGGTAGAGCACAGTTCCTGTAGCCCTATGGAAAAGTGTCTTAACTGGCCATTTTATAAGAAACACCCAACATATGGGTTCGCATTGTAGGCTTTCAGTTATTGACTGTAGCTTTTCTGTTGTGGCACAACTGGCCCGATGCCCACAGTAGTCCTCATTAATGAAAAGAAAATGCCACGGCATCCCTGCTGATTAGATTATTTGGTTGGTGGGCTATTCTCAGTGCAGCAGTGAAAACAACATGGCAGTGGCTTGGTAGTGTGTAGCCCTGGAATGGAGTGTTTACCCACAACAGCATCACTGCTGGTTTATGAGTAGATCAGAAAAATCCAGCCCACAGTGGGCCTCATAAAATGAGTTTTTCCATAATCAAAGAGCATAGTGCATTTCTATCATAAAGTTTAGTTAAATAAGCTTAGTGTATATAATGTTACTGTCCTGCCTAAGAGCTTAAACAGCAACTTGTTGCAAAGAACGTGTGGTTACGAACACATCAAAAAAGCACCTGGAGCTTAACTGTGATGGGTGAAGATAAATAGAATAAGGCAGCTGATGGTCTAGAGGTTAGGGAGTTGCCCCTGTAATCAGAAAGTCATCAGTTTGAATCCCAGGACTACTAGTAGCACCACTGAAGTATCCTTGAGCAAAGTACTATACCCACACACTGCTCCCAGGGCACAACCCCACCCCCACCTCGGTGGCTGCCCACTGCCTCACTTGGTGAATGGATAAAATGTAGGGATAGAATACCACACTATTCACCCTGTGTGCTATGGCTGTAAGGGGCCATTTTACTTTGCAACCCACCACAGAGCACAAGCCACCTTCAGCATCTCAGATTTTACTAGTCATGACTATGATTAGCTCAAGTGTTAACACAGCTGATGGCGCAGCCTTCATCCCAGTTGACACAAAAACCTACTGATTTTAAAATGGGAAAAATATTTCCCTTGGTTTTTCTTGACAACGCCAAGAAGACTGCAAAGGAAATATCCTCCATAACTAGCAGTCCAGTTTTTAACAAGGATAATGTTTCTTTTTTGTGCAATAAAATGATGTTTGAATTATAAAACATGCTTACAGATGAACTACAAGTTTCTGCGAGATACACGTTCTACGAGATTCAGTAATAGCTGCGAAATGTACACATATAAATGTATGAAGTGAATTTTTTGTAAAATAAGATTAAGTTTGATACAGAATTAAAATGGACTTCTATGTTCTACAAGATACATTGACAGCTTTTGAATTTATACATTTAAATGCATGAAATATATATTTTTTGTACAATAAAATTATGTTTGAACAATAAAGCATGCTCTCAAATTGACTTTTTAGTATCGCAGTACCAGCACTAGCACTTCCAAAAGTACCTAATAAAGTGTCAGCTTAGGGTATAATGTGAGTGCAGTGAAGTGCAGAGAGTGTTTCACTTTGCTGAGGGTCTGACAGGGTTTCAAGCACCAGCAACTTTTTATTTTAATTGTGTGAGAACAAAATGGCCCCCCCTCCAAATCCACAGCCCCTCACGTCCACTCTTTGCTTGCGGAGTGCTCTGTCTTTCTGAGGCCATGGGGCTCCGCTGGGCCTTTGGAAAAGTGGGCACTGGGTTTGGTGCCAGCGTGAAGAATCATGACGCTGCGCCGGTCGCAGTAAAGATGAGATAGTAAGGGCAGCGGGAGGCTGTAATGAGCTGGAGTTTGAAAATGACCAGAGGCAGAAAGCTGGGCCGTGTCTGTAGCATCAACACCAGGCCGCCACTCAATTCTCATTACTATAAGCGCGTCCCCAACCCTGCCATTACTGGGCTGAGCCGGCCGAGGAGGATAGCAGTTAAATCATGATTAAAGAATGCCATTTAGGAGATAGAGACCCAGCAACCTTGAGAGAGCAGCCAACCACAAAACTGTTTATTTGTTATGGCACATCACACACACACACATACACACACACACACACACACACACACACACACAAACACACACACACACACACACACACACAC
>JBBJLR010000001.1:9582856-9601481 GCA_037577145.1 Brachypetersius gabonensis | reverse complement strand
ATATATTCACTGGACAGGCAAGGAGAACAGGTGAACTCCACACAGAAAGGTCTCAAACTGTGATCTTCAAACTGTGAGCCCCACCATGTTGCCCCAGAAACCTACTACTCCACTTGCTGATCCATTTTACCTTACCTATACCTCACATCCATTTTTCAGTATACCAGTGGTGGTATACTGAAGGTAGGATTTGAACCCATTACATCTTGCTCCAGAGGCAAGTTGTTCCAGAGGCAACTTAAGTTCATGGAGATGAAGATCAAAGACAAAGACTGAATGTTTGGTATAAGACATGTTTGTTCTATTACAGTTGAGATATTGTAAATAATACTTTTTAGTCTGAAAAATACGGCATGAAAAAACAACAATGCACTCCTGCACAACTCTAGCAGTCTAACAGCAAAGCTACATGATCAAAGGTGTTGAGTTTAAATCCCGGTAAGAGAGCAGTGCATTAGCGTTGTGAGTGCAGGGAAGGCCGCCTTTGAATGAGGAACTTAAAACTGCAAACCTGGGCTTGTTCAAATATGGCTTTGAGGAGGATTAACGGAGGCTAAAGCAGCCTTGCCCCTGTGACTGAGGGACACGTCATTGTGTTCTCTTACAGCAGGGGATGCACCAGAGAAACAGAGCCAACAATTAGCATCCCTTTCATTTCAGCTGGATATCCATTCAATTAAAAGACCATTGACCTCATTATAACTGTTGGTACTTAGGTTATTATACCCAAAGCATACTTAACCTTTTGTCAAGTGGGCAAAATTAAACAGTTTGTCCCATACTGTTATGCATACAGATCTATTCTTTTATATGTTATATTAGGCAGTGGCCACCAATCCTGCTCCAGGAGATCTACCGCCTTGCAGATGTCTGCTCCAGCCCTGATCAACCCAACTTGCTCTGTCTAATCATTGCTCTCAGTGGTCCTTCTTTAGTGGGATGGGGTGTCAGATTTGTGTGGGTAAAACCTGCAGGGAGGTAGATCCCGTGGAGGATGGATGTTGATCACTGTATTATAATGTATGCAGTGAAATATCGCTTGAGATACATTAAATGGACATAAGTATTGGGCAATGGGAGCGGGGTAATTCCGTATTAACGTCTATGTATTTGAATGCAATGTCACTGTTGGTGTAATGGTTCTGTGTCCCGATACTTTTGTCCATATAGTGTATGCCATAGTTGTTCAACCTGATATTACTGTCAAAATGCCAAAGCGGATTTAACACTTTAAACTCAAATTTCATGTCTGTACTCTCTCATAATGCAGTGTTGAGTAGATTACTAGCAGTGCCCACAAAAAATATTCTATAGTATGCATATAATGTCATAAGTAATATAAATCTTTATATTGTTTAACATGTAAAACTGAACCTAATAACTTCTGCTCTAACTTCTACTGATCTATTAATCAATATTTATACACAATTAAGTAATTTCACAAAGTTCAAGCCATCTGTAGATAAGCCCTAAAACCTCCTTCATAGAGGCTGAATATGTCACAGTCGTTGTGGCTTTGCTTTCTACACAATAAACGGTTGCACTTAGTGAATGAATAATTGGTAGACAGATGTATTGAACAGTCAAAACAGTCCTTAAAAAAACAGAAAAATCTTCAAGGAAGAGACGTGTGCATATGTTGCACCCTTTGAAGTTTTAAAGAAACTTCACCAACTGTTTGTAAAAAGATTCTTGACACAATGTAAAGGTTCTACAACAATTAAAGGACAATAGCTATAAACCTGTACTCTCTGTGTTTCACAGGTTCTTCACATTCATGCCTCAGTTACATACATGATCTTCTAAAGCATAAAGCAATGAAAGGTTATTTAGTGAAGTAAAATTTGTCTTTCTATGGCATTACACAAACAACCCTTATTTTGCACCTGTATTTATGAGTGTACCAGGTTCTTGATACCATTAGTGAAGTGTGCAAAGTAGAACGAACGTGTTGCCAACAGGAACAGTGTTATTTTATCAGCATTCTAAAATGGGTATAATACTCATTATTGGACAAATATATCTGTAATTAATATTACTAATGGACACCAATCACCACTGACATGCACATAGGAGGGGCTGCTGGGGCTCGAGGTAATCCTAAAACTAAATACATTTTCAAAATTGCTTTGAAAACAACAGTCTGATCACACAGTGCTGCTGTTTCTAATATCTGAACTTCTTTGACACTTTTGGTTTACACTGTACTACCTTCAAAATAATAATAGGCCAATGTAGAGAGGACATATCAAAAGTATAAAGCAATTTAGTTAGGTAATAATATCAAGACGGCATGCTTTGAGGGTTTTTTGATCTAGTTTATAGATATTCTAGCATGGACAACATATCACCCAGCACTAATAAGAAGCAGTTCAGAGGACTTGGAGTTACTCAGTCAAGGCCAAGGGTTGTCCTGTGTCTGGATAAAAGGTCCCTTTGACAACATCAATGGCTGCACTTGCACGTAGCCTGAGCTTATGGTTAGCTTCTCCAGTTTCTGTGAATGCCACTTACTGCCAATTCCACGAATACCATTTTAAAGCATAGAGGCTGTTTCTGCACTTCAGTGGGCAGCAATCTGACCCTCACACGCTTTTATTGATGGCCCAGGACTGAATTAAGGCATGTTAGCCGAGTTGGTGTTGTAAAGTAATACCCCAAAGTGAGGGCGAGACTGCCTTCTGGTCTGAAACACACACTAAGTCAATAACCATCAGGCCTAAATGCATTACAGAGCAGCCCCTGTGATGTAGAGAAGACCCGTCTGAAGCCAAATCATGTTAGCGTTTGGTGTGCGTGTGTATATATGGGTACACCGCCGTCCCGCAGTAAACACCTCTGGTGGAATCGCCTCTGTTAGCGTTAGCTCCTTGCTCAGTGCAGCAAAGATGAGAATGCCCTTGAATGACTTACACACAGCTTATTCTAATGCCTCATACTGTAGCCGGGGGGAGAGTTCTGTAGGTGGAATAATTACAGCCGCAGGACTACAGCACTGTGGGCTTACACACACATATCGTGCCAGCGTCCCTGCCTGCTAAGCCCCAAAACACACACACACACACACACACACGCAAGTCTGGACAACTGTAACTAGGTGGATGTTTTTGCTCTGTAATTCCTTACTACAGCAAATAATGACAATATGATGCATATGAACACTGTCATATCAAATCCTATATATACATTCACTTTTTCATTTGTACTAGTTGGTCTTCACATTTTCTAAACATTGTGAGAAAAAACAAACGAATAGAAGTGGTGTGAAATTATATGTAATATAGTTTACTCTATATACAGATGCTGTAAGTGTCCAAAAGTGTTCAAACACCACTGGGATTTCAGCTATTTGAAGGTGAACCCACTGAAGACATGTGTTCAAATGAGCCCACACAGCTGGCACAAGCACTGCCAATAGAATAAGACGCTTTGAAGCAGCTTCACACAAGCCACCAATCACCATCCCACATGCTAAGCATCAGCTAGAAGGGTATAAAGCCCTCCAGCATCTCCTTCTCTGAAGTGATGGAGCTCCAACAAACACCTTTGTAATGAGCTGGAGTGGCGTTTTTGATCCAGGACTAATCATCCAATATCAGAAATATACTGCATCAGTAATCAGTGGGTAACACCTGACCTCACTAAAGCTGTCATGGCGGAATGCAATTACATCCTCACAGCAAGATTCCAACATCTAGGGTAAGGCTTTTCAAGAAGAGGTGAGGTTGTTAGTGCAGCGAAATGAGCCCTAGACAGTAGCGCAGGTTGAAGTCCACAGTATAGACTGTTACTGTCTTGTTCAGATCCAGTTTTTTAATAGCAAGCATCATTGATGTCTCTCTTGTTAAATGCAACTACAGCTACTGCAATGGTGAATATGTTAAATGGAAAAAATAGAAACCTATATCTTCCATGTGCATCTGAAGGGGTATCAGATTCTGCCGGTGAGTCTGAATGAAACCCAACACCAGCAGTACCAGTAATTCAACAGATTATGCTCAAAGGGCATAATAGAGACTTATGTATACATCAACGAGCAGCAATCTAACAAAAGCAACAATTAAGTGGAAAGCTCCAGTTCCTCTCTAGAGACTGTAACAAGAAACCTTGAACAAAAGCAAGACTGAGAGTCACACAGCAGGTTAAACCACTGACTGTATTTGATATATAAGATACATTTACAAATTGGTTGAAAAAACAGAATTAGGGTTATGTGCATTCACAAAACAATACATAATACTATTATGTAATATAGTAAAAAACTATTACAGTAACAAATACATTCTGATGAAGCTTACTCTGTCCATTTGTAAAACTACAATAAAACACATTGCTTGGGTAAAAAATTAGGGTCAAATTGAAAAGTGAGGCCATTAATTGTGATTAACTGCACAAAGAAATGTGATTAATCACAGCCAATTAGTTTAATGGCTTGACAGCCATCACACATTAAAACCACCCAAAACAAAAACACAACACGGGCATTACACTTCATCTAGGACTGTGATGTAGTTCTCCAGCAGTCCATGCGTGGGCTGGCTGATACGGAAGCCTACGTGTAAGAAGAAAAGTTGTATTGCAATGACAAATGAGCTATGAATCCTGCAGCCATAACACACAAACACACGCACATGTGCATACGCTCATAACAAAAACATGGCCAGAGTGAAAGAAAAGGCGAGAGTGGGATGACTCATGTCTGCATTCGGAGCATCCTCCCAGCAAACATTTACTTTTCATTTCAAAGCAGGTCAGAGCGCTGCTGAGCGCTGATAGAGAAAAAGTCTTTGAAGATATTAAAGCAGGGCGAGTAAGAAGCGTTAGTACTTGGTAAACAGCCCCACCTGAGTTTAAAAATGGATCATCACGCTTTCCCCAGATGAGGCCTTGCTTTACTTCTCCTCCACCTAGGGAAATGGCCAATTTGAGCAAGTACTTGGAACAAAATAAAGCTGGGCCAGGCTGTGTGTGGTCAGCTTGCAGAACAAAAAAGAGAAAGCTGATGTGATGGAGAGTGGGCAAGGCTTTAGGGGGAAAAAAAAGTCCTGAGATACACACTAGAGGGTGGGGGGGTGTTGGGCTACCCTATCCAGCTGCAGAAATCAGCCTGCAGTCCCCAGCACCCAGATTAATCCCATTAGATGTTGGTAAACACCAGCTCGCATTCAGCTCCCTTCAAAATGAGTTGCTGGCAATCAAGTCTAAACTATCCCATTTGCATGTTTAGGGCATAATCAGCATCCTTGCATTTCTCAGTTGTACCTAGTGATTAGGGGCATGGCAACAAATATAAAGAAGAAAATATGACAACAAAAGAATCTATTTAAATCTCCAGATGGTTCTGCCTCCTTGGGCTGTTGCTGCATTTAAATGGTCCTCAAATCTGTTTTTTTCAACTGTAAAACAGGGGATACATAAAATGCTTAAACACTATGGGTTGCACTACTAATTTTTACAAGTAAAAGTAAATAAGGCATTCTGGACGTCATCGATCTTGTGGGTAGCTTGATGGCTTGAGCTTTTTGTTGTGTCTCATGTTTTACCATGTTATACAGTCTGCATGATGTTAACTTCATGCCCAAATCACGACAGCTCTCAGAATTCCACCACATTGAAACCAGAACTGATTTCTGTGCTTGTTCGATGTGAAACAATGATTCTTTATCAAACTGAATGCTAATTGCAAGCAGCTGCCTTTTCTTCACTCCAACGAGCTTTTCAGAAATACAAGCCTAACCACTGTAAAGTAATTGTCCTCTTGTGGGTTATTATTACATATCTACATTCTTGAACCACCATTCTCCCAATCAGAGATTTAGAAATCTAGAGTAACGCATCCTCCAGAAATCCCAGACGGTCCAAACCGAGTCAAAGCATTCTTTTGTTCCACTGTATACTCATAACTGTATTTGGGAAAGAAGTTCTTCTTGATCTTGATGCATAAAGCACTACCTTTGTACTTAAATAAAAAAAAACCAAAAACACTTAAGGTTGTTTTTGAGGCCTATTTTTGCTGAGCAAACCTCGCATAATACCCAGACTCTACAAAACTAACAGAAGTGCTTTAAGCACTCAGCAAAATCGGGTTCTGTAGACCTGCTCTCACACACTCCTGGATCTGGTCGAAAAAACATTTATTTTCAAAATGTCCCATTACAGAGAACGCAATTTTCAATTGTGGTTAACAGGAGTTTGAGTTAAGAGGAACACCTGCTCGAAGGCACAGTGAACGAAATAGCTAAGGCGTTCTCCACTGAAGCGCAGAAAATGCCCACCACCTTTTCTTTTTTGAACAATAGCCATCTATTTTGCAATCCCCAAGCCACTGCCGAGCCCCACTGAGTGAAGTAATTGATTGCGCACGCTGGATTTGGCCCGTGTCATTGGGAAAGGTCAAAATCAAGGCATGAATGCAGATGTGCATGGACTCATCTAACTCTTAAGCACTTCTGACCAAAAATCTCCCATCAAATGGCTGCTCTGACTGATCAAGCCACGCTTCCTCATCTCGAAAGCGCCACGTCAGAGAGAATGGGGGCTATAAGGGCTGGACAATGGGGCTAAAGGGCCGAGAACATTAAAAGATACGATTTTAGCTTAGGCGGCATGTTCCAATAATCCATCTTGTGAGCTTTGAAATGAACCCAAAGAAGCTGACACATGCAGCTATGCATTAACCTTGAGTACCACACACACTCCTTCTCCTTCATTGATTCGATGAATCAGTGCTGAGGAGGCTGTGCCTGCCTCCGGCATCCGTACCGTCTTCACTTCACTCACTTAACCGAGACACTGAACCAGTCTAGCTGTCAGCATGCTGGTCATGAGTACATGAACCAACTATATTCGCTTTAGTTTGTATATATATATCCCGAACTGCGTCAAGACTGCATGACCAAGCCTGATGAGCCACTCAGTTTGGCTTGAGGCGAGAGCGTGATGATTGGTCAGCACAATGCACAGTGATGTAGTATAAGTCACCTGTTAGTTGTTTGTTGTTATTGTTGTAGTTGTTTGTTAGCTACTTTAGCTTCGTAGCCCCAGTATAACATGAAAGCAGGTGACGGTGTGTGTTTGAGGAGTCTGTTTATTTGCAGAGAGGAAGGTACACAGTGGTGAGTATGTACAAAATGCCCAAGTGCCCAAGTCACATGATTTCAGCTAATGAGGTTTTGTTACATTAAACTGTTCTTAGCATTATTTTAAGGTTGTAGTTGCTCTATGTTTTAGATCAATGGTTCTCAACCTTTTCAACATTAAGGCCCACCTATCTATCACAGCATGTTACCAAGGCCCACTTGGCCACATTAGATGAAATTAAATAACCATTTATTGACCAATGGCCTGTCTTGATTTTAGATTCGCAGCTCAATCAAAAGCCTTTGTGGCCCATCAGATTATCAAATTAAGATAATAATAAATCATTCAAGGTACACATTTGGGTACCCTTGTGGTTACTTTGGGAGTCTAAAATTGACCAAATTTCATTTCTGCAAATTTCATTACACACTTACTGTTTATTTGCTAAATTCAACATTTTCTGGGAAGAAATAACACAACATGCAGTCTGTACAAATGTACACATTTTCAATTTCATGTTTTTTTTTTTTATACCAATACGTTAAACAAAACACAAAAACAGAAATTGGGCACTACAATTCTGCCATATTTATGTTTGTTCCCTAGAGAGGATGAGCTTTAATTTTCATTTAGAAAAGCCCCCGAATGTGCTTGACCAAGATTATGTAAACATTTGCATTTGAGAGTAAGCATCAAAACCGAGTTATGATATTACTATTATGAGACTGCCATGCATAGTACTAGGGCTGCACGATATGAGTAAAACATGCAATATGCGATAATGTTGTTGAGTGTTGCGATGGCGATATCACATGCGATAAGTGAGTAAACACTTAGCCTTTATAGTGTTAATGTGTTTCTGGTTTGGGTTTGCTGCTAATATAGACTCCAGACGCTGACTAGTCTTTGCAGAAAAAAATGAAATGCAATATTTCCATTCCATCCATCATGTTTTTTTTCTAAAGAATTTACTTTACTCCCATAAAACATTTGAACCATTGAACATTGTTGAATAAAAAACGAAAATATTTTTTTATAATTTTAAATCTTAAATAAACATAATCTAAATTACAGTAAGTTCTTAGCCAGAAAAAACAGCAAAAGAAACAATCTATAACAGAAGCATAGAAGATGAAGAAACTGCCCAGTGATTTTTTTTGTCCTCTTCTCTGTGGCACTGGGTGAAGAGTTTCGGAAAACACCATTTAGTGCAGTTTAGTCAATAAATGCGATATGTATAATTTTTTTGCAATATGTATATTCCGCATGTTGATATCGCGATGATGGTAAATTTGAGATATATTGTGCAGCCCTACATAGTACATAGTAAATACAAAACAACGTTCCTCCAGGACCGTGGTGCAACACAAGAGCAGAACAGAACCGAACTAAAACAATACAAAAACAATGACAGAGAATGTTGTGTTTTGCACAGAATGTGTAATATTAAAAAACAAAGGTGAGTATTTTAACTGTTTATTAATGCTGGTTTTTTTTCAGTTCCAGTTGAGGAGTCTGGTGGCCTGAGGGAAGAAACTGTTCCCCATTCTGGTGGTGGAGGCCAGTATGCTACAGAACCTTTTTCCAGATGGGAGGAGGGAAAAGAGAGTATGTGAGGGATGAGTGGGGTCATCCACAATGCAGTGTCTGGTGTATAGAATGATAGTCTGATCCTGAATTATTATGTTTGCATCTCCATTGTTGGTTCGAAAATATGTTTCGAAAATGTTTCCAAACTTTATGCACAAATTGAAGAATGAATCTCCTTAAAATATGACTATAAAGTTGCTTAAATATGAAGGTCTACATATTCTACACACATATCAGAGTACTACAGAAGACACAAAATTATAAATAAGTGACCTCTAAATTCCTGAACTGTGGGTGTTAGAGTTGTGTTACACACATTTACCAGCTTTTCAAAACAGCTAAGCATTTTAAGAAGCTACTGGTTCAGTTGATTCAAAGCTTCACAAAGTGTCTCCCATTACTAAAGGCAGAGGAAAATACAGAGAAAAAACAAGAAAAACATGATGATGGAGAAAATAACAAGAACTCATTTTTAAAAAGATTGAACCGCTAGACTGACTGGAGTATTAAAAAAAAAACAAAAACAAAAACATGGAACTTAAAGCGCTGCATCTGGACAAGCCTACAATGCGTGGAGAACAGCAGCAGGCTAAGGGGTATAACAAAAAAGTACAAAGACAAGTGAGACGAAGCTGATTATGCGACAGGGTTACAAACAAAACCCAAGCAGATATGATAATAAGGGGGTGGAACCTGAAGGGACTGAGGCAGAGCAGCAAAGGTGTAGAACCTGACCAGAGGAAAAGGTGACTCTTCATTAGTTCAAATCTAATGAAGCCAATTGCAGACGCCAAACATGTCTGCAAATTGACTGACCAACTACACTTGACACTGCCTTCTCTCAGTAGGTCAGGCCATTGTGGCTGATGATGAGGGCAACAGTCTTAATGAGCAGAAAGCAGATCCTCTAGGCATTTGTGGCAACAGTGACTCACAGCACCCACAACGGTCTTGATAACTGTTAACGACAGTGACTGTAATTACTGTAAAGACTAAGAGCAGAACTGGTCATTCAGCGTGTGACAACTCAGTCTCCCAGTGGGAGAGTATATACATGATGGCAGTCGCTATCTCATCAACATAAACAAACTGGTGACAGGAGCTTCTCTTCACAATGGATGCACCAATTACTTGGCTTGTCTTGCTTGGCAAAATACCCCCCTCATCCGCCACCTCCTCCCTCCCTCAAGCACCCAATTTCCATCACAAAGCACTTGGCAGCAAATTTCACAAAGTCATGTGTACAAAACGCTTCTCATTATACGCGAGACAAAGAACCAACAATGGAGACGCAAACATAATAATTCTGGATCAGACTATCATTTGCGATGCTCTCTTTGAAGATCAAATTTAAACATGCTTGTCCATGGCCACGCCATCAAAAAGGCCACGGATCACAAAAGGCGGGTCTTGAGATGTGTTTGGTCTATTCCATCCTGTTGTGTTTGGCCTATTCCATCCTGTTGTGTTTGGTCTATTCCACCCTGTTGTGTTTGGTCTATTCCATCCTGTTGTGTTTGGTCTATTCCACAGCAGCATGTGAGTCAGAACGGAGTGGAATTTTCCTGAAACAGGCAACCCTCGCTGCTGAAGTTGCTCAAGAGCTACTCATTACTCCGCATTTGGGGCTGTGAAGGTGGTATGATAAAGCAAGGCACTTCTCAAACAACCCGCATGAGATTTCTACAGCCACAACCTTGATCATTTTATAATTGTCACTGTGGAGAATTGCTTATTGCATTAGCTAATGATCAGTTTAAAATAACATTATAGCTTATTATAATATACATTCATATACACACACACAAATATAGTGAGGCGAGAATGCGGAGCCACCTTTAAAACATGGGCTCTCCGGCGGATAGGGAGATCAGAGAACGTAGAGTAAATCTGAGAGTCGTGAGAGAAAGAATGGAGAACAGAGAGATTGGAAAGAGAGTTTATGGTATTAGGGGTGGTTAGGTTTGTTCGCTTTTGTATTTTTATGACATTTATGTTCTAATAAAGCTCTGCCGCGCTGGTGTCTGTGTGCGTTCCTGGGTGTGTGTTTAGCTCTTCCCAGCCTGTGGGCATATTGCTATTTGAATTATGGTAGTGGTCTGCTGTGAGTATCAGCCAGATGGCTTTCTTTTGCAAAAAAAAAAAAAAAAAAGAATTCATACAGCACTTTTTACATTGAGCTCAGTCACAAAGAAGCTTTGCAGAATGCGTGGTTCAAGACTCTAGTGAACAAGCCAAGCATGATAGCCGAAAGAAAAAAGTCCCTAAGGGGAAGAAACCAGGAACCAAGACTTAGAGGGGAAACCCATGCTCCTCTGGTTGACACAAACAACACAACAATAATGAAAGATTTATAATAATGAATTAATACACAAAGCTAACAATCACTGAAAGGAATCATCCATCTAATAAAACTCCCTACTTGTAAAAGCCACTACAGACTACTGCTAGAAGTCCAACAGGGTGAACTGAAGATGACTGGATTCAGCTCAGTCCTCCAAAGCCTCCATGACAACCAGCAGAGACCTTTAATCGCATCCAGAGCTGAAGGCTTCCAGTCACATCAGGAGGTTGAATGGTGCACACAGGTGAGCCTTCTTCAGCAAACCCAAAACGCTGCTATGACAAGGGAATCCAAACCTTTAAGCATGTCCTTTAAAACCTTGAGACTGAAGATTAGCTTTCACTAGAAAACAGTCATGAAACTAGCCTAGTAACAGCAGCTTGTGACTGACAGGCATAAACAGATGCAACAATCCATTGGGATATTATATCTGCTACAGAGAAATATGTTACAAAACTAAGTTCAGTTACTTGTCAGGTTGGAATACTGCAAATGATATTCTGGCAAATGGAATCTGCTGCTGGAGAACTACTGCCTTGGACGTTTTCATGTTTCCCCTGTTGTAACTCACCCATTGCAGCTCAGCAAGTGGATGTGGAGTGTTGGGAGCTGGGAAAACACCCAAATGGTGCAATAGCAAGTTTGCTATGCATTGATCTAGTTTATATCTCAAAATATTCCTCATGAGATTGTTATATGAACCGTTATAAGAGTTTTATTTAATGATCTAATTTCTAGAGATCTCACTTCTATTGGCAGATGCTCAAGGCATAATGAAGATAATGTTACCTGAAACAGTGATTCCCCACCTCAGCCCCGCCCTGCAGATACCCCCTCATCCCTTAACAGCCCACTTATACCAAGGAAATGCTTGTTAATGGGCTGATTAAAAAGGATTTGTTTTGTTAGGAATTTGCCTGTTTTCTTCAGCCTGGCTCTGAAGGAAATGTGTTTTTAAAAATGCAGGTAACATCACATCCCCAGACGGTTCACAGTGTTCTGCACACCATAAAGCCGGACAGTGTTTCTGGAAACACAATAGTTAAAATTAGACAGGCACAGGAACAGGCACTGATTAAAAAGCCGTGAGGGCTATATTGGGACCCTTATGTGGCCTGGAAGAGGAAGAGGGGCCGAATCTGCAGTGATAAAAGCGTAGAGCACCACAGCAAACCTGACTTCCATTTACAGAAACCTAAGGAGACCCTGACATCAATAAAACATCAGAACACCTTCAAGTGCAGGACAAAGACAGGGGCCTTGTATTATCACAGCTACTGACACACTAGCAGAGCAAAGACCCAGCTCTCCCTTCTACTCTCTCACTCCCTCTCTCTGGACGGAATAATCGTTTGAGATTTTTCCTGTGATCTCAGTAAAGTAACAGCTGGTAAAACTCTGGTTTGGTGGAAGGCGCCATTGATGGAGCTCTGCAAATCCGCACTAAAGAACCACTGAAGAACCAGCATGCCAACAGACTACAGTGACAAACAACAACAACTTCTCCATGGCAGGAAGCCACCATTCCATAATTCAGTTCTTCTCCAGTGTGCTAAGAGTTGAGTATTTGCTCAATATCTGGAGACTCGTCACAGGATCCTGGTGAGACTACAGACTATGATGTGGCTCTGTTGATTCGGTCTACATGCACTGATCCAACCACAAGCCTATAGATGTCAAGTCTCAAATCTCTGAGGTGCAAGCGCGGGTGGGAATTGAGCTTTCAGAAGTGAGTTTTAATTTACTCTCATTATGAACTCCTGCATCACTCTGTACACTACTAACAACCTGCCAGGCTCAACACAGCTAAAGATAATGAGCGTTTCATTATGGAAAAATCTGAGAAAATTCACTATTACTTGAACTTAATGAAACATTTTGTAGTGTGTACAACCTCGCATTGCAGCAAATCATTAAACAAAATTAAAAAAAAAGGTCAAGAGTGCCGAACTTGTTGATGCTTTGAAGTTTGAATTTTTTTGGCAAACTGAACTTATAATTTAATATGTAAAAAGCGACTATACATGAATATTATAATAATGACTATAAATGGATATACTCATTAAAGTGAATATAATTTGACCCATGAAAAATGTTTTATTTTTTCCAATACGTTAAACCCACAAATACATAGAAGCTGTAAAATTGCAAGTTTGTTTCTACAAAGCATTTTCATTTCACAAGGGGGGGTGCATGTCACCAACATTGTGAATAATTATGTACATGCATTAGATTTATAGATCAATGTGCAACTGAAACAGTATATTCAATTATGTCTCTACACCTCTACTCCAGGGGTGGGCTACAGCTGGATGGAGTCCAGCACAGCTGGATTCTCTGCTCTAACACACCAGCTGAACTTGTTCATTATCTGATGATCCAACATAAGTTTGTAGGAAAATCAAACTGTGCAGGAGACCCTGCACACTGGTGTACGGATTATGATCAGGCCCCTGGTCCTACTCTCTGGACATCTAAAGGTTAAGGGCAGGCAGAGAATTCCAGTCTTTTCACTTCACTGTAGAAGAGTGTTTCTGTCAGGGCTGCGGGACGCAGGTGTGTGTTTCTATGTTTAGGCCATGGAGCAGACATTAAGGCACTCTGAAGCCAAAGTGATAATGACTGTGTTTAAGAACGACTCCCGACCCAAGCTCTGAATCAATAGGGCTGGAAAGGCGATGGCCCCGGCGCCTGTATTTGCAGAAAGTGCACCTCCTCCCCAGCCCCTCCCCAGCCCTCCCCTCCCAATCTTCTGGACCTCAGCTCTGCAGGTTCAGAGGAGCAGATCAATAAGCTCCACTCAATCACATTCATTTGTCTTCATTGACTCCCCTTGCCTTGACGCTCCAGGCCTTGTGTACACGTTCTCTGGAGCACGCCGCACAGCTCTCGCACCTCGTAATTCTGTTTATGCCCCGTGCTGGCTTTCGTAATGCACTAATGCCCAATGATGGCTTTCCCTTAAAGACAAAAGCTTTTCAACACACACCACAAAGGTTGGAACGCCACCACAGCTCGGAGGCCAGCAGACCTGGCTGTGGACGGTGTGGGGGTTTATAGCTCACAGCGAACACTACTTTCATTTATTTTTTAACGGTGCAATAATCATTAACAAGGCTAACAAAGCATGCTAATGTGTTTTAATGTGTCGTAATAACAGCATGCTTCCAACAAGGGCCCTAAATGAAAATTACCATCCATGTTTCCTATTTTTAGCGGCAGAAATATCTCGAAACAAGGAAAGTTGCACATGGAATATAATAATTATCTAGAAATAGTATCAGTGATTTTCTTCTCATATTCATTGGCTTGGTGAGAAGGCGGAGCCCTCTCTGAAGCCCACTATGATGTCCCAGGAGCACTTCTATAGAGAAGATCGCAACCATAATCAGAGAGAAAAGACGGCTGAACCTGCTGATCTCGCATTTAACCACCCAGTTAACAAGCACAGTGAATATGGGCTAATCAATAGCCTGTCTGTCTGTACGGGACTAAGCGTGGATGTCTGAGGACACAGTTAACAATGATGCTGCTCGCTAGGTAATCAGGAACCACCCCTGATCAGCATTCCTACTAACTATAACATGAGCAAAGTGATGCTGTGTGCACACACTGGCACTGAAGAGCAGTTTGTTACAGATGCATTCACAGATGCATTATATATATATATATATATATATTTATATACACACACACACATACATACACACACACACATACACACACACATATATATATTATATAAAAAATTGTTCACGGAATCTCCCGCAAATTTGCTGAAACTCCTTTTTTTGCTTTTTTTATGGCATTATAAACATTTTCATGCATTTAATTGCTAAATTATTAAGAAAAATATAATGTGCTAATTTTGTATCATAGATATTAACGTAAGCTACATTTCCATATAAAATATAACTGTATACATTTTTAGTACTGTCAAGAGAACACAAAGAAAGTGCGTCTTGGGACGGTTAAATACTGCTGCTCATATTGCCTATTGTTTTTACTGTGCCTGTACTATACTGCACCAAAGCCCTGTGTACAGAAAAATAAACACAGAGAGTGGAGTCAATGCTACCATATGTTTCTCTCTCCAACTTCCCACTTCTCCAGTACACCTCCTGTGCTTTTCTGAGAGGGAGAAAGGTCAGAAAATGCCATGCTTTGTCAGTCCACAATGCTAACCGGTTGACCTGAAGGCTCTTGCTGGCCTAACAAACCTTCATGTGAAAAAGTCAACACTTTCACAAGTGCTGCAGCGCTAAACATGTGCCATGGGCTGAGAGCAACTCAAAGTAAAACATGAAGGCACTAATGACATACGGCCAACAAAACACAAGGCTTTAGGCTTTCACTCTGTTTTCTGGCCAGAAGAAGCCAGAACACAACATGACACATTTACCCCCGTTAGAACACCATTCGTCTTATTTTCCCATTGTTTCTGAATGTCCCACCACAGAAAAACTCAGAAACCCCCATCTCCCCATCAACTCATTAAAGTCTGCCCCCTAGAGTAGTCCCGACATGCCCATGTCAACTGTTGGACAATGAAGAATATGAAATGTGTTAAACATTTTAGTATGAGGAATTGGTGCTTGTATCATTATAAAGAAAAGTCCATGTTGCCTTTACTGTTGGATACTGTGACAGTTTCTGCACGTGCACACATTCAGATTGGAATTTAAATTACTCATTTTTGACATTTCATCAGATAAACAACACAAAGTCTCTGAAGGGTGAAGTATTTTCCTATTCAGAGGTTTGCTTGGTCCAAATGGTAATTGGTAACACAAATAAAACTGTTTACTCATCATATCAGGTAGGTAAAAATGACAACAGCACTGAGAAAACATTATTATTAATGAGTCAAGATGTGTCTAGGGGGGCAAATAAATCAAGAAATAAATAAATAGAGGAAAACTCTAGAATCGAGGCCAATAACATCTGGTTTATAAATTATAAACAGATTTCACAGAAGTCTTTGGTGAAAATAACACATGTAACATTAACTCTGCACATGTAAAATTAACTTTTTAGGTAATAAACCCAGAAATGCATCTAGTCTCTCAAAAGAAATTGCAAGCAAAAATAGCCAATAGCCCTAAATAAAAATATCCTAATCATAATCATCTGTTATTTTGAGCTTTCAGGGTAACACACAGCTGAGATAAGCAACCATCCATCTTCCCTTGAGAAAAATTCTAATTATAGCAATGGATGTTTCAGGATCCTAATAATGGCTCTGTATTAACCTATCTTATCTCTCATTTTCAAAATACATGCATTCATGAGCTCCTGCTGGTGTGGGTTCATGGCTGTTACCTCTCTGTAGATGCATGCAGGACTTTAGCTGAAAGTCCAGTATGAAATATTAAAAGGCATGTTCAGATGTTTTACATATTAAAGATGAGCTGTTTTTTATCATTATAGCAGAGGGGAATTCAGCTACAGGCACCTGTGGAAAAGCATAAACTATTACATTTGATAACGTCCCAACCATCAATTTCCTCAGAAGGCATGTCACTGTAACAGTTAAGGAGTGGACTGTGGAGAATTTGGCTAGAACCCTATCCTTTAGTATGATGTAGTAAGCTATTTAAACTGTAATGAGTCCTCAAGTTCTCCATTAGTTCTCTTTCCCAACATAACCTTCAGGTTACTTGTCAATCATCACTGACACCCCATTACATCACCCAAGCCTAGAGGCCAAGCCTGAGCTGGAAGTGTGTAACATATGGAAAAAAAAAAGTCCCACTCAGTGGTGCTGGCACTAGCAACACCTCATTCCCCTTCACTCACTGAGGATCCATTACAGGCTAAATGACTCCCACCACCGCCTTTCATAGACCTCATACTTTAATAGAGCAGAGAGCTCTTACCTTCACTCCACTCTGAACCTAGTGCTTTTCACACTTCCCACTCTTCAGCAGCGGGAAGGAAGTAAGGCCCAACAGAGCCCCGACAGGCCTGGACCATCGAGGACGATCAGAGCTAGATATCCATAGAAATTATTCCTACACTTTGATCATGATAATTAACAATTCATCATGTATAATTGATATAGATCAAGCAAACTGCAATGTTAATGAAAGAAAGAGGATGGATAAACTGGTTAAATTATAGATAAACCACTGATTAGGTGTAAACAAAGAGATTGCCCAGAAAAACATGTCAGCAGGCGAGCGGCCCCGTGGAGACTAGCAGTAGAAGACTGGCGAGCGAGCGCAGACATCATTACGCTGGCTCTCCACACCAGGCTTCATCAGACGAGCCATCCTCAGCTTTCACCACCATCTGCACCGAGCATGACCCATCAGCGCTAATTAGCTACAGTATTTCAGAAGGCCTCAGAAGCATCCCCCCACTGTGGCACGCTTCAGATGGGGGAGATCACGGTTCCGTCTGACCCCGATGTGGAAACACCACACTCCAATTAAAAAATGACTGCAGCTGCGGAGACTGTGGTGTATGATTTAATGAACAAACTTGTGACAAAACGACAAAATACACACATGTGTAAAGAGTACCGCTACAACTCAGTAGGTGCGAAACAGCACACAATCATGCTTTAAGCCCTTTAAAAGTAAAATGAGCAAGTAACTTGTTTAGCTACTGCAGTTTTAATGGGCCCACAATAACTCGAAGGTAAACACTGTTTATAAACAGTAAATTTGTAATGTCAGTGCATTCACAGACTGTTCACATCTGAAGCCTACAGCAGTAGTCCCACACATCCATGTTGAAGCTATGTGAAGGTTTCAGCCCAAACTGCTTTTAAAATAAAGGCCAGGCAAACAGGACAGATTTAGGCCTAAAAATGCTGATAAATACATATTAAACACAATTTTGCATTTGAAAATAAATTTTTTTTATTTCATATAGAGTGTTTAGTGTAGTGTAGTGAATAACATTGCTGCCTTTCGATGGGGAGAGTGAGGTTTGACTTCTTTGGCTGGAAAATACAACACACTACACCAATGAGAATTCTTGAGGAAAACTCCTAAGACTACATTCACCTACATCTGGGGTGCGCAAAGAACTGGATAAAAGTGCCAGCTGAACCATGCAAATATTACGATAAGTTCTAAATAGTTCTTATGAAAGCAATACACATGTGCAGAATTAACAATAAAGTTATCATTAATAATCAAAATACAAAGGCTCTACAGTAGAGGACTATCTGCGGTGGGGACTGGAGTTGAACAGTCTGCCCTAAAACAGTAACCTGACATTTTACACTGTAGCACTGTGAGAGACAGCAGTTCAGTGTACACTGAACTCCCGCAGTGCTAGAATGTAAAATATAGATGTTACCTCTGTATAGACTGCACTGTAATTCATGCACAGGCATTTTCTTTGGTATGTGCTGTCGATTTCTAGGGTATAAGTAGTGTTGTTTTTGGCGGCCTGTTTTAATTTTAGTTTTAGTCTAGTCTTTGCGTCAAGTTGTCATTTTAGTCTTTGTTAGTCTTAGTCACGTCTAAATTCTTAGTCTAGTCAAGTTTCAGTCGACTAAAAGTCTGAGCATTTTAATCTTATTTTAGTCAGAATCATCCACAACTATTTTCGTCTAGTTTTAGTCGATGAAAACTGATGACATTTTAGTCTAGT
>JBBJLR010000001.1:9572381-9582756 GCA_037577145.1 Brachypetersius gabonensis | reverse complement strand
GGATTACTTTTAAATGACAGTAATAAGTAATCTGTAATGTATTACAGTTTGGAAGTAACTTGCACAACACTGGCCATCACTGACCCTCACCTGTTGAAGTCAGTTTTATTAGATATTTCTTAGTCCCGATTTAGCAGCACAACAGATGGAAATACTAACCAGTCACATACTGCTTCGTTGGTAACCGTTTAGAACTTCACTTTTCTTACAGTCCCTTAAGGTCCTTGCATACCCAAAATGAGTTTACAGTCCATTCACTACAATGGAATCAAAGGGTTTTTTTTGCAAATGAGACTCCAACACAGCATGTAAACACTGGGAAAGCTTCAAAAGACAGCATTGTTTCCCAGGTCTGTGTAGCCTGTATATGGGGACTACGCAGCCAAAACAGTCCGTCATACATACATCCACCTATTCAGCCTACAGCAGCCCAGCTCCACCCATTTACATTCAATTTACCAGCCTGTTTTTTGAATGAGGTATCATTCATATGATGTTGGTCAGCTAGGACCAACATCATATATTTTAAAGGTACAGTAACAAAACAGCTTGTTTAAGGGATACAGATAGGTGGGAAGTAGCCATGTGAAACTGAATGATGACTGTTTTAGTTCATAAATCCTACACAATTGTTGAAAAGTGGAAAATAATGGAACAGCATAAAATACAAGAAAAATATAGGACATGAGCCCTATAAGGCTTCCACCCTAGTGACAGCGCTTATACTCTGAAAGATACAGATTTTCCAAGAATGTACAGAGAAAATTTCACATGCCAGATTTCAGGCTATCAACAGAGACTGGTGTTGGTTTTTGTTCTGCTCTGTGCGGACAACAACTGCCTATTTTGACAGAAACAAGCCGTTTGTCTGATATCTATAAACGACATATTTAGGGGGTGATTGTCAAAAAAGACACTACAAGGATATCTGGTTTACTTCCAACTTATATAACTCTTCCTGTAACAAAACTCTGTTGAAAACTAGTGATTACCAGCACTGAGCTACTTAAAACATGGCTTTCTGCTGGACAGACGAAAACCAGTGCAAAGAAGTGCATTCCCACAGCAGCCAAACAGACTGACAAGGGTTCTGATAGCTTTGCTCCCTTACAATATTCCTAAAATAAGCTTTAAGCAGAGCCTCTGAGGCTGAGAACACCGCAGCACAAAAGCGACTGTAACTGTAACGTACCTGGGGTCTTTCTGGATGCTGTCTATGGAGGGCGAGCGGGCCAGGTTGCCCTCAGGAGGCAGGGCGGGGCCGGACTTGCTGTAGGGAGACTCCACAGACGAGCAGTACTGCAGGGTCCGATAGGGGTCGCCGTAGTTGGTGGCTGGGCCGGACGAATAGCCACCCCGAGGGTACGTCCCGGTGGCATTCTGACTTCCCGTTCGCTGCAAGGGTACGGAGTCAACACCGGGAGAGGACGGGGCTACGGCAGGAGAGTAGGGACAGAACAAAAAATTCAGGACTTGCTCACAGAACTGGTTGACTAGTTCTAAGCAGAGGATGCAATGGCAAGACGTCGAGTGAGAACAAAACAGATAGGAAGACAAAGATGGCACGAGGAGAATGAGAGAGGGACAGAGGGTGAAGGGAGGCAGAGCAAAGTCAGAACAAATCAACAGTTAAGAAGAGTCAGAAATCTGGCCAATATGAATACTATGTTAATATTAAAATAATATTATTCATACTGTGACCATTCCAGGCAAAGTTGTTAACACAACCTGGTTAAATCCATGCTTTTTTAAAATATAAGGCATTTTGATCTAAAGCTTTATGCTGAAATGTCTGAAGACAGCTATAAATAGTGGAACTGATGCGTGTGAATGAACTGATTTGCAAAACCACTTGTTTTCAAATAGGCATCCCAGATGGCTCCTCACGAAACTGCCAATAGCTGCCAACAGAACGTAAAGCAGCATTAACGTAAAGAGGGCTCAAAAACAATAATCTAAAACACTTTTTCTCTACTGCAAGTTCCATATTATGGATTTCATGTCTAATACAATCAAAATCAATCGGTCACATATACATATGTCAGATCCGGTTCAGTAAAAAGAGGAGAAGACAAAAAAAACAGCAGATATTCCAACAAGACCACACACAGGTCATTAAGTGTGAAATATCAGACACTCACAGAGGAACCCAAAGACTAGATGAGCAACAGAATGCTGCTAAACACTGTAAACCATTCTTTTTTAACAGTGTAGAGCAGGCGTCTTGAAGCCCGATCCTGGGGGCCAGAATCCACCACGACAGACAGACTTCACTAGTTAGGTTTAGTGGGTGTTTTTGAGAAGGGAAACCAAACTGTGTTGGGCTCTGGCCCTCCAGGACTGGATTTCGGGACCCCTGGCATAGTATTTTTCATTACTGTGTAGAATCTAATCTTGAAGACACACCAGACCATCCATAGTGGCTGGATTTTTTCTTTCCTAACACATTCTGGCTCCCCACATCTCAACGGGCTTTAAATCATGCCTGAATGTCACTTAATGAACTGTGTACTGTCTTGCTGGAAAATCTATCACCCCCCCCTCCCCCCCTTAAAGTGAACAGACAGGATAAACACATCAACACTCAGTGACATATGTGCACACGAGCAGTTCCCCAGAAACCTTTCTGCAACTGTGTGTGTCTAAACGTTTGACTGGCACTATATATGCAAATTAGGCTGAGCTGCAGAGTCATTCAAGAGGAGCTTTAAATACCCCTGTTTCAAAGAAGCTTTGGACTGTAAAAACAATATAGGCTAAAAATGGAATGTGACAAAGCGAAGAACTTAAGTGAAGAAGTAAATGGGCTGCAATGAAAAGAGATGGCTCAGCTTAGTCACAGTGGTGTGTGATATGATTCAGCTTAAAGAACTGCCTGAGTAATGAGTAACTGCCAGCAGGAATAGGGAGTGGCACTATTTTTAGGTCTTTCATTCCACCGTTATGTGTTCAGTCTCAGTGTTGCCGATATCAGTGATGAATTAGCAACAGACATGGAATGGCAGGCCATCATGCATATGCATGGCCTTAAAATCTAAAGAGAATATCTCAAGCGTTATCATCGCAGGCCATCCCTCTGCAACTTGAAGTCCTCCAGCCTGTGCTGGAGAAACTCTTATAGACCATCAGCCAAAACAAGAACGATCCCCAGAGGGCTTTGCCACCTTTTAAAGAAAACCATTGAGGCTTGTTGTATTGGATAGTCTCCATTTCCCTGTTATGGGAATGGGCCAGTCATTGTCTGCCTTGTGCAGAAGGCTACATCGCTCAGATCCATACATCAGAATGCTGAGGCGATCGATAGGGGAAGCAGCTCAAGTCTACACCACAGGGAACAGGGAAAAAGTAATGCATTTAAGACATTGATTCAAATGTGTACATCATTTCCACAGAATTATGCTGATGTTATACAATCAGCAGCTCGTTCATAGAGCTCATTGATTCACACTACAGGGGAAAACTCTCAGTGGGTATCCTTGCTTTTGTTACTTGAGAGTCACACTAACATGGTCAAGCGTCGCCTCATAATGCTATGTATGTTATAATGCTATCCTTTAAAATTATTTATAATAAGCTAATTAACAACTAATTTGAGTCTTATAGCAGTAAAGCGGTACTTTCTTTGCTATGTTAAGAGTCAGACTTTTTTTTGTAATCTATTGATCTCAGAGGATCATTTAACCTATTCGTCAAGTGAAGCAGCAGACAGCCAGCATCCAGGGAGCAGTGTGTGGGGATGGTACCGTGCTCAAGGGTACCTCATTGGTGCTACTGGCAGTCCAAGGATTCAAACCCACGACCTTTCAATCACAGGGACAACTCCCTGACCAATAGGCCACCAGCTGCCCATACAATAATAACATGAACAATGTAAAATGAAGAATATGCCAAAATGTATTTCATATGTGTTATATTTCATTCATTTGGTGAAACAGCGGAAAATAACTGATGATACTTTACTGATGAATAATGCCTTGTCATTATGCACTTAAGTACATTTTTTTTGTAATAAGATTTGATCTCCACTTTTAAAATGGGAATCTACAGCTCCATTCATCATCTGACCCATCTGAAATACCATATTTTTAATTTACAGCTTCTAATTATTTCAAACATGTGAAGTACCACAATTATTACCACAATTTA
This sequence comes from Brachypetersius gabonensis, assembly GCA_037577145.1. Taxonomy (NCBI): domain Eukaryota; kingdom Metazoa; phylum Chordata; class Actinopteri; order Characiformes; family Alestidae; genus Brachypetersius; species Brachypetersius gabonensis. The sequence continues at coordinate 9,578,610 of JBBJLR010000001.1, read as the reverse complement.
ATTATTTCATCTGGTTTATTATCTAAATACATTGATTCCAATCTGTGAAACTATGGTTGTTTACCCCTGAATGTGTAATAATATAAATGTTCTATATGAGCACTAGTCCCAACCCTTCAGATGGTACAAGCCTGTAAAGAACAGACAGAGAGCACTTTTAGCGGCCTGAGGACTTGATTTACCAAAAGCTCATTAGAACCTGTGCTGTGAAATGAATTACACCTGTAGAACACGGTGCTGAACGAGGTAATAAACAATCAGCTAACACATTTACATGCAAATACAAGACAGGAAGGATGTTCAGGGCTCACAGTCCCAACAGGCCAATCACTGACTGTGTTGATGCTCTGACTTAAGGTAAACGATGTAGTGGCTTAAACGTACATGAACATAAAACTTAAAATATCACCAAAATAAATTATAATGCTGTTGGTTTAAGCAAATAATGAATTGGCATATTAGTGAAATGTTCTTCTCATAACATATTTTCAGATGACAGTTCAAATATGAGTTTGGCTCTGCTTGATGACTTTTCCCTGTACTAATCAGTCTAATCTAAAATTCTCCCTCATAAAGCAGGCTGCAATCATTTGTGGCTTTAGCATGGCTGAACTATTGTTTCTGGGAAGATACTGCAAGAAAAGTGGACCTTCTGTCACGCTCTCAGACTCTTATCTTATCTCAAAGAATCAACACAGCCTGACCCAACCTTTGGAATATGAAAAAGCACAGTCCTCAATGCATTTCTAAGGGAGCAGCACTCATACATCAATATTATATACAACCAGAGAGGAGCCTTTAGGGCCTTCTGGGCCTCCAGTGAAGACTCACTGATTTCTGAACATTAAAAAAATCTTCGTATAATTTTCAGTTCATTTTTAATCAATAGAATACTGTATTCAATCTCAGCAAGGACTGCATGTATGACAGGGTTAGGTTCCTGAAATACATAATGTAAAATGTTTTTTTCTTATGAGGTACATTGATAGATGAAGCTAAGCAAGCACTCCTATTGGTCATGACCTTAGGTGATTAACCCTCCGGTCCTCCAGTGGGCCTTTTGTGTCCAGTTCACTTGCTTTTTATGACCATTTTATCTGTGTTAATGGTGTGATCTTAAGGATGTCAGATAATGGTTTGTGTTTGTGCATGAAAATAAAATTCAGTGTTGTTGTTAATCAGTATATATATATATATATGAAATGTTATATAAAATTGCTCACTTGACCAAAAATAGATAAACCACTAAAAGCTGGTAGAAATCATGTATCCATCTATCCATCCATCCATCCATACATCCATCCATCTATCGGTCCACCCATCTGTATCCATCCATCCAGTCTAAATAGTGGGTTTCAGTCTGATGGTAAAACAGCAGCAGCAGCTCTATGCCAGAGTTCTTTACTGGAGTTACTTTAGAAACACTAGGTAAACATGTGTTAATTCTTTTAGAAGCTTTTGATAAAACTTCAGATGCTTCTTTTGATAAATTTTTTGAATGATTTTTTATCTTTAAGGCCCCAAACAGTCACAATTTGCCCCAACAAATGACAGCAGAACATGAAATGAAGATTTATCAGCTTTTTTAATTCGATTTATTTCATTTAATTAACCACACCTACCTACATTTATCAGCCACACATACACTCACCTTTTTATCGGAAACACTGACCATATAGGTAAACTTTGTTGGTTTACCGTTACTGACCGTAGCACATCTATTTCAGCCAGTGTCTTCCGCTTCTGTCAGAGACCATCACTGACCAGATGTATATTGAGTGTTTGACCATTCTCAGCACAGCTCTGATGCCAAGATGGAAGTGGCACGTGTGCTGCACTGGTACGATTATATCTATCCCTGTGATAAGTTTTAGTTCACATCACCATCACTGTTTGACTGAGAATAGTCCACCAACCAAGAGTGCTCAGCAACTGACCACTGAGAAAAGGTAAGGGGATGACAAACTTCATAGAAAAAGATAGTAATTACTATTGAATTTTAGTATGTAACTGGTAGGTGTTTCCAATAAAGTGGCCACAAACATCAAAATGCCCCAACAAAACAGCTGAGCCTGATTCATTCATCCCAGCGTGACAGAAACTACCATATCAATGTCACTGTTATGCTGTAGCTGTTTGCTGTAGCCCCCAATTAACTGACCAATGAGTGTACATCTGTTGCACTGTTACTTGTTACACAGTCTTTTTTTACTTTTTGTCTTTAGGTCATATATTGTGTGTTTGTGTTTTTGTGCTGGCCATGCATCTGGAACTGTAAGAAATGTCATTTTAATCATATACTGTGTATGTGAATGGATGACAATAAAAGTCAACCTGAACTTAAACTTGAACTACACTATATAACATGACATTAAATTCATTTGCCAGACACTTTTATCCAAAGCGCCTTACAATATGATGAAACACTTAAGTTCCATGTAAAACATAGATGCATCAGGAGATGAGATGCTCTTTGGAGGGTAAGAACAAGGAATAAACTAGCAAGTGTAGCTCAGCTATTTCTGTAAATTGGAAACTTAATGGCCTCCTCTAGTTCAGTTAAACTTCTTTGCTATTATCAGTCCAGAGCTTAATTCAAAGTAGTGGATTCACAACAGACCCTTATCGTCATGCTGCTCCAATGACAATAAAACTGCACTTTGTCTGGTAAATGAGGCAGCAGGCAGCATTGTGTGTGTGACACTGTTCGTTAGCGCTCTCTCCTTTCTGGTTGACATGTCGACAGACGCTGCTTATTAATTTCATACGGAAGCTCTTAAGCATGCTAGCTTGCCGATAATGGGCCACGGTGCAGCCTGCTCATAACAGACAAGGGGGTTTATTCTGACCTTGTAATTCTTTAATTAACACCCATTCTAAGCCTTTTTACAGGGTGCGAGCTCCCTTCGGAAAGTCCCGTTGGCCTCTGTGCCTTCAGCTTGAAGGACACTCGTGGATAACTGGCCACTTTCAATTACAGTAAAACCTCCATTCCCTTCTTTCTTAATTGTGCCTTCTCCTCTCAGACCTAATCACTCCACCACAGATGAATGCCGGAGATGTCGGGCGGCGGATGGGATTGATCCACTTGGTGGTATACTTCATATACTGTGGTTATACTACTTGAGAAACCCAGCAGAACAATCCTTTGATCGAGACAGAGGAACTACCCCTTTTCCTTTTCTAATACTGATACTAATACAATATTTAAATCTTAAGCTTACAACTGATACCACTTTGATGGCGCTTCATTAAAAACACTGTTTCAGATGAAAGCCCTGCATTTAAGGGGCCCATATTCAACATTTTCCTTGTTTGTGTTTTCTCCTGAGGTTAAAATAATAAATAATAAAAAAATAGTTTTACTATTGTGCCAATAAAGCTGATTTATGCAAATTCCTCTGTTCTGATTGGCAGTTTTATGTTGGCCAGTCCTGGCTAGAACACTCATTATAGCAACAATTTGAATGGACAGGGCTTAATTGTAACATATACAAGCAAATGTGTCTCAATGGAAATGAAATGTGTTAAAAATGTAACTGCATGTAATAAAGGAAAAAAATAGCTTTCCATGAGTTAGGCCCTTTAATATTGAACTGAATATCTACAAGTTCATCTGAGTGATGCTTTTAAAAATGTAGGATTTTCAAATAGTTTCAGTGCTGGTGCCACCCCACACAGCATTTATTTTACATGCATTTCACTTAGCTGTCTTCAGCACAGTCAACTTAACACACAAATGTGTGCTAGCTACTACTATAGGTAGTTGTTTTGTGGCCTAGCTCACTTTGGTTCCATTGCTACAAGCAATTCTGAGATTTATAACAGAATTAGACTGATTTTTTTCCCTTGTACAGTACTGCCCAATCACATCAACATGAAAGACATCTAATAAAACACTGGCATTGCATTTTGCACACAGTGAAGATCTAGTCTGATCTTTGCATTCTACATGTTTAAGCGTATTGTTCAGACAGTCACTGGAGGTTTTGGCATGATGTCTGCAGAAAACATAAAGAGAACACTGATAAATAGCCATGCTGGAGAGAGGGAAATTCCTCCATTGTCTGATTTGTCTGCCCTATCACCCCCCCACCCCACACAGACACACACACACACACATACACCCCCACGCTTTCTGCATCGTTTCTAATCTCTTTTCGCATTGAAGCTCTTGACTGAAGCTGAATATTCTATTTGCTCTTATAATGGGGTGCTCTTTCAAATTACTTGACCTTTCAGATACAAATCAGTGGACTCCGCCTCTCTCGGTTGTTCCAGGAATGTGTGATGCAAGCGGAGGCTCTCTCCATCTACTCGCTGCTCTCGTACCGTTCCTCTGCTGGGAAATCAGATCTGTCTAAGGGCATCTTTCAAATTCTCCACTAAAGAAAATAGTTTTATCCACTGCATACTGCGTTTACAGCATGCCATGATATAAAAGGCAGATGTCCTTTCCTACGTCCTTACTACCCTCCATCAAATGGAAATGTTATTTTAAAACAACATCTTTATAGTACAGTGCTTAACCTGTGTGTAATGTACAGAACATTGAAAGGTAGCACATGCTTTCTCCAAGTCACATCAAGCTCCGTTGGATCTCCTCAAAATATAAGGCAATGAGACAGATCAACACGCTTGGAGGAGAACACTAATGCCTTATTCTCTTGTGTCAGCTATCAAACGTATGGTTGAGAACTCACAAAAGAAGGGAATAGAATGAAAAAAGTGTCTATTTGTCTGTTTAAAGTATGCTTAAAACATTTGGATGTGAAGTATCCTCCTGTGCCAAGTCACTTGGAAGCCATATTTAGAGAAAATAAAAGCAGCGCTTGTTTGTCCAGCAGAGCAGAAATGAATTTTCCCCCAGAGCGACAACAGAGGAAACATTTACATGAGTTCAGATACTGAGCCTTAATAGCCGTATTGCCTTGTAATGGCTCCGTATTGTGTGGCATCCAGTTTAAGACCTATCTTCCATCAGGGCTCTTTCAGGCCTGGCATGTTAAACCCACAGGCATGCATCGATTAGGCAAAATCTCCATCTAGGGCAGCACTGATCTCTGCTAATGTAAGTTTAAATGACTCTTTTAAAAAAGCATTTTATTCTTTTGTAATTATTTCTCCTTCTTAGCTACTGGTACACAGCTTTTGATGATGGATATGGCTTTGTTTCTTGGTTGGTACAGCAGTCTAAAACCATTTCCAAGTCCTTAAAGTACTTACTTTTACCTACTTCAAACAGAGGTTAAAAATACTTAAGTGGAGGTATAACATTAAAGATCCCCTCAAGTATTAAATTCATTACATGCTGTGGAACTCTAGGAGCACGTAACATGTGCCAGGTGTTTTTTTTAAGGGGGATCCATTTGAGGGATCTAATCCAACTTATGGTTCCAGTTATTGGGTTCCTTTTCCACCTGCTCGAGAGATAATAACCATAATAACCATAATAACCACAATTGACTATTTTTATGTCATTAAAAGAGCAATGACTCTATTGAGGATAGCATAATGTTGCAGCTGTAGCATTATTTTATGATTTTCACCTTAGCAAATTCTTATAATAATAATTCAAAAAATAGCAATCAACATAACCTTCTAGTTTACATTCTGGTGCCCTTATTAGTAACCATCTTATCTGAATTGCAGTGGAATTTAGCTGCAAGCATAAAAAGAGCACCCTTGAGTACCATTAAGGTCTGTGGAAACCAATCTTGAGAAGGCAGGGGTATGATTAGGCCTGGGTATCTGGGGCTTTAGGCCAGAATGATTATTAATAGCCCCAGATGTCAACAACAACAACAACAACAACAACAACAACAACAACAATCATAATAATAATAATAATAATAATAATAATAATAATAATAATAACTAAAAATATCCAATAGCACTGGATTTGTCTTGAAGGCAATGACAAGCACATCCAAAACTGATCTCCATAACAACTGAGAAATGTCTTGAGCCTGATGCGGAGTAATTCCCAAACCTTTTGTTTTCAGTAGTTAAGTGTTAAGAGGCTTGGCAAGACAAAATGATAAAGGCTTTTATAGACCATGCAATTCTTTTCATTCATTGAATGTAGTTTCTTAAAAATCTGTCTGTTTTCTACATTGCTTACCTACTGTTATAAAGCTGAAGCTTGAATTGTCTTAGGCCTCGTTTACACTGTCAGTTAAATGTGACCCAATTCCAATTTTTTGCTCATATGTGACACAGATCGGAT
>JBBJLR010000001.1:9554806-9569374 GCA_037577145.1 Brachypetersius gabonensis | reverse complement strand
GAATTTTGCATATCGCAGAGCTAGCATTAAGCATATTTTGGGTTCGTCCATCTTGGCTACTGTGTTGTGTAACAACCACCTTTTGCTGTAGCAAGTGTAAACGAGTGAATCGGATACGGGTCACAATTTAAAAAACGTGTAAAAAGAAGGTAAAAAAAATCGGATATAAGCAACAAATCAGAATTGAGCATCAAGACCTGCAGTGTAAACGAGGCCTTAGATGGTACAGCAATACAGTGCTGTGCAGGCACCAGAATGTCACAACTGTGAAAATTTGGTGGAACTGAAATATTTGAATGCGTCTCTGAGTAGGTACCAAAGCCAAGAAAGCTAAAACAATGAAATGAAACTAAAACAACAAAGACAATTAATGGACTGAGAAAAAAAGAGATTCCTCCCAAAAAATCTTGAGTAGAAGTACACTATATGGACAAAAGGATTGGGACACACCTGTTTTTCAGGGTTTGGGCTAGACCAAGACCCTTTGGAAAACGCCATGCTTCCAACTTTATGGACACAATTTGGGGAAGAACCTTTTCTATTCCAGCATGACTGTGTACAAAGCAAGTTCCGTAAAGACATGGCTGGATGAGATCAGTGTGAAAGAACTTGACTGGCCACACTGAGCCCTGACCTTAACCCCACCCAACACATTTGGGATGAACTGGAACGGAGACTGCGAGCCAGACCTTTTCATCCAACATCAGTGCTTGACCTCATAAAGGCTCTACAGAATGAATGGACACGAATTCCCATAGAAACAACAAAATATTGTGGAAAGTCTTCTAAGAAGAGTTGAAACTGTTTATTTTTTTTAATGCAAAGTCAAAAATTGTTGGTGTAATGGTCAGGTGTCCAGTGCTTTTGTCCCTATAGCGTATAAGCATTATCATTTGAAAATCACAAAGTGGGAATGAAAAGAGTAGTAAAGTGAGTGACCTTGCTATCAGCCGCCACAGCTGTTAAAAGCCTGCGTTTAAAAACAATGTTGCATCAGTCGCGCCGCCACTACACGCTAACTAACAGCCTCAATGGCACTCTTGACATTTACCGAAAGGTGGTCTGTCTTGGGATCTTTTGGCACCCAAGTGCTGCCGCATTCGTTCAATTAAGGGCCCCTAACCAGACGAGAAGTGTGCGTCGCTTCAAGCATGTCAGTGTAAACACTCTTAGCACCCTCTACCACAACACTGGACACATCTGGGTCACAAACCGCAGCTGCATGCTAGCTGTTAACCGTCTGTGGAGAAAAAGGCCTGGAGGAAAAACACAAGGCAACGATCGACGTCAAGACTACACGGGGTGTAAATACGTGTCCGAAGGTGGAGATCCAGCCACACTGATTCTGGAATGCAAGAGTATAATTTATTATAATATTCTATATAAAGCATGCACTTCTTTACTGGTCAGAATAAAACTCTTTGGCAAATTTAAATTAGAATTTTTTTCCTAAATATTATTATTGTGTAACTAGCTTGAGTCATTAGCCAGAAGTGAGTTTTCGGGTGAATCATTTTCTATTAATTTTTAATCAAATCAAATCAACTTTCATGATGCTCTGAACAGTTTCTGGAAGAATCCTAATCAAAACATAAATAAAAAGAGATTTTATACTGAACTGAATAATTTCACTTCAATTCTAAATATGTTCAAATAGAAATGTGGTGAAATCTGTGATCTTATGATGCACTAAATCTCTAATTTACACTACAACTAGTAATTCAGCATTATGAGAACATTATAAGAAAAGTTGCTCAATTTTTCAATCTTTCATGATTCACTGAACCATTTACTACAGAATCCTAAATTAAACTGTCAGAGTTTATGTCAGTCACTGAAATTAGTCATTGTCACAACTCTTAGTAGTAATTTGAATAACTCTGTTTTCCATTTGCTATGGAATCATAATCAAATCAAACATAATCAAAGATTCGCACCCCTGAAGGCCACGTTGTTATTTCCCACCATGCCACTTTTGCACCCCCACCCTCGACTATTATGGCTGTTATCCATCATTCCCAAGTGCGTGTGTCCTGCACTGAATATGTAATTGGTCATTAGTCCTGCTCCGGAGGAGCGGCGTTCAGGTTCGCAGGAGGCTCTTCCACCCTTCCATCTCCCATTTTATTGGGCGCTCTCAGACAGGTGATTTACAGAGAGGACGTGTGCTCTAAAGGTCAGCCGCCAGAGCAGCCCAAATCCCTCCTAATGGAGGAGCAGCAGAGGCTCTGGATCACTGGCTTTACGCTGGCCTGTACTTTATGGTGTGGACTTTTAGCGCTTGTTTATAGCACTACTCCACTTTTATAAGGTGCTCTTTGCCAGGCCCACACACGGCGGCTCTTTTTCTGATTCGTTTACAAGATGGGATATTCCACATGTATAAAAGGCAAATGGCATCGTTCACATATGATTTGATATGCTTAAGCTTTTTATTAGCTTTGATTGCGGGATTTCAATGCTTCATACTGGTGTTTTGGGGGTCCTTTCTGTCTAATTCATTCACAGAATGGGAATTATACATACATAAATGGGAAAAAGCATCGTCTTCATATGATCTGAGGCTTTCATTAGTTTAGACAGTGCTATTTCATTGCCTCGCAGTGGCGTTCATTCAACAAGAACAACAAAAAAATGCTAGTCATGCACAAGCCAAGACCATCTTCTCCTTTAATGCAAGGGGTACATTTGCTCGTTTGTTCTTCACCTGTCTTTTCTGCCGTCTTCGGCCCCGTACAACAACAGAGACACACAGAGGCAGAGGGGTCTTCGCAGGTGGACCCTGATGAATAATGCATTACAGCCGCGGCCTGTCTGAATAATGCTAATGCTGAAGTTATATGTTAATGTCCTGGCCTTCAGACAAACCCAGCATCGAGCAAGTCTTCAGGCTTGGACTGCTCCTGCTTTCCAGCCTCCTGTAGAGTTTGCACGGGAATTCCAACACACCTCTAGGCAGATAACCTAATATTCCTCACTGAAGAGTTTAATCCAAGAGCCGGCACCTGACGGGCAAACAACACCAGCCTCTCCCACACACCATCCGAGCCGCCAGTGAATGCCACAGGGATCCAAATGTAAGGAAAGCACCACTTTTCTCGCTGTTTTCTCTTAGTAAAGCTCTTGGTAGACGATTTGGGCAGGACTCCCCACTGTGCATAGCTCTCAATGAGCTGAAAGTGCTCTTTTATGAGGAAACAGCTGGAGCAGGGTACGCTAATCAGGTCCCGAGTTAATCATGGCAACGCGGGCACCACTCACCAGGGACATCTCTGCTGATTCCTGGGGACATTCTGGGTGCTGAGAGTAATTAATGTATCCTGAAGGTTCAGCACAATGAAAAGGCTGAGAAGAAATGGGTTCAAATTACATACTGTCGCTGTGATAAGAAAAAAAACATCTTTATTGACTAGAGAAGTTGAAGAAGACAACTGCCCTGCATTGTGCAAAAATTTCATAATGAACGGACTAGCAACAATGGTTCAAACTGGCTATAAAGCTACCAATCGGGAGTCATAACAGTGGCAATACATCAGGGAAACAGGGAAAGGAAGTGTTTGGCATCTGAATCTTGCTTGGATGTGAACATTCAGTGATCAGTGTGCATGAAACACAAAATGAGCAAAGGACATGCTGCTCTCATTGAACACAACTGCCTCTAACTGCATACAGATAGGAAGTTGTTATTAATATTGAATTATTTACTCATGGAATTATTTACTTTTAAATCATGCTGAAGTAACTACATCTGAAATTTTACTTTTTTTTTTAAATGTAAAAAATGGAGGAAACAATAAAAAAACATTGTAAAAGTAAGATTTTTTTCTTGATCACAAAAACATTACTTTTTAGTAATCAATTTCCAGTGAACAGTGTCATGGTTTGCTCCGTGAGCATGGCAGGGAAACGCAGGGAACCAGAGAAGAGGGTCATGGTACAGGGAAACGGGGTTTATTCATAAAAGGGAGAAACCAAAACAAGGCACGATGGCCGAAAACAGGGTCAACAGAAAATACACCTTACCAGGGAAACAGGACAAGACAAACCAGACAGGAGCACACAGGGGTTATGACGTTAATGTCGCCGTGTCTGTTCAGACACTAAATACAGGGGGAGACAGAGACGAACCAATAGGAACACCGGGGGACACATAACACAAACAAGAAACAGGTGACGTGGAGAATCAGACAGACAATGAACACACGACAGGAACACGCGACTAACTAAAAATAGAAAAAAAAAGCGGCACGTGACCGGGAACCAGGGCAAACTAGTCCGAACCGTTACAAACAGTTTATATGTTAATTTATATAATTTCAGTTAAATGAAAATAAATGACAACACGTCTTTATCAGCGATGGCCAGCGATAACTCATGACTTCTGAGAGTCATGCAGAGGACTGATCGTCATGGTGGTTTTACAACATGACATTCAACGAACAATGGTACAAGCTCTTCACGCTTTTGTCCTTCATCTTCGAGAGCCAGACCCTTCAACTAAACTCTGACGGCAGTAAAATCAAGGTTTTCTGTTTTCCCTTCTTTCTGATTCAAAAAAAGAATTGTTTCTTTTTTCTCTGATTCTTTTTTCCCCTTATTCAAGTGTCAGAGTCTGTTATTTAGCATATATAACAGATTCGGGGAGAGAGAGGGAAAAAAGTGAATTGGCTTAATAGGTTTATGCAAAACAGCCTCCTTTCGAAACGAGTCGTGTGTCATATTAGTCGTCTTTGATGAAACAGTCCCACAAAGAGGGGAAAAAATAGCAAACACAGGCTTGGCACACCCTTTCTCTCACTTTGGAAGGTGCTAGTGTTTGAACAGGAGATGGGGAGGGTGGGGGGCTTCTAGACAGCTCTTCCTCCAGGGCTGGGTTAATCCCTCTTTCATTTTCAAAATGAGACTTTCCAGCACGTTCTCAGCCGCGTGTGCCGGTGTCCTTGCGCTTCGCACATCAAAGCCTAATTGACTTGATTGAGTTTGAATTTCAGAGCCATGAAAAGTGTTAGCACCCCTCAAAACACCCCACCCCCCTACATGAAAGGTACTATTAGTTTAGCGTGCATCGGGAGCTTTAGCGCAAACCTGTCATTAACCATGACAAATGACACTCAGAGAATAACCGGATAATGGATTATGGAATTCTATAACATGCTAACATTATGTGGTGCTGCGATTGAGAAATGCAGCGTTCAGTAATGAAGCAGCGCGGCTGTGGCTCAGGCAGCAAATCAGCTGTGCTGATGACTTTTTTCAGAACCGGACAAAAATACATCTTTCCTTGTTCAGTGCATAATACACTGTACTCCTTTCAGATGTCTAAGTTTGAAAATAAGTACATGTTGAATATTATACTGAACACTGAATGTGCTATATGTTTTCATATTCCAATTTTTTCATATTTCATATACCTCCAAAAAAACCATGAAGCCGAACCTAGAGAGTCTTACATACAATCATAACGTTCCAAAACTCTCATTCAAATGATGTTTGGTTTATATTGTTAAGTAGAAAACTCAATGTAAAAATGTTTGCTTGAGTCAAAAGTGCAAATTCTGAACCAAAATCATATGTTTACTTAAATACACTTTCCAAAAGAAACAAATGCAATTTTACTAACAGATGATTGGATTGTGATTCCTTGTCCAATCGCTGGCTGCATTACCGGATTTGTGCAAGCAACTCTGTGCACATGCTAATGGCTTTTAGAAATCAGTCCCTGGAGGTCCAGATGAGGCAGGGGTCGATTACAGCCAACGGTGCTACAGGAATCCTGATGGCCAAGACGGAGACTAGCCTCTCTGCTATCACACACATGGCGTTCTGCCCTGATTGACTGTCCATTTCCTCTAGGGGAGCAGGAACTGGTCAAAGTTTCAGAAATATGTATCAGTCCCACAGAACATGGAGCCAGAGATCTCTCTCTCTGTGAATCTGGTTCAATCCTTTGGACAAACAAGCGCCATCACCAAACCCTAGTACACTGTACCCCACCACAGAAAACAGAATTTTACAGAATTTTATTACAATTATAAAAATACACTATATGGCCAAATGTATTGGAACACACCTGTTTTTACTTCCAGTAAAAAGCAATCTTAACGCTGCAGCATACCAAGAGATTCTGAACCATTTCCATTCCAGCATGACCAAGCTCCATAAAGACTGTATTAGGCATTAGTGATGGGACATTACCAGTTTTAATGGCACATCGCCATGTAAAACCCATTGAGAGTCATAACTTTAAATCACTCCAGTAACTGTGATCGAGTAACATGCTTTTAAAGAGTCACGGTGAAAGCAAACAGCCCACCATTACAGAGAGCCTAACAGTTACAACCCAAACAGTAAACAGTGCTAGAGCTGGAGACTGATTTTAATTGTAGTTAATATTTTAAGGATATAAAGAAATACATCAGTATCAACATGCTGTACAGCATCAGAACTGTTTCAGTACTTTTGAGCTTAAACATGTGTTCTAGAGTTTAAATTAAGAGGTTTGCAATACAAACTAAGAGCTCTGATTTACAGTAATTGATTTCTTTCGATCCTGATAATGAATGAACTGATGGAGCAAACTGGACAGATATGATAGTGTATGATGGTGCAGTCTTATCGCAGTGGTAGATGGAACTTCTTCAGCTGGGAACATTAACATGCAGTGTCTCTGGAGTGTGTGGGTGTGTGTGTGTGTGTGTGTGTGTGTGTGTGTGTGTGTGTGTCCGTGTGTGTGCGTGTGTGTAAAGTGGACCCATATTGTCACAGCACAGCGAACAGCACAGCAAATTCTCTGTGTTTGACCCATTCACCCATTCATGAAGCAGTGGGCAGCCAGGAACACAGCGCCTAGGAAGCAGTGTATGGAGACTGTACCTTGCTCAAGCAGTACTGAGATAGTACTGCCGCTAGCAGTCCTGGGATTTAAACCCAGTCTTCTAACTGTGGGGGCAACTCCCTCACCACTAGGCTACCAGCTGTGTGTGTGTGTTTGTGTGTGTAATCTTGTTGCAGACGTCTGGCATCGCTTCAGTCGACCTGGTGTCTAAAGTAGGCCAGAAGAAGTCACACACTTCACTCCTCACCTGCTCAGTCTCTTGTGCAACGCACTGTCCACGCCAGCCCTGCCAGGCTCCATGTGGGTTTTTAGGTTAAGGAAGGTGCAGGCAGAGTGCACAACAGACTAGAGCCACACAATATGGCCAAAATAGTAACTAGTATCTGCATTCTGATTCAAAATCATATGTTTATGGAAAAAGAAAAATCGAGCCTCTCATACAAAACTGATCCAAACTGGTGCTCCACTGCATGCTAATAAGCCATCTAGGATATAGTGATCTACCCTAGAAGTCCATTTAAGACATAACTGTGTCCCACTGCACCACAACCCCTGCCAGTGTGATCAGCCCAGTGGTTACACCACTAGAGGTTATATCATTATGTACTGTGACTGCTATCCGTTCAAAACAGATTGATGTGATCCCTTGCTGTGATATGGTTATAGATTGGCCTGAATCATTTTGACCAGTTATTTTTGCTTGCTGGAAAATGCCAATCCCTTAGATTTATCAAAACACGTACAGAAGCTGTGAGTGAATGAATGATCTTGAAGTAATCTTGTGAATCTATACTTGATCTCATGACGCAAACAGCTGAAGAGAACCGTGAGAAATTTTGGGCAAACATAGGTGGGAACGGATTTGACCAGTCCTATGCCTCTTGAGGTAGAGCTCATAGTAGGGGACAATATTTTCTGAAGGACAACACATTTGTTATTGGCCCATGGATGTTAGAATGACTTCAAAAAACCAAACAAACAAAAAAAACAACAAGAAGTAAATAAAAAAAAACCTAAAATTTGGTACAGTCAGACCGCCCCCAGTGAAATTACACGTATGGTTGATTTTAGAAAATAAGTACAGATCCCAAAACATGCAAATAAAAAAATCTGTGGCATTTTTATTCATATTATTTTTCCCTAACATATTACAATCACTAAATAGACAGTAATTATGCAACAAATGATTTTTTCAAATAAATGGATGTCCCTGTCAAATTAACCAAACATTTATTTGTAGAGGCATATTGGCTAAACATAGTAATTTGATTGCCTGCTTGTGTTGTTGACATTACTCTGGACATTAAAATGTCCCCACATGTGTATCTGGCCCCGGAAGATTATTTCTGTACATACAGTAGAGCGGCTTGACACGAATAAAGTACCTCACACTGTGGCTACACCATGCCTTATGCAACCACACTGTCATATCCTCATCGTGACAAAGTTAAATATTGGTCTGCAAATTTTGAAACCAAAATGATTCACACTTTTAAGGTCATGTAAACACCTTGATTCATTCAAACTCCCACAGAAACACATGTGATTGGGAAGAATTGTTTGCGTATTTCATCCTTCTGCAATATCAGCACTGCAATTGCCACAAACCGCCCATAGCACACAGTTTAAGCATGAAGATTTGTGCATTCACTCCTGATGTGAAAGAACAACACAGATCAAACATAAACTTTGTCTCAGCCAGCGCTCACTTACATCTTGCCGTGAGGCAAGGCATAAAAAGACAGAACGAGACCCTTATGCGTTTCCCGGAAATGGGCTCCATCGCCTTGGGGTGGCTCCACTTGCTGTTGCTCAGCTACAAACTTCGCTGGAAACGAAGAGTTATAGAAATTCCACCAGTGACTTATAGCTTTAATCAGACTCAAAACGAAGCATAATGGAAATATTAGGGGCATAATGAGCACCAGGCCAGGAAAGAAAATTCAACATCGCTTATGACAAATAGTCTTAGTGTCAGTCGCACTCCAACATATTCACCAACTGCTGGCAGGAAACTTATGCATTATAAATTTCCATTCATAATGGAAGCACTCGCGCAGAACCGCGCTGGGTGCAGAAACGACGAGTCTTAAAAACCCAGCATTTTAGGCCTTTGTTTTGTTTAA
The DNA here is from genome assembly GCA_037577145.1 of Brachypetersius gabonensis. Taxonomy (NCBI): domain Eukaryota; kingdom Metazoa; phylum Chordata; class Actinopteri; order Characiformes; family Alestidae; genus Brachypetersius; species Brachypetersius gabonensis. Next base: position 9,560,413 of record JBBJLR010000001.1, on the reverse strand, counting down.
CGAAACAATGAGCCATGCGCCACTGACCATCTATTTACCTCAGAAAGCCTTCAGCTTCTGCACACAAGTCTGATTTTTATCGAAAATGCTTAAATGTAAAATAATTGCAGACAACAGACGGCTTTAACTCAATCAGTCCAGGCGGTCACATGATCAAAAAGAAGTGGGAAAGAGAATCTGAAGGGTGAGGGAGAAAAAAAAGCAAAAAAAAAAAAAGAGAAGAAGAATCACCCCCTCCCGGTCATAGTCTCCAGGGAGGAGAAAACAACGCAGGGAAAAGTCATTTTGGACCACAGAGCCATTAAGCAAAATCAACAGTTTTTGAAAGAGAATGAAATCTCGGCGGCACATCATAAGCTCTACTTCACAAAGGTCAGAGAAAGACACTTGGCCATATCAAGAGAGGGAAATTACTGCCGCAGACCCCTATTAAAACCAGCTATATGGAATTTTATCTGCACAATTGAGCTAGGTGTGGGGGGACGACTCCTCATCGCCTGTGTGCCCCCAACCTCCTGACACCCAGAGATACACGAGGGGAATGAGATGTGACATTCTGATGTGCTCTTCATATACTGAGTTAGAATGCGCATCCCCACAGGAACTGAAGCCATGCTCTATTTCTGATGACCCATCTCTTCTGTTGTAACCTTGACCCAGTTTGCTTATCTCTCTTATTACTAGATTAGAACAGTTAGGTGTCTTTGTCTTTAATGTGTCTCATATTATTATCAGCGTAGTTGTGCTTTCTTAGGCTGCCTGACCTGTCCATGGTCCACCAACAAATGAGTTCTTTGGTACCAACTGAAACGCTTCAAAGAATGCTTGCAAATAACGCAGGCACCCCTATTTTAAACGGGCCGCCCAGCGTCACGTTTCTGAGCTAGACCGTTGTAGCAAATCCAGACTTGGCAGGTTGGAAATGCCAATCGAAACAACATGGTAAGCTCAATTGCATGACCAAAAACCTACAATCCAACTGTCTTGCCAGTGTGACTTTTCACAAACACACAAAATATATATCAATAATAAAAATTAATAGTCAAATTAATTGAGACCAACACACTCAAGTTCTCCATTTGGACCCGTTTTGCACAATTAACCCTTCACCAAAGGTGCCGGAACCATTATAGCAAATCATAATCATGTCCGCCACACCAGCACGCACCCTCCATCACAACCCCACCCAACCCAACCCCCACCCACACACTACAGCCGAGACGTAGACGTCTGGCGTCCATGCACGTCACTGAAGGTTGATTGTATTCAAACACTGCATAATATGTAAATAAACCTTTTATGACAACTGACATGAAAACCTACATCAGGCTCCTTCCAACAACCATCTGTCTTTAAGGCAGTTTCAGTCAATCTGATGTCATGTTATAACAGATTACACTTGTTGAAATAAGACTTGGGTGTTAATGTAGGTTTATGTTGAGAAAGGTTCATGTGCAGGTAATGTAGGCTTAGTGTTCAGAGAAATTAGGGAATAAACCTTTAAAACAGTTCATGTATATTTATGTCAGTTGGAATGAAGGGTTTGTGTGTGTGTCATAAAGTCTGCAATGGTCTTCAGTGAAGTGTTGCCCAGTTTCTTTAGTGTATATGGGATTATTGTCAACGTCCCATTTAGCTTGCTTTTGCTATGAAAGACTAGTGATGGGAAATCGATATCAGTCTCTGTGAGCTAAATTGTTTGTCCACTCCTTGTGGGATTTTTTTTTTCTGGATTAGCTCTGGAGAGCAGGAATGAGTTTAAGTTTGTTTGTCTGATGGTGCTAGTTATCAAAGAGCATTCAAGCTTTCATCATTTGTCATGTCCCCTGATTATATTTCAATGGAAATTATGTGCAGAGGTTTAATGCAAATCTAGATTTCATGCAAATCTTGTGGAATACGTTTGCACTAATGCTATGTAGGTTTGCTCCTCATATGAAATTTTGTTGGGAAGATTAAATACAATGAAATGGCAAAAAACTTCAAAATGAATTTTGTGATGAAAATGAAAAAAGTAATTTAAAACATGGTTTGATCCTTTCACTTTTCAACACAATTGAATTTAAACAGCTTATAAGGCAGCAGACAAACAGTGAAAATGTTGGTCTCTAGGGCCACTAGACAAGTGCTCTATATTAAGAGGGGGAACAAAACTGACTTATCCATTACAGCTTTGAGATAAACCTCTCAATACATAGGAGACAGTAAAACAACAGAAGTGAGGAATGTTGCTGCTTGCAATCAAATGTCATTTATAGCCACATTTTAAAAAATAAAGTACAAAAACGAAGTGCAAAATAGTAGAATTCATTACCCTGGATGATCAACCACATTCCATAGTCTACACATCATCATAATTTTCAAAGGTTTATGGAAACTGTTTTTACTTATTTTCAGATTTAACAAATGTTATTCGCGCATTTGTCCAGATGTTTCTCATTTTTTTCAGTCATGAATTTTCATCTAAATGCATCCCTACTATGATGTGTAGCAACTCAAAAAGTGGGTAAACTACATTCAGTGCCACTGATTAATGTTAAATGAAGTTGAGGGGCACACTCCAGAAACCACAAGGAGAGGATATTTGAAGTGAATTAAGTGGTGATCCCAATTACTACTAACAAAGGGTGGTTCACTTCAAATGAAAGTTATGTCCAGCCTGTTTTGTCACTTCTACAAAACACACAGTTCTCAGTTACACAATAAATAAGTGGCTGAAATGCAGTGGTTGCATAAGAGACGCTAATGTTAGCATGAAGACAAGTTCAGAGGCTCAGACTCTCAAGTGGTCCCTCAAAGGACCGGGCAAACTACGCAACATAATGATCATTTGAATGTTTTACACTCTCAAAAGAGAGCTTTTTCATTTAAATTCTTCCTAGATGATACCTTTAAGGAATCTGCAGAATGAGGCATGACTAAATAAATAAAAAAATAAAAACATAATTAATTAGCATCTAATAGGATTAGCCTGCTATACCTGACCTGAAATCAAGATAAGGCAAAAGACATGCAATTAAGAAAGTATTGAGGCAGTTATTGTAAAGTGATACAATGAGGTGAACGCTTCTCACAGTCAGTGCATGAGCACATGTGCACACACACACACACACACACACACACACATTAATCCAGCCTAGCTCTAATGAGGTCACCACTCAGCTGTGGGCTAGCGTCATGGCAGATTGACTTGCCAAGGATTTGATGCTGTTGCAGAAATCCTAAAGGTTGGTCTGGTGGGGATTAAAACACATTTACACAGTATGCACACACACAGACACACACAGACACACAGACACACAGACACACACACACACACACACACACACACAATTTGTATCTTCTCCACACAATTTGGTTCTTCTCCACTAACAAGATGGCAGCTGCTGTGCTACAATACACATAACTGTTACCTTTATTTAATTAACCTTTGGGTTCCTTTAAGTTCACACATACACACACACACATATATAGCTTATATATATATATATATATATAAGCCAGGGACACAGTGGGGGAGCAGTGGGTGGGTGGGAACATCAGAGGTGCTTAGCAGTCTTGGGAATCAAACTCACAGCTTTCTGATCGCAGGGCGAACACCCTAACCACTAGGCCACTAGGCTACCAGCTGAATATACAGACATTCAGTCCCCACTAAGTGCTAATTACATACCCACCCACACACCTAAGCGCACACAAACACACACACATACACAGTGGGTATCAGTGGGACTCACCTGTGTTGGTACGATATGTTCCAGTGTGCCCTGGTGGCAGGGGTTCCCCCTGACTCTGACTCAGACTCCTCATCGGTGCTTTCTGGTAGACCCTGTCCTCATAGATGGGGTCGATGTGGTGCTCGGGGGATTGCAGGGGTCTCAGCTCGGGGCCCAGGTGGCTGTGCTGGCTGCTGTATGAGCCCCGTGATCCTGGTAGGGGAAAATAATGCATCAGTAACAGTAACTAGAACAGACTGACATTGCTGCAGCGTCAGTAGCAGTGAAATGGGTGATGGTGACCTATTTTGCAAGTAGCATGTGAATAGGCCAAGTGAACTTGGATCACATTTTCTGGAATATATTTGAACATGACATTTGGGTAACAATGTAATAAGTAAAATAAAAGGGAAAAGTAATGCTTCAAAATCAGAAAAAAACAAGAAATCAAATCTACCAATCTATGACATTGGTCATTGTTCCTATCTCTGACTTAGCCTTTCTGATTTGTGCAGTCCTATTGCTTTTTATACCACCTGCTACTGCGAGTTATCCAATTGATGCTGCCATTCAAAAAGCTCGAAATAGGTGGAAATGATCAGCAGCTGAAGCATTTCCCATAAAGTGAGCATGGAAGGGTTCTCTGGAGAGCAATGAGCAGATGAAAGAAAGGTGAATATGTCTGAACCCCACACAGTAAGAGGAGGTTGATGGAAGAGCATCGCCATTCAGCACACACTGCCATACACTACTCGCCTCCAACCTGCACAAACCACTCACATAAACACAAACTCACACTTGCCCACAGGATGCTCAGTACGTGTAGTAAAGTCAACAAATTGCACATTAAAAACATTAAAAACAAGAAAATTCATATTAGTTTGCACATTATACCCTTCACCATAGATGAATGATCTGTATCAAGAAGGAATATAAAGTCCAGTGACTTTTCCACTACAGGTTTAACACAAACCACACAATACACAGAATGTAAACAAGTAAAACAGAGTGCAAACATGATAATACAGTACTCTCTAAGGCACCTATTCATACTGTTTAAATAATTTTTCTTAGCCTGTGATAAATAATGCAACTTTCTGCTTGAAAAGTTAAAACACCTTCATTTACATTTACAGCTTTTATCAGGTGCTTTTATCCAAAGCGACTTCCATTCTCTAACTACAGGGGGCAGTCTCCCTGGAGCACCTTGGGGTTAAGGGTCTTGCTCAGAGACCCAGTGGTGGTGCTGAAGGTAGGATTTGAGGCAAGTATCCTACCCACTGAGCTACCTCCACCTCCAAAAAGACAGGGAAGTGTAAAAAGTGTCAAGACTTGCTCTGTTTGTAAAAAAGTAGTTTTATTGTGTGAGCTGGTGCAGAGAACACAGTTTCAGTCCCCGATTTCTTCTTGGTTCCTCCAGCCATTGTTTGGATTTGTGAAACTCCATCAGCAGCTCCTGATTTATTTTAATGAAGGACTGATTAAGACAAACCAGTTTTCAACAAGTAATACTGAACTTCCTCACAGAACGTTACATGGTACATAAAAACACTATTCACTGGGCAATGCTAGTTGTATTTCGTAATATTAATGTGAATATAACTGCTCATCTAAACTTTATTTTTTACACGTGCCTCAGACTTTTGCACAGCATTCTCTTCGGAGTAGCAGTAGTTCCTTCGTCTGTAGGAAATTACACATGGTCCACATATACACACTGACATATTTGACATCAAACTAAAAGATGTAAACATATTAGAATAGATTAGATTCAACTTTATTGTCATTACACATGTACAAGTACAAGGCAACGGAATGCAGTTTAGGTCTAACCAGAAGTGCAATAAGCAGCAAGTGCAGGATAAAGGTAAATGTTATAAGTTATGAGTTA
>JBBJLR010000001.1:9531615-9547746 GCA_037577145.1 Brachypetersius gabonensis | reverse complement strand
ACACACACACACACACACACACACACACACACACACACACACACACACAAACAAAAACACAAACACAAACACACACACACACACACACATATATATATATACACACACATGTTTCCCCATTTATTACTATATAGATAATTGCATTAATTAGTTGTATCCTGTATATATAGTACACACAACACACACTTTTGTAAAATTACTTTCTCATCAACATCCAAGCAAGGGAATCGTTTCCATCATTACTTTCACTATATTGCCTAGTCTGTGATGCCCGATCTGTAAAGATCCAATCAATAAGGTGCTGGAATGAGTGACAGGACAGGGGCACTTTAGAGGCCAATCAGATTTTAGCCCCTGCATCCACCCAAGCGAGATATGATATAGCCAGAGAATGTTTTCAGGTTATGTTTGGGGTTAACTCTGATTATAGCTCTATGCAGCCCTGAAAAGTGTACTTTGTAAAAGTTTCTCCTCTTCTATCTTTCTTTGTTTCACTGTGTTTTGCCTTTGAGCATGACTGGGACTGGTTCCCTGCACTTGAGTCCTGATCTGGGCCCAAAGGCCCAGGGCCAGGGTCTGATGAGTGGGGATTAGTGGGCTGGGCTCCCGCCGGAGGCAGGGCTGGGCGCTCTGGTGGAGGGAAGCGTGAAGGCACTGCAGGACCCCGTGCTTTAATCAAAGTGACATGCAGGAGTGCCGCTGATGGCTGGGAGGGGTTCAGCTCAGGCAGAGCGCTTTTCTGCTTCTGTGTCCCAGGTGTCGGTGCATGGGTTTGATGGAACGCTGACTGTGTGGCAGGTAATACAAGACTGGAATCAATAGTGCTGGAATCAATAGCACCTGCTCCAAATCATTGTGTTCAACTGTGGATTTAGACAGCATACTTCAGACCTGAGTGTAGTCCCACTTTCCTTTCTGAGAAATAAGCCCCCCTTCCTTAAGATTTGTTAACGTCAGGAACATCAGAGAGACTTTTTGGTGAAAATTAAAACACAACAATGTATGACTGCCATAAATCTCATGAAGAATGTGTCATAATCCTGGACCAAAAATTGTCACTTATTATGCACTACAGCAGTGGGCCAAATTACATTAATTAAATCCAGCATGTATTGCAATGCATCAGTATTTGCTCTTCTTTTATTATTATTTGTAGCAAGGCTGTGTTGGAGAAGAAGACATTGTAACAGAGAACTTGTAGCGAGGAGAATTTCTACTTAATAATGTCTTCAGTGGTGAGCAGGCATTAGTGAATGCTCCCAAGCGCAAAATGACTGGGTTTATATGGAGCTTTGAAGAATGTAATTTGTAAATGATAAATCTACAAATTAATTACGCTCATTTTCTCAAAACAGAAGAGCTTAAAATTCATTTAAACACTTCTGTCTTTTTTGAAAACACTGCTCAATTTCAGTTGCAGGACTTTCTAACAGTGGCTTGTGTACAGTCACAATGGCAGTGAGCATGAACAGCCAATGAGCTTCTCAGCTCAACAGCCAATCAGCACTCAGTAGCCAGAATGCTAGCAGCCCACAGCCTAACTATTTACTGTTCAAAAATAAAAATAGAAATGTGCAATTATGTTTTCAATTAGTTATAATAGTTTACAACTACTGGATGAAAAACTAAAAAAAATATTTGATTTCTATTATTAATATTTTACCTATTTATTTTTTTAGTCGTTTAGCCCCATTTACCCGCATTAGTACGGCATTTTCAGCCATACAGGGAACTGGCAAGGCGTCTGTTGCTGTTCATTAACTATGCATGAATTAAACGAGTGTCCTAGAGTGCCTGCTTATAGTCACTCGTGAACACACCACAGCACAGCACACAGTGCGAACAGCGTGAAATTCTTTCTCCGCATTCAATAAGTGGGCAGACAGCGATGCAGCACACGGGGAGCAGAGTGTGGGGATGGTACCTTGCTCAAGGACACATCAGTGGTGCCACTAGCAGTCCTGGGATTTAAACCAACACCCTTCTGATTGCAGGGGCCACCAGCTGCTCCATTAAATAACAATGACATTAAAATAAACAGTTCAACGATGCATGCTAAGTTTGCCAACGAAGACTGCAAAACAGGAGTCACTAGTTAGCATGATATTTTATATAACACTAATCAGAGACTATCGTGGCATTAACACATTGTTAGCAACATTAGCATTATTGGTAGAACCATTTTTTGAGGCATGTGTGATCTCTCTTAATGTTGTATTGAAGTTAGTGTCATTTTACAAACGTAGCAGCTGTAATGAGTTTGGAGCCTGCTGAGATCAGCACTTAGCCATTAGCGTCAAAGACACATGGCCATGGCACTCCCCAGTGTTGTAGCGCTGCTTAGCAGATGATGTGTCAGTGATGTGTGTGATCTGCGGATCTGCTGTGTGTGATCTGTTATTTGTTATTTATATTACAGACCAGGCTCTTATATTTGCATATACTCTTATAGTGACCTCTCTGTCCTGAGGGCTTTAGGATTACAAATGAAGGAAGTTCAATTCTCCTCCTAATCCCAAATACACTCATAATACATGCCCTGCAAGCATCCCTAATATTTATTGAGGTTTACTCTGTACGTTTGACTTGCTGTGTAATCGCATTATTCACATATTTGATATATTATGATATGTTATTGATTATTAAGGGTACATTTTATACATCATGCCATTAGGAGTGGGTGGTATGGAATTGATTATTTAAACTAATGTAATGTATGTAATTGATTACTGAAGCTAAATCTTATGTACCATGACACCAGGAGTGGGCAATATTGCATTGAATTGATTCTTAAGAAGGTTTAATGCCTAAATGTGTACACAGGACTGCAAAAAGTTAGGGAGCAACTGTGCTACAACAACTTGTTTAGATGCCTTAATTAAATGCAGTTTTCATTTCTCTCTAAACAGGCACTGTGATGAGACAATCATTGTTCATATAGGGGCTTTTATTAAAGAAACTTAGTGGAACTAATTGCAGCAAGGGACTAATATCTCTGTCTGAGTGAACTCACAGCTACGCTCTTTGATATGCATCTGAATATCCCAAAGACAGAATCAGTCTTCGTATCAAAGAACTGAACTCTTTCAAAGGATCTGATCTTGTCTCTAGACTTAAGCACTGCAATAAAGGATGAGCTTCCCATGACACGCAATACACTGAGGCAAAAAGAGAAATATTCATATAAAACCTCTCCGGTCCCTTGCTGCCTCTGTCCTCTTCTAACTTCCGCTGCTAAAAATGGAGGAAACAAGCTCAGTGTAATGAAAACTCAATGTAGAAGTGAAATGTGTTTATTTACCAGGTTCTCATGGGTATTTACCTAATTCAACGGAGGAGCAATTGATGTTTTCACTTTGAAGCTGGCTAGTTAGCGTGTTCTCAGTGTCAGAGACAATCGAACTTCATCTATGAGCAAATGTAGTGTATTTGTAGAAGTGGATGAAGAAAGCACTCTTAGGAAAGCACGTCTGTAAGTGGCACACTGTATGATGAGGAGAGGTAGGCGAATGAGGCAGAGGTGAATACAATTTCCAAAAAAGCCCTGACGATCGCAATCAAAAGTGAATCAATCCTCCAAGGTCTTGACTGCACAATCAAACTGCTGTCAACCCAAGTCTTTTGTGGAAATGAGAGAATATTTTAGTCTCACTCATACGTCCATCACCAATGTGATGAGGTGAGTAGCTCATCACATCAAGTCTTGATGGCTGGGACTGATATTGCCTACATCGAAAGTGGTTCCACAACCGGCCCCTGAGGTGCTCCTTAACCATACTACTGAGGAAGCCTGGTCCTCCAAAACATGACTGCTCATCGAAATGTGCCAGTGTCACTCAACAAGCAATACCATGACAGAAGTCCACATTCACATTACAAGTCTGTGTGTTCAGACAGCAAAAGAAACTCACACCATTTTATCCTTGTAATGTAAATGTAGCCTAAACGCTAGCATGCTCACACTCAGCCACCCACATGTGCATTTCCTCTCGATAGCACCGCTGTAATATATAGCTGCCACTCACCGGCGAGGCTGCCAGGTCTCTGCAGAGTAGCGGTAGCGTACAGGTCGTGGGAAATCTTGTACTGCTCCGAGGAGTGCACCAGCCGCTTGGTGGGCGAGAGTGTGGCGTAGCTGCCTACACTGAGCTGGTGGTGGAGAGGGGAGCTGTTGTTGGGTGGGGATACCAGACGCAGGGGCGAACCAGAGGCTGAGCCCCCAGTGCCCACCGCGTTGATGGGCGAGCTGCTGCTGTAGGATTTGGCGAGGCGGCCGGGAGAAGGTTTGGGCGAGGCAGAGGAAGAAGAGGATGGCAGGCGCTGGAGCTTGGTGGGGGAACCTGCAGTGGCTGCGGTGGGCTGCATGGAGCTCAGGGGAGAGCTGACACGTGGGCCAGGCAGCGTGGAGCTGGGATAGTAGAGGCCCGGGCCCAGGGCTGGACACGGCTGCTGCTGAGGCTCAGACAGGTGCTGCAGGATGCTGCCATGGCTCTGAGGCTGAGCCGGGTCGCCTGCAGCCAGCAGCGCAGCGCGGCTGGACGTCACCTGCAAAAACAGAATCAGTTAGTCGTCTGGATGCTCTTAACTTTCAGTGCAACAAGTTAACTTCTTGATTCCTAGGACTATTATTCTCTTTTAACCATCAATTATTCAGAAATAATGCAGTTTTAAGAATTAGAAGGTACAGCATGGCTGATTCTTAGGGCTCACACAGAATAACGTGCAGAAACAGGAGCAGTTCATGTTTTATTTTTCTCTTCCCAAAAAGGCTCCAGGGAATGGGAACAGGAGTGGATACCACCACAAGTGAACAGTAAATTTAGGGTAGCATGAAACAGCCAACACTCCAACAACAAAACATTTCTCAGCAAACACAGAAAGGTCATATTTTGCTTACAAATGCTCCAGAGAACAAAATCGTTGCCAAGCAGCCTTACCTTATTTAGGGAAAAGTAGAACATACTTAGAGTCCATGTGCTTCCTTATGAGATCTTAGACCTTATACCACTGACAGTATTAATGCACATGGACTGAAGCATGGTAGCACTGGCCCCTCGCCAGCACTAGCATAGAGCTTTGGCACGTGAATGAATATTCTCTTTTTGTCCAACAAGATTGTTCATATTAAGCAGAGCGATTCCGGGTGATTACAGTAAAGCATTGGTTCCACTAGTACTCATTTGGGGTTGGGTTAAGGGGGGTGGAAGGTGGGCATGAAACCTGATTATTCTCTTTCTGAACAGAGGGAGTTCTTTTGAGAAGAAAACATTTATTTTAAGGGCAAAAAAGCCACCCTGTGTTTTTTTGCCACGTCTCGGAGGTTTCCACATTCACTCTCTGTGGACACAGGGAGCCTTGCTTAACCGCAGTTGGGGAGGACACTCAAATAGGTCCTGACAGGCGGGGAAGTGTGTATTGGAGGCGCTTGAAGACGAGGAGAGGGTGACTGTGCAGAGACAGAACTGGTGATGCAGAAAGACACAGGGCCAAATCCAGCGCTTTGTGTCGCTAACATTGCTCCCCCTCAGGCTGAACACACACACGCCAACGAGTGTGAGAACGGTCCACTCAAGAGAAACACTTGACTCAAGGTAGCCCGCGCAGTCCATAAAGAAACGTCACACTAGACAAAAGGAGGCGATTACAGGTGCAGGGGGGCAGGGGTTAGGGAGGCTATGCAAATGCGAAACATCACTGTATGGATGATGTATGCAAATGAGAAACAAACACTAACTCTCTCTCTCTCTTTCTCTCTCTCTCTCTCTCTCTCTCTGTGTGTTTCCCCTGCTCGCAGCTGAATATTAGCATTGAGAAGAAGAGGAAGTAGAAGAGCTACTTGAAGGAATTGTTACAGGTGCCAGATGTGGATGAATTATTTAAGGAACAAGCGGTTCGCCGTGTTATAAATATCGAAGCTGAAGGAGCACCTAACTGATGCACTGCGTTACATAAAGCTATCCTGAAGTAGCCTAGTCCTCTTCAGCCTCTATCCCACAGAATCAACCTGACAGGCTAAAACACAATGCCAGCAAGCCTGATAAAATTTGCACAATGCAGAGACAGACAGTGTGAGAGACAGAAAGAGAGAGAGAGAGAGAGAGAGAGAGAGAGAGAGAGAGAAAGAGAGAGAGAGATTGACAAGAAGTATTAAAATGGTACATTTGAAAAAAATGAAAAGACTTTTTTAAGCTGCAAAAAACGTATTTATGCAAATCAATAGTCAAAATAACCCTTATCAGTCTAAATGTGGCCTATTTTTTGTTGCTGCTTTCTAAGTAAATGATTACATTAATGCAGAATGACAACTTCAATAACTTCACTCTAAATTGTAGGGCAATTTTTTTTTTTTCATCATTAATTAAATTAATTTAAATATCAGACAATATTCTGACAAACTGAGACGACATTTGTGAAGTCACCAAAGCAGAAATAAGCATGCTGAGCTTTGTTTCATACGCCAACCTGCAGTGTTAAACTGCTGAAAGCAATCTTCAGTCGTTTTCCGAAGTAGTTGCTAAATATTTCATATGAACAAGTGAACTAATCTGAAGAGCATTGGAGCTGTTTGTAGTTGAAGGAAATGTTGTCAGACTCACATTGGGTGTGATCTACTTTAACTTCCTTTTAAGAGAACACTCCCAGACCTAACTACTTTTGGACCTTTCAGCCATAAATGTCCTGTTTCTTTCACTACCTGCTTAAATATGTAGGTATGGCCCTACAGATGAACGCTGCCCTCTTCAGGTTAGGTCCTTAACTCATTGTACAGCAAAAAAAAAAATGACAATGCAAATAATTATAATAAGTTGTCGGAACTGTTCATTAGGTTGTACAGCTGTACTTCGACATAATGCATTTCAAAATGCATCTTTCAGTCTCTGTGCCACATTTTGAAAAGCAAAAAGAAAATATTTGAATACACTGTTGCAGTGATGTCACAAAAACTAACACATTTGCATATACCTGCCTACAGCTGTGTGGCCCCGCCCATTCACATTCAAATCACATGGAGTGTTTCAGCCTGGACTGCCTTTTGAATGAGGCTTAACACAGGACAGCCAATCAGAAAAGAGATTATGTGCATATTATTCTTAACAATTTAAGCTATGGCTAAACACCTGACAACTTGGGGAGGGCGATGGCAATACTATAATATAGTATATAAGCCCTTACTGGATAGGACAGTTTCTCTTTGATCTTTTTGCACTTTTTTTGACTAAGAAATCTGTTTAGAATGCAGATGGAACCTGGAAATGTGCGCCTTTGTAATGCAATATCACCCCCTTGACTCCTGCACTAAGTAGACAAGGGGAGAAAGGATGCTGGGCATCTTTGATTAAGAATCGCCTGAGAGAAAGAAGTGCATTCATCCAAATGGTGAAAGAGCGAGGGCAAGGGATACGAAGTGAGTGAGTGTGTGTGTGTGAGAGAGAGAGAGAGAGAGAGAGAGAGAGAGAGAGAGATCAAGAAAGAGAAGGAGAAAGAGCGAGGGAGAGATCTAAGCTTTCTCCACCCCAACCAATCGACCAGCACCCCAGTCATTTCCATGCAGTGAATACAGGGGAAGAGAGCAGCACTCCACTTAATTAGCCACAAAACGTGACAAAATTTCCATTACAGAATGAAACGTTTGCCCCAAAACAGGAACAGTGTCTTTTAATGAACGTTCCTAGCTTGTAGCAGGTATACCAGACATGAGCTCGTTTAAAGGAATTGAAACTTGAGAAAGAAGCGGCCCTGCAGGGCTCCTCATAATTGGAGTCTCATCAGCGGGGCAGGAATTAACTCCCCCAGCTGCTGCGTGACAAAGTTTGAAGCCACATGTCTATCCCGTGGCTGTAAAAAAAAAAATAGAGCTCCTGTTTCAAGTGGCAAGACTGACCTCGCATTAGAGAGACGACAATAGCTCACTCTAGTTAAAGTGCAAATCACTCGGAGTGGCACTGAAGCCCAGCTCGCAGTACGGCGGCGGATGAGGCTGCAGTACATAAGGAGAGCAGAAAGTGACGGCAGAGTTATAGAAGCCAGCATTAGCGCACTCTGCCAGGAGCCCTTAATGACGTTGTGGGCAGGAGGAGAGAAAAGGAGGATGGAAAAGAAGAGACGAATAAAAGTGTGGGAAACAGAGAGCATTGGAAAAACGCACCAGCAATAAAGCTTGGCAATAGTAATTGTAATAGTTAGAATAAAGTCAATTAGATGACACAAGATGTATATTTAGATGAGTTTACTTTAGACTGAAAGCTAATTCTAGAGATGGAGAAGACACAGCAATGCAGAGAGATAGAGGGATGAGGGGGGGCTGGGGCTGGCTTCGGAGCAGGACTGACCTGGTTGTAGGTGTGGACAGCTCCTCCCGGCTGACCGCTGGAGCGCACTGGAGGCGGCGGAGGCTGGTTCTGGGGAGAGGCAGAGCAAGAAGAGCCGTCGCTCAGGGCCAGGGGCTGGTTGCTATGGTAGCCGCCGGAGTACTGGAGGGAGCCCTCCGGGTTGGAGCCGAGCTGCAGCGAGCTCTGAGAGAGCAGTCCTGTGCGCAGGAAGGGAGAGAGCGAGGGAGAGCGAGAGAGAGAGAGAGCAGTTTCAGCAAGGCAGAGCGATGCAAAGCCTCAGCCTGGCAGAACCAGCATACATAATTTATTAGAAGAGGAGGAGTGAAATAGTGTTAGACGAAGGGGGGGGAGTAACAAAAAGAAAGAGAGTTACTGAGAGGGGAAAAGGGAGGGGAATGAAAAAAAAAGACAAGTGAGAAGAAAAAAATGTAAGCTGAGAAAACACAAGTATGCTGCGCTCAGTGATCTGCATCATTGTGCAAATGGCCAGAAAATACCGTAATGCGCTGTATGTCACACATGGCACATCTTTTCAGACCAACAGTGACGTGCAAAAGTTTGGGCACCCCTGGTCACATGGCATGTTTATGCTATATACACATCCCCTACAGCAGGGGTGTGGAACTCCAGTCCTGGAGAACCGCGGTCCAGCACATTTTGGTGATTTTCTTGCTCAGAAACACCTGGTTCACCTCGCCAGGTAATTGTCAGGTTCATTGAACGTGTTTGAGGAGGACAACCATCAAACTGTGCCGGACACAGGACTGGAGTTCGACATCCTTGCATTATTTGTTGAATTTTAACACAAGAAACTGTTGAACTAAATCATATATAATAGTGTCCTTTTGTTGTTTCTTTAAAGAAAACCCTTTTTTTCCTCTCTATTTGTAACATCATTTCAGCAAACCACCCTTTATACATCGGTGCAACACACCCACACGGCTCCATAGCAACCACTTGCTTAGCCATATCATAGATTTCGAATCAGGTCAAATTCTTTAACAGTTTTAATGGGCTTTGGTTCATTTTGTTCGTCATCTTATTAGGGTGCACACGGTGTGCCATACACAAACGTCTTTTTGGATATTTTATAGCTGTGTGAACAAAGGCCAGCCATAAAAGCTGAGCACTGGCAGCTCGTCCGCCCGCTCTGAGCGCCCGCTAGATCACATCAGCGCTTCTTAATTTGTCAAGAGCCCCGTCAAAATTGATGGATCTTTCAGTGCAAGCATGTTTGCACTATCAGTCTCAATCAGTCAGATTAGTCTCAGACTGAAACGCATTGTGAAAGCAATGATTGACGCTTTTATTTTTTTTGTTGTTCCTCCATGCCACAGACATCTTTTCTAAAGCAGTGCCTTTGCATTTAAAGACACCTGCATTTTTCTTGGAAGGAAAAAAAAAGCCAGCATTGGTTCTGTGCCCATGATGTTAATCCACGGACCCTCTATCAGCTGGAAGCATCAAGCTGCTCTGGGCAGATAATAAAAACGGCCCATTGTTATGGCCAGAAACGGCCCTGCTCTCTGCATCCACGTTTCCACTGATGTGCAATGGCTGTTTTGACAAATGAAGCGCAAGATCTCTCTTCCCAGGATTTTTTTACTCCTAGAAGCCAGCAGGCTCTGAGTCTTAATCAAAGACAGGGCTGCCTCTTTAAGGCGCATAGTTATTTCCAAATGTAGAGATCACCATTGTCAGACCACAAACTAGGTCACTGGGTCTCAGTACTGAATACTGTAACGGCTGCTTTCCATGACTAGAGAAAGGTCCATAGCTAGCGCTCATATTCCCGAATGTAACACATTAGACATGACAGTCTGATAAAGATCACTTCGCTTTCGCCACAAAGCCATTTGGCGACAGTGCAGTAAGCTGCTTCTTAAAGCAATCTGATCCCATGAAATTGGCAGGATTTGTACATTTACATAAGGCGATGTGACCGGACTGCACGACAGGTGAAGCTCCGAGGAACAGAACGGCCCACGCCGGAAGCTCCAAAGAAGAGGTTATGACAGAGTAAATGGGATGCAGGAGAAGGCGTTGCATACTAATCCTATGGTTCCTCCTGTGACAAGGGTGGTCATTCATGTCATATGACAAGATGAATCGCCGTTAGAATCAATAATAAAGAGGCTGTGTTATACCCCGTTGACATTCAAATGAAGTCACATTACATACATATGAATTATCTGCTTCACATCATCATATAGAATTACTTTGACTCCCTGGGATTCAGAGGATATGGAGAGTTTCTTATCACTTCGTCTTCCTTCAAAGATGTAAGGTGTCCAGACATGCCTACTTTAACCCTTAGATCACAGAGGGCATCTTTACCCGCTTATACATTACATATTCTTTTCTAATATTTAAAGGATTAAACAATGTGTAATTCACAAAGATCTCATTCCTTGTTTTCAAAAGAACCCAGATAATACAATGAAATATGTTTTTATAATGTAACTAATAAAACAAAAAAATCTGTTGAAATCTGTTGAAAATCTTTAAAACCCAAATGCAAACCCACCCACAAAAACCAAACATACATATTAAAGCTTGTGCAAAGCTTTGCTTTACATTAGCATTATAATAAGAAATTGAACTATCTACAACTATTTACAGTAACTCTGTGCTGTGCTGCTTAAAAACAGTCAAAAGCACAGCCCCACACTCTTATACAACCCTCTCAAACACATGCGACTCAGCTTCTCTTTACAGCTTTATGACCAGAATCTAATTATAATTAGTTATTTCTCCCAAGTTCAAAGTTTATTTTTGCTTTTCCCTAAAATGTTTGTTGTTTATGGGCATTTGCATGTGATGTAATTTTTAAATCTCCACTAAGTTATTATTCCATATAAGGGGCAGCTGGTGACATAGTGCTTAGGGACATGGCCCTACCTTCAAAAGGTCATGGGTTTGAATCCCAGGGCTGCTAGTGAAGGAGTTAAATGCAGAGGAAGAGTTTCACACTGCTCACACTGTGTGCTGTGCTGTGTTCATATATGCCAAATGACCACTTTACACTTATTATTACAGATTTTTACAATAACTTTGGTTCTACATGACACAGGGACACCAAACAAAGCTAGGCTTGACGGTGAACACCTTGACCACCAACACAAACCGGGTGAACTTCCATTTAAGAAGCTGTTTAGCCGCATTCCGACAATTTGCCATTTGTTGCGCTTGTAAGAGGGATTTGTGCCGCTCAAGGGTTAATGGCATCAAACGCCATCAGGAATTTATACTGGTAAGTTGTCCCAGAAAAATGCAGGTTACTACAGCATTGGAAGGGTGAGCCAACATTTGAAAGTAAGCCTGGACAAAAAGGTGTCTTACCTTTAAACACGTATTACAGTATCTTACCATCATCAATCGGAACAAAATCCACTCTAAATGTATGGGGTGGCATTTACCTGATGTAGGGCGGATTAGTCTAAAAAGGGGTGATATCCCCATATAGGTAATGGATCGCAGCTAACATCAAAAGATACTTCTGCATTCTGTAGGATCAAGGAGCCGGTCCCATGAGATCCAGAAAGTGAGCGATATCTCAGATACCTACTATGATTAAAATGATTGCAATCACAGTCATACAGAGCACTTAATAGATTCAAGTATTCCCATGGCACTGATTTTGATTGGCATCACCATTCAGACCCAACCACTTCTATTTGAGCTAGATGGTCATAACTGTGTACATTGGAGAACATTTCAACAGGGATCCCATGAGCTCCTAGTGAGAGTGACCTTTCTGAAAACCATTTGTTGAGCTACAACTGAACAAGAGGTGGAATAAACTCGCCCAACACATTAAATATCCCAACACACCAGCCTTCACCTGAGGTGGGAAAAAGGTCAGTGGGAGTTCCCTCTGCTGCTGGTTAGGTCAAAAATCCATGCAACTCCTTACATATTTCATGAAGGAGACACTTTTTTAAAGACTCTGCTGCCTCTGCACCAGTATTACAGCACCGAAACATTGATCTTTCACCTGGAGAACTTGATGTAGCAATCTTCTATCACAAAGAAAGTGATAGCATGCTTGACATTTCAAGAATCCTCGAGATGTCATCCTCCTCCTTTGGCACGTGCAGGTCATGAATGCATTTTGAAGAGATCCAAGGAGTAATTACTTTCAGAATAAAGCCTTAAAACAGGTGTGAGGAAGGCATTTGCCAGGTTGTCAGCACAGGTACAAAAGCATCGCTTCCATTAGATACTTCCACAAAAGCAGCAGCTATTTTGTCTTCATTCCCTATAACAGATGAATTATTGAGAGCCACTCTGCCCTGAACAGGCAAGTGAAAAGAAAAAAAAAAGTCAAAGTTCCCTGCTTTCCAGGCCTATCACCGCAAACATATTTTCTCCCCTAGAAATGATTCATAGTCCTTTTGGAACACGCTAGAGCTGCGCGCGCTCCCTGAAAACGTTGCTCGGGGTGTCAAACTGGCAAATCTCATTTTTTAATAATTTCCGAATTTGATTTGAAAAAGTGCATTTATTTCCTTCAAAAGTACTGAGAGTATGCAAGGCTAATAACTTCACTTAAAGTTCAGAGCACCAAACGCTGGAAAGAATAGAAATCCACAGTAGTCAAGGTTTAACAGACAACTTCAGTTCTCTCAAAAAGAGTCAATCAAACTAAACAGAGATCATGTCACTTCTTCTAATGGGGATACTCAGGCCTAGCAGGGCTGCAGGGCAAATCACAATGTGAAGAAGGGATGTCTCACTGAAGTTCTCCATCTATACTGTGCATAAAGAGATAAGGACACTTTGTCAATGGGTCTGTGATAAGCATTAAACTAGTGAATTACAAGCATACCATCACCTTTTTACTGGGTGACTAAGTCAATATTAATGGCAGGCATCAGGGGACAGGATGGGTCCCCTGCAAAATGTCATAGGAGACCTATTTTTGGTTCCCTAAAGAAGCTTTCAAAGGATGGACCGTAAAATGAGCGTATGGACCTATTTAAAAGAAGCTCCATATACTTGTAAAACAGTGGTCACCAGCCTAGACATCTTCCTAGAGATCTACTTTCCTGCCATGTTTAGCTCCAAGCTGCCTCTAACATGATGCCCCACCCCCTTACTTAATCAGGGACTTCTGAAGAAGTTAAGTTAAGAATAGTAGATCTGCAGGACCAGGGTTGGTGGAGACTGCTGGCAAGAAACTCAAAAATGGATCTTTAGGAAACTAATAGGATTTTTCTCACCACTCAAAAAATCCTTTGTGGTATCTTTTTTAATACTATCTAATAACATTGGAAAGTGAGAATGAAGCAGTCACATGAAATGTGAGTTTCTGTCCCATTTTATGTTCTAATAATTTTATAAGGTGTGAGAATGCTAAACTCATAATATCTTTCTGATTTTACATCCTAAAGAATTAATGCAACATCAATATAAAGACAGAAAGGTCCTACTAAGTGGTTAATGTAGAAAGTCTACTGTTGCACTGCGACTGGCTAAAGTAGAACTTATTACTGTATTCTGGGAAAATCTCTACATCCTAATAAAAGTTTTTCAAGGTCTCTTTAGTAAAGGCAAGGGTTATGTAGAGCATGACCACTTGAAGAACCATTTGAAAGCATGAATGGATATTTGTGTGACTTAATGGTTCCTAAAAGAATCTTTTTAAATGGCTCTAAAAATGTTTCCCTTACTCTTACAAAACAAATAACTTTTTTTTAAGTGCGTGGACAGCATGTTCACAAGCAACAGCAAGGTAATGGCACTGCCTCAAACAGCACGTATGCAGTGTAACCAAGACAATTTTCCAAATATAATTCAATTTCTCCCTCTTGGCTTTTCCGAGGTTGAAAATTGTGCACTCATTGGACTCATTTCGTGCTCACAGCATTGTGGGTAATGGCACACAACCCCCACTGACTTCCACTGACACCCAAATAGACTTCAAATGGCATTAAAGTACTTTTTAGAGAAGATTATCTTTCTCCACCAATAATACAACCTTAGATAAGCTCCTCGCTATTATAATTCACGGTCACTTTTGTTAATCAGAAGAAAAACTCACAGGCAATTACCAGAGGTCCCAGATCAGTGTGCAGTTTAGTCCTGGCCTGTTTTTAAGTGAAATTGTGTACAAGTGCTTTGAGTACACTGAATTCTGCTGTGAACTAAATTGATCAAATAGCAGAGAAGATGGATGGTCATTTTACCCAGAATAATCTCTATTGGATCTCACTTTGTCCAGCCGGTTGACATGTACTGATGGAGACGATCTAATACTGAGAGAAAATCAGCACCTAGGACGGAACAATGGGAGTTCTGGAAACTGCGGTGGCATTTAACTTTTGTCTTTGAAAAAATTTAGGAACAGGAGCACAAATTTGCTGAGACAGTTTGGAAGGGCACAAGCACTGGGAGGCTCTAGGGTAGAATTTTACCTGTACATAGCAACATGACTATCGAGGGTTCATGCCACAGTGTGATGTGTGGTCAGCAGCAAACTGAGCAAAGCATGCAGACAGTTTTTTACGCACAATAAACAGTAACATGGCCTCAATGTCAATTCATACTTGACCTTGCTGTGCTAAATTGAAGAAATGATTTTGCAGAAAGGGGACTTGCGCATACTGGATATTTTCAGCACAGCCTTTCAATCCTCCATATACACAGTATTAGTAAAAGTATTGGGACACCTGACCATTACACCAACTGCGACTTTAATGCTATTGCAAATAAATAGCTCTCCACAAGTTGTTAGAGTTTCTGTGGGAATTTTTGTCCATTCATTCTGTAGAGCATTTATGAGGTCAGACACTGATGACGGACGAGAAGGCCTGGATCACAATCTCTGTTCATCACAAATGTGTTGAGGTCAGGGCTCTGTGTGGGCCAGTCAAGTTCTTCCACACTAAAGTCTTCCAGCCATGTGTTTATGGAGCTCGCTTTGTGCACTGGGGCACAGTCATTCTGGGATAGAAAAGGTTCTTCTCCAACTGTGTCCACAAAGTTGAGAGCATGGCGTTGTCCATGGCTTGTTCTGCTGAAGTATTAAGATTGTCCTGCCCTAGAAATAAGGGGCCTAGTCCACACCCTGAAAAATAAGTGTGTCTCTATACTTTTGTCCATATAGTGTATGTGGTGGTTAACAGTAAGAAGGGCCTTAGTTCACATAAAAATAAATACATAAAACTCATCCACATCAGGTGCCTCACAATTCTTTTTTAATGGCTGAAGACGAGATTTTGGAGGACATTAGAATATCTCCACCAAAACATTCAAAGACACATGGAGGAAAGTTATTTGGTGCTGAGTGTAAATTTGGTATTGGAATTAACATGGATGGTGTGTGGAAAATGCAAACAGCTTCGGATGCTGAACTGGTTGAACCATGGAAAAACGTTCATGCAGATTTCTGCAGAAATTTGGAAAGTATGTATTTAAAAAAACACAGTAAAATGTAAAGGATGGATCCACTATTAGTTTATAAACAATAGCAGTTATTTTACTAAGACTAAGATGAACGCAAACTTACTGCTTCCACTGGAAATGTAATACATGAAAATGTAGTCTTTGGCTTGTGCATATATTTTAACACAGAAACAAACAATATTATTAACATGAACAACACTGTTGAGTCTTTTCCCTGCATTCTATTATAGAACCTCTTATTATAATGAACGTGCTTCTGTAAATACTTCAGCTAAGGACCTCAATGATAACAACTGAGTTACTATCTAAGCAGAAACGGGAGGAACTATTAATATCTATTGCGGCATAGGACACAATGCAGTAGCACAGAAAATTTATTTATATATATATA
>JBBJLR010000001.1:9496941-9508162 GCA_037577145.1 Brachypetersius gabonensis | reverse complement strand
TTCATTTTGTGAAGCTGCTTTGTGACAATGGCCATTGTTAAAGGCGCTATATAAATAAAATTGAATTGAATTGAATTATATTAACCAATATTAAAAGTTAATATTAAAAGAAAGCACTTTATGTGCTGACAATGATATGGAATTGTGTCATTATTTTTCAATATTACAGCAAATTAAAGTAACTCTAGACCTGTAACAGGTAAACAGATTTGACACTGAACTTTGAACTAAATGGAGCATATACCTGCTTCTAAAAAACAACAAACAAGGAAAATCTTGTCCTCCTTGCGTACAAGCAAGGTACCCTCAAATATTTACCTTAAATGAGTCAATGCAACATTTATATATAAAGATACTGAAGATATTCCCCTGAGAGGACCCCCACAGTGACTACTTTGGCTTAGAACATTATTGATAGTATTAACCTTGAGATGTTAAATAGAACACAGTGAACAACATAATGAACACATTGGGGCATGCAACACTACCCCAATACCACTGTCATGACTGTCAACCCAGTCATTCTGGAGGGAATAACATCTAACAAAGCAAGTCTGATGACTTGGTGTGTGGTGTTCCCTCTTTAAAAAAAAATCATGAAAACTCAAATGGAGCAAGAAATTGCTGGTTGACGTTATCTGTGGCACCCTGAAGTCCTAGACAACAACTTTCCCCACCAATGGCCATATAAAAATCTATTCCTCCAACTGGGTTTAAATTCCCAGCACCTCTGTTTGAGGTAGGCACAACATAAAATGAGTTCGTGGCCTTACAAGCTTAGATTGGGAGCTCAGCGAAATATCACCTTGAAATGTCACTGGCTAAATGCCAACTCCACTGTTTGTCACAAGTGCCAGTCGGTGAGCAGCTAACTTTTAAACATGTGCCCAGTCCTCTTTTCAGGCTAGCTTGACTGCAGCATCCGGCCCGTCTCTCCAGGATCCATAAATTCACTGATGCTCAGAAGCATTTGTTTTGATGGATTAAAGGGTGGGAGAGCTGAGCTACTGCTGCTCTTGTACTGTCCTATTCCGTCCTGTCCGGCAACTACTGTGTGGGGCGTCTGAGGACTATGACTGCTGGAGGCTGGATGGGGAAAGGTCGGCTGAATCAATGGAGAGAGCTCATTCTGTCAACCAGAAGGAGTTCCTTTCTTTCCGTCATGCTTTTGCTTCTGCGAATGTGCAAACGTCTACAATCATCCAGCTCAAAGATTTTGCAGCGAACTTGTGCATTAAGTTAAGCAGTGCACAAGGGGACAGTGTTGCACTTTCTAAGGTAGGTCCAACCTTGAACACCGTCACAAGAATTTATTAAAAAAATCAATTTTTTTGTGTCTAGATGGAGCTAAAGGCTGCAGAAGTTCATGTAAACAGCTCGTGAAAGTGAAAGAAGAACAACAATTGTGGATGAAAGCTCAAAATGATTGTGAGTAGAGAATTAGGGAAAAAAATACAAACACATGCTAACCTGACTTATGGCAGAATCACAAATTTACCTTCAACCATCTGAGAAGAAAACATTTGAGTGCTGATTCTGAAGCAGCAGGACGGCCAGTAAATGGCAGCTTATGATGTTGTGACACACTGAACTACAGATACTTTCTGAGGACATGCTATTCATACTGTCAGTGATTTAGCAGCATGAGTTCATACTAACTCTTCTAGAGAAATAAAACCACCATCAGACTAACTCAATAAAATCTAAACTGGCTAAGTGATGCTGCAGCCTAAAAAAATTCTCTTACAGCAACTCAATATTAAGGGCAGACTTATAACAAAGCAAGGCATGCTTATTTTCTGTTGTTAACTTTGTGAACCATGTCTCAGTTTGTAATAACAGATATTGTTCTTTTTTATTTCACTACAGTAATAAGATGTTACTAAATGTGTTGTTACACATGCATCCCTTTATTGGAAATCAATTTGTTAGATTTGTAATCTTTGTTAGAGTTTTTCACATTCACAACCCTCATTTAAGCAGATGACTTGATTAGCTATAAACTAATTAATCAAAATACTATTTTATTGCAATCCAATTGCAGTCCTGTTCCTACGGCTATATATGTACCTTTCCTGAGAAGAAAATTCAAATAAAGAGCACGAAGTCAAGGGGTGCTGTTTGGAGTCAATGCAAACAAATAGAACTCCAATGCAATATGGTAGAATTAGGCTCCCTAGCTAGAGATATTGAAAGCGTACCGTCTCACTAACAGCACTGGTAACCTGAAAGGTACAGTTCTTTTATTTTTCAGTGTGTAAGAGCACACAACATGGCAAACCAACATTTTGGAAAGCATCTTTGGATAAACTTGCTGTCAGGATACATACAATGTTGGCTGTTGGCGTATTGACTTTTTCTGAAACCGTGTGCCTCTATACTTTTTGGCCGGTAGTGTATGTGAAGTGCATGTATAATGCTTTGAAGCAGGAGCAGCTGGGAGGGGGAGAAGGCAGGATCAAAAAAGCCTTTTGCAGCCCACCTGCTGACTGACGCCGGGGGAGAGAAAAGGCGGGATGGGAAGATGCCACCTTAACTCGTTTGACATAAGCGGTATGAAAAACACGGGAATGGCAGCTCACATCAAGTGCCTTGTTTTATTAGAAGGGCTTATAGGATATAGTGTGTATGGCTGCTGTTTCCACAGAGGTTAAATCACTACTATTCAATACAGGGGAGCAGACAGCATGAGGCCCCCTCACTCTTCATTACATTTCTGCTAGAACAGACACATAATTTCAGTCTTACAGCTTTGGATGTTGTTTTTTTTTCACACTTTGAATGTAAGAAATGTGATTAAATTTGGATGGGGGTGCAGTGGGGGTTAGGAGGGTCTGGGAAAATGAAATAAAATGTGCTTGACAAATGGAGCTGAACAAATTCTTTCATAAGTAACATTTTGTGGGCATGTTTTCTATTACTGCTGCAATTGGACCCCGCCTACATTTGCAATCCACCTCTGTAGTGGTGTGGGCTGGAACACTTTTGTTTTTTTCTTTGGACTCCAGCATTCTTATTTTGTGAACAAGACGCAGATATTTCCATTAGGGTTATTTGTAACAGACTGGGTTTTTTATACTACAGTTAAAGATATAGTTCATCAGCCACTGAGTTATAGAGCAAGAGATAAAAAGTGCTACAACCGTCCCAGTGGGTACCCTTTCAGGGATTTTCCTGTTTGTTTCCTTGATTTGAATGTTTGCGATTAAACTGACGCAGAAGGAGGGAAACCAAAGCACAAACAGTTGATTAATGTACCTGAAAATGCTCTCAGAAATAATGTGTTTTTTACATTTACACCCCTTTCATCAGAAAGTTTTCTCACAACATACATAAACCTGGCTCAAAAAAACGATGAAAATATAAAGATATGCTGCTAAACAGAGGGAGATGAAAAAACAGAAACAAAACAGAGCAGAATGGAATAAAACAGAATAGAGGAGAAATCAACCGACTAGAACAGAATAGAATAGAATGGAACAAAACATGTTAGAGTAGAAGAGAAATGAATGTAACATAATAGAAATGAATACAGCAGAATATAACAGGAATGACCATAACAGAAAAAAACAACATAAAAGAATAGAAACCAACAAAATAGAATAGAATGGAATGAAACAGAATAAAACAGAATAGAATAAAAACTAATGGAATAGAATAAAACAGAATAGAATAAAAACTAATGGAATAGAATAAAACAGAATAGAATAGAAATGACCATAACAGAGTAGAAATTTAAACAGCAGAATAGAATAAACAGAAGTGAACATAATAGAATAGAAATCCACGTAATAGAATAGAACCTAATATTAATTAAACTTCATTGTCCAACTAAACCTGGACCTTTTATCTGGTCTCACCACAAATGCAGTAATAAAAATATTCAAAGTTCATAATCATTTCATGCAAAACAAGCAAACAAACAAACAAAAACCCACACATCGCTGTCCAACTGTTATTTAGCTCAACAACTGCTATCAGGATAAACAGTCTTTCACAGGGAGTCTTCAGCTCCGTAAAAACATCAGCCAGAGCCACCAGTGAGTTCCTCACATTTCTAACTTAAGGAGAACTCAGTTTCTAGTGTTTTTCATTCACTAACTCCACAATAAAGCTCTTAATTCAATAAGACAAACCTTTCTACTGCCACCATCACAAATCCCTGACCTGTAAAAGCAGTCCTGCTGGTCTCACTCACTAACTGGATGCAATTCCCAAACTCGTTTTAGCTCCACCGTAATTGTGAAAGAATGCATTTTGGGAATATTGCAGTCTTTACTTTGCTCCACACTGACAGTATATGGCATCTCCTTTCAGCGCAGTAAAAGCCATGGAGCTGTTAGGAGAATGTGCCATGCTCTTCCCTTTCACGCCATGACAAACCTTTCATCGCTGCGGGCCAGGATTGAATCAGTTCCACCCCAGTCCCCTCAATATAACTCACACACCCTGAATGTGACACGAACGCGCTAATCTGACTCTAATTCATTAAGACGAGCTTTCGATGGGCTGTTGTTATGCTGGAACTGGAGCATCAGGCATAAGGCAGAAGAGCGACGCGTAAAAGAAATAGATCCAATTGTAAGAGACCCGTGTGGCTACACCCTCATAAATAAAAGGCCCTAAAAGCTTCTTTGAAGAGAACAATTCAGAAGAATTAGCCTGCAAGCAGTCTCTTAGAATAGAAGCCGATGGACAGGTGTTTCAATTATAAGTGTGTTTTTTAGTCAGTGCGCAGGGACCAGGGTCTAAAATCTAACCTTTTGTACAAAGGAATGGATGTGGTAGACTTCACAAATGTGCTAATTTACTTTTCAGTAGTGGAAAAATATCAATGTATTCTGAATTTCCCATCAACTCTTTATTTTCACTCAAATTGTTATGCTTACTATATGATTTGTAATGAAAAACATTGTACTCATTCATTATAAACACTAGAAGTTTCAGATTTCTGGCCTCCACCATATTCACTACATGGACACTACACTATACTACAAAAGTATTGGGTGCCTGACCATGAAACCAACAAGGACTTTAGTGACAGTGACTATTTTTGTCATCTGTGAACACACCACAGCACACAGTGTGAACAGCACACTGTGCATTTAACCCATTCACCAAGTGAAGCAGTGGGCAGCCAAGAACACGGTGTCCAGGGAGCAGTGTGTGGGGACGGTACCTTGCTCAGGGGTGCCTAGCGGTCTTGGGAATCGAACCCACGACTTCCTGATCACAGAGCGAATGCCTTTACCACTAGGCAACCACCTGCCACATTTAATGACATTGCACTCAAATCTGTAGACTTTAATATGGAGTTGGTCCTCCTTTGCAGCTAGAACAGCTTCCACTCTTTTTGGAAAGCTTTCCACAAGATTTTGAAGTCAGGCACAGATGGAAGTGGAAGTGAGAGGTCACCTGAACTGAATTCAATTCCCAATACTTTTGTCCATCCAACAGTCTAGCCCACTCCATAGATAGAAATTAATTAGCAAAAACAGATCTTGAATTCAGATTATAGCACTTTAGCCCCTACCATTTAGGCTGAGGAGGTAAGGACTGTTTTTTTTTTTATTTGAGGCACAATACAACCAATCAGAACAGAGGTCATTAACATATTTCAGTTGTGATGCAGTAACAAAAACAGCTTGTTATTGAACAAACAGGACAGGTTAAAGATGGACATTAAAAAATGGATCATGACTGGTACACAAAACAACACAGACATAATAAGCTGACCTCAGGGGAAAAATAAAATACATGCCCTTCAAGGGACTAAATGTGGTTCTTCTATTGCATCACATCCAAGAGCCACCTTTTGGCACCTTTATTTAAGGGCTCTATTTTAGGGGAAGCCTTAAGGGTCTCCTGAATGCATAACTTAAAACCCTTCATGTCCCATCGCTCCATCTCCAAATTCATAAAATAACAAGCTTGTTCTGCTATGTCTGCTAGAGACTGGGCATAAATTACCAATGAGGAACACATTTATTCTGGTCGAGAGCAGCCCACCTGCAGGGGAGGGCTGAATGAGTGGCAGCAAGGAAAGTGGGGGCCTCCTTAGTAAAATATGGAGAGCTGGTGTGTCATGAATCAGGTGTTTTTATAGCATCGGAGATCCATTCATCACTGAACAATGTTGACATATATGTTACAAGCTGAAGTGGTGTTGTTTTTTGTGGCCTATTAAAAGTGTTTAACATTTTCATAGGAAAATTTCACCATTAGAAACGTCCCAGTGATTTATGGAGCTGGCCACAAATTGAATTTATTAATGACTTATTTCCCACAATATGATTAATTGGAAGTATAGTGTGATTTTGTTTGTTTTAAAAATAGCCTAATAAGACCACTAGAGGTTTCAGCTTGAGCTGTTATGTGAAGTGCCATGACAGAAATGACTGTATAATATGTACTTATATTCAGTTTTGTTTGAAATATGTGATTATATTACACTTTTCAGTAGCTTTAACCATCTGCCACTATTATTGAAACATAAGCTATTTTGTATAAAGCACCTTCTTTAAATATATCACACAAAAAAGAAAACAAGTAATAATAATAATGATAATATTAATCACTATTATCAATGTCATCATGTTGGGCATTACATTATCATAGAACAAAAATGATCTATTATGTTATAGTTACTGAAAGTTAGAATAAAGTTATCAGATCATCTTCATAATTAACTGAATAATTCTGTAGCGCAAAAAGCTGTGAATTCTGACTCTCTATCAGTGGTACATGTCAAAGAAATCTCCATGAATGCCAGAACTCACTCACTCTCTCACTTTCTCACTCTCTCACTCTCTCAGTCTCTCACTCGCTCACTCTCTCACACTCTCACTCTAGGTGTGTAGGAACTTTTAAAGTTAGAATGCACTGGAAATTACAGAACATTATGAAAAACCAAAGTTCGGGAGTGACTGCAGAAAGTTTTTAAATCAAAAACCAACGCTTTCCTGAATTTCATGATGAATGGATATCGGAGGGTGAAAACGACTCAGATCAGATTCTGAAACAAAACTAGTCTGAAATTGCACGCACTCACAGGTTATTGGCTGTGTGTTCTTTTGCTGTGGGGAAGCAGAGTGTTTGAGCAGTTTGGGCATGATAGATGCTCATCTTCAGTGAGGAGATTCGATTAGAAATAGCTCATTTTAAAGCTTAGAGTACTTTTTCAAGACAAAAAATGGACAAATCTCTCTCTCACTCTGTCTTTCGCCTTTTCTCTCTTTCTCTCCCTTTTTCCCTCTCAGGTCACATTAAGGTAGAATTTGCAATAGCGCATTTGTCATTTTTGCAATCTCTTTGGTATAGCATCACAATGTCATTCTCAGTTGTAACATGTAAATCTAAGTACTATTACTATTGCTGTTATTATCATTAAAAATTTGTGTCAGCAGATTAGTAGCACATGTTTAAATGAGGCATAATAAGTAAGGCCACGATGTGGCGCACTTTTGTCTGCTCTGATGGTATCAGTGAAACCGGTGGTCATGGAGAACTCTCATTTTGGCAGCGCTTATCTCATTAGCGGCTGCCGCGGTGCATCGGTTTCTGAAGCACCCCCTCCCAACGTAGAGGATTGAAGAATTCATGATTAAATCTTCAAAAGATACAATACGGAACTAACAAGAAGAGCACATTCAGCTGGGGAGACAATATTGGCCTCCAACTGTTCAGACTCATTTGAGCCCAACCTAACACAACACATAGCAAATTACTGCCATGCACCGGGGCACTGCTAATCAGAGCCCCGCAGAAGGCTTATGGGGGAACGTCTGAGCAATCATTCGTCAGAAACAGACGTACGTTCACCACGGCTAATTTCCATTAATGCTCAATCCATGCAGGGCGTTCATTCATTTACGCAAAAAACAAACGTGCACCAAACGTTACAGAAGCTTGATGGTGAAGGCAGCCAGACGAAATGTAATATGAATATATTCCTCAAAATGAAACAAAAGTGATGGTGTGACTACATAAAGGACAAGTAGGAGTGCTTATGCATAAAATATTTTTTACAATACACCGTAGATGAGATCTGAAAGAGCATTATAACACATATACCAGCAACGACACGCTTTCCTTGACATCTCAGACTGGTTTGGTAAAGTTGCAGGACAATCGTGGTTTGGTAAACCGCCTAGAAATTAACATGCAAATTAACTTGTAATTTCTTTCCCATCTCGCAATTTGCTCGCCTGTCCAATCTAATGAGGACTACCAAGATTCAGCACGCTGTATGTTTAATGGAAACAGCAATGTGTGTCTAAATAAGGATAAAAGTAACACCAGCATATCAAATTCCCAACATAATCTGCAGCCCACTGTAATTACAGTGCAGACCTTATGAAGCTGCTTGGTTTTGTGCAACAACACATTAGATTTGATTTGAAGCAGTGACTTTTAGGTCAAATCGCATGCATCCGATTGGTTAATTAAAATGAGTTGCATTTGTCTTATTTCGAAGGTAGGACTTCTCCATTATTATCACCATTCAGTGATGCACTATTGGTATCAATATGTTTAAATGTGTTTTTTCTCCACTTGATTGTATGCTTTCAAGAACATGTCATGGTTTATTGAAAAAATTCATTTTAATGTTTATTTTTGCACTGTAAGACATGAGAAAAGCCAAATGCGGGGCCACAGTCTGGTCTGTCAGCGTTGGCATTCCTCCACTTTCACCAAGAACTCTATCAAGAGCCAAAAGTGAAAGTCAATCAAGAGACAGCAGACTAACTTACTGGTGTAACAGAGACAATGACACAAATTAATACTAGAACTGTTCAAATTATAAGATAAGGTAAACCTTTTTTAGTCCCACAAGTGGGAAATTTACATTTACAGCCGAAAGTGGACTGTAAAAAAACTAAAGGATAAAGCTATACACAACAGAACAGTATAAAAAAGCACACTATACAAATAATACCAAAATGTAAATATAGACATTTGTGTGTAACAAAATGAACTTATGTAAGTATGTGTATGTCTGTACACAATGAATAGCAGAAGCTATGACAAAAACAGTAAGCAACAATGAACCAGACAAACCGCACATTGCTCACAGGAATGTCTCACCCCAAAAATTGTGTATATAATAAAAATAGAGTTGGGACAACACAGTGGGAAGCACTGTTGCTTGACAGCAAGAAGGTCCAGGATTTTATTCCTGGCCCGGGCAGCCAAGCATCTCTGAGTATCTGCCCAGTGTTGGAATTGCGCCCTTTAGTGTGTTTGGCCATATAACTGCCGGAACAGAGTCCAACGACCCTGTTTAAGCTGTCCAGATAATAAAAAAAGGGAATATAGAAGTATCTAAAGTAAAAAGTTCATAATTACAGTAACAGACTGTTCTAACACTCTTAAACTCGGCTCACCTGTTAAAACAACACTGACTGATGAAATTCAGTTTTGGCTTTTCAGAGATGCTTGTCTTGGTTCATGATTGAGATTTCTTTTCTAAATGCATCGTGTTTGTAAACATAAACAGCACAAAAATGTGAAGGAGGCCCAACATGCTCTCTCTGCCATTCACAGACAGTTATCAACCTTCTTTAAATCCCTGCACATCAGTGCTTTCTTTAAATGTAGACCTTGTCAAGCTTGCTCCTGAAAACAGCTCCACCAAACAAACAATGTCTTTGATGGAAAACCAGGCAAATACCTTAATGAGCACAAAAGTCTTCTACATTCTTATTCTTAAGCGGCATCACTGCTGTAATGCTTTTTTCCTACCATGATGACTCTTCCCAGTGTTTGCCCTAAAAAATGTATCACTACAGTTATACTCAACGGCAGTCCTAAGAGCGATAAATCTTAATACATCCCCCATCAGAAGTTTCTTCTTTTACTGTTCCTCACAGCACTTCTCATTCTCATAAAGGGAGCAGCCAATACAGTCTTAAAAGTGTTTTTCTTCCTCCTTGTGCCCACCTCAGCCCTTCCTCTGCACAGGGTTTCAGCAAGGAGGTCCCAGCGCTGGCTCTTTCATCTGCAGGTGAAAGAGATTATGGCTTTTGAAGTGTGCGCAGACACCAGCAGAGGAAATAAAACACAGGTTCCGGTGCCTTTGCCTGCAGAAGGAGAGGGTAAGAACAGGCAGGACCGAAAGGTGGTCCTTACCAGCAGCTCTGAGAAGCTGTGTACATGCATTGTGAATGACAGCAACACTGACAGCAGGCCACAATTAATGCTGGAGAAGCACTGTATGAGAAATACATTACAAGCCAGCAGGTATGGACACACACACATGCATGCATCAACTTGTGTACATCAGTGGTTCTCATCATCTCCAGAGGGACTCCAGGCAGGCAGCAGGAGGTGATCATGAAGAGTGTATGAACTAGATGTCTGCAAGCTAACCCACACACTCAATAACGGTGGCTGCATTAGGACCAGCTCTGGAGTGGGTGAATGTGCCTCTCAGTAAGACACACAATAGCACTAACATGATATAATACTGCTACTAATGCAACACTGTTGGACAACTTAACACGCTTTGAGGAGAACACTAACGGCCACTAACAAAAGCTCAAACTGGCTACCATCATGCTGTGTGAAAAGCTGTGGACATTCTACTCAGCCAGAGAGTGAAGTAAAGTTTTTCTTGCTGTGACATCACCAGGAATACAATTCCTGATCTCCTGATGGAAGGGCCAATGTAAAGTGTCCATTTGTCAAACATGAACCCATTCACCAGGTGAAGCACAGGGAGCCAGGAACACAGCTCCCACTGTTTGAGTACAGTACCATACTCAAGTGATTCCTTAGTGGTGCCACGAGCAGTCCTGGGATTCAAATCCACAATCTTCTGATCGCAACTCCCTAAACACTAGACAATCAGGCTTCAGACATGTACATCAATGCTGCCTTTTGCACTCAAAACTGAGAGTAATGTTGTGTAACATTTTTGAATCAGAGTCAGCTACATATTCTGCATTGTAAGGATGCAGCGAAAATCAACCTGACTAGTCAGAGCTCTGTTGTCATGGTTGCAGTAACAACAAGACTCTAGTGTGGCAGAGCACCAAAGCATATATGGCAAGCCACACACTCACTATGAACATGCAGAGGTTATATAAAACATAACCTAATATTTCAGTGCAGCAAAGCAGCTGTTCAGAATCATTCACAATGCTATATTGTACTTAGTGTAAACAGGGCTTAACCAGGACAGTTCCTTTGAAACAGGTGAGATGTGTACTCTCATTTT
>JBBJLR010000001.1:9480298-9490834 GCA_037577145.1 Brachypetersius gabonensis | reverse complement strand
CACACACACACACACACACACACACACACACACACACACACACACACACACACACACACACACACACACATACAAAAGTAAATGTATTTCCTTTGCATTTGGGACACTTTCAAGCTTTTAAGCCTTTAAGCCTTATTCTATGCTCAGAATTTTAAGGAATGTCCTCTCAAATGTGTCCAAACCTTTGCCCTGTAATGTATAAACCCCTTTATTTATTTGTATGGAACTTCCCTACAATTGATGTGGGCCCTTCCAGAGCCATGAGAATTCTCAGAGCTGCTATCTATGCAAATTTCAGTGCATATCTCGCCTATTCACTGTGCCTAATATAAAGCAGCTAAACGGTGAGATATGCCTTGTCAGCTGAGATAGAAGGTGAAAGGTTTGTTGTAAACGGGCGTATCGCTCATTTCCCACCTCTCAGATCCTTAGAGAGTGCAGATATTCAGCTGCTGAGCTGCAGGAGCCCTCCTGCCTTCTGGTGAACCAGCCATCCTGCATGCAGCTGCTGCTTAGCATGCGATTGATTGCGGCGGATCTTTAATCTTGCAATAATTGTCCAGTTAAACATGGGAATGGTCCTGTTAATCACAGAATGGTGCTAATAAGTGTTGGCCCGGACTGTGATAGGGCCATCAATATAACCGACTGTCTCCTTTAAATTCTCAATCAGCGAATAAAAAAAACAGACCAACGTTTTAAGTTTCAGAACCAATTTTTTCTGTCAGATAAAGCCAATTTTGTAGCAGATACATGCATAAAATGAGTTTAAAGTGCCAAATCAGTTTAGTACATGACTATAAATGCATCTTATTTGTCATGGAATAACATTTTGTGTGTCTAAATACTTGAAATATTAGATTTCTGTGTCTAGTTTGTAATATTTATTTAAACTGTATGTTCATTTTAAAGGGTTTGTTGATACATTGTGTCATTAGTTTTATGGTGTCACAACAGTTCAGCCCCACCCACTCAGTATTAAACAAAGTGTTTCAGGACAGCCAGTCTGAAAAGACATCAATGCATATATTGGTCTCAAACGCACAACGTGACCATATTTTTCACGTACGTTTCTCAGAAGTAGAGACTTTAAATGAGGAAAAAAGGCCTCAAGCTGCTGTATGCCCCACTATTCCCTTAAGTCCTCTGGTGAGGAGGCGAGCTCTGCATCTATTTCCCCGCTTTGCTTGGCTTCCTTCCCCGCAAAGCGACCTCCTCGCTGTGGATCTACTGCCACGCCGCTTGCCAAGCTCCGCATGAATCTTTAATCCAGAGTGTTAAAGTTTGCGTCCAGCGCGGCGGGAGGGCATGGGGGCCAATTCCACACAGACGGCAGGTTAAGTACATTCAGTGGCTGTGCACAGCTGAAGTGGAAAAATTGCAATCACGGACTCTGCGACTATATTATGAATGAACTGTCCATAATGTCTCATTAAGTTTGGGAGGAGGGGATCAGGTGGCACCGAAGTGGAAAATATCAGCTGCCATGAGGGGCGCTGCAGTGCTAATGAGGAATCACTGGCTGCAGCTGGCAGGTCGCGGTACCAGAAGCTTCTGAACGACATCATACCTCACTACGACTTTGGAGAGTTGCTTTAAGTGCATATATAGTAATGACTCGCACATGCATACAGTATGCAGCCGCAACACAATACATATGAAGGAAAACAAAGTCAACTGTGTTTATTCCGAGACCTCAGGATGTTCCAGATGAATGCTTGCAACAGCCTAGTGCCCCAAAGCTCTGAAATCGAATAAATCACCTTGTGTTTGTTTATGCTTGATTTTGATAATGAATAGCGCTGCAGCATAATGATTGGTGCATTTGTAAAGTAAATTACCGGGGCAACAACAACAGGGCCATTAGTGCAGGCTGGCTGGCTCTCTCTGAGTGGAGCGGTGCACTCTAAGAGAACAGAAAAAAAAAAAGATGAATGCGATGCACTTGGTGATAAATGGGTTGCAACAGCAGGCCAGGAATAAAAGATTTCCCAATTTGAGGAGGCCTGTCAATCAACATTCACAACTTTCACTGACAGCAGCATTTGTTTCCTATCTGGTCCGTCCAAATAAGGATCTGTTCGTTCAGGACTTGTGCCATAAGGGATTTATGATAGTGAGCAGAGAGGAAGAAGAGTGTATAGGAGATATATTCTGAAGGAGTAGTGGCAATAGGTTTTACCCATGAGTGCTTAGAGACCAGGGTCAAGAGGGGTTCTGGAGCCTCTCCTAGCACTTGGGAAAAGAAGTAGATATGAGCAGAAGAAGAGTGAAAGAAGAGTGTATTGGAGATATATTCTAAAGAAGTGGTAGCAATAGCTTTGGCCTATGAACTCTGGGATGGGCTTCAGAACCCTCCTGGTTAAGGATAAGTGGCACAAGTAATGGAAGAAGGAATGACTGATGGCAACAGAAAAACCCCAGCTGGGCAGGTGAAAAAGTGGGGGGTGTACTTTCGTAACTATTTCACAATACAATTAACTATATTCTTCCATACACAAAAAATCAAGATCAAAACTTTAAACACCAAACAGAAGACACACTTATTCCACTGGTACTTTACAAATGTACCAATTGTTATGCTGCAGTGCTATTTATAATCAAAATCAAGCATAAACAAACCCAAGGTGATTTATTCAATTTCAGAGCTTTGAAAATGTCACATTTTAGTCTGTGCTTGTTGATGTGTGATTATTTTCATTTAAAAAGTCAATAAAACAAACTTTTGCATGAGGCTGTATATATAATTTGACTACTAACTTGTAGTACTCAGTCAACCATTGCACATTCGGTTTGCTTCCAGAAATACAAGGCTAGCACAGCTTGTAATAGCAGGTTATGAATGTTAGCATTCATGCACCTTAACCCGAGGGGGTCATCTCATGCAGATTTTCTTATGCTACTACATACCATTAATGTCTATATATGGTATGTAGTAGTGTAATATATGTATATATATAATTCAGAATCTATCTACCAAAACCCTATTTGCTTATTCATATCTTAAAATGTATAAACATAAAAAAAAACTCCTGTACTTTAGACCACCTTTTGTTATTCATGTGCACAATGGCTTGCTTTTAATGTACAGCCACTGCTAGGGGAAAGCAGATAAACTCATTTGAAAACTATATGAGCATGCCGCCATCTGTCCAAATTGATTTATTACCTTTGGGATTCGACAGCATATTGGCTGCGTATGAACCATTTGATACTAAGAAGGGCAATTAGTGGCATTTTCTTCAGAGGGCTGGAATTCTCCAGTCAATCAAGAGATGGAGGAGTTAATGAGCGAATGGGGAAGGAGGAGAAAGTGGAGGTCACAGTACAGCAGGAAGGAGAGTGAGTTTCTCTATGTACGTTCAGAAAAAAAGGTATTGTTCTTGTAAATTTTAATCCCCTGAGATGCAAATAGCATAAAAGTACTCTCCGAGATACAATATTATCCTTAATGTCCAAATGGGTATCCTCAATGAGTATTAAAGGACCACTTCAGTCATTTTCGCAGGGGAAAGGTACATACTGGTACTGTTATTAAAAACAATATACCTGATGGAGCATGGTAGTTTATAATACACCTTACTAGTCATGATCATCTTTAACATTTTACTCCATGAGCTGCGGAACCTCAAGAATCTGCAAGCCAAAAAATGCACTCAAGCTCCTTAATTAATCAAGTTTAAAGGGCAATACTTTTCAGTAAGACTACCGTTATAAAGGCTTTACAAATGATTTATAATCAGGATGTTAATTAGGTTGTACACAGTCACAATCATTAATAAGCAGTAACAAACAAGTTATA
This sequence comes from Brachypetersius gabonensis, assembly GCA_037577145.1. NCBI lineage: Eukaryota > Metazoa > Chordata > Actinopteri > Characiformes > Alestidae > Brachypetersius > Brachypetersius gabonensis. Next base: position 9,487,032 of record JBBJLR010000001.1, on the reverse strand, counting down.
ACAGTCATCATACATTGATACAGGCTCACTACTTAGCAAGAACTGACATCATGCTAGTTGCTGAGCTTATCTCATCCCTTTGTTAGGTAGAATGTTAACCTGTCAACATCATGAGGTATTTGTTATCAGGTATGTGTCAAATTTATGACAACTGTTATAACTTGTTTATAACTGCTTATTAATGATTTATAAACTCTCTACAACCTAACTTCCAGTCTGATAACAAATAATTTATAAATGATTATGTAGGAATGGTTTATAAGTGATTTTTAAGTGCAGGGGTACCATTTAAAGTTCATTTATTCAGACTGCTGAGCTTCAAAAAGTGGTGGGGATGAAATTGCCGACCACAAAAATGTGGGCTGGTGTCAGGACTGGGTGTATGGAGGCAATGCAACAGAGTATGGTTGAATTATATTCTGTAACTAAAGGACTGCTTGAGGGTACGACACCACTGACAGTGTTTGTACCCTGAAAAGTACAGTTTTTCCAGCAGTTTAGAGGTGAGTGAGCGAGATGTTGATTTTCAGGGAAGTCCATGCTCTCAGATCAGTTAGATGGGGGACTGCAGAGAGAGCAGGTTTCAGTCAGACCCTACTGTTTCAAATGAGCTCAGGACCAGCCTTAGGCACTCCTAACAGGTGAGATCCACCACAGTTCGAGTCCAATATGTCATAAGAGTGTATCGTGGTAGATCATATCACCTGGAGAGACGACTGGGAGAAAATCGATGACAGGTAAGAAGCAACAAATTCCTTCAGCTGACAAGAAACGATCTGTCAGAAATGTTTCCCTGTATGGAACTTTTCCATCACCGATTTCTCACAAAGCTGCATTTAAATGACACTGCTTCTGTCTAGGAGCACATCGATTCGGTTAAAACATGATTCAGCTTGAGAGACGATTCAGGACTCACGGTTCAATGCACTCACTCAACACACAGTACTGTGCAAAAGTCCTGAGCTACTCCTCATTTCTTCATCTCTGGCTTCCAAAGATCCAGACTTTCTTGTATTTTTATGTAGTCTTGATGAACAGTTCTCCAGGCTTCCTGAAGGACTTTTATGGGGGGTCATTTTCCATCCAGTCCCTGAATCTGACCAGTTTCAGAGGAATGTTTTTGTTAAGGCACACAGTGAACTACAAATGAATTATTCTTGTATAACAAAACACATCTAACTGAAGTCCTGAACCAGTGAAGAAACAGGTGCAGATGATTCCAGATGAACAGGCGGTGATCAGTATACTGGTGGTGCTGAATGTTGAGTGGTTGTAGCTCCTTTATCTAGGCATCTTGTATCTTTAGGGACTTTGCAGCCTGTCACAGTAAAACATGTGTTCCCATTTTGGATCCATTTAATAAGTCAAAGATAAATAAAGAAATGAGTGGGATCTCAAGACTTTTTCACAGAATTGTATATTTAACGAAGTAAGTATAAAGAAATATGACTATTCTGTTGTAGGACAATTGACTAATGAAACTACCTCATCATTGTAACATTATTAGGAGTACCAAGGTGGCCATTATAAACAAACTCACTGTAGTGTCTCATGTTTAAATCAGGAATATAAATCAGAAACATGGATATTAGATCTTAGATCATGGAACTTAGATCTGGACTGAAAATGAATACTGTGGATTTACTGGGTCTTTACTAAAAATGCACTATTTAGTGTCAGTATGACCCACTCTAAATATTGTTCTATTTATAAGATATTTAATGACATCTTTTATATGTTTTATAGCAAGAACATTTGAATTAGTTCAGTGTAATTTTCAGTCTTATTTTGGTCATCCCGAACTATTTTCCCAAAAAAAAAAAAAAAAAATAGTAATCATCAGAAACCACAACACACTTTTCTAAATCAGATGTGTATGTTTCAGATCTGCTTTCAGTTTTTGCAGTCACATCAACTTTTTGATTTTTGAATAATATTAGATTTGCAATAGACTTGCATGTGGTTTTTATTAAACCGCAGACACCAATCAAGTAACTGTTTCAATATTTTCAGTGTGAAGTCAGACAGGTGCACACAGTGGCATATATATAATGATCAGTGTCAGTCAGCTACCACTGTTTCTTCAAAAACACTCAGCATATGATTATTAAATGCTAATTATACCAACTATCATGCAATATATAGCTTAATCACAAAAACTGTACGTGCGGGAAAACCAGCATGAAAAACACTACAGAACCCACATAAACTTATCCCTGAGGATTTGGACCTGTTGATCTGTGTAACTGCACAGTAATTTGGAGATTGTACCCCACATTACTGCCAGTTAATTTAGCACCAACCTGTTGGATAGTTCAGTGTAGGTCGGTAAAACCACACTGGGACTCAAAACACTACCTAGCACTTTAGATCATGTACCACACATTTACCCTTTTACAGAGACTGTAAACAAAAGCGTTAGAATCCATTTTTACATTACAGCCTTTAATCCATAACTCTATTACTAATGTAATGGATCATGACAGCCATAATGCACTTCCAGCACACACACTGTTGTATTTCACCTCAGTATGATTCATTACTCATTAAACATATCATTCCACTATAACATTGATAGCATAGATGTAATCTGTAGTTGTTCTTCAGTTACCATTATATCTGCACCTGTACTCGGTCAATTTACCCCATGAACACTATGACTGGGCCCTATATGAAGGTCCAGCACCAATATAGTTAATGTGCTTCTAAGCATAAATGTTCACCGAGCACCCAGCAGCAGTTTCCACAGGGCCAAGCATGTGACTATATTAAAACTCCCATTCAGCTTCTCAGCTGAAAGTAATCATAAAGCATTTGGGAAGCGTACTGACCCTCTCCAAAGACTCAATGCTGGACAACTCATGAATTAATATTAGAGTGACACAGATCTGCCACAAAACTTTGGTAATAAAGCTCAATGCAAAATAATTAATTCAAGAGGGAATAATATAACAGTCCCCAGAACTCCTCTATCAAAAAAAGCAAGAAAAAAAGCTGACACTTTTTTTCGTCATTCATCTTTTGAACCACGGCTTTCATCTGCAACAGCAAAGTCCAGCGCACGTCATGAGGGACTTGTGAATGTGCTAACAAGACCGAACAGCACATCTCCGATTAAATTAGTGCATCTAAGGTCACATCATTGTTCTCTAAAGGACTGGCTTTTGTCAAAAAAAATTTAATTTACACCATTTCCCCTTGTCCCAAAATGTAGCCAGTTACCGAAGATAGGTCAGTCTAAAGTTTTTTATTTTCCTTTTTGTCTGGTTCTTCCACTCATTGGCCATCTCACTGTTCCTAGGTCCTGTAGAACCAAAGTTACAGTCATTTAAAAAAACAACAACATTATAAGTGCAGCGTGAATCACACGCAAATGAACATAATGAGCAAAAATATCCACATGTCTTTTACTTTAGGCCTTAAAAAGAAACAGAAAAAAAACCCAATAGAGCTTTCAGAATAATCTCTGCCTACAAGTGGGTGGGGAAAACCCAGAGAGGGAGAAAGAGCAGCAAACGGTGAGCATGTAGAACAAACACCGGTTCTACACTGTTTTACACCCGTTATACTTACTGAAATCAGAGTTTACTGATTCACTCTGAGTTCTGAGGGTAAACACCAGTTCTAGACTGATTTACACTGTTTATATTTACTGAAATCAGATTTTACTGATACATTCTGCTTATTCCTCAAGTTCATGTTAGATAAAATAACTACAGACAACAGGTGACTGAAGATAGTATCATTTATTTATCACCTCTGGACAAGGTTGAAATTGTGCAATAAACATGCAATGCATCCAGCTGGGCTGAAGACACACTGTGCATGGCAGTAGATTGGCTAGGCTGTCTATCAATACACCAGGAATGTGGAGGTCTGGGAGGACTGAGAAAACAGCCACTGGCTCTACTGAGTCCCCTTTAAGCAGTTAGTTAAGGAATACATTTTAAAGGCAGTCAGTCTGGAGCATTCACAAACAGAGGGGCAGCAGAAAGCAGCCGATGAAGTCCCGAATAAGCCTGCAGGTGCATTTGTGTTGGACATGATTCTCCGTGGGCCGTGAACAGCCCACATAGCCTGGCTTTCGACCCACACGCTGGCGTTCACCTGTAAGCAGCGCTCTTGGTCCAACAGGGCCACTTAATCAATGCTGCCCCTCCGGCGGACGGAGACGGTTGCTATGGCAGAGCCAGAGTGCGCTCCATCATCGCTATTCAACACACACCTGCTGATTATTGAACCCCAACCTCAACGTCCCCTGTCGATACTACCTCGGATGAGTCGTGTCTCACTCAGGCCCACCATTGCTATGCATGGCCCGCAGCAGAGTGCCCAGGCAATCAAGAGTCAGCCAGAGGCTCAGTCTCCCCCATTAGCAGGTGAACTTCACCCACTTGAGATGCAGGAGCACGTCCTGCAGTCTGTCGGCCCACAAACATAATGAAACATCACGAGGACGAGGGCTGATGAACGATGAGGCTTCTGTCATGGCACAATTAGAAAGCCCTGATCTCTCATCCAGAGACAGCGTCACCCCCCATTAATGCTACAGCAAAGCAAACTGCAAAGTTTGAACATTCTCATCTTATGCCAGTTTTATGGGGCCTTTTCTTACGGAAGAGCGAAAAATTATCAGGATATTGCAATTGTCGGAAAAGCTTGTGATGCTTTTATTTTTTTTTTCATAACAGTGGTGGTATGGGCCAGTTAATCACTGGGGAGAAAAATGGAAAAATAAATATTTTTGAAAAGTTAATTTATAATTTATTTATAAATCCAAAAATGAATGAAATTAGGCATGGCAGGATGTTGCTATGGAAGCAAAGATTGCAGCCTTTTTCAAATACAGCTTTAATCACAAGAAACTATTTAGAATTATCATTTAATGTACCATTCTAGGGATTCAAACTTTTGTTAGTGAATTCTTTTCACATATTATTGGCAAGTTCACCATTTTTATAGGAAATAGCAGTGCAGGCTGGCAATGTGCAGGTTGGACTGAGCTCAGTTATAGACAACATACAGAGAGAGCTGAGTGCAAGGCTGTGAAGTTTCTGGAGCTGTAGCCCTATCTGAACACAAGGAGGACCATTATGGAATTAGAAGCCTCATCCACTGCCAGAACTCCCCATCAGCTTTGAGGCTCAGAGCTGTGAGTTCCTAGTTTCAGACATTGCTAAAACCAGTTACTGAGATAGGTATCACACATTTTGTGGATCAAAAAAAGGATGTCCAGACAGTTCCCAGACACTAAATATTCAAATAAATTCCAACTTAACTTAAGGTATCTTTTCAAAATCCCAAGTCTCTGAGCAGCTCATGCAGACTGGCAGGTCCTGCTTGTATGTTAGTTCTTTGGAGACACAATAGATGAACCACCCTCAAGGTTTAATTCAAGAACTCTGCAGGCTTTAAGGCCCAAATGATAAAATCTGCAGTAAAGGCCCTCTGAAACACTCTTAGCATCAGTGTCTGCAGTGACGCAAAGCCTCCTGAAGACTGTACACACTGATTTCACAGCTCATTACTCTTCCTGCTTAACGATCCCGTTCTGCCCCCGATTCGGCGAGTGACCGTCTTCAGAGATGGACCTTTAACCCTCACCAGTCTAGAGCTGTTACTGTCACAATGCTATACATTAGATGTACATTGTATAGCATCACATGTACTTGTATAATTACATATGTAGCTAAACATAATTGGCTTCATTTACATTCACACTGATGAGCCACTTCATTAGTAACACCTACTTTGTATCTACACTCATTGCCCACTGCTGACCACAGTGGTGCAGTTAACAATGACCAAATGTAGGCCAGTGATCACCAACCCTGGTTCTGGAGACCTACCTTCCTGAGGTGCAGCTGGTGGCCTAGTGGTTAGGGAGATGCCCCTGCGATCAGAGGGTCATGGGTTTGAATCCCAGGACTGCTAGTGGCACCAGTGAGGTACCCTTATACAAGGTACAGTCCCCATACACTGCTCCCCGGGCACTGTGTTGGTGGTTGTCCGCTGCTTCACTTGGTGAATGGGTTAAATGCAGAGAAAGAAGTTCACACTGTTCACACTGCGTGCCATATTGTGGTGTCCACTTTACTGACATGTCAAATTCCATCCACAATCGGCAAGAACTTCCCTGATTGGCTGGAGCATTAAGTAATTGCCTCACCTTAAAAGGCAGCATAATTCAGTGCTTTAATCACTTAAAAACTACTAAAGTTAAGTAATGTAGAATGAATACTGGGGGGTGCTGAGAGGTTTATTCATAATTGTCCATAAAAAACTTCTCCGACATTGCAAACTTACGGGAAAAAGTCCTTCATAATGTGATCATGCACACACTTAAGCCTTCAAAGCAGACTTCAATGAGCTAAAGGGAACAAAGACCAACACAGCCGATCATGGGTTAGGGTTAAAAAAGGAAATTAAATTAAGTAGGACGTCCTGGAGGAATTCCACATGTCAGTCAGGCACCACCAGCAGGATATGCCTGGCTGTGGAAAAAATGGAAACAAGCCATCATTTCCCTGCAGGTGGTGCTGTGAGTGACAGGGCAGTTCCGCTCGCTGTGAGGTGAAGAGGATGACTGATGAAGATCGTAAAACATCACTCGCTCTCGCTCTCTCTCTCTGAGAGAACAGGTGAACAGGGTGCTGAGCCTTTACTTATGACATCAGCGTTTTCATCTCTCTCTCTCTCTCTCTCTCTCTCTCTCTCTCTCTCTCTCTCTCTCT
>JBBJLR010000001.1:9463441-9476888 GCA_037577145.1 Brachypetersius gabonensis | reverse complement strand
CACACACACACACACACACACACACACACACACACACACACACACACACACACACACACACACACACACAAAAACATACACATATTAATTCATCCATTCTCTACAATTGCTTAATCTTTACTAGGGTCACAGGCTCCTGAAGGGCACACGGCAGGAACTCACCAGCCGAGTCAAGTGTTGTCAGGGCTGTGTTTAAGCCAGTCAAGTTCTTCCACACTAAACTCATCCAGCCATATCTTTATGAAGCTTGCTTTGTGCACTGGGACACAGCCGTGCTGGAATATAAAAGGTTCTTCCTCCTCAAACAGTGTCCACAAAGTGGTAAGCATGGTGTTGTCCAAAATATCTCAGTATGTTGGAGCATTAATATTGTCTTTAACTGGAAGTATTGGGAAGTTCTACTGGAAGTTCTAGCCCAAACCCTGGGTTATATTTATTTTTTCTTTTATTTATATCTATTTTTAAATATCAGCACTTTTACTGTACTTTTAATGCTCTCTTATGTATTCTTTTATATCTATTTTTACTATATTTTCTATTCTGTAAAGCACATTGAATGACCGTCTGTGTATGATAATGTGCTATATAAATAAAGTTGAACTTGAACTTAAACTTGAACTTTTTTTTTAACCAAAACACGACAACATGGTTTTTCACTACACACAGGGGCTCTTGGAACAAACGTGTTGGTTTTTGTGACATTACTTCTAAATGGGCTGTTTTGCTGATTTTTGTGTTTCCTATGATATGGATCCTTTAACCATTCTTTCTGTTATTTCTGACCCTGGACTGAGCAAATAAAATTCTACCATCCACATCAGAATGTAATGATGGTGCAGGATTTGCAAAGTTCAGTTCTGATTAGAAAAAGCTCTCGACTGGTGATGCCTGCCGTATTTTGAGGGCTTTGACAGAAGCTTTTTAATTTGGCTCTTCTTCAGCGACGACTCTGAGAAGCAGAATTCATTTGCGCTTCTCACAAATCACTGGTATCAAGTTAGCGATAATATCAATACTGTGGTCGTAATAAAAAGCATCATGTGATCCTAAATTAATCTGACCAGATCTACTGTAAAACAGACATTTCATGGCTCTAGAACACATGTGCTTTTGTACATAAAATTTAGACAAATTATAGAGAACTTGTACTGTTGTATTACTCCCTATTACATTAATTAGTTAATTTATTAGACCATTGGGTGGCCTCCAATGGTCTGTGGCCTTGGCCTTTAATTGGGATTGTGCACATTCAAATCCTGATAATGCCGCAACCCAAAAAGTTGCACATTTTCTGCAATATTTTTATGTAAAATATTAGCAGACAAACAGTCTGGTGACCACGCCCTAAAAATAAGTAATACTATATCGGATGGTTAATATGGTACTATTTTATGCATTCAGTTTACCAATTTTACTTTTTTCTTCCAGTTGGAGAACAAAAAAAATGTATCTCTAATTTGTATTTATTTCTTAAAAAGAAACTAAAAACAATGTCAAGTCAAGTCTAATAATTTTATTGGCATTTCAGCGAAATGAAACAATGTTCCTCCAAGACCGTCGTGCAAAACAAGAACAAAAAAAAAAACAAGTGCTGATAATTCAGAATACACAGAATGCAGAGAAAGCAAGAAAAACAAGAGGAACAGGACAAGACATTTAGTGCAGTTGACGACTAAAAAAATAAAATATTTGTACAAGTATTGCACTCTAGCACTGGAGACATCAGGTGTGGGAAAAATGCACATTTTCAGATAATTGTTTTTTGTATAGATGTTTTGTTTGCACATGCATATTATTTAGTATGATGCATACTGGTATCATGAAACTACCCTGAAGCATTACACACACACACACACACACACACACACACACACACACGCACACACACTTGTATATAAGTGCTACAAACACACATCAACACAACAATCACTAAAATCCCAACAACCAATTACTCGGCAGTTTACTGCCGACAAGACCTGATCAAATATTTCCCTCAGATGGGAACACTGCCAGTCACAGGCCGATTCTTTTAAATTAGCACTGAGGACAAACAGTGGAAACCTTTTTGAAGACCAAGCTAAGGAGGGGTGAAACCTGTGTATTAAATCACAGCAGTAGGATGCCTCTGCAGTTGCTGAGGCAGAAAGTATCAATATGACATCCAAGAATAAGTATATGCTCTGTTTACATCAGCTGCAGTCACCCAGTGAATAATCCTCTGCTCATCTGAACATCCATATGCATGCGTCAGTGCACATATGCACATGTTTAAAGATGAGACGTTTATGACAGTAGCTAAGAATAGAACGTTCTTGGGTATTGATATGCATAATGAACAGGACGTGGCCGAATAAACATCCACCAAGCTTCCGGATGGTAGCTGGTCCCTCTGCTGTGGTCATTCAGTTCATAAAATCAAAAGTCTACTGATGGATGGTGACGCAGTATAGTATGGCTGCTAATTTCAAGCTATAGCGAATGAAGAAATTCAACAAACAAACTTTGTGGAAAAAGAAAGGGTTCTTTATTGACCCTAAGTGACAAGTAATGGTAGTACAAGTGACCATTCCAGCAATGTGCCCAGTTCCCATTGCTTCCAGCTCAGCTGCATTATTGAACCGCTTCAGCCATGAGAAGACTCTCTTTTCACATTCATGTTTTTAAGAGTGACAGGGTGTGCATGGATACTCAAGAATGTCAGTATATGTGAAGTGTAATCATTGTTTGGGTGTTCATTACATTTCAGTGTTGGCCAGTCCAATACAGAATAGAAGGTTCGATGTGGGTTTGTGGGAGCCTATGAACTAAAATGTCAAATAAAATGCACATGCACCTATTCCAACAGAAACAAGGCCTTAAAAAAAAGGTTCAGAGACACTTTTGGTTCGAACTGGCCCAACGCCACAAAAAGAGGCTGGAGGGATTCTTGAGGGATTCTTCATTCTGTCAGGATCCGAAACCCACCAGATCCCTACAGGGCTCTGCTAAGAATTGGGCTGAACCATATTACTGAAGAAGCCGTGACAGTGACAAATAACCCATGGCACATCCCATTTGGCAAGCAGATATGTGGGGGCGATCATGTGCCTGGGTGATTTAAAAAGTAGACACAACACTAATGCCTCTTTTCAAAATGCATGACAAAAAGAGAGAAAAGCCCAAGCTGCAAACTCCATTACTCTCCTCCATCTTACGCTGGGACACTTTCTAAAGCAGTTACCGGCAACGTTAGCCTCACTCGCTCTGAGTGGAATTGACTAAAACATCCCATTCCAGAGTCTCGGCTTCAACAACAACGAGACTGGACAGTTCCATTCCAAAAAAAAAAAAAAAAACATGAGGGGAGTAGTGGTGGGAGAAAATGTCATTACAACGTAGTATTTTGATATTTTAAGAGGAAAAGGCATAGATAAGAGTTGTAATGATATATTTTCACCTCAATTCGATTTGCATTATTTTATGTGTCAGCATAATGAGAGAAGAAAGCAAGGGAAGCATCAGCAACACAAATGTAAATATCAATGCACTGTTTTGATGGTTCTTCAAATTATTGACACTGTATCATTATGCACATAATACTGATACATAGAGGCAGAAATAATACCATTTCATTGTATATTAAGCCCAAGAAGATCAGACATTATTTTCTTAATATAGAAGACGGCACTAAGAAGTGTTTTTTTCCATCGGTGAAAAACGTACTAGAATTATACCCCCCTTTCATTCTTAACCCCCACTAGATTAGAGCATCTATTAAACATATAAAAGTAATGAGTATTTTCTTTGGGAGGAATAACCTAATAAAACACAATCTATTGCGAGATGGCATTAAAATTGTAATAGGATCATATTGTGAATCATTCAGTGGGGCCTCTAGTGACACCCACTAGAGTGGCCAGAGTTGAAGCAGTGGCTGCCGTCAACTGACCCTCATGCAACCTCCATGTTAATAGTGAATGGGCATTGACATAGTTCATGATACCTTTCTTGTTATTTAATAATGACCCCTCTATATGTAGTATTTCATGGTTCTGCAGCTGGTACAGACCCATCCCAGGAGCTATGTGTGGAGAGGCCAACTCAACTGAATTTGTAGAGCGAATGTGCCTTAAAAGCACCAGACAGATCCCGTTCATTCACAACAGGACAGAAAATGCTCTACTGCCATCTTTGACTGGGCGAGGAAAAACTGTCATTTGTAAAAATCTTGCAAGGCCAGTAGTTTTAGTTTTAAAATCTGAATTGCTGAATCACAATCAAAGGTGCTGTAAGACACTCAAATATTGCACTCATTAACTAGATTCTGTATAGTTATTAAAAACCTTTTTGCATTAATGGAATCATTTTTGATCACTATGTTGCTTAGCAACTGACCTTTACCTTTTGCTCCTTGTGAAGTTGTCACTAGTCGACATGAAAAATGATATCTACCATTTTGTTTAATAACATTGGACCTGTTTAGTGTAGAAACTCACTTTAAATTGCATTGTGTTCCAGACACCCACAGCTATCCAGCAAATAATAAAACAATGGTGACTGAAACTGAGCCGAGCTTGTTGGACTTACAGCTAATAAATGTAAAATGTTATTTTGTTTTTGCAGAAATCAGTGTAATACAGAAAAGAGAGAAGATGTCTGAGGAGAGAGCAAAATTAATGAAAGATTACCGAAGGAGATCTTTTAGTAAAAACCTAAAAATTCTGAGAAAGTGTTGGGGAAGGTGGTATGTATGCTACCAGTCAAAAGATGGACACACCTAGTCATTCAATGATGGACTGTTGTTTCATTTGACTTAGTTAAGTGGTTCTTGTCAGTAGAACCGTAGTGGAATAGGATCGCTAACTGTGGACCAATCCAAGCATCACAACTGATGATCCCAAACACATTAAGAGGGCAAGAAATTCCACTAATGAACTCTTGACGAAGAACTCCTGTTAATTAAATACCATTCCAGGTCGATTCCTCATGAATCTGACTGAAAAAATGCCAAGAGTATGCAAAGCTGTCATCAGAGCAGTAGGTGATGTTCTCAATATTAATCTGCAAAGAAGCAAATAATAAAAACAATGGATATCAGTGAATGAGAAGGTGTGTCCAAACTTTTGCCTGGTAGTAAATGACCAGCTGGAAATGGAGGAGAAAATGTGATGCTACCAAAAGGACCAATTGCAGTCAGCATCACCACAACATGTAGTTACATTTACATTTATGTAGAGGTGCGGTGTTGAGTCTACACAGAAGTTAATATTCTCTGCCTTAAGGCTCATTATTGAGTCCTAACACAAATCAGAGGTTTAGTCGATAGAGACTTTAAGCAGCGACAGCGGTGGGGGAAAAAAAGCATGCCGTTTTTCAACTGAGTCATCCTTTCTGCTCTTTCAAGCCTAATGAACCCAATTAGTGCAGAAACATGGCCAGTGGAGGCTCCTCAGCTCTGGCCTGTCATCTCTCTCGTGCGGGGGGCATGTGTAGGGATTTGAAAACTTCAGCGGTAGAGGAGGCAGGCGGGGAAAAAAGTCTACACCCTGTCGATAAAAGGAAACTCGTGGTTAGGACTAAAGGAATGTTACCTGGCGTCCCCCAGGATTCAGAGACCTGCATTCATTATCACGCCTGGCCGAATTGGAGGCTGAGTCACAAGAGCTTTTTTTAAAGCTTAAAGGCGAGGTACTTAGAAGGAGGAAGCTGTCTGCCCACCTATCAGTTATTGGAAGATAGAAAACAATTGCAGATCTACTGGAGGAACAGATGATTAAATAAATGGCATGCAAGGTTCCTCCAGAAGAAGAGGGATTCATTTTTGCAGTGAAATGGAGACTAAATAAGAGTACAGGGTGAAATAGCCTTTAGTCATGATGCTGACCCCCACTGGAATCAGCTCTCCGTGGAGATCAGACGTCAGCTGTTACCTTTAAAAAGAAGTTCAAATCCGCCTTGTTTTCAACCGCATTCAGTTAATCAGTGAGTTTATTTATTTGCAATACTTGCACAAAAGGAATTTATTTTTATCTGTATATGGATCGTTTCACAGTTCTTTAATTTGTTCAAACTATTTTAACATATTTTCAATCTTAATTTTTTTATTCCACACTGATTTTATTTTTTAATTCATATGTGTTTCTTTTACCTTTTATCTCTCTAATTATTTGGGGTTCTGCTCACTCACAGCCGGGTTTAGCGAAGTCAAGGCCAGTTTTAGACCAGTTGCAGCAATAATAAATTCAGTCATAGCCAGATTTAGCTCAGTCGTACCTCGAATTAGCTCAGTCATAGCTGGAATTAGCTCAGTCGTAGCTGGAATTAGCTCAGTCATAGCTGGAATTAGCTCAGTCGTAGCTGGAATTAGCTCAGTCATAGCTGGAATTAGCTCAGTCGTAGCCAGGTTTAGCTCAGTCATGGCTGCCATTTGCTTAGTCATAGTCGGATTTATCTCAGCCATGGCCAGATATCTGTCATAGCTCTGAGTCAGCACATCTTAGTTTCCGACTAGAATGGCTGAAGATTTTACAATAGCTAAATCACGTTTCCCAGTACTGAAATACCCTTTTTCAAAACTCTTAGCACAAAAGGCACAACAGTGCTCAATGGGCGCTAAACGGCAGATCTTTTAAAGCTTTTATTCAAAATGCATTAGGTGACCACACACTCCAAAATTCATGGATATTTTTCTTACTCACCCATCAGCAAAACTTATTTAGAGCCCATACACACCTTATAGGTAAAGGGAGATTAGGCTAATGCCCTTATCAAGAGCAACTTGCAATCATTAGTTACAGGGACAGTCCCCCAAGAGACACTGAGGGTTAAGGGGTTGGGGGAGGCGGAGGACTGCATGGGCTACTGATACCAGAAGGTGAGAAAGAGCGTCTGCCTCAGTGCAAATGCCTCAGTATTTGTTGTGGTGTGGGATAAAATGACTCCACCACTCCCACTGCAGTCAGAGTAGTTTGAAGCACACTCATGAATGTTTTCACTGCCACCATACTCCCACTTCCTAAACCCCATGGAGAAATTCTTCTCTGCATGGAGATGGAAAATTGTCATGCACATCACCAAATGTCCCTACTTGATGCCATGAATGTTAAATGCCAAGATAATTCCATTACACACGGTCAAGGTTGGGTAAGACATTCTAAAACACACTTCAGTACAGAGAACATGATTGAAATGACTGAAAATATGGCCAAATCCAGAGGACAGGATGGACTAGCATCATACAGATGCTTTAATATTGTAATAATATCATACAGAGGGGCCTCCAGTGACACCCACTCCTGCACATAAAGTGGTCCCAACGGAAGCAGTGGCTGTTGCAACCTCCATATTAATAGTGCATGAGCATTGACATAGTTCATGATACCTTTCTTATTATTTAATAATGACCCCTTTATGTGCAGTATTTCATGGTTCTACAGTTGGTACAGGCCAAGCCAGGAGGTGTGTGTGGAGAGGACAACTCAACTGAATTTGTAGTGTGAATGTACCTCAAACGCACCAGACAGATCCCGCTCATTCACAACAAGACCGAAAAAGCTCTGCTGCCATCTTTGACCGAGTGAGGAAAAAGCTCATTCTTTTAAGAGTTAAAATGACAAATAAGTTTGGCGAGATGTGGCACAGATAGATTATTTTTCAAAAGAAAAATCTGATCGTGCAAGACCAATAATTAAAATTTTGAAATCTGATTCGTTAAGCCCCAATCAAAGACATTTTAAGGCACTTACACATTGCACACATCAGCTAGATTCTGTGACCCAATCCATAGGAAAGGATGGTAGAATGATCATTTAGAATGATGGAAGAAAAACATTATATATTAAGTACTGCAATTATGTGTGTGTGTGTGTGTGTGTATGTGTGTGTGTGTGTGTGTGTGTGTGTGTGTGTGTGTGTGTGTGTGTGTGTGTGTGTGTGTGTGTTTTCACACAATATAAAACAGATTGAAAAACTGTGTTTTTGTTTGATTATCAGTTACTTGAAACCTAAACATGACCAATATTTGATTTTTTTCCTAATGCTGTTAGTTGTTTGTGTTTTTCAGGTTTGCATGTGTTCAAGTGGTCCTGTTGAAAGAGACAGTGTGCTTGTGCGGAGGGTTTTAGTCAGTAAAACACAGATGGTAGTAGTAAATTGTGGAGGTGCTTTGGTACTTTAAAAAAGTGGCTTCTGTATAGTGAGAAGCCACCCCGTCCCCCTAAACACGACCAGAGCTCACCACAACAAACAGGTCTGAGATTCTTTCCAATTTGTTGTGGCTTTTTGGTGCATTTTAGTGTTCTGACAGGTTCTGTTAAGGAAGCGTGCCTCTCCACAAGAAACGAGTGACTTCATCCACACACATACACACGGACAGTGTGGACATCTCTAGGAGGATACTCTGATCAATACAGCGGCTATTACGGTCCAATCCATAAGTAAGCAAATGGAGGAGGAGAAACAGATGATGGGGTTATTTCTGAGAGGAAAATGGGACGATTTGTCATCCTTTAAACAGCCAAAGAGGCAGGTTGATTATAAGGCTATTACCTCCTTTCCGTTGCTCAAATGTAGGTCACTACAACACAGAGGCAGGCCAGAGATGCTGCTGCATGGTAGGAAGATCAAAAGTGAAACATCCACCCCACAATCACCACACCGCCATGCTAGTTGCATTCAAGAGTCAAGATTCTTTATTTGTCAAATACACATATGAGATTTTTTATTTGTCAAATACAACATACAGTGAGATGGCTCCCGGAATTGTCCATGAGACGACTGCAATTAAGTGCAATTAAGTCCAAAAAAATTAAAGAGAAATTTAAAAAGGCTAAAACTAAGGGAACGATGAAATAGCTAAAAAGTAACAAACATATTCAAGCATAAAAAGTGTCAACTTAGTTTAAATTATGCCTTTGCATACTGAATGAAAACCTAAATATGAAACAAATTTTTATACACAATCTAAAATGTGGCATGTGCAAATGTATGGGAACCTTTCAGTCAATTCATAAGTATGACCTATTTATTTTTTTTGCAAGGTTTCGGGGTTTATTTGGCTTATTAGAAATCAATCCAGGGTCTAGACAATTCCATAGCGTGATAAAATTGTATGACCACTCAAACCACTCCAGTTGTTCTTACACTCTACAGCCATAGGCTTATATAAGCAGCTGACTGAGAATCTGATTCCTACAGAGCAAGAGAAGACTACAATAGACAAACAGTAAATACTTCCTGGATGTAATGGATTTTCACTAAATAAAACAGAAGTTTAGAAGAACTGTTCAATCAAGACAAAATCTGGAGAAAAAAATGTAGGTATGCAAAACAATACCCTCAAAAAAACCACAGTCTCCTGATTTGAATACTACGAAAATGCATTACTACATCTTAAACATGCTACACATGCAAGGCTTCTACAGAACTAGAAGCATTCTGCAAGGAAAAAACATAAAATTCAAGAAGAGAATGACTGTTGTATAAGAAGCAGTTGGATGTGGTGGTACTTAGGGACTGACTGAAAGAGACGCCCAAACGTATGTCCATGTCCCATTTTTTATTTTTTCGAAATGTTAAATGAAGAAAAATCTACAAAATGTATAACTGAACATGTGATTGTATATACAGTCGCCCCAAAAAGTATAAGGGCTATTTAAAGTGTTTAATAAATCGATATCTGTTCCAGATGAAAGCACTTTGAGTGCAGTCTTAAAAAGATGTTGTACCCTTGGTGTTGTAGTGATGAGTGAGTCATGGATTTTATGGCCTACACCTGCCTTTTCCAACCAACAGAAATATTCATTAATCAAAGACCGGAGCCTGGCCAGTCCACGATGTTTCTGTCTGGTATTTATAACTTAGTCATAACGCAGCTTCATCAGTTTTTGGCTCACACCATCCCAACTCTTCTAAAAAGCTGACCCACCCAACCCCTGGATCAACACTGTGGGTTATGCACTGACCCGCAAACCACTGCTGAATGAAGAAAGCCAGTAGAAGAATTCCAGACCGACTGTACAAAGGCTACTCTAAAGAACAGAGGTGGAAACTGGCAAGTCTGAGGCTGTTTGAAGTCAGGAAGCTTGCGTTCACTGGTGCTGTGTTCATGAAGTTCAGAAGTTTGACATTTTGTTTTCTTACAACTGCAGTTTTATTCAAACACCCAAATGAGCAAGCACTAAGATGAGTTCAGTCATGTATTAAATATCTATTCAAACAGGCAAAAGTTTAATATGAAGTTGGGTGTGCACAGAGATGTGTAGCCAAGTAACCTTGCTAATCAGGGGGAAACATGGCGAATGTTCACCCACTAGCAAAGTGCATCAAGCTGAGAGAGTGCGTTCACCTCTCTATAGACACAACAGCTCAAACGCAGACATAAATATTCATCTTGTGGGGAAAGAATCTCAGAGCAGCATGGGGCTCTGCCTGACCGCAAACTCCTTTCTGAAGCTGTTAGTGACTAGAGTAAGGGGTCTTTTGGAAGCCCACGTCAAATATGAATGAGGAAAATATCGACTGAATCTCCAGCAGTGATCTAACATCGTGTGAGTGTGCTATTTAGCATGTTGTCCATCTTCACACTGCGATCGCTTTCGACACTCATTTCCACAAAAGTGCATTAAAGGATTATGAAATAACAATTATGAAATGAGCAACTCCGTACGCTTCCATTCTTCACATTAGTTAATGTACCGCCGAAAGGGTCTTTTATGTCTGATTTGGATCACAGCCCATTTATTTGAAGCGGAATTAATGCAGCCTAAAAAAGAGACGTCCAGATTACCAATTTGTCACTCTGAAAGCGGCCTATTTAAGACATAAGACTCATTTAAATAGCAGTTTTCAATTTGCATCAAGCGCTCGTGACAGATGACAACGTTTTACTCCAGATTTGAATTAAAAGGCTCATTTCATGAAAAACCTTTCCCTTGCCTTTATTAATATAAACCAACGTAGTGTGTAAACAAGTTTCAGAATGTAAAATGTACTCTGCAGTTCATGCAGCTCGAATATGGAAAAAATGGACTGTGAAAACAGCCCACAATTATAAAAAAACCCAATGCATTTACATATATCTGCCCAAGCCCCCTACAGTGGTATAGGATTGCCCGTTCATGCTGAGGTTATTAGAAGTAATTTAATCTGCCGCTTTAATAAGGTAGCCAATCAGAAAAGAATCATTTACATATAGAATTTACAGATACATATAGAATTTAACCGACTTCAGTCCTGCTGAATATAAATGTGATGTAAATAGTGATGTAAAATAGTGATGTAAAAATTAAACAAATATCATTAATAGACTTCAGCAGGAAAATAATATGTTTTGCATAGCAATATACTCTACTATATTCCAGGAACAGTTTAACTTACAGACATGAGACAAAAAACACAGCAGCACACACCCCCTCAAACTACAGCAGTTTTATGAAGCAAAGTATGAGCAAGAAAGCTTTTTGGGGGAAACAAATCCACTTTTTATCCTGTAAGAATGTTTATAGTAAATCCCGTGGTGAGTTTAGATCACACAGTGCATTGTACGGAGCTCAAACTGATGAGTCACACACACAGGCTGCAGTACCTGTTTAGTATAGTACATTCATTTGTTTGCATCTGTGACAGGGAAGAAGTGGGCAGGGCAGGAGCTATAACAGTGGGCTGTGTCCCAATAAGCAACAACTCTATTTTTCCTCTATTCAATTCAATCTAAGAATAAAAGCTATATCATACTTTACTTGGCTCTGAGGGAAACTTTCCAACGTGAGTTTTGAGAACAGAGTGTAAATCTGAGCGGAGAGAGAATCTCATTTCATATTTGTTTTTATAATCGCAAGCCACAGATGAACAAACACAATGTCAGCATCTCAGACCAATTATGTATAAACTCCTAGTAGTCTGAGTGATGAATGGAACGAAAATGTGCTACTGTTCATTGACTAGCAACACACATACAAATCTATGTGCCCATCATTACCAGTGTCTTTACAGCTTCTCCAGTGAAACACGCAATGCAGTCCATTTTGTTCCTTTCAGAGCACATTCAACCTTCAAGGCTAATAAGCACCAAATGAAGAGTTGTTCCATGAACCAACTGTCAATTCGCTGATACAACAGTTGCCATCCAAGACATCAACGATAGAAATGAGTATGAGCCTGTGTGCCTGAGTGCCTGGGTGCCTGGGGGCCAGGTTGCCTGGGTGCCTGGGTGCCTGGGCAATGGAAAATCACATCTGATGATTAACTGCATCGCGCTTATGGATTAATTTCGCACGTCAAATCCTCCAGTCAGTTGAAAGTGCTAAAGATGTTGTAGCACAGGCCATCATGTAGCACAACATTAGTGTCAGAGTACACAAAGATTTGGTGCTGGAAACCTACAGACTGGTTAATAACAAGCTGCTTGCTATGGGTGGATGACTACAGCACACAGCTGCTCTCTTCGTCTGATATGAAAAGATGATGCTAATTTGGTTTAATATAAGGGTTTTTTGTTTCAAATTATATTCCATTTAGCAAACAATTTGAATGAAAATTATAATCTTCAAAATATTTACATGAATTTCAGAATTTCATGCACACTCAAACTCCACATTAAACACATGAAGAACCTGAGCCCCATGTGAATACACAACCTAGTAAAAAGCTATTAAAAATCTGTCACAAAGTCGCCTTAATTTTAAATAGTGGCGAAGAAAAAAGTTCAACATCTTGGATATTTCTTTTTGGTTTTACTGACTTTTGGTGTCTACAAGACATGCACTCACCAAATTGTGGAGAATGAGGTGAAGGATGACTCATCTGGGTGTATCACGTTTTTCCACCTCTCTGTAGACCAGTGCCTGCAGCTTTCAAACCACTTACCTCAAAGATGGACATTCGTCTGCGTAATGAGGGGTTTACGCACTGCAACTCAACCATGATATCCCCCTCTACATAGTTATGGGTGGTCTGTTCTTGCTGATAGCAGTCTGATCATGTCCTACACTGACATTCTCAGACACCCGAGGAACAGCTGCCCTTCTGATTTTCCTTATAAATCAAACTAATGCACAAGAATCGCATCACTGAATGTGTGCACAGAGTGGATCACACAGAGTTACTGGAGTTTTCAAATGCCTCAGTGTTACTGCAGTGTTGAGAACAGCCCACAAACCAAAAATATCCAGCTAATGGTGTCCTGTGGTCAGAATCTAACCCCTGATAAAGGAAACTGTGCAGTATAAAATGAACTACCATCAATAACTCAACAGGTTAGGAGGGTCTAATTGAGTAAACAGTAAGTGGACACAGTGGCACTCCTGTTTGTGGTTTAGCCTGTGAAGTGCACACACACACACACACACACACTGACATGACACTACCACATCAGTGTTACTACTATGCTAAAATATGAGGGGCCGTTTAGGAAATATTTTAGACTTTTGTTACACAAACACATTTGAAACACACACATTCACATATGAAA
>JBBJLR010000001.1:9430088-9453893 GCA_037577145.1 Brachypetersius gabonensis | reverse complement strand
TAGATCGCTTATTTAGGATTCCTAACTCGAGATAAGATAGGATTCCTAAATCCAGTTAGGATTTGCTTCTGTAATACTAACTTGAAAAAAAATCCTATCTTAAATCGTCCTATCTTAACTTTATGCTTAAGATAGGTTTCTGTAATACGGCCCCAGGGATCTAATAAAGCCTGATCTTCACAACACATGTTTGCAAAAGAGTATCATGGCACCAACAATGCACATTTATGAGAATGTCAGAATCCTCCGCATTCCTTTTATTTTTGCTTTTTTCATGACTATATATAATATTTCAAACATTTTAATGCTATTATTAAGTAAAATATAATTTTATAATTTATAACATATATTAGCACAAATTCAGCTACATTTCCATATAAAATATAACTGTAAATTTATTTTGTACTGTCAAGAGGACACAAAGCAACCGTATACAAAAACGCGTCTTGGGATGGTGAAATACTGCTGTACTCGGAGGTGGGAGGTTTAACAGTAGCCAATCGGAGAGCGTTATTTATTTCCCCTTACTGCTGATTCGCTGCTGCCCTGTGACGCATCTCTGTCAGCTGCAGTCCAGCATTCCCACATCTCAACAGTTTCCCTCGAGTTTACTAGTAATGTATTAAGTTTAGTTTAAAATATTTTTTAAATAAAAATAGGCCTTTATACCACTTTACAAATTTGCGGTTTTTTTACTCACCATTAGAAAAACATTGAACAGTGAATAACACTGGTGTGCATGACATAGTTGCAAAAGAAAATTGCTACTGATCTGTTTAATGTGCAGCTGGTGGTTGGGGAGTTGCCTCTGCAATCGGAGGGCTGTGGGTTTGAATCCCAGGCCTACCATTGAGACCACTGGTGTTTTGTGTTCACTCTGTGTTTTGTGGTATGTGTACACATGACAAAAATGGCCACTTGATGGTTTTAACTACAATTTGATGAAAATCGTGTGGACAAGCCAGTGGACTACTGGAAGAATGGTTTGTGGACAAATGAGAGCAAAACAGACCGTTTAAAAGAGTATGGAAAAAGAGTTGGGAGAAAGGAAGACACTGCGTTCCATGATAAGAACCTCAACACATCTGTGAAGCATGGTAGCAATTTGGGGCTGTTTTCCCAGGACAGCTTGCTTTCATTGATGGAAAAATGAATTTTGAATAATCTCAGTGAATTCTAAAGGAGAATGTCAGGACATCTGTCCGTGAACTGAATCTCAAGCGAAAGTGGGTCATGCAAGACAATGACTCTGAGCACGCAAGCTGTTTTGACAAAGAATGGTTATAGCAGAATAAAGTTTATGTTGTGAAATGGCCAGTGACCTGACCTCAACCTGAGGTCACTCAATCGTCTGCAATGGAAGCAGTTTTGTCTTTCATGTCTTATGTCTTTATGTTCTATCTGTATACAAGTAAGCATTTCATTGTGCTCTGTACACTGTACCTTGGACATATGACAATAAACCTCAACTTCATCTACAACTTCCACCAACATGGAGGAGTGGGCTAAAATGCCATGCAGGACACTTTTACAGCAGGACTAGTATGAATAATGGGTCATATTTATGCAGAAACATTGAAAACACCACTGTAGACCACTGACAAAGATACCAAGAAGTAGCTTGAATCAATCCGCTTAAGGACACAAACCTGTAAAACCTGTCTACTACGTGCACTAAAGAAGCAGACCAACCAATATATTGGTCGGGCCTCAACACAACGCTATCTCAGTGCTGCCTCAGAGCTGAAGTTGCTTTCAAATGCCTCTTCACTGGGAGGTTTAGGCAGACGTGCACAGGCACATTAATCAAATCCAGAGAGGAGCCGCAGCGCCAGTTTTATACAGAGGCTGCAGCATCAGCTGTCTATGTTTTTAATGTACTTCCCCTTATTAAAGCTGCACACTCAGCCGTCAACACTCTGAAAGCGTCTAATATATATAGTTGGGAGAGCCGTACCTGGCGCGGCAGTGCAGCGAGCCCTTTGTGTCTTAATAAAACTAACGGCCAGCGTCGTGATGGATGAGAGGAGTCAGCCGCACGCTCACTTAGGCTCTTTCAGAATGGGGTTTGGCGGGAGGGTATGGAGGGTGGTAATGGGTAGTATTTAATAACTGTGCATAAAAGTCATCATTTGGTAAAATACAGTTTGCTCGCAATCAGGCAGAAATGCAAAACTGACGCTGAATCAACACAGTAGCTTATTGTAGTCACCTCCTATTTAATGGTTCATTAGCGGAATCATAACTGGAGCCTTCATCTTTATCGCAGCACAAGCTTTGTGTACTGTGCACTGAAAACAAACCTTACAGCTTTGTTTGCATGCCTTAAACAACCCGGTCCAAGAAATGAGCTGGGTTTAACATTGGTGGGCCTGAACAGGACCTTCTATGGGGCTCCAGGGGCACACAGCCACAGGAAACAAATTGCAAAAGCTATTGCACAGCTTTTAGAAACATGCAAAAACACAACAATCTAATCTCACCCCAAGAACTCCAACCTAAATGTGTTATTGTTGCTCTAACACAGTTACAGAACAAGTGATATAGTAGGTCACGTTAACATTCGGCAGATAAGTCTAATTGTGGTATTACAGTGGACGTGATTCCTAGGGTGTTATATAATAAAAGTTGTATAAAAAACATTCTATAATTATTAGAAGCTATATAAATAGTAAAAAAAAAGTGAAACAAGAATTAAGAGCACAGTTAGTACAAATGGCATATGCTGTATTTGCCATCCCTCACTTCTTGCCTCACTTGTAATTTATATCCCACCTCACCCTTTGCGTCATGCATCTGTCCTTTCTTTTTCTGATGCCTAGAAATGCCCAGACATGCATCCATCAGCTTCACAAGGCGTGATCCTACATAAACTAAGGAATGCAGTTTTTTTCCTATCTTTCTCCAGGAAGAGTTTGCTTCTTTAGTTTTGCACTACAGCCAATAAGTAGCTTACCAAAAGAAGACAAATTAATACAATTTCAACATAAATGTGGATCTAACATCACCTGAAGTAGTGCCTGTACTTGCATATTTACTAGAGATGCAGGAGTCGGGAGGTTCGGGTCAGATTATGATGAAAATTTATGGGCGCAGGTAGGAGGGTCAAAAAGTGATAGAGGCACATTCTGAATCATATTTTAATAACTTACAGATCACTGTGGGTCAGGCTGGGAGTGGGTTTGTAACTGAGGAATATTTTTGAGGAAAGGGCTGGTGGGTTCACTCTTACAACAGGAGTAGTGCAGGCTACAAAAAACATGACCCTCACATCACTAACAGTTACACTTTCTAAATTTGGAGTGTCGGCCTGTAGAGGTGAGGTAAGGGGCAACCAATCAGGGAACAGAAAAGCTCACAGATCACATACTCTCCAGTAAAGTTCTACACTGGTGAGAATAATTCCCTACATTTTCCCATCTTTTCTCAAATGTCGCTCTGTGCAACAAGTCTCGATGCTCCAGCCCTGCTTTCAATGAAGTGCTTCAATAAAAATCGCTTTAAATGTAGTTTGTATATTGTTATCAATTATACTTTCACATTAGTAATCGCAGAAGGCGAGACTGTGCCCCGTCTGTCTCTCTTCGAGAAGAAGAAAAAGGTTTCTGGCTGAAAACTGAGCACACATTTTGACTTGCAAGCTCCCTTGATCACAGATCCTAATTAAAAAAAGTGGAGCAATATGTTGAGAAAAAAAAAGTAATAAGTCCTTAACAACATCAGTGCTTTAGCACGGCGCTTGGAGAATTGTCTTTTGGCGCTCCTCATTTCCCTTTTAATCTTCCACTCTCGGCAGCCAGTAAACCCTGACACTAATATTAAAATGACAAATGCATTCAGATCGCCTGTGTGACCTGAGAACCCACTCCAACTTGCAGCCGAATGAGTGAACAATTCAGCTCTGTGCACTGGCAAGGCCCAGCCTCGCAGCTCCATGTCGAACGCGCTCCCTGTGTCGAGTGGGAGACAATAGCGTTATTCAGAGGGGGCCTACCTGTTCTTTAACCGAGGCCAGGATGGCGGAGGTGCTCTCTGTTTCAGCCTTGTCCCCGTTGGAGGCATTCAGCCCCGGGCTCAGCATGGCAGGGTTCTCCGCCTCAGCCGGCTGGTCTGGAACTGGCATGGCTCAACCTGGCAACCAGAAATACATCCATCAGCTCCACAAGGTACGATCCATCATAATCAAAGAAAAAAGTTTTCTCCAATCTTTGTTCAAGATGAGTTTGCTTCTTTCGTTTTACATCGGTGCTATGAGGCTAAAATAGCTAATAAGTAAAGGAAACTAATGCCGCTATTATGGGTAGCTGGTGGGCTAGTGGTTAGGGCGTTCACCCTGCCATCAGGAAGTTATGGGTTTAAATCCCAAGGCTGCTTGTGGGACCTCTGAGGTACGTTTGAACAATGTATGTTTCATGGCTGCCTGCTGCTTCATTTGGGTGAATGAGTTAAATGCAGAGAATTATTTTTCACTCTGTGTGTTGTAGTGTGTTCACCTATGACAAAAATTGTCACTTTCACTATGATACGTATCATGCAAACTTCATAAATTATCATCAGACACTTGCCTGAAATTATCCTAAGTAATTACAAATAGACTTCTGATACAGTTTTAGGTCTACGCATACTTGGGCACTGACAGCAAAAGCTGATTTTTCAACGTCAGAGGAACAAGTCGACACCCCCTGAGAGAAGTCGACAAGTCGTGTGTGTTTTTTTTCCTATATGTGTGAACACAATGCAGCCTCTGCCTCTGATTGGCTCACGCTGACATGCTTTTCTCGACACAAAACCACAACAAGACAAGAGACATGCAGCGGAGGCAGTAGGTGACAGATACATATCACATGTGTGGAGATAATTCATTCTAGACCACACAAACAGCCTGGCGACCTGCACAATCTGCAAGTCGGTGTTAAAGTACAATAAAAGTACCAGCGTTCTTCGCGGCTAACTGAAACAGCATCCGCTAGCTAACATGGCTAACGCTAGCACTGCAGGGAGTCGTCCAGTTCAGAGGAGCGGAGTAGCTTTACAGAAAAAACAGCATATCACAGGTCTGCTTCTTAATTTCATTGTTACTGATGTGAGATCTTTGGCTGTAGTACAAGGCAAAAGGCTAATGTTACAGAGAACTTTAATAAAAGTTGCTTATTGTTGGACACATGTATTCCTCCACTGCGTCTGTGTGATGACATCATCAAACGACTTGTCCAATAGATAAGTCGAAATGAAAAAATCTGAAGTCGTTCATGCATACAATACCTATTAGATGCACTCTCAACAAAATGGTTCAGTATAGTACCAAGAAAGTTTTTATTTGTCATAATAGTACCGTTTAGTGCTAAACAGAAACATTTTTAGAAATGACTTACAGGTTTTGGGTTCTAGGGAAGAAACATGAATGCATTTAAATGATTTGAGGATTGACACTTCTAATTATTCCTTTTACCAAAAAACCCTTAAAGAACCATTTTTAAGACAGTACTGAGGGACCATTTTTGTGAATGAGAGATTTGTGAAGAAGTAAAAATACTGCTGGAAGATACTGAAGGATTGATGTTGTTTTTCAGGTTCAAATCAGACACATATCACCCTGCAAGTAGTAGTTTTTGGACCATGTGCGTGAATATAAAAAATGTGAAATGCACCCCCCCACCTTCCCACCCCCACTGCTCATATCCACTTGAGGGAGGATTTCATAAAATATGGGAGGATCGTGTAACTGAATCAGCAATGTCTGGACATCATGTCATTGAGATGCTTTCTTTAACAATGAACAGCATCTAAACAGAAGCACAAGCCTCAAACACTCACTGAAAGAATATTTACCAACGGAGCATTTTTATTTCTACTCTCAGGACCAGCCGTGAGGATAACTGCACTCTTGTAAAATGTTTTGGTTGGAGCAAATTTCAAAACTAAGAAATGAAACTTGGGGAAGGTGGCAGCCTAGTGGTTAGGGCACTGCCCCTGTGATCAGAAGGCCATGGGTTCAAATCCCAGGACCGCTAGAGGCAGCACTGAGGTACCCTTGAGCAAGGTACGGTCCCCAGGCTTTGTGTTCCTGGCTGCCCGCCTGGTCATTTTCACTAGTAGCACTGAACTTTCTGATTCTCTTTTTGCTGACTCTTCCTTTAGTGCCATATATTTGCAACCCCATATCTCACAACTGTTTGCAGCTAGCAAAAGGCCCTGTGCACATTCTGCAGGATTAACGACAGCCACATTTACTATAGATGCATTATTACTGTATACTGTGGCCACATGAAGGGACATTCTGCACTCAGGCAGTCTGTCTTTCACTAAAGGTGGGAATTAAGTCGCTTGACCACCACTCATTTTCTAGACTGCATAGCGAAGACTGGCGAAACTGTCAGGGTTCAAAAATGTCACATTAACTATGGAAGTTCATGGGAAGCTTCTTGACTTCTGCTTCTATTACCTACACATGTTTGTTCAGTAAAAAAGGCTCAGAAGAATTTGCAGCAGTTGTAATGAGACTGGATTTGCTACAATTGCCACTAGGTAGCCAAAGACACATACAATCAATTCTCAACACAAGCATGTTAGCCTCGATATATTCAGGATAGTTCTTCTTAAGTACTTTGTATTTTTACATTGATGTCTTTAGACTGGCTTGGGTGACATCATCTAAGAGCCACATGCTTAAACCCATTACATGCACCATGTTTTTTATATACTGTATAAATCCACACTTCACACATCATGGGTCAATATGTGTTAAATCAATGAAACTGCCCAGTGCACTTAGTCACCAGGAATAGGATTAGAAACATTGTTCTATGGCATCACACACAAAGAAACCTTTTCTGGAGCTTCAGTAGTTCAGCTGGCTTTCAATTGATGGCTGAATTCTTGTTATTTTCAAAAATGTGCTCATAAAATGTCACCAAAGGGAACTTCGCCCAACATATCATAGCAATAGCACTATTGCTATGGAATAAATGTTAAATATTATACAGGCTCAACCTTAAAAGTATGAAGTGATGTACCACCCATACAAAAACCTTTTATCTATGAAGGCTACAGTAGAATTCTACAGTAGAATAGAACTCCTGCCTGAATAAATATGAAACTGACAAATGCAATAACCACATAAAGGCAATAGCGCTGTTGTTGACCATGTCAACGATAGTGTAATGACCGATCGAGCCTCCCCCCCGCCTCTCTGATGAGACGGTACAGCCCACGCTCCCCTGATCCCGCCAGCCACGGCAGATGAGCAAGTGTCATATGGAGGAAAAGTTATGATTGATAAAACCTTTAGAGCATCTGTATCGATTAGAGACAAACTCCAAATAATAACCAAGGCATTAGCTGCGCTCCCTCGATGAAAACACATAAGACCATGACAAATGGTCAGGCAGGACGTTGCCGTTGCATTCCGTCACACTTGTCGGCAGAAGCAGCCTGGCCTGCCAACTTAGTGCCTCCCTTAATAAAGATGACTTGCCTCATCTTGCAAGACGGCAAGCCTCCACCGAGCTTTCAGAAAATCTAATTATACCTACTTACAGTGCAATTTCCAGAGTGTTTATCTAGCTCCATCTTTCCTTCACACATTAGTATGCCTGGTTATATAAGTCACCCAGCAGCCTTTCAACACGTCTGAAGAAAAGGCAAATTTACCAGGCTAATTCCACAGCACAGGTTCATGCTCCTTAACTCCAGCCCAACCTGACTTTCCCAGAATTACGCCAAATCTTTTAAAGGGCCCATATCACATAAAACTGAATTCTCATTTTTCTGAAATACAGTATGTGAACAAAAGTATTGGGACACCAGACTATTACACCGCATTACATTGCATTCCAGTTCATCCCAAATATGTAGGATGGGGTTGAGGTCAGGACTCTAGTTCTGTGTGCCAGCCTAGTTCTTCCAGACCAAACTCCAACTATCGCCCAAATTCTGAAAAACAGGTGTGCCCCAATACTTTTGTCTATATGGTGTAAGAGCTTGATTTAAAGTGTGAACACTGTAAAGTGTACCTTACACTCCTCATCTGGAAACTAAGCAATAAGCAATAAAACGGTCTGTTTTGAATTGATTGGTTTTGTGATGTCACAAAAATCAACACACAAATGTTTCATATCCACATCTCTATTCCACAGAAGTTTACCTCACAGTTTTAAGGAGCCCAGACTGCTTTTTGAATCAGACATACTAAAAGGCAGTCAGTGAGAACAGATACAGTACATCGGTCTGTAAGACAGAGTAACAAAAACAGTCTGTTTAAAAGATAGAGAACGGTTGAAATGGTTGCGTAAAATTTATTTTTGGGCCTACAGACCAACAAACGTCAAAGGAAAAAAAGGAAAAAAAGCAGGATGTGTGCCCTTACAACCCAATCTCTACGGCCTCCCTGAAATCTGAACTTCCAGCGAGGGAGATTATTTATCACACATGGCCCGGGTGATGAGAAATGACAGCAGGCAAGGCTGGGGGTGATTGGAAGATCAGGCCAGTGGTCACTTCCTGTACCTGTCAATTCTCTTCCGCTGGCCGTCCCTCACTGTGTGACCTTCAAAAGCAAGCTTGCTTCATTGGACATGGCCAAATGATCTCATTACAGAACACATCGCCTCAGTCGGCTGCCTGTTGTCAGGCAAAAGCCAAAAGTGCTCTCTGATGACAGCTAAAAAAAAGGAAGAAATGAAATGTCACCAGATGGATGTTCTGCATCAAGACAGGGATGACAGGGTTATTCAGAATCTATAGATTCAAGATATGTCTTCTATTACCAGCTTCGCAGCAACAGTTCATGTACTATTATGAAATTATCAGGACATGTTTGACATCTTGGATTCTGAATTTAGTCGACAGAAGGCAGCACACACTGAGACATTTCCCATCAGAAATATCTATTTTGTAAAATAGATACGAAATGAAAATGAAATAATGAACATTTACAAACACCAGGACTGAAATCCGAAGACATTTGGTCCCAATACGCAGGGCCTAAAATGTAAGAGAAAACAGCAAATTACACATTTTACTTTCTGGTGCATAGTTAAATAAATAAATCAATAAACAAACAAATAAATTGACAGACAGACAGACAGAGAGATAAAATAAAGAAATAGATACACTTGACTCAAATTGGACCCCAAACCATTTTATTTATTTATATCCAACGAAATGCATTTTGTTAGAGCTAAAGCAATATAAATGTAACAATATAATGTTAACGTGAATGAATTTATTACTTTAGGTAGCTCAAGAACTTTTTTCATGTATACACAGAATGTAGTTTCATAGAGGCAGTTTTGTTTTTTCCACTGGCGTCCAAACAGTCCCGGTGACTATAAAGTAAAGTAAAGTGGCCCTTTATAGTCACATGTGAACACACCATAGCACACAGTGCGAACAAATTCTTTCTCTGCATTTAACCTAATCACTAAGTGAAGTAGGGGGCTGACACCTATGAGGGGCCCCCGGGAGCAGTGTGTGGGGAGGGTATCTTGCTCAAGAGAATTTCAGTGGTTCCACTTGCGGCAAATATGCAGCATTTCATACAACTAATCAACGCTTCCATCTCCTCTGTGACTAAATACTCTCTCTCTCCTACTCTAGTTCTATAACTAGTGGATTAGGGTTGCAGTGGAGGCTCTCGAGAATTGAAGTTTCCCACTTTGCTGTTGCTTTTGTTAGTAAGTTCTCCTGTGAGTTTTAAAAGAGCAACAGCACATTTAATCCCAGCAACCCCCAACCTACGTAAATATTACAAATAGTTTGAAAGGTAAAACTTGGAAAAACTTGGACTTAGAACGAACTGTATTTGTCACATGTGTATGTCTTTGACAGAACCAGTAAAACAAACAAACAAACAAAAACACATATGCATATGGTAGATGTAATGCAAAAATTGATCAAATCTCTGGTTGTAATGAAATCAGCCAAAAGGCACCCCTCCTAATAAAGCCTTTGCATGGAAGTATAAATCCTCCCATATCTTGGAGCAAATCCTGAACAAGCCTCTTACTCAGCCCTGTATACCTTTGATTTCATACATACGCATTACTGTAAATTTACTTATCCATTACTTTATCTTATTTCTTACCCAGGAGAGCTCTAGGATGACAGCTAAAACACCACTTTTCCCTTGTACTTGTTGACATGATATGGCCGTTGGGCAGCGCAAACACACATGGCAGTGGAACTGCATTCATATCTCCCAGCGTCCTGGAACAGATTCGTCTGTTTAAACCTCAGGCTTGAAAAGCAATCAGAAGAAAAGCCCACGTCGAGCTCAGAGCTATGGTTTAACCAAGAGGACCACAGGCTGGTCAGGGCTCTTACAAGGACTCATGAGAGACAACGGCAGAACAATGGCTATGAATCATCTTCGGAAATTCAGCTTGAATGGCCTGCTTGTGCCTCATCCAGCCTGAAATGTCTTTCTGTTTTAAAAGAGTCTGAGCTAGAATTAGTTGGCAGCTTCTTTTGGAGCCCAGGCTGAGGTCAGTGGTCTAATTAAACATTTTGTGGTAACGGAGTCTCGAACATGCTGTTCTGCCCTTCAGCTGGTAAACACTGGGAGCGCAGGTCTTTTCAGATTTCATCCCACTGAATGACTTCTGAAAAGAAGAGCAGGTACAGAGGGAAAGAGAGAGACAGAGAGAGAGAGAGAGACAGAGAGAGAGAGAGAGACAGAGAGCGAAACAAAGGAGAAGGGAAGAGAGACAAAAAGAGTAAGTGTGAGAAAGATAAAGAAAAGGAAGCAAAAGATGGCTAGAGAAAAAAAGAGAAAGCAAAGGAGAAGTGAAGAGGGAGTGAAGAATTAAAGAAAAGGAAGAAAAAAGGAATGAAAAAAGTGAGCATGAGAAAGATAAAGAAAGGGACGAGGAAGAGAGCAATAACCCAAACCCTCTGGCTGAAAAGGACATGAACTACCTTTTGCAGTCTCGTTAATTAAAGATGCAGAAGCATGCATAAAATTACATCTACAATTTGTTACAAACCTGGAAAAGGGACCAAAAAACGCATTTGTTGAGGCAACGGGAAAAAAAACATCTCGCAGGCTAAACGCATTACTGCAGAAGTATTCTCCGAGTTAAGCCTTTCAACATGTCAGTATGCAAACGAGGGTCCCTTGTAGTCTCATTAAAATGTAATGCACTGTTTATCGCGCTGGCTTATTAACCACAACTCTACACACACAGCGCCTCGCACTTCACAGTGTGAGCTGCATCCAAAAACACAGGCCGCGCCCTCGGCACAAGAGATCAGCGAGTCACTCAACAAGTGATTTGCTGGGTTTAACAGGGAAGCCTCCTCTGATGACCACATCTGGGAGGGTCAAGGGTGAACTGTCATCAAAAAGGCAAAATGCACTTGTCCAGCACAGACTGGGTGCTCAGCATGGGCTTGTGTTTGGACCATTACAATCAAAGTCTCCACTTCAGCAAATGACCCTCCTCCCTTTGATCTGCTGATTTCCAATCATCTACATCGCAGATATTATGAAGTCATTAAGGCGCCCACAATCAAGTCGCTCCCCGCAAAAGCACAAGCCTTTGTGGCTGCTTCAAAGCTAAAGGCTCTTAACACAGTCTCGCTCCTTTAACTGGCTAAAAGGGCCTCACTAACACAGTCAGCAATAATTCTCTCCTTTTAAAATCGCCTTGACCAGAGAACAGAGAGTGCAGCTCCAAAGCAGGTCAGCAGAAATAACTCGGAGCAAAGGGCAAAAAAGGCCACCCAACATTTAAATGCACATACAGAAGCAAAAACTCCCTCCAACTGACTGTATAATGTCATTAATACACCATATGTCCAAATTTGTCCAGGCGTCACTTCTAGTTAGTCAATTCAGGGACTTTAAGGACAAGGGTCATTCGACCACAACACAACAATATGTATGTACTTTGTGTCACATATTCCAGTGAAATCCCAGGACAGATCTTCACCACATCTGCAGGACCATCTGTACTGCCTCTCCATTAAATAGCAGTGCATACCGATCGAAGATCATCAGCCCTTTCATTCCGCATGTGTTACTTTATTTTGTTGCAGCTTGGTAGACGGACGATTAAATGCACCTTCTAGCGGATCCAGGGCTTCAGCTTGAGACACACATGGCGCACTGCAAACACATGTACAAACTCAGTGGCAGTTGAATATTAAACAGTCTAGAAGGCAATAAAGGTCATATCAGAACATCGGTAAATCTGATATACTGTAATTCAAATAGCCACAACAACTGCTTGTCGACAGGAGAGAGTGTGCCTGCTTCTCCAGGAATGAAGAGGCGACGATGGCACTTGTTTTTATGAACATATCTGTTCTGTAGGTGTCTGTCAGCTGGTCAGACTTGACCAGGCCAAGGCAGGACAAGATGACTTGGCCAGGCTTTCTCAGAATGTGTCCGGTTGCATTAATAACTGCACTGTATAAAAATGTATTTCCATAACTTGGAACACTTATATTAACACTCCTGCGAGAAGTGTGTTTCTGCTCATAGCTCATGAATTGCAGAACGACAGTGGCTTCCAGCGCAACTTCAGAATAAAAAAAGACTGCAGGACATTTGACTGCATATGTTCCGAAAAAAATATAACTGCACTCTGAAAAACCACAAATGCTTTTGGAGGGCATCAGAGAGGAAGCTGGAGACATTTGAGAAATGTCAGGAGTGCGATGGGGCTCTGCACAGCTACAGCAATACCCATCAGAAGCAAGAGCATGAATAACAACAGGGCTGGGAAAAACTGTATAAGCTGTATATACACAGTAGAGAAGCCATTTGACACTTTCACCGTTTGGATTATTCACTCAAATCATGTCATCCTGTACTTGTATTTTTTCCCAGAAAAAAAGGTAAAAAACTAAAAGGTTTTGTATTTTTTTCCAATTTGCATACCAGGCCATGTAGAGTGTGTATTGCCGCCCTGTCAGCATTATTGGCTCTACTGTTAGTACTGCTCCATCCTATTTTGCTATCACTGCCAACAAGCAGACATCTGCATCAGTCTTACTCACAGTAATCCCAAACTGGACTGTGATTTAGTTCAGAGGAAGTCGGCTGTTTTAGCAGTACTTAATTAGCACAATGTCAGGGATGGATTGGAGGCTGGATGTAGGTGCAATGTCCGAAATAGACAAAACTAACAAAGGGTGTACACATGAGACATGAGTAAGGCACGGATACCAATGAACACTAACAAAGGGTCAAACAGAAGCACACAATAATCTGAGAGGTTAACCAAAATATGAGCAATACACCACAACTACAGATAATGTTAACAGAGAATCTGCAAAGATATACTGAACTATACACAGGGGTATATATACTGACAAGGACAAGGGAAACACCTGAGCATGGGAAGAGACAAGAAGAAGGTGAACGGAGTACCAAGGGGACAGGGCTCAGGCAGAGGCTAATATCAAAATAATAAACTAAGTCCACTTTTTTACAACTAGCTTTCATTATTCTTTCTAACCTTGCAATAGAATGTTGTGCTCTGAAACAGCCATACATGACTCTTGGGTCATCGTGCCTAACTCTAGGCTCAGCATAATCCAGAGGAGTAAAAGGCGCTTCAAGCATTTGGGTGCTGAGGTGTGGATCTGTGTTCTCTTGAGTGAAGGAGATCCAGCCAGTACCTCTGGGAGTAAGATTTATGGTTTTACACATGTTTTGGTCAGTCAAGGCAAAAACTGCCCCTAAAAATTATACTGCGCCAAACTGGCACAATGAAGCCATCCACTGAGGTATTGATAAGGATGGAATGGACACGGTTCCAAAGCAGGTCACGCTCTCTATCTAAGCTGAAATGAAAGAAAACATGAGATAGACAAGTCCGAGACGTGTTCGGTGGATGTCGCTGATAAAAAAAAAAACACAGGCTGCTTTTCAAAATGACCCATGTAGACATTTTAGACTCATCAGTGTGTGGTCAGACTTTCAGAGACCTCAAAT
Organism: Brachypetersius gabonensis; assembly: GCA_037577145.1. Classification (NCBI taxonomy): domain Eukaryota; kingdom Metazoa; phylum Chordata; class Actinopteri; order Characiformes; family Alestidae; genus Brachypetersius; species Brachypetersius gabonensis. Next base: position 9,439,948 of record JBBJLR010000001.1, on the reverse strand, counting down.
CTTTAAATGGGACTCGGGTTGGTCCCAGCCCTTGCAGGGCATGATCTAAATTGCGTTGTTACATTCCTATCAACTATGAAACGTGACATAAATGTTGAAGGAAAGAAAAAACTTGACTCTTGGTGGAGGAGAACAGGGAGTGAGGCCGCTTGTCAGACGCAGACAGACCTGTCTGAACCCTCTATAAATAAGGCTGTCTGGTAGTAAATGCCTGTGTGCTTCTGAATCATCAACACTTGGCTTTAAACAGCAAACACATCTCTCAGCAGCTCCAGCCCACCATGGACAGTGGCTTGGCAGGCCTGCAAGAGGAGGAGGTGATTGAGCCTGGGCACACTTCTCCATACTCCCACTGATAGACCGCCTCTGCTATTGCAAGACAGCATCATCTCGCAGACTTGGAGTGTCAGAGGCAGGTTTCAATTGAAGCTACACAGCATGCAGTGGCCTTAGGTGTGCGCCCTCTAGTGATACGAGTCAGATTTACCTAGTTGTCAGGTTTTACTTAAGTTCTTGTAATCAATTAATATGCATTTTGTGAAGGCCAAATGGTTTTCTCTGAAGAGCAATGCAGAGTCTTTCAAAGACGGCAGAATACGTTAATTAAAAAGATGAAAAGGATGCCTTAGAAACTGGCCAACAAATACTTACCAGCAAAGAAAATTATAAAATGTGGTCCAGTTTCTACCAGGTCCAGTTTCCTACTGTTGGAAAGAGCAGTACGTTTATTAAAAATATGTTATCAGCATATCCGCAATTTCAATTTCAAGCATTTTAATTAAGGATGTAACAAACTATAGTGATAAAATCTGTGCAAAAATCGATTCATTTTAACAACGTGAGTGCACAGCCGGGACACATTAGGAGACTGCAAATGACCAGCACTTGATTACAGTCATTTTCCTCCATTCAAACATTGCTGGAAATATTGTGAGACTATCACATCATGTATCCAGTATTGTCAAATCGTAGATCAAGTGTTACAATTGCATGATCAACTTAAAGTAATTTATGTCATTTTGAGAAATCTATAATGTATCTTTGGGCGCTGATCCTCTTATGGTTGCACATAACATTAAATAGCAGTGTTTATGGATAAACAAAGTACCACTGCTATACATGCGCTCACAAGCTCCTGCTGGTGTGGGTTTCCTTACTTTCAGATATGCTCATAAAAGATGAGGGTTAACAGCTCCCTCTTGTGGTGAATTTTCAGTTTGACTTCATAATGACCTGTGCATACCATGCTTATTTGTCTTAATTTTAATCGTGCAATCATGACCAAATTTCCATTTTCTAATCCTCTTCTCCAAACCAAGGCTGTGGTTCTCAGCACTCATAGGGTCAAAGACGGAGAAACACCTCAGACAGGTCAACAGACCATTGGAGGGCAGATACACAGACAAACTCACACTCACACACACTTTCACCTCTAGGGTCAAGTGAGCAGCTCCAATTCATCCAATGTACATGTCTGTGGACTGCAGTGGGCAAATACATAGATACAGACCTCAAAATGAAGTCAGAATTATTCAGATGTGTCAAAGTAGAAGCTATGCTGTCTAGCTATGGATGACCTGAAAGAACAACTTGTAAATATAAATGACTAAACCCTGAAATTAAGTTATGCTAGATGGCTATGCTGGTCCTGAAACTGCTGACTGTGTAGGTCTAGAACTGCTGTGGGCTCTCCAGACTCTCATTTCTAAGAAGACAAAAGCTTGAAACAGACTTGCTGGTACTGTTCTGTGGGACACCTCCTACAGTGTGAAAGACCACTGGGGGGCCCTTGCCACCTTCATTACCTGCTAGGGCTGTTTCTCACCAGCTACCAGAGGGAACTGTAACAGGGTTAGAAAGGCGAAGAGGGATTGAAATCTTGCAGGCCTAGAGCTGTACAGGCTGTTACTAGAGACTTGGACCTTTGGGGATTATGCTACTCACACAAAAGTTTGTTTGTTTGGTTTCTGCTTTTTCATGACAATGGCACATCAGGGCAGAAACTTTACAAGGCTAGAGCTGTGTGGTCTCCTCAGCTACGCAAGAAGTTTGCCAACTTTGTTAATAGTATTTCTTGCACGCCGAGGATCTCCCCGTCCTGCTTTGCCTTCCTTGTTTACGGATCAGAGGGATCAGAGGGAAAAACTCAGCCCGTGACGTCTCTACCTCCCTTTCTCTGAGCACGTCGATGGAGTGATTTCCCCACAGATCACGCATGTCAGAACGTCGGTTCGGAGAAGGAGGTCTGGCAGGCGCGCCGCTCTCCTTCCCACGCTGAATGTCAGTTCCACCCCTGAGTTAATGCGGCAGGAAGCCAGCCAAAACGCCTGCATGCAACAATGCCGAAAGAAATAAACAAAGCAGCCCAAGCCGAACAAGGGGCCCGAGCGCAGGAGAGCCAGAGCTCAATACCCGGCTCTGTAAAGAGTCCGATAAAGCAGACAGAAAGAGAGAGAGACAGTAGATACAGTTGGCCTTCAGATAAAATGACCAAAAGTGCAGCATTGGCACTTTATCACCTCTCAGGACCAAATGGCAGTGCCTGGAGACACAAAGCGTCATCTGACAACACGTTTCAGTGCAGAAACCTTTTGTACATAGCCGGGGTCCAACGTGTAATTGCCACACTGTTCCAAACATGCCGTATCGGGCCGCTGGCTGCCACCGGAGTCCCAGCCTCAGTGGGGGGAGGAATGACATTTCATTCCTCCAGCACAGATAAGACATGAAAGCTCCAACAAAGCTCAACGGCCTGTCTGGAGAACACAGCCAGGCATTCGGAGAGTTATGCCATTGAGCCAAGAGTAAACAAAAAATGGTCCGCTCCAAAAGTTGTCGGTTTCTCGCCCGCCACACCACTTTACTGAAGTTCTCCTGAAGCGATGGAGTTTTTCAACAAGCACAGCCTCACAGCCACGTCCTTGTTTAATGGCCCGAGAGCCGATACGGTTTTCATTCAAACTGTCCATTCCTTGCATTTTTTCCCTTGGAAATCATTTATAACATCTGTGTGGTTTTATGTATCAAACATGCATAACATGACCATCTCTCACCCTCACTTCAACTTGAGTGAAATATGTAAATGACCTGAAAAATGATCATCTTTAGACTCATTCAAAAGACAGCCCTGTCTGAAACACACCTCATAGCTTCATCATGAATGGGTGGGTCTAAATTTAATAAGTGGATGTATTTAAATGTGTTGGTGTTTGTATCATCGCAAAAACACTATTTCCCCCATAATGGACTACACTGTATTAAACTCTTAACTCAAAGGGATCCTTTAAAGGCCTTTTCTAATGTAAGATTTCATGAAAGCACACATATTCTGCTACGCATTACTATGGATAACATGGATACGGCATGCATAGGACTTCCTCTGGTGGCAGATTTATGAGCTAAAGCTAACACTAGAATAAGAGATTCGGTTCTATAGGCTTAACTGGATATTTCTCGGTACTTATAAAAATATAATGCATGCACACAGTTGCGGACCACCGCCGCGAACAAAGGCCACGGTGTAACAGAGACTTTTTGACCACTCCGACAAAAGATGAGAAATTGAGAGAGAATACGCTGACTATGCTCGCAAGCAAAAAATCCTCCATACTGCACTTTTCCTTTTTTGCTGTGCTGCCCTATTGGGCAGATGTAAAACTCTGAATAAAGTGAAGCATTGGCCGCAGTCTAGCAGGCCTGTCAAGCGGCTCGTCTACCTGGACTCTGCAGCGTGCTAGCAGTCACACTAGAATCTGTTAAGGCTGTCAGTGGGCTATATCTCCATAAAAGTGACATTGCACTGTTCTGGAGCCTTTCTTTCTCTCTCCTCCTGGGCAGCGGGAAGGGCAGCGTTGTACTCTGATGTGTCCACCGTCCACCCTCAGGAGCACCGGTGCTTCACTTTTTTTTAACCCTCAAGCACTTTTTTTTCTTTCAGAGCAGTTCTGCCAAAAGCACCGCAACACACTGCTGTCAAACCATTCTCCCTTTAGATTAGAGATTCTTTCCACTTTTTCCATTCCAGACCCCTGTACTGAAACCTTAAAAAGCTTAAAAATGGGCTATTTTAACAACTAAAAGTCTGATGCTCAAACACTTATAGCCAACGACCTGATACATGCAGCAGTCTGCAGAACCCAATCACTAACATCTGCTTTAACAGAAACAGAAAAAAGACGCGTTTTTTAGATTTTACAGCATTGTGATTACTCTGTGATTTCTGGAAAAATAGTTTCAGGGAAATGGCTGATGTGAGTGATTGCTGTGCTCTGCTGCCACCTGATAAAATACTGATGAAATGCAGGGAAAACTTTAAAATGCTGTCTTGAGTAACGTGTTTATAAAGTTTTTTTCTTTTAACATAAAATGGAACAAAAAGTCTTCCTCATGTTGTGTCTGTTCTTTTGGACCCTTTTAAAAATGGGAATATTTAAGTTTGACATTGCTGAAGCATGACATTAGTCGTGGACAAGTTTCTATATTTTTATAATTCAGTTGTGCAATAAGTTAAACAGGGCTATATATACTTTATACTTAATTGAAGACATAATACGCTCTAAAAAGCATTGTTTATCACAATACAAATGAAATATCATATTGCCCCCCACCAAAGCTAATCATTATAAAGTATTATTTGCTCATTTTTACTACACAACCAATACCAACACAAGCAAACGCATATTCACCAAAGGTTTGAAGAGTTAGAGTGGGGGGATGGGGGCAATGGCTGGAGGGGCTGGAACTGTTTTTCACACGGAAATGGGTCCCTGCTTGAAAAACGGAAGCCCTGATTTAGTTTATTCATTCATATTTTGACATTGCACTAGTTGATTTGCATTTTATAACCCATTCTGCTTCACATCATGCTGCAATTCCATGATATCTGAGGAAATAATCAAATGTTGTTTTTTTTTCTTTTCTAATTTTTCTGATTTCAGATGCAGTGTTTTCTTCTGGTATCAGTCTGAATTGAAAACTGAATATCAAAGCGGAGCCAACTCTACTTCATACCTGTTACTTTTTACCTTTAGTTATTTCTCCCTTTATGAACCTTTCTCTTTTTCTTTTCACCATTCCTGACTCTACTTCTTACCTACATTTCTGTATCTGTTTCATACTTCATCATGAATTGATTCATGTCAATGATTTGCTGATCAACACTTGAACGCACTGGTACTTCTTTTGAAGGTCACTTCAGAAGGTTGTTCAGACGCACTTGTGAGATTTTTCAAATGACAAAGTGGCAACTGTGCCAAGCTCATTTGCGATACAGCTGAAGGAACGTTCTTTACCTGCTCTCCAAATGAAGCACACGCACAGAGCAGCCGGGCCAAGACTGCAGTACAAAAACTGCTTTGAACCAGCACTGGTTAATGAGAGGAAACAAAAATATTGGCTCAAGAAGTTCTGAGAAAGTGTTTCTGAGACTTTAATGTGCTTGAAGAGTGTTTTTGAAGATACATTATTTTTAGTTTACCAAAATTAAGTGATGAAACAGCATCCTTACCTTATGTATAAGGTAAGCTTTACGGATTTCCATCAGTCCACTGGCAAAGAATCTGGTATGCATTGATTCTAATATCTTTACATCTGGAGAATCCAATTTTTTATGTAGAATTATTAGATTTTTCAGTAATGGGACCCATAATAAGTGACCAATAATTTGACCAAAAAAGGTCCCTCACCTCTAGATTGATTGTTCTCTCATCTGCTGTTAGTGGCCAATTCTGATCAAGTCATTCGTCCATGTCTCGCATAACTCAGATTTGCAGTGGCCAATCCTGCGACCTGGGCAGATCATTATGGAGAAGTAAGACGTCCCACTACAAACCAAATGTTTAGCGATACTTCAGATATTTTAAGAAAGACAGACAATCTGGGTGTGAATGTGAGCGTGAATGGTTGTCTGTCTCTGTATGTGGCCCTGCAACGTGCCGGCGACTGTCCAGGGTGTACCCCGCCTTTGGCCATTACAGGTGGGAAAGGCTCCAGGTTCCCCCCACTCCCAACCCCGAATGCTGAAAAAAGGGGTAGATAATGGATGGATGGATAGATGGATGGATGGATGGATGGATGGATGGATGGATGGATGGATGGATGGATGGATGGATGGATGGATGGAGATTTAAAGTTTCTGAAAGAAAGTTTATACTGTTTATACGTTATCAGAATATGTACAGTAAATGTCAAAACTGTAATTTTTGGCAAAGCAAAATGATGGCTGTTGTGATGTTTGGTAAATGGGGGAAGACGGTGGCCCACTGTTCCCCTATGCCCAGTTAGACTCTCTTGGACTTTCGAAAATGGATGGCTGTGGCATCGCTAGCAATCAAGACTCATAATTACTTGATGATAACACTTAAATGGTTGAGCCATTTTGAAGCTCTCCTTCCTTAATAGGCAGAATGGGATTTCAGTCAGTATTATATAAAGCTTGTCGTCCTAAAATGTTCTGCCAAATCTACAAATGCTTTCTTGTCTGAGTCGCAGCGGACTGTCGGATTATTATCCCATGTCTACATGCGGTTGATTACCAGGCACGCGCTATTGGACGCGTTATCACTATGCTGCGTGATGAAGAGCCTTGCGAACGCCTGAACCCGAGGAGACATCCAAGTGTTACTGTGTGTCTACAGACTTTTTGCACAGTAACCACAGAGATAATAGGCTTTTGGAGAGGCATTCCGCAGCGCCGTCTTGCACAGTGACCAGGTAATGAAATTATGAGCCGCCTGGCAGGCAGAGGGAACTCGCTCAGCCGAACGGTCCCGTGGGCCCGCTGCTGCCTCCGCTGATTTGTTTGTTTCATAAAGCATGGATGATTGTAATCTCTACATGTAGCCATTCAGAAAGAAATGAGGAAAAGATGAGCTCCAGAAAAGCCGCAGCTGATAAAAGCAATGCTGAGTTGTCAGTCGACAAGCTAAAATGTGATAACTTCAATTGAATTGTCCTTTTTTTGCAAAAGTCACACAGGCCTCCAGGCAGACGTGGCTTGGCGTTCGGCGTGACGTTTTGCATAAAAGCCCTATCTCCATGAAGCATGATTTAGAGCTATCACTACCAATTACATTCATAATAGAGTAATTAAGGATTAGTCTGACGATTACTGGTGTAATTAAACTGTTTTTTAAGACTGAAAACAATAACAATTGACTTGACTGGACAATAACAAGCCTTGAATAGCATTTTATAGATTCCAAAATAATCCAAATTATTAAGTGACAGTGATGGCCTTAATTCGGATATTATGTGAACTGAAAATAGTGTTGGGAGTGTGACGTAACGTACAAAAGACCTGTAAGACTATTTAAGGCCTCCAAAATAGCCAAATGTATTCAAACATCTGGACAAATACAGGCATAGATGTAATGTCTATGAGGGGTAGGAGGGATTTTAACTTCTGTACTCATGTAACCTGCAAATTATTTATTTTAATAATAATTATTTGGTAAGAATACATTATAAATATGAGCTGAAATCACCTGAGAAGATTGTTCCCTCTCATACCAACATGTTGAACTACTGCACGTTAAGGTTCAAATTCCTGTTGTGGGATGGTTAATATGCTTCTGCATATTATAAAAAGCTGTTTAACACCTTTTGAAATACTTTTCCTGTGCCTACATTGCTCTATATGCCCACAGAAGGTCCTGTCCAAGCCCTCTGACAATAAAAGGTTACACCACCGACCATCAAGTAAAGTAACAGCAAGGGAATTACCTGCAAGGAAATATAATATGTGAATACGTTGTGTCTTAAATGTGATAAACTACACAAGTTCCCAATGTACCAGGTAGTATGCAATCATCCCACACTGCTAGAAACGCACGAAAGAACTGGAACAGAGATTGTTAGCCAGGCCTTCTCGTCCAGCATCATTGTCGGACCTCATAAGTGCTCTACAGAATGAATGGACACAAATTCCCATAGGATTTGCATGCAATGTCCTTAAAGTCCCCGTTGGTGCAATGGTCACGCGTCCCAATACTTTTTCTCGTATAGTGTATGATATCATCAGGGTTTGGCAGAGGATTGCTTAAAAGTTTTATGGTATTAGACCAACATTTATTGTTTTCTCTATTTATTTATCATCTAGATGTTATAAACGTACAAGTATCGGCACTGACAGTATAAACATAAATGAAGGCATTAGCAATTCTAGTAGGAACATTGTGTCTGTGACCTCATTTTCCTGTTCTCAATGTCAGAAAATTACAGAAAGAAAGAGAGACAATGCAGATGCTTTTAATATCTAGGCTCCGTGACCAACAGTTACTGCAGTGTCATTTAGCACCCTAACACTCGTCTGACACTGATCAGAAACGACACAAGACAACAGAAACAGCAGAATAGCCTAATATTCCCCAGAACGGCTTAATATTCACCAGCAATGTAATCTAGGTCACTCTCTGCAAGCATCTCTGAAAAACAAACATCTTGCCTTGTGTTCCCACTGCTGGCAATCACCATATACGCATTGGAAAAGACACAGAGTGGGCTGCTATGGTCAAACAGATGATTTATAGATCGAGTATACTTATTTACCTTGGTCACTTTCACACCTATTGTGGTGAGGCAGCAGGGCTGCTCCTGATGGTCCAGTCCAGCCCAGCACTGCTTTTCTAAAGGCGAAGATGTGGGTGTTGTGCGGTACAGTTCTCAGAAGCACATTTATGGAGGGGCCATTCCATTGTCTACCAGGACTCTTTTCAGCACGTGAAGCCTTCGCCTGTGTATTACTGAAAAGTGAATTATATGCATTATTCAGAATTTAATATCTGACATTAGGTGGGAGTAAATTGGAGCCATCAATCACCCACGACACTCATATTTGCTGGACTTTATGGCTGGGTTTTTAACAGGCCAGCAGCCGGGCAGGCTCTAAGCAGCAAATTAGCGGCTTGATGGTTTTTATAAATGATGGTAATTATATTTTGATTTTAATCAAAGAAAATGTTTTTTTTACCGCCTCGGCAAGGGCTGTGTGGAGTTTCAGATCAGCTGACGACCTTTGCTCCATCTCTAAATTACCTGTGATGGAAATGTTAAAAGTCACAATTACAAAATTACTGAAATAGATCGCCTTCCACATTCACAGCGTCGGTGTTGACTTTTGTGTTCCGCTGGAATAACACGAATCTTCCCATTCTAATAGACGGTTTGATGAATGCCCTTCATAAAACAGCTGAATATAATCAAGTTATCCATTTATTTTTCTATGAACGAATGAATGAGAGGAAACTGTATTAGCCTGAAGTTGCACAATTATCATCCACAAGGTTCATATATTCATGTTTATATTACTTTAATAATAGTTGCTGTAGATGACCAGATTCACAATTTGGTATTAAGCACACTGCACAGCTTGGTGGTACAACATACCATACTTGAATCAAGTGGCTTGATGAAACACTAAACTGTGGACTTCCAGGCTTGGAGTCTGTTCTTAAACCTAATGGCAACAAAAATAGCTTCTCTGACACAATTCTATACACAAACTACTTTACTAAAACTAAAACTGGGGTGTGGGGTTAAAATGGGCTGTGAAAAACTTTAGATTTTGTTTATCTGAATTAGTATCAGAGATGGACGCAAGAACACTATAAAAAACAGTCTATGTAAATCAAATAAAACATAACAGAAAAAAACTCAATATGAAACACTCTATGATATCTACACAAATGCACGGTATAAATACCATAAAAAATAACTTACTGTTAAGTGACTAACTAATAATACACATGGTAGTTAAGAATATGTTACGACACATTACAGAGATCAGTACTGCCCTACAAAGGCAAAAGACCTTAACTTCCCAGAGTGTGAAACTGAGAAAAATGACTTTAAAGTTTTTTTAA
>JBBJLR010000001.1:9403368-9420218 GCA_037577145.1 Brachypetersius gabonensis | reverse complement strand
GAGTGTGTTATTCAGTCATGTTTGTTTAATTATTGTTTGTTATTAATAAAAATAGCTTGTTGTTCAATTCATGTTTTGCTTTGGTACCAAAATTGATACCGAGAACCATGGATTTTCACTGGTATTGGTAACAAATACTGAAATTTTGGTACCATGACAACACTACACACATGAATGCATTGCCAACGGCTCTTTGTTAGATAGATTCAACAATATTTGGGTACAGGAGCCTGTATTTTAAGTCCTACAGAGTATGCATCTTGCTCAAAGTTTAGTTAAGAATTTATGTGGTAGTTCCAGTGATTTTGGCCCATATTGTTACTGAGTAATGGACATACCCCTGTTTGAAGAAACTCAGACTGGACTCTTAACTGGACTACATTTTATAAAAGAATAAAAAAAAAAAAAGAAATAGTATGCTAATAGAGAAAAACTGCAAGACATAGTCATTTTAAAAAGTGTTTATGAAAATCTATATACTAAAACACTGAACAACAAAAATAATTGTCAGGTGGAGCAAAAATGTGACCTGATTTCAGTAAGCAGGCAGACTGGGAGAGTTTAATATGAATATGAGAATACTGGCGTCATTCAAATTACATGTGGGACTTAAACAGCATTGAGGTGCGGCGAAGGATTCAGCTGAGGGGTTTATTACTCCTGTCATTCAAAAAAACTGGCATGGGGCCCATTTAAAACTGCTGCCTCAATCTTAGCCTTGAATTAAAGTCAAAAACAACCTTTTCTCTACCCTCTCTGAACAACAAGAGCGTCATGTAGTACGTAAATACTGTTAAATTGATTTCACATCCCACACAATTTCCTAAATGGAAAACAAGCAGCAAAAACAGCCCATTTGAAATTTTTGTGATGTCACAAAGGAAAAGCATTAACATACTGTATATCCAGAAAAAATCAGCCACCAGTTTGGGCTCTTGGCCGCCTATTTAAAACCTTATTTAGTGCATAGCCAAGTCAGCACACGTAACGGTGTCCAAATGTTACAGAATGCAAAAAAGATTGCTTGGATTCCTGGGCAAACTGCCACATTTCCATTGATTTTTGCTTTAAAAGTCTAAAGAAAAACTCTACAGCAGATTAAAGGGTTGCGGAAGCTCCTACTTTTGTCGAAGCATGGACTGCTAAATCGGAGTATTAGGTTATCTCTATGCCGACTGCAGATTCACTGTTCTGCACACGCGAAAGAGGCCACTGGTCTTTTTCAGAAACGCTTTGGGAGGCTAGAGTGCGGTCTCACTTTGCTCAAAGGGAGGGAGAGATATTATCCTAGTTGTATATCAATATTCCTCACTACCACCCTTGGGGTCTCAATGACAAACGGTTTCGACCCTGGTGTAAAGCCCTTACTAAATGGCCTTTGGTGAACTTTACAAAGCAAAACCTGCAGCCCTTTAGTACAAAAGGGGCTGTACAGTGCAAGCAATTCACTCGCATTTGTGCAGACTGGCTGATCTTTATTACATTTTATCCAAGTAAACTGAGACAGTCAATACATATACTGTGCGATTTGTGATACTGTGTAAGGCCATGGCAAGGATGAGCAACAGTATAATTCTAAGGCTCTATACTCCTAACCTGGCTGCCCTGGGTTTTCCTCACTAAAAATTCCCCACTCATTATAGTGCAGCTTCATTGTAAATGGAGATACATTTTTGCAACAAAAACTGGAAATTCAATATTGACTGTTTTTGTTGTTTGATTGCCATTTCTAGGAAACTGACAGTATCCAAAACCTTTATCTTTTATGGGTTCTTTAACTGGAATGATCCCAGGTTAAGGCTAATAGGGATTTCAAAATGATGCGTCTTCAAAATTGTATCCCATGTCCATGTAATTAAAGGCCAAGTAAACACTCTGTGATCATTCATGGAGGTTCACTGATGGGTGGTTAGGGAATTCACTGTTTATGGCTGGTCAATGTCCCAAAACTGTGTCCATGGAGTTGTACTAAATAGCTCCCGTTTAAATTTCAGTCCAAATAGATAGTACTTTCTCAACTTATCAGTTGTTTGTTTGTATCTCCATTGTTGTTTGTTTGTGCACAGAAGACCTCTTTCCAAGTCCATCTGTTGTCATGACAACATGAGAACCAATCAGAAAGCAGTGAGCAGCATGATCGGACCACTTTTGGCCCTGCCATTGAGCCACTTTGACAGCATGGGTACAGGCTGCTTTATTTGTGATGAAAAAACATTTGTGTTCTTTGTGCCCGTGGAAAAGCGCCACTAGTTAGTTGTGTCCACTCTCTGGATCTGTGGCCTACTCGCTAGACTAACATTAGGGTAGCGGAGCAGTCTACCGATCCACCATGTAACAGGTTTAATGCTGCCTTTCTGTCCCTCCTACACTGGTTGCTAGACTCAACACCTTCATATGCAGAAGATCCTGAGGCTATCATTCACAGCAGCATTAGCATACAGCGGCCCTGCCATCACAATCCAGGACAGGAAAGCGACATTCGTCTCTGTTACCCTTTGGGGGACTCAAAGCAATAGTCTCTCCATAAAATGTCACTACCCAAATCTTTCTCCCAACAATATTGAACCAAAACGTAGTCAGGAAATCTTCAAATAATTCTCAGTGAGGCCGTAGAGCATTCATGGACTTGGCAGGGATGGCAAGGCCGTTTTTGGTGCTAAAAAGACAAGGGTGTGTCGATTGAATTTGATGGTGCAGTGGGTGAGGGGATTACAGCCCCAATATTCGGCCGGGTCCCTGGAGAAAATAATCTGTTTGTCCTCGGATGTGACAAACAGGCACAAGGCCCGCATATTATCTCCAAGGTCGACCTGATTCCAGCACTGAAAAGAAGTGTCTAACCAAAAGGATCCTGAGTCACCACTACAACCCTTTCTCTGGCTTATCACTGTCGGAACACACTCATTTAGACAAAGAGCAGAAGAACGGACGCAAATTCTTTCTCTCTGTGTGCTATGCTGGTGCCGCAGCAGAGATAAATTCAATAATCAGGCTGTGACGACCGCACAATATCGCCCCTCCGGTGACAATAGCACTTTCTCTGTCATATTCGCAAAAACAGATGAGCGCTGGACAGCTGGGGAGAATGTAAAAGGCAATTTTTTTGTCATTTGATTGCATGGCGGAGTAAAGGGGCAAAGGTTAAATGCATTATCTCCCCTGGAAATATCTTCATTCCGCAGTTAAAAAGGCTTTCCTTTTCTCAAAGCAGATTAGGCAGGAGGCAATTGAAGTCTAAAAGCATAAACCGACTAATTACAGAAAACGTGGACATATTAAAGCGGCATTTAGTCTACTTTCCCGATCTGAGCCCTATCTAAGACTAACCAATTAGGGTAATTTCAGGCTGTTTTCTTTACCCGTCACTTTTGATGCTAAAAAAAGGAATGTAATATGCCAGGGAGGCCCAACTGGCCAGCGCAGGTTAATGACTGCGTAGATAAACCAGTTAAAGAGATTAAGAGTTGAGTCAGTTGTGATGGAAGGAATAACTAGACTGTCCTAAAATATGTCTTCATGACGTCCTACAGAGGTCCAGAAATCAACCTAGATTAAGCAGATGTGTGCCCATCAGTGCATTATTCCAATGTGCAAAGTTACAAAATGGAGCCATTAATCACTGCGTACGTCAAAGAAAATCCATGATTTTTTATTAGTGGAAAACAAACACTGAGGCAGGGTTCTACCGCAAGCTTTGTGCCACTGGTGCTCTCAATATCAAAAATGCAAGAGCAAACCAAAACCTCCACAAGAGCAAATATCATATGCCTTTTTAATCCCTTTTTATTTTGGCTCCCAGGGAGATGACATTTTATTCATAAGGACATCAAAAAAGACTGTCTGTCAGTCATAAGACTGCACTGTGAAACCAAGTCCAATGACGTGGTTAATTAATCAAGAGACTCTTAACCAGTATATATATATATGTACTGGGTGAGAGTCTTTTGATTAGTTAACCATGCCAATAAAGTCTGAAGCTTGATGTGTTGGATCTGAGAACAATTATTGACTTGACTCACTTTGAAAAGGGTCAAAAGGTTATGACCACACTACCAGGTTAGACCATCACCAAAGTAGCAAAGCTGATCACATGTAGAGAAATATATGGGACTGATATATGGTGTTTTTAGTTCAACTACTTGGACACAACTTTCATACGAGTTATAAATGGAACAAATATCTGTTTAGTACTTTAGTTTAAGGGGCCTTTATAAAACATCTGTCATCTTGCAATTACTGGTATGAGCTGTTAATGTTCACTTCCAGATGTATAAATACATTAACACATGCTTGTGCTTGGGTTTTGAAGTCCCTATGAAAGTTGCCTTCAAATTTTCAAAAGTCCTCTCACATCAATAGACATCTATTCGGACACATTAGTAATCAATTAAAATACTGATCATTTGCAGAAACTGAATGCAGAAACATTTTAACAAAGGCCAGACAATAAAAACTGAACTGAACAGTCTCAAACCATAACACACTTCATTCAGAGCCATAAAAATATCAGAAAAATATATAAAATCACTATTTAGTAATGACTGTCCATCACGTTTCCAGCTGCAAAGGGAGAATTAAAATATGAATTATCTTGAAACTGCCTAATGACTTCTGCATTGAAGTCACTTGGATGGAATACTCAGGATATGATATACAATACAAATATATATCAAATATGTACTGGTGAATTTTAATGGGAGACAATTAAAGAGCTTTGATTCACTGCAAAAACCCATAGGAGCACACATCTGGAACACCTGTGACTGGTCAGGGTGGGCACAGCACATTATTAAAAAACTATGACTCAATGATTCGCTGGTATCTCATTTGCATATTGCACCCCTCAGTGATATCATTACTGCAAAAGCTGATACTGTGAGACAAATTACCAAACAATGTATAGTGCAGTCTTACTGGCTAGCACCCGTTTGTCTTCATCGCTGTCACTACGACAACGCCCACCGCCGTCTCCCGGTGGAGCAGTGGGGAGCCGTGCCTCGCTGGTGGACTGATGTCATGGTAACCGCGCTGCTAATGGTTGCCACAGTTTCGCGCAGACTGCTCCTGTGACGCTCTCGCAGTGACCAGCGCTGTGTCCCGAGCACTATACCCTGCAAAACAGCCGCGGGGTGCAAATCTCTGACCTCACCATGATTCAGTTCAAATTATGACTCTTTAGGAAATTATTTAATGCAGCATGAAATCTCAAATGTCAACTATTGTTGTGTGTCAAAAAAAGAATGTATGTACCACATGATGGTGACTTTGTATTATTAACTGTAGTGGAATATGGGCAATAAAAACAAACATCAAAGACATTTTTGGATGCTGTAAAAAGCCCTACTAAATACAGATAACCCAGAATGTATAGGTAAAGAATGATCATACACTTTATGGAATAATATTACAATCCATTACAATCAGCTCTAATACATCAAAAACAAAGCAATTGGGTCTTGAGTTCACCTATCATTTGTTCATTTGTTCATTTGTTTGTGGGATATTGGCCTTGACAGTGTTTAATTACTGCACACAGTGAGCTTCTTGACCAAGCACAGTTCCAGATGGGTACATCTGTGGGAGTTCTCATGATTCAAGGTATTCACGTAATCCAACAAAAGTAGAAATAATGCAAGCCAATTATCCACGTCACATCTTTAATTCGCAAATGCATTTTAACACATTGTGTGGCATTTTACAGTTGCAATTTTTAGAAATACAATCAAATGACTATTATTTTGTGCATTTCTAACACATTGCTGTAAACTCAAGCCTTTCCTCTAATGCTTCCACTCCTTGTCGGGCAAACCACTTAGTGACCCTGGGGTCAGAATGCCCTGCCGGGCAAGATCCTTTTGTTTTGATGGGAGAGAACAGAGGGACAGAGAAGGGTATGGTGAAGGCAAATGGTTGGAAAATGGCTCCATCTATGATAATTACAGGCGCTGAAGCGTGGCTGTGAAGGTTGCCCCCTCGAGAGAGAGAGGGTAATCAGTCAGTCGGAGGAGCACAGAATGCCCCCTGCTGGCACTGACAATGTAAGAGCAGAAGAAGAGGGTTACTGCTCCTTCCTCTGTTTCAGGCCTCCTACCACACTGTGTTCAATCAACTCATCGTCATCACTAAGTAAGTTACAGCACACATTAAATGTTCCTTACATATCGTTACAAGACAATGGTGACTATGAATCAAATACGGTTTGATTTTATGCTTTAAAAACCATTTACAGTTTGTATATTAATTTGTGTTAAAGACCCTATATTAAAAAAATGAAATTTGAGTTTGACTCACTCCCCAGTCTATCAGTCTATAGAAAGCTGCAAAAAAAAACAGTAGCCTCTACTGGTTTCTGAATGAAACCAAATCAGAATAGAGACTATACATATGTATGTACGTATATATATATATATATTTGCAATTTAAGGGTAATGCATTAAACTGAGTTAAAATTTTGTTTAGGGGCATATTTAGGGTTTACACTATAAAAAAAGGCATTTTTTTTACTAAAACACACATTTTGCTCTATATGCGGGTTGGAACGTAACCCCTGCGAACAGATAAATAGCAGGAATACTAGTATTTCTATTATATTGCTAAATATTACCCTACTGTCACTATATAATGTCAAAAATGTAAGACATGAGCCCTTTAATGACACCTTTACCAGATGATGTGTTTTTGTTATTTCAATTTAATAACATAACTAAATAATATCCACCATTTTAACTTCTATATTAAACCCATTGTGTGGCTATACCCAAAAGCACAGGCACTCAAAGTCAGTGCCACTGACCAGAGCTTTCAGCGGAAACACAAATCCTAATAATGCTGTTCAGGGCACTGAACTGATGTCTGTCATTCCTCATAGCAAAGAGCTTGCCAGAGTAATTATTGCATCATCAGGATCAAAGGAATCAATAAAGTCGCCTGTACTCCAATTGTTGCACAACCTTAAAATCATTGACATAGCTTGTAGCTTGCGGTTTAAATAGAAGCAAACAAAAGCACTCTGTTCCTCATCTCTCCCCCACAGAGCAGAACTCAACTGCCAATCAGTGACCTCATGGGGCGGCGTCCCCCGAGGCATCAAATTTTCTGTGCGGCTTAAAATAAGATTCTAAAAAAGGAAAGGCTCAATAAACACTTTCCACCAGTGTGAGGTGCGAGAAGAAATGCTACATTATGTACCAGGCTGACAATAGGCTGAGGTTCAGTCAAATGAACATCTGTGTGTATGTGTGTGTGTGTGTGTGTCTATTTTAAACTTTATTTGTGGTGCAGTGGTTAGGGCAGTTGCTTCACAGCAAGAAGGTTTTGTAATTAAAGGTTTTTTAAGCAATGCGTTTACCATATGCAGATTCTATCTACTAAAATATGCATTTATTTGTGTGAAATATGCCCTAATCTAAAAAATCTAAAAACCTTGAAAATGTTGTGCAGACACACTCCAGACCCTTTTACAGATGACTGAAATCCCATTCATGAAGAAAATAATGCAATGTTATTATAATTTTTTTTTTAATGTTATTATAAAAAGTCATTTTGTAACACAAAATCCTCCTATGAGGCATGAATTAGAAAGTCCTTAAGTAAAATCCTTCACAACAGTTAGGAATTAGCATGTAGATCTCCAGTAATGGGGATGCTCTAGAAGTTCTAGTTTTAAAAAGAACTGAGAAGCTGATTTTGAAGCAGCCACTAAAGGTCATGAGTTATATTTGGTTAGTTAGATTGTTAAGTAAACAAGATTTTCAGGGATATGTAACACCTTGTGAGAGTGCCAAGTGTGGGTGGAGCTAAGTCTTCATTAAAGTGGCTCAGTTATTGAAAATACAGTTACATGTGAGCAGATGTAAACTGAAAAAAATGTACGTGCCTTAATCTGTTAATAAAAATTGTATATGCCTTAATACTATCTTATGTGCAATATTACTACTTGGTCAATATTACTTTTCATTACTTACATATTTCTTAATAGTACTGGATTACTACTGATTAGATAGATTTTATACCAAGCATAGATAGATTTTATAGATAGATTTTTCTTATAGATAGATTTTATACCAAGCATTTCTGTGTTGCATAGTCTATTCATATTGTGGCTGCTTTACAGATTTTTATTAAGATTTTATTTAGACTTACGATACTTTATATCGTTCTTGTGTCTCTCGGTGTGTTGTGGCAGTCATCACATAAGCAATTTCCTCTGGAATCAATACATATTTCTGATTCTGCTTCTGTTTTTTTGTAACGGTTTAAGACTGACCCAGTTTATCCAAAAGTGTGAAAAATGGTTGATTAGGCCAAACTGGACATTTCTACATGTAATATCCTGGCAAAAGAAGGAACTGGAGGAAACAAGACAGAAAATTAACCGAATAAAATAAGGCACAATGAGCTGACATCCAGACGATTACTGCTCTCCTTTACAGACGCTATTTTTAATGAGGCATACAGACGTTTAGTGTTGTAGCAGCGCTCAAAATGCCACTGATATACACAGAGAATGTATCACAATGACGATAATACAACATATTACCCTTCGCTGGAGAGGGGATGGTTCACTGATCATGTATGAAGCATGTAAAATGTGAAGAGCGAACCACATCACTGCTGCCACAGTGCACTGATTGTTCATTCTTACACCTCTCATCTTCTTATCTAAAGGTCAACACATACACACACACACACACACACACACACACACACACACACACACACAGATAGACATGCACATGCCCACATGTAAGCACATGCGGGCACAGACATCTACTCTCTCACACACACACACACGCAGACATGCACACACAGACAAAAGTGACTCAGCAGAGCAGGATTAGTTGGTCAGTGTGTCCTCAAAAGCCTCTGTGAAATGAGGGGCATATCAGAAAAGGCGTTCACGCTTAGGCAACTTTAAAGCTCTGCGTCTCTGTGGGCCAGTAAGACCACGAGTCCCAATTAAAACACACAAAGTGTCCAAGTATTTTAAAGAGCAAGCATAAACAACATGCAAATGTCTCACCATAATACCTAAGGACACATAAAGAACACACAGCACCTCTCTGAGGTCATGCAGATGGCCCGAGCTCACGGTTTTTCTGTTCATGTAGATTTCATAAATGCCAGGGTAGGGATATAATATATCAGCCCTTAAAGGGGCAGTCTCATATAAAACCTGCTATATTCCTCACTATTTTTGAGATGTCACAGAAATAAACGAACGCATTCATTCAAACGTTCATTATCTGATTCATTATCTTATACTTAACCAGGGTCGTGGGGGCACTGGCACCTATCCCAAGGATCATGGGGCAAAAGTCAGAGAAACACTCTGAACAGTCTTGGACTGTGGGAGGAAACCTGGCAGAAAATCACAAAGACATGGGAAAAACATGCAAACTCCACACAGAACGGACCCTCGGCCACCCTGACCAGTAACTGAACCCAGGAATCAAACCCTGCCATCCATCAACTGCTATTTTTTTTAACTGATTCCCAGCTACAAAAGCTGGGAATTAAGGAATATTAAGGATTAGACAGTAATGTTAAAAATTATTACTGGTACACAAAGCAAACACATGTCTATGTCTTTACAAAAAACATAAATGACAAGGAAAATACAAGATGGGTCATTTTCACGACAACGGTCTTCGCCCTGCTGATATCGCAGAAGCCTTTAATATGCAAATAAACCTCTAACATGGTTCAGTGGCACACCGGAGGAATACTCAGCGAGCCCACCTTGCAGTGAGATAAAGGGAGGCCTTAGCCATGCCCATCCATTCCATCTTGTCAACCACTTAATTTCACACATTGGTAGCATCCGCACTTTATGAAACAATGCTGAAAGATGGAAGGCACTCAGATGTGAGGGAGCGCGGCATTTGAAGTAGACTCAGTGATTGAAAAGCAGATGGTAAAGGTCATTCCTGTCATCTTTAAAAAAACTCCAGCGCTATTTATGTCAGCACGGAGGTCCTTCCATTCAAGGCCTTGCTAAGCTCCGAAACCAAGACGTCATGCAGCGAACGGGGCGTAAGAACGGCCCTGAAATAAAAACGCAGATCCAGATGCGCAGTCGTTCTATCCATCCTGGCAAAACTCCTTCCTGAAGACGCTGGATTAAAAGATGAGATAACAGAGAAATGAAATGTTCTCCTAGTAATGAAGTACCCATATTATTTCCACATCAAAGGGTCCTTCCTCGGATATTAAGATGTGAACTCTAGAATGCAGACTTGGTAAACACTGCCTCTCTTCTCAGAGTCTAGGTTGTAATTAGGTTCTTCGGCGGGACAATTTTCCCTCTCCGTTTTGAAGAAATGTGGGAAAACACACTTCAAATGCATATCAGAGAGCTGTGTAAGTTACTGTAGTAAATTCTACAGTCCGCCCTCTCCATTCAGTGCATAAGCTTCAATTATTGCTGGTAATTTAATGGCCAGTCCGTGAGAGGATCAAGGTCGTCATCTCATTAACTCTTTGGCTGCCTAAGTAACTGTGCATTAGATTAGGCTCTTCTCTCTCATGGTGGCTATGATCTCTCCTCGAACTTAATGAGATGGCAAAAGATGACACCTTCCTTAAGCTTGTCAGTGCTCACCAGCGGATGAAGCTTGTTAGCAAGGTATAGCAAGCTTGACCCATCCCTAATGCCATTTCTAACCTTTACCTGTCGTACATCATGACTATGAATAAAAAATGAGATAATATTCACTATTGGTCTAAAAGTGAAATCAAACTGGCCGTATGGAATGATAATCAGGACTGGAAATCTGTCCAGTGGTTAAAAACATAACCACCACTTGGAGCCTGCTGGAATTAATAGGACAGGCAAAATGGCATTTAACTTCACTGGTGCAGGATATGGATTTTACCGTAACACTAAAGGAAATGGACATTATGTGATCATTATTGATGCTAAGTTAAACATTTTGATACGTGAACTTAATACAATATGCAATATCCTGTACTATATACAAACTCCAGCAGGTGTAGTTCTAGATTTATGGTGCTTTACTGACAGATATGAAAGTGAAAGTTTTGTTATATGTGAACGAACTACAGCAGTCTGTGGGGAGAGTATCTTGCTCAAGAGTTAGGATTAGCAGTCTTGGGAATCGGGGTTAGCAGTCCTGGAAATCGAACACACCTTTAGCTGTCAAATTTCTTAAAATTAATTTTTTAATATATGAATCTGCATATGAATATTTTAACAAGAAAGTTAAAAATACGGCTTTATTGATCATTTGTTCTGATTGTGATAAATCCATGAGGCCGTGATACTTGCTGATATCAGTCAGGTCCATCTACAACATGTATGGTAATCACTGATGGAACAAAACATCTCCAAAAAAACGCTAAAGTACAACATCCTACAATTTTAGTGAATGATAATAACAATAGTCACTCTGGACGATTTGATTGGTTCATTCCTCATGGAATCCCAAATTGTGTCATGCAGAAATCAGAATCATTCATTTTAAATGTTGCAACTCCTTTTTTGACATCTGTGGGCCAAACTGAAGGCATAGCTCCAGTAGTCATGGTCTGCCATGGTCTGGAGAAATATGATGAACAGGCTGTTGAACAGCAGGTCTCTTTTTTTGAGTGCTCAATTAGCCTTTGGAGTCTAAACGAATTACTAATGTGCACGGTGAAACCTATGAGAGCTACAGAGAAAATCAGTGTACACACTGCCATTTAGTACACTGACAAGCAACTGGAATCTATTTGGTCGAATGAACCATCGGAGTTACTGATGATAATTACATCGCAGCCCAACATGTTGTGGATTTGTCATTTTTATCCAGCAGCTTGCATCCATGCCTGATGACCTGGCCACAAGTTGATTATTACCCATCAACAGGAGCCTGAGGGACGTGCACAAAGTCCATCTGTTAATCTAGCGCTGTACCACAGAAGAAAAAAAAAAAAAGCACTCTCTCTCTGATATTCGTCTTCGAACACATGGTGATTTTCTAGCATGCTGCCTCTTTGCGAAAACCTTGGAGTGAAGGCGAATCCGATGGTGTGGAAGACAATCAAGAGAAATGCCTTTTGGCAGTTTGCTCCCCATACCAGAAGTTACAATGACAATTACCCAAAACACAATATGACCAAGTCATTTGACACAGAGGATGGCAGAGGAGAAAAGTCAATAGCACTGTGTTCAGGCATCTGATCGATATATCAGTGGGTCGATATTACAGGCTGATCGCATTCCATATACGGTTATTATTCAGAAGTGGCTATTTTGAACCAATTATAAAGAAAAGTGGCCACATCAAAGCACAAAATTTCATCTCAGCTGTGTCACTAGCAGACCAGGGATTCAAACCGTTGACCTTCTGATCTCAGGGCAAACTCCTTAATCATCAGGCCACCTGTCCATTGGCCCATTCATCATGAATGTTTTAGACTAATGTAAGATGGCCAAAAATGCTCATATGAGCGAACATAAAACCAACATACTACTGGAAAACCCATTAGAGGAAATTGTTTTTTGACTTCCTTATGTGTTTTGAGATTTATGGCCAATACTAAAGCTCCAATAGTCAGAATTTGCCACTAATGTACAAGAATTTGAAGAATATGTTCTATGGCTTGACTGATATATCAGTGTACCAAATTTTATGTGCTTTAATTCACATCTGTATCTGGTATAGATACTGTGTCTTGCAGATAAAGCACTGGTATTTATTGGATTGTTGTGCTAGAATATTTATATACTTTAAGACTTTGTCATTTTTTTGCTTTGTGAATTCCAACAACTTTTCTACATCTAAACAAACTCATTCAGAGTGGTGTGAGGCAAAACACAGAAGTCAGACTTGTTCACAGAGTTGCTGATACCAACCAGGCATCCATAAAACACAAATATGATGTTTGATGTCGGAGATGTTGAGATAAGCCTAGGGCTTGAATCATATATTTTTAAGCTATTCATGTTGAAGAGGTCTATGCAGGGTGTTGTAAGGCAAAACAGCACCCAAAGACTTATTCAGAAAACTAACACTGTCAACAAAATATATAAAATCTCCAATTTTTTCAAGACTACATTTGCATTGTAAACATTGTGACCCCTGGATGCTGTTAGTACACACAGTCACAGTCTTTCTAATTTCACAAATATCTTTCTAATTTCACATCAAAACATTTAATGAATCCCATTACAATGACTGAGTTATGTAAAATTTCTGAAAAATTAGTAGAATTTGCCCATTGAAAACTCAAGGCAAAAACTGTCCATTAACAACATCATCAACCGACCGCCACAACAGTCACTAAAACTGTTTAATGAAAACGAATGGTGTGCCAATCCAGTGCCAATTGTCATCTGGTATAGGCCAAAATACAGTATATATCCAGATTCAAAACAGCTAAATTTTGAGTAACATGCCATAAAGAGAGACACACAGGCACCGGCTGTGTCTCAAATGGCTCCCTATACAGTCTCCTGCACCCAAACACTGTATAAAATGTGTACAGAACTCCTTTTTGGACAATTTGTGAATAACATGGGTGTGTTTCATAGCTTATGTAGTGCACTGCAGACAAAGTACAGTGCCATTTCACATTCAGTGCATCCAGACAAGTATACTTTTAACAGCTTAGTTAATTAAGAGAAAGAAAAAAGACAGTATCGGATTGGTACCGGCATCGGCAGATACTAAAAATCGCAGTAACAGTATCAGTATCGGGCATGGAAAAGCAGTATCGTGACACCCCTAACTAAAAGTATTTGAGTCTGTTTCTTTTTTGTCTACATTCAATTGTAAGATCGCCCACTTTAGCTAATTGAAACTGGTATCAGTCAGAAAATCCTCACTTGATGTGATCATTATATTAACTTTACTTTAGAACACTGGCCCGGCCTTCGAACGAGGGCTGCTCCGCTTTTACGGACAGACTCCCCAGGGCGGCTGTTGTAGTTGTCCATCAAGCTGGCATGCACTGCACGTTTCATTCGAATACAGAAATCAGGCGTGTCGTGTCATTGCATGGCCTTTGACCAGCCCCATCATCCTTCCTGCACACACCATCACACAGTCCAGTCACCCAACTCCTTCAGACATGACGCAGTAAAACAGCTCAAACCTCCTCACTATTTCAGCTGTGCCATCAACTACCACTAACAGCACCTCCACTCTCTTCCACTGCTTATTAGGATTTTTTTTTTGCAGTATAGAGCTGCTGGGCAAATATCACCCATTTCAGTTCCTAACCCGCATAAGTAAAGGGCAACTCGCCTGAATATTAATGTGCCAGCATAAAGGGCTTTTGACTTAATGGAGATGTGAGTTAGCGAGTCAGCGGCCTGAACAGATATCATTAAGCTGGAGCAAACAGCCTCCGGGCATGATGTGACTCGTGTTAACAGAGCACCGAAATGGGCCAGTCTGATTGGCTGAGAGGGCATACCTGCTGCCATCCACATCCATCTGGGCTATTTTATGCCCTTCACCTGAACAGTGAACATCTGGAGCATCAGAGGGCAATGCTCAGTATGCAATATGCAAATGCTCAGTAACATCGTTGGACTGTCAAACAGCTCAAGAACATATATTAAGGTTTTCTTCTTTGTTGTCCATATGCATCTGCTGCTGTAACTTTAACTGACCCTTGGGACAACAAAACCATATAATGTAACAAAGTCAGTTATTTTGCCAGAAGTCTGTCAGGTCAGAGTTGTGTGGGATGTTACACCCATGTTTACCTCATCCTTGTCTTTCAGTGACGTTCTAACGTCATGTCAAGCTACGTATGTATGAAGGCATGCACATGTCTGCACCCACGTACTAGGACTGAATTAAACAAGACACCCCCCAGAAAATGGCCAGAATCTGCTGAGGTGGGCTGCATGATTAGATATGGCTCAAATATATCGCACGTTCACCACCAACGCCTGCTCGCAGCGCACGAGAAGGACCCTAGACTTTCTCCCATCCCAGAAACACCAGGGGGTTCCTCTGTCCAGCACTGGGTTTGACAGGAGCACTCCCCCCCCCCCCCACCCCAGTATACATTGTTTCTATTGGGAAACCATGAGCTGAGAAACAGACGACATCACACACTCACCAAAAGAGATCCAAAGGAATGGCGCGCGCTCTCTCCTCTCCTTTCTTTCTCCTCTCCTGTTTTTCGCTCCCTCTCTTTCTGTGTCTCCCTCCTTCAGTCCGCACTGGAGCTCCGGGCGCTCCCTGCTCTCATGCCCCGCCGGAGGAACAGCGGTGCAGCTCAGGCATTGCCCAGCCAGGCTCTGTCATCCACATGAGAACACACACACACACACAAACATGCGCGCGCGCACACACACACGCCTCGCATACACACACGCGCGCGGGTAAGCACACATAAAAACAGCTGAGCTTAACAGCGCCCTCTGCTGGTGAATTTGGGGACACACCTATCGATCTGTCCGTCTTTGTCTGTCTTTCTTTCTTTCTTTCTGTCTGTCTGTCTGTCTGTCTGTCTGTCTATCTATCTATCTATCTATCTATCTATCTATTTAACTACCCGTCTGTCTGTCTGTCTGTCTGTCTGTCTGTCTATCTATCTATCTATCTATCGGTCTGTCTGTCTATCTGTCTCAACACTTGACGTTGGAACATTGCTGTTTGGTTTTGATTGCATTCAGCTAAGAGATCATTAGTCTCTTCCCACAGAAGGATCATCACCTTCCCAGACACCCCAGTCCCGCTGCTCCGTGGCCTAATGGACCTGGCCTGGGCATGATGAGCATGATGAGCTCACAGGCTCATGTGAAGCTGCTCCAGAGGGTCCCACTCTCTCAGCAATGTTATCTGTGGACTGAACATGCAATGTGTGTGTGCAGAGCTGAACTGTGAGTAGGGGGTGAACCTTACAGGGGTTTTAATCACTAATGAGAAGGGCTGCCTGGGTGTGTGTTATGGCACCTCTTCTAAAACTGTGCTTGTGGGTCAAAGACAGCTCTGGCTAATTAATATTTAAAGTTTCAGTGTCAGTTAATTAATATTTTAAAGCAAATTACAGTGTTACTATTATCACAGCAAGAGTACTCACTGCATTTCTGTTAATGCCCACTCTGAGCTTTAATTGTGCGTTTCGTTTTGGGGTCTCAGTGACAGAGAGGGCTCATGATGTCATTCGAGTTTGTGAAGGGTGAGCTTTTTATTATTTTCTGTATAAAAAGATATCTACCAACCAGTCCTGCTTAAATTTGACTTAAATATGACTTCAAACAGAAATTTGAGTCTTTGTGTTGGGGTCTCAGTGGCAGAGTGCACTTATGACCCCATTCAAGTTTTTGGTGGGCCTGACAACTGAAATAAGTGGATACTAATCAGTCCTGCATAAACAGGACTTAAAGAAATGCATGTTTCATGTTGTGGTCAGAGTGGACTCATGATGTCATTTCAGTTATGATGACATCACTGTGAAATGACCTGCTGCTCCACGCGTGTCACAGCTCACTAAGTGACAGTGGTACACAAAGAACAGTAACAGTGTGACGTCAGAGTGGACTCTTGAGGCACACCATTATTTATACTCCCTGCTGTAATAAAAATGTGGGTTTTAGGCGCCATTTTTTTAACAGGACTGGTGTGAAATCTGCAGCGCAGGTTTTTTACCTCAGCAGTGAGAAGAGAAATGAAGTAATTTCTTAGTGACGCTGCACAGTCACTCTGTGTGTTCACGTGCAGGCCTTCGGACCAAATGTGTCTGAATGATGGAGAGCATGGAAGGGAGAACAGCAGGTGGGCTGGTGTGTGTGTGTGTGTGTGTGTATGTGTGTGTGTGTGAGAGAGAGAGAGAGAATGTGTGTGTGTGTGTGTGTGTGTGTGTGTGTGTGTGTGTGTGTGTGT
>JBBJLR010000001.1:9361591-9373592 GCA_037577145.1 Brachypetersius gabonensis | reverse complement strand
ATAGTGGTCTTGCTGTCAGCGGGGAACGACCCTTTCTTTCTATTGTTATGATTACCCTGTGAGTTTGAATTCAGTAGCAGAATGTAGGCCATCCCATGCGTCAACATTGCTGTTGAGGCATAACATTATATCAGGCCTATTACACTGCATGTCACTAAATTACTGCATTCAATGTGGGTTTTGATTACAGGCGCACATTCATTACCACATTGCACAGCCAAATCTCTTTAGATTAGAATTTTTAGCATGAAAAATTCAAATGAGCAGTTTTTCCTCTACAACGATTGCATTTAAACCGAAGAAAAGCTAAACAAACAATATATATTGGGTCTTATATGTTCTGTATTTCCAGTGCAAAACTTAAGAAGCAACCTGACAAACATGTCGACTATGTTTGGGGTATGAGAAACGGCAGTTTATAGAGATCTGGCCCTTTAAGGGCGAGCACATTTGTAATATGATGCTAGTCATATGTTGGGCCATAACTCATTAGTACAAGAATGAACACTAATCTTGTATAAGAACAAGCAGTATAGACTGTTTTAAGTGCCGTTTCGATTGTCGAAAAGAAAGCAAGCCTGATATCCGAGTGCGGAGCAGTTGAATGTGTCATACTTGTTGAATGGTACAGTCTGTCAATCCATTCAGGGATGTTTTTGTTAAAACTGTTGCACAAGCTGTCTGTGTGGGTGGGTTGGCTGATGCCACCGAGGCCTGCTTTGGCACACGAGTGAGCATGTGCACCCGGCCGTCTGTACAGTTGTCACTTTTGCCTAAAGGAACTGTCTGCCCACCCAGAGAGCGTATTGATTTTTTTTGGACTTGAACTTGGGTGCCAAGGGGCTTGGAAGGAGAGGAAGAAAGAAAAAGGGAGAAATAGAGAGAGACAGAGAGAGAAGAAATGGAGAAATGGAGAGAGACAGAAAGAGAGAAAGAGATATGAACCATGCTTGAGATTTCTGCCTGCCATGGTTCTCTTCACAGGTGCTGGCTGTAGCGGGGTGTGAGGGGACATTATTAATGTTGACATTTTATTGGCTAGGCTTACTGTGACAGTTTGATGAGGAGACAGAGTCAGCTCGGGGCTTCACTTTTTCTCCCTCTTCAGTTGAATGACATTTTAAAAACAGAGGTGAAATTCTTGTGTCACAGGAAACTTTTTTCAAGAGCAGGGACAAAATACTGTACCACAACCACAATATGTTAAAATTACACTGGTAACATAACAAGGATGATTACTGGGAACTCTGTTTTGATGAAAATAATCTTTTGTTGGACCACCTGAATGCCCTGATTGATCAAAACTTTAACAGGAACTCTTTTACTGAACCGCACACAGTTAAAAAAAACTTATTTTATACCACAGTCGTTGACACAGGCTCCTTATTTTATGTCACAGATTCCAGTGATCATAAACTAATCGTTTAATAGCTGACTTGATCAAAAAAAATTTAAATAAATTGGCATAGTGTTAACTTTGCAATTTGAATCATGAACATATCATCCACTATTCATCTTAAAGCTGTGTTTAGCAGATTCTCCTAAAGTTTGTTTTTGTATCACTGAAAGGGAGAAAACCTACAAGAGCAGAATCATACTCAAGCATGTATGTTTGTAGTTACAGATTTCATAAGTAAAATTAAACATTTGCTGTTATAAATTGTTTGTATATTGTTACTAGTGATCATCAAAGTAACCGCTAAAATATTTGATTACTAATAACCAGTCCGGGTTACCACAATGATGGAGGTCTTTAAAAAATATATCCCCAAATTCCGTATCAGTATATCTTAATAATATCTGTAGCACAAAGCCCAATGTCTGATGAACAATGTTGATTAATAAATGATAGTGCATATACTTTTACAGTAGGCTTTATTTATTGTCTGAAAGTATGATTTTAGGCCTAAACCACCATTATGTCAGCATTAGCAAATGAGCCCTCCATGCTCAGCTTCATAATGCTAATCTTCCTGTTGGACCGTCTGAAATGTTTGTTTTATCCCGGCGGTTTGGAACGGATCCTGTGTTAACAGGAAGCATTAATGGCACTTCATAAGAAAAGCCCATGAAAAGAAGAGAGACGGGCTTTTCCACAGCACTGAAGGCTTTCTCTGGGTGTGCCAACTGCTTCATATTGGTGACCTCCTTACGACTGTTTATCCACCCTGTGACACCATTTTGGAGGCAACAGCTGAGAACAACTGAGCCGCGATGATGACATGAACTAAATTTAGCCGCAGAGCTTCTCAGGGCGCAGCAGGGGCATAGTACTAATGTCTAATGACCGGTATTTCCTCGGAAAGGACCAGAAGATTCACCGATTATTTCACAGCTTCGTAGCATCCTTTTCTTTTCCCCGGAGTGAAATAGACATTTTTTCCATCGCCGATACTTCATCAGTCCAGAATATTTGCTACCAGCTGTAAATACAGGGGCTGCATGATATATTGATACGGTACCCTCCACAATTATTGGAATGAGGAAACACTTGGACGAAAACCGAAACCAAAACACTGAAAGAAATAATTATTACTAAATGAATAAATCTGTTACTAAACTATGACAGTATTTATTTAGCATTCAAACAATGCACAATATAAAATAAAATTTGAAAAAAAAATTTTACTTGGCCCCACTCATGAATAGCCTAAAAGCAAGAAAGCTAAAATATTATACAATTAAATATCTTCTCTCATAAAACAAGTGAATTCACATGCATTTTAATATTCTGAACAAAGTGCATTCAGAACAAGTGCTTTAAAATCTGTTGAAAGATTCTCTGTAGGTCTTTAACAATATTGTGTATTAAAAACAGCCCATAATCACTGGAAAACTTTCTTGCGTTTTCAAAAATGTCCGCCACAGATGGAGTGGGTGTGCTTGAAGGGTCTTCTTCTGTGGGATGTTTTGATTTCATATGATAAATTAATCCCGATGTTGAGAAAGTCTTTGTAGATGCACCACCTCTAGAAATGTCAGCATTGCGCACTATACAAGCAGCTTTCCGTGTGTCTTTCTTAGATATATCGAAATGCGGCCACACAACAGACATGTTGACTCTAATCCAATCTAGCCTCTGAACGTTGCGGGTTGATTGAGTAATCACTGTTTCAGTCGTGTTAAAAAAAAAAATAAATAAAAATTTGTCCGAAACCAAGAATGCATTTTTTGCCATTTTTGGCCAAAAACTTTCGGTGGCCGAATATTTGGTGCATCCCTAATAAATAGTAATCCAAATATAAATCTGTGTAGGGCATGGCCACATTCAGACTGTGCTCTTTTTTTATTTTTTTTATTTATCTACTGTTTTGCAATTCCATATTTTTAATTACTTATTGCTTATAATGTTTGCGTCTGGGCCTAGAAAGAGAGGCCTTGCATCAGACAGCTGTTCTTTTCCAGAAGCACAGTCCGACCCTGACTCATCTCTCGATTTTCGTTTTTTAAACCCCAGTAGTTTTATTACTGTGCTGTAAATTAAATTAAAAGAGGCTGTTGACCAGGTCACTACGATAAGATAAATTATTGAACTGTAAAAATGATTAGCGATATACCTCTACATTTTACTGCATCTTCAGTTGCAGTGTCAATATGATACAGTCAAAAGGATTTTGAGTGACAGTTCGTTCAAACTGTTCATTACTTTCACTGGTACTGCAGAGGGCAGCCCTTAAACCCATCACTGAGTTTTTACAGTGTTTTCTGAACATCCATCAAAGGTCAAGACACTTGTAACATCGATTCACCAGTGTATTGATCTGTCTGTGGATATTTGATTGGCTGTTAGTTATGTTGAATAGAAATGACTAGTTCATATCGACCAAAGCTTAAAACCATGTTTGTAGGCCTGAAAGCACCATATCCTATGCTTGCCTGGTAACTTATGATACATTTTTGTTTTTGTGAATTTAAGACAAATGTATTTAAATCAGTTCAGGTATAACTTGATCTTTAATGTTCAGTCCAGGCTTATAACTTGAATTTATAGTTTGACTAGCCCTTGTGAAACTGTTGCACTGCCAAATGAAAAGTGTGACGCTAGCAGGTGAAGTGCATCCTCTCCTGCTTTTGGCAAAAATCTGGTCTATTTGTTGTACATAGAACAATAATCAGATTACAGATTGAAATTATGTACACTAAAGCTGAGATTTATGTCTCCAGGTCTCCAGGTTTTTCTCCCATTTAGCTGCAGGGATGAGCTGCACTCATTTGCTGTATGGTCAGTTTGAAATGACCAACAGAACTGTCTGCAAGGACACAAGTTATTTTTTAACGTGAATATGTGCTACTGTTTTAAAGGCAGCGGGGGTTATTCAGATGAAACTTGTATATAAGCTTTGGCATCTGTTAAACTGTACGTAGCGTGTACATTGTTACTCTGTACTTCAGTTGCATTTATTTTTCAAAATACTTTTATAAGATCTAAAAGTAGTACTGTAAAACGTATATATTCTGTATCTTTTTCCAAACTAAAGTATCTCCTAACGAGTGACATTTTGTTCAAAATGATGGCTAATGTTAGTCGCTCGCTCAGATTCAAGTTGCCACAGGTTCATGGTATGGAATAAGGAGCAGTGACGCATCTCGTATCCAGCGCAAGCTGCGAACTGGAATACATAGATCGGGCCTGTCTGACCGATTTCTGATGACGGACTTACGACTATATCAGACCCGATACCAATATCATATCAGATCAGGCCCATCTCTAATAATACGACTTGATGTCCCTCTAGCTGTTCGTGTTAAAGGGCAGGTGGTGGAGTTTGGGGGTACTGTAATGCCACTGAGGAACATGTGGGCACTGTATGGAAGCTCTGATGGTTCTGTGTGTCATTGATGTTCTGTTCTTTTTTTTTAAACCAACACACACCATAAACTCAGTCATTATTCAAGAGCTCGTGAATAAGTCAGTGTCTACGTGAGAATTTGCTCAGTTATGTTTTCATACAGTATTGGCCAGGGAGAAGCTGCCTTTGTTCCTTTTGGAGATTAGGAACCTGACTAAAGCAACAGAATGTCATCCCAGCATGTTTTATTTAGTTTTTGCTACCATTTCTCGCTCTGCTCTTCGGCCCCTGGCTGTGGAGGATTCCTAGGACGTCAGCGTGACTTCATATATGTTGTCTTATTTTTGGATGGGGGGGTTCAAAATGATTCTAGGTGAAATAGTCATCTCTGCCTCTCACGCTTCTGTGTTCTCTTTCTCCTCCAGATACTGATATGTTGAAGTGAGTTAGATATGACTGATGTGGAGGCGACGTATGAAGACTTCATAGCCTCTGGTAGGACCGGCAGGAGGAATGCAGTGCATGACATTCTGGGGGAAACCGGTGGGCTGGACACGAGTCAGCTCTCGCAGACACTCTCCGAGCTCAACATCAGCAAAGCAGGCAAGTGAGCTCATCGCTTTCCTTCTCTTTCCTTTAGTGAAATTTTGGTGTATTTTTCTCAGATCACCGTTTCGTAAAAGCAGTAAGGCTTTCAGGGCTGTGTGCCATTACTGCTTTTGCTCCTAAACTGCTCTTTGCTACTAAACTGACCTTCCTAAACCTACAGAGATCAAGCCTAGGGCAAGGCATGAATTTTAGCCTGTTTTCAATTGAACCCATGCTGTTGATGTAATACTCTTTCACGGCCCACTAACATGTCCACAAGATCCAATAGATCTGAAACCCGAACTGAAGTCGAATCGAAGGCTTTGAAGCCAATCAATACAATTACCTCAGAGTTCAAGCTAATTGCGAGTGTGTCATTTGGAGATAATGGAGCGAGCAGAGGAGGCCTACAGAAGGCTTCGTGTCATGGAACTACTTCGGTAATCTAATCTGGCACCGAAATGCAGGGCAGCCATGAATTATGGAGCAGATGAACGAGCTTCGGGCAAAGTAGGGAGGTTTGGGAGCTTGTTAGTGGCTCTCTGCATGAGTCTTTAGTTTAAAAATGCGCTTCATGTGAACTCCTGTTAACAAACAGCTGCCCGTGTAGAGCGCGGCGGTGACTTCGCCGTGATCACCGTGTCCCACGGCCTTTCTGCTCTCAAGGGATGCCAGATCTCTCCAGCTTCCTCGCGCTCCTGTATTTGTGTTTTCTCTTCTAATGCAATTCAGGGCGCTTTTATTTAAAAATGTAGTGTTTAAATATACCTGTAAGATTTTGAGAAATGGAAACACAGTTTCCACATTTGTTCAGTGCAGCTAAGGAGGGTCCAGCTGGAGGTGGTTTGTTGATTTGGTTGGTGATTTCATTTCTTAGCAGTTGACCAACAGGATGAACTTGGAGCGGCACAAATATACACTGTCAAATGTATTTCTGTAAAATATCTTCACAAATATCCCTCCTTTGGTATGATATAAATGAGACACAGTATACCGTGCCTCAGATATTTTATGGCACAAACAAGGAACATTTTTTTAGTTTTTATTATGTATTTGCCTCCTTTGAATACTGATTAAGCAAAGAAATGAAGCCAAATATAGAAACACAGTGCTCTATAATCAAACTTCTATTACAACAAAAAAGGAAAAACACTCCTCAACTGCAGTTTATTGGACTGTACACTTTTCAAGTTTTCCAGCTTGATCTCTTTATCAGTACAAAACATGAAAGGATAAATCCTAAAAATCATTGCAGTGTTTAAAACAAATGCACAGTTGGTTGTACCAAATGTGGACAGTTTCTTGAAGTATAAAAATACAAATCTTTGCCTTTGCGATTCACATATGCTAATGAACACAATCACAGGTGTTTAAGCTTATTGCAGCTATTTAATCCGACTGCTGTTATTTATCACAGTTACTCTTTCCCCATCATCTGCATCACAACTAATGGGATATTACTAGGTGTGCTGGAGGCAAATACATGACAATTAACAAAAGCCAAAAACGTAAAAATAGGTCAGCGTTTAACTGGGTGTTCATATTTCAGTAGAAACATCTCTCTGCTTTTGCTTCCTTTAGATGAGGGGAACGATGGAGAGAAAAGCCAAGGCTCCTCAGACTCCAAACCAGAAGAGAGTAAAGAGGAGGGAACATAACAGGCTCCTGTGAGAGGAGGAAATATCCAATCGGCTTCCAGCAGTGGCTGATCTGAGGACTAGGCATGGAAGAGCTGGAGTGCACGCAGCGTGAGAGGCGCCCTCTGCTGGTTCGTTCTCAAATTAGCAGCAGCCTGACCTTTAAGGCGCAGCTCTTGCGTCCTGCCTTGAGGGGCTGGGCCTGCAGCTTCAGCAACGGATGAGGCGTTGCACTAAAGCGTTGCTGCATTTGGGCAGTGGCCTGGTCAGTCACCTCAATACCGTAGCTATTGTAGGAATCACCTTCCCCTAGCTAATCACTGTAGCTGTTGGCTGTTAGTAGTTCCACGACACGAATCTGGAGCTAAACCCATGGGACCTCCGGCCAGGGCTGCTGATGCGTAGAGGTGTAGAATATTTAACGACTGCTGTGATTTTGACAGAAGAGATTGACTTTCCGAAGAAAGCGATGGTTTTCTTTGAGGATGGTGCATAATTTCAGATCAACTGCCAAAGTAGCCGTGCTGAAGTACTTATGAGTGTTTTTATATATATATGTAAAGTTAGTGTCGTCATTGTAATATCTATGAATAATTTATTGATTTTTTTTTCTTTAATGAATGCAGCAGGTGTTTTTTTTTCCTATCTTTTTTATATTCTTAACACAAACTTCACGTAAACGAGTAACGCTGCACTGCGGCTATTGGGCAAAATGTCATCCGAAGTGAAAAGAAATGTAAAAGATCTTGAAGAGATCATGCATGACACAACGATGTATTCCTAATATACCAGGAGAATATAAATGTAAAGGTGTTCACATCATGCAGCCGTGTAAAAGTGAGTTAAACGTTTCCAGTATGTTGTGGTGTATTGATTGTGCAATTTTGCTTTTTTTTTTTTCTTTTCTATTAATTTTAAAAAATCTATTAACACTGCCTACTTGTTCTTCCTGCTCAAAGCGGACAGTTTGTTAAACAGCTTGTGTACACTTTTCATATTTCTGTCTTCCATATTTGTTTAATTGCTTTATGTCACAGATTTGGTAATAAACAATATGTATGTTTTTTCACTCACAAATAATTAAAGCAGTGTTCTGAGAAACTATGCACTATTTCATTTTTATTGATTAATTAGGAACGCACAATGCAGACAAAATATCAGTTTTGCTGATGTAGGAATCACCTTCCCCTACCTAATGGCTGTTGGCTGTTCATCTGGAGCTAAACCCACAAGACCTCCGGCCAGGGCTGCTGATGCGTAGAAGGAGTCCTCAGTTATACGCCACTTACCTACATCATTTTGGACTGCTAAAAGTACAACGAGCCTAAAGTATATTTATGTCCTTTTCTTTTTCCGTTGGCTTAGTTGTGTTTTTATGTTCTAGCTTATGAATGAACTGCGTTAGGATTCAAATGAACACATATTTGAATCCTATTGGGACCTCTGACCATTACACCAACAGGGGCTTTAATGACATTGCATTCAAATACATGGATTTTAATATGGAGTTGCTTCCACTCTTCTTGGAAGGCTTTCCACAAGATTTTAGAGACTTTCTGTGGGAATTTGTGCATGTTCATTGTGCATTTCTGAGGTCAGGCACTGATCCTGGACGAGAAGGCCTGGCTCACAATCTCCGTTCCAGTTCATCCCAAAGGTGTTGGATGGGGTTGAGGTTAGGACTAGTCACGTTCTTCCACACTGAACTCATCCAGCCATGTCTTTATGGAGCTCGCTTTGTGCACTGGAGCACAGTCATGCTGGAATAGAAAAGGTTCTTCCCCGAAATGTGTCCACAATCTTGGGAGCATTGTCTTGCTATGTTTGATTTTATACACCTGTAACAGTGGGGGAAACACCTGAATAATTAAGAGGTGTGACCCAATACTTTTGTCCAGATAATGTATGTCCTTATTTGGCTCCTTGTGTTCTCCCCCCTTCACATTGTAGAACGTACTATCTTGTTCACACTGTTCTACAATGTTCTGTCCCCATTCACATTGTATTTCTATGTTCTCTCCCTATTTACATTGTTCTAGATAGTTTTACGCCATTCACACTGTTCTAGATTGTTCTACCCCTCTGCTGTTTCTGCAGGTTTTAAACACTGTGACAGACTGTAACGTAACCCTTCGAAAACAGATTGTAGTGACCTCTTGTGGTCAATCTTCGTAACTGCACGCCCCCTCCATTTCAGCGGTAACGTGGAGTCAGGTTTTCTCAGCCAGAAAATTTTAAAAATACATAAATGTTCTAGAAGCCATTAGACATTGCAAAAATAGCAGGAATTCAACTGAATAAGACATTCAGCGACTGTAATAGAAGCTTTCTCAAACAGGCTCTCCATTTTTTTTTAAATATCCAAATTATTTAGAGGCACCATTCTAGAAAAACTGGCTCAGTCAGAGTTTGTTTGTACAAACTGGTGTTTGTACAAACTGGTGTCCTCTAGTTACTTCCTTGTAACACATTCTTAAGAAAATAAGCCCCTCAAGAAAACTATTTAGTTTTAAATAAAACTCACACCATGCATGAAGTTTCACTGGTTTTCTGGACAAAACCTCTGGTTCCCATCATTTCACTTTAAAATGACTTGAATCTCTACATTTCACCATTAAAAACAACTTTTGAGCAAAACCCTCTATATCCAGAACCGGTCAAAATACTCTGAAAATGTAGTAATGGCTCTACAAAATGATCTTTGGAAAGCCTTCCAAGAAGAGTGGAAGGTGCTAACTCCATTTTAGTCTATGTATTTGAATGCAGCATCATTAAAGTTCCTGTTACTGTTATGGTCAGGCATTCCAAACTTTTGTCCAGTGTCCAGAATTAAATTTAGCACTTTATGAAACTGACAAACAAAAGCAAGTAGGCCTATCAATGTAACCATTGTAACTAAATTGTAACCAAACCATCAATGTAACAAAAAGTATTGTCATTTGTTAAGGTAATTGTATTCTAAATACTGGCTTGCAAAACGTATACAGTGTACTGATTACAGATACTTCAATTCTGTATACTTCAAGTAACTGAATACATAGTATTGTTGCATCTAGTTAAAGCCCAACCCTGTGGCATCACCCTGGTTACAGCTCAAGGAGAAATATCTATGAAAACTGCATGATGATCAAATAATTGCCTGCCCCAGAACACATTAAATATTGAGATCTCTCCTTGAAATAATTATCTGTGAATAATATTCTCAGAGTCATAAAGATACCACATTCTCCTCCAGCACCTTCAACTAATTTCTTACTGTTGATGGCAGCCAAAAACAAAACAGAGCTCCATTCACTGTTGCAAGAAATATCCAATACTTTGCAAAACATTTTTCACATTTATATATATCTTGATCCCCCCATTTCTGCAATAACAGTTATAGCCCAATGCAGCTATCAAATTCATTCTTTAGAGCATTTCTTAGGTCAGGCACTGAAGTTGAATGAGAAGGTCTGGCTCACAATCTCCATTCTAGTTCATCTGAAAGGTGTTGGATGGGGTTGAAATCAGGTCTCTGTGCACTAAACTCATCCAGCCATGTCTTCATGGAGCTTGCTTTGTGCACTGGGACACATTCATGCTGGACTGGAAAAGGCTCTTCCCTAAAACACATTGCACAAATAGAAATTGCAACTAATATCCAATACAGTAATCCCGCGTTATTCGTGGGGGTTACGTTACAAGAGCACCCGCGTATAGTGAAAGTATACGCGGGTATACTATAGTTGTGTTTTGGTAAAATGCCTATTTTTAAAGTGTAAACCCTAATGTGCCCGCAAATGCGCTCCCAGATCACTTTAACTTCATTTTAAACTATACATTACCCTTAAAGAAAATGTAAAGATAAACCCGAGGTTTAAATACGGAAAAGTCACGAACGAGAGAAAGACACAGAGACAGAGAGAGTAAGAGAGAGAGAGAGATAAACAGAGAGAGAGAGAGTAAGGGAGAGCGAGAGAGTAAAAGAGAGTAAGAGAGAGAGAGAGAGAAAGAGACAGAGAGAGAGAGAGAGAGACGATCCACGCACTTCGGAAAAGTCACGAACAAGAGAGAGAGAGGGGAGAGAGAGCGTGCACGCAAGAGAGAGATACAGAGAGAGGGAGAGAGAGAGAGAGAGAGAGAGAAAGAGAGAGAGATAGCGCACGCGCGAGAGAGAGAGAAAGTGAGAGACAGAGACAGAGAGAGCGAGAGAGATTTAAAATGGGAGCGCTCCGGAAAAGTCACGAACGAGAGAGAGAGAAAAAGAGAGAGAGAGACAGAGAGAAAGAGAGTATGAGAGAGAGAGAGTATGAGAGAAAGAGCGAGAGAGTAAGAGAGAGCACACCGATAGCCAGAAGAACTAAAATGAGCTAAAAAAAACCAAAACGTATTGCCACGAAAAAGCTAAAAAAAAAAGCGAAGAATATTTGCAGGTTCCGTGTTGTTTCTTCTAAACCATCCCAGACCATTTTTTTCTAGTGGTGGTCCGAATCTTCAAAGTTGCTTCCATGAAGGATCACAAGAACAAGTCTAAAGAGACAACTCAGGGCTCCAGTATTAGCCAACTTCATTCTTGTCCTCCTCCCAAAATTTCTGAATGTGCTGCTGAACTTCTTGGCCATAGGATGATAACGAGCACCAGAACGGGACCCACAAACACCTGGAGGCAGCCAGAACACTCGTGTGGAAAAATACAGTCAGACAAGACCTCTAACAAGAAGGTTTTCACTCTCACCCTGGAAAACTCCTCTGTTGAAGCATAAGCATGCATCACTTAAAGAACACCTATATCTGAAACCCAGAACATACAGATACAGCAGAACATTTGGGATGAAATGCAGTTAGCTGTGTTTGGTGGACTATTATGGGGTTTTTGTTATAGGGTTGTTCCACATTAGGTGTTCTCAGTGTACCTCAGATCATAGGAGGGCAGATAGATAGATAGATAGATAGATAGATAGAGAGAGAGAGAGAGAGAGAGAGAGAGAGAGAGAGAGAGAGAGAGAG
>JBBJLR010000001.1:9295350-9316514 GCA_037577145.1 Brachypetersius gabonensis | reverse complement strand
AAGACTTCATAGAAACACCCTTGGAAAATAACACATCACATTTCCCCCCCCCCCCCCCTCTCATATTTGGCAGAGGCTGCGTGGTACCCAGCTCTAAGCGGTCACTACGAGATAACTTGCAGCTGCAGGCTTTTGTGGGGGGTTGTGGTGGTGGGGTGGGGCCAGACAATTATTTCAGTGGGACAGGCAGTTAGTTAGCCCAGCCATCAGGGTGGCATCTGCCGTCCTGCCGCGCTGCCGATTGTGTCTTATGATGGATGTCACAATCTGGACCATCAAAACGGGGACCCCTGCTGCTTTTAATTGCCAAAGTCGAGCACCGACCATTTGTTATTACACCGAGGTTATTACCTCACACCAAGTGTATTAACAGGTGAAGATAATTGATGAGACGCAGGGCCTCCGGCCCCGTGGTACCTTCAAAGGGGCCGGCGTAATTATGACATAATAAATGTTCTGTAAGGCAGCAGTGGGGGGCAGCATTAGACAAGCAAAAAAGCCCCAGCGTCAGCCCTCAGTGATAAATATACCACTGCCAGGAATAATACGCACTCATCAACGGTCTGATAGGAGACTGCATAATTAGAACTACAGTGCGTGTAATTAAAAAAATACATTTCTTCTTTTTTGTGGTGATATATATTCAGTGATTGCCTGTTTTTTGTGGCTTTAATTAAGATAACTGTAACCTGGGAATGCTAAGGGTGCAGAAAGCTGCAGGAGGTGTTCTAGGTCACTCCAGCATGAAGATATAGGGAGATGGCTCTGATACATTTATGCTCTTATGAGGAGAGAAGCATATGATGTTAAAACTGGGTGGTCTGTTAACATTTGAATGCTAAGCTCAAACAAATTGAATTAAATCATTGGCAGGTAATGCTACCACCAAATTTGTGCCAGGGCTAACAACAGCAGGTCATCGAAAGAAACAGAAATACATTTAACGCACAAAATTCCACGAGTCAAGGCCGCTTGGCTAGGCTAATAGCTTACAATGGGCAGATATAAATAAGCTAAAAATGTCTAAAGCAAACAGAAATGATTCCAAATGATTTAGTAAGCCTAGATAATAATTACAAGTGGTAAGAGGCGAGGGCCGCGTGTGGGGGCTGGAAGGGGCCCAAGCACAACACCAGGAGGATGTGGCTGCGAGTCCACTGCCGCCTCCGCACAAAAGCTTGTAATTACTCGCGCACATCTCTCTCTCTCTCCTTCACTTTTCACCTTTCATTTTGCAGTCAATTGGGAGAGCCAAGGTAAACCAGAGAGCTAATTGGCTATGTACCGTGCTGCTTTCCACCTTACCGAAGCGTAGTAATGCATTAAAGATGTGCGGCTGGCGCTTGGAGCCAAGCGTGGCATGAGCAGTCACTCAGCACAGTCAAATAAATACAGTCATTAGCCCTTAGCCATACGGCTAACCCGGAGTAGCCTCTCTGTGTGTCCTTCTTTTTCTCTCTCTCATCTGACAAGGCAGAAGTGAGTGGCTTGCTGTGAGTACCTGCGTCTCCGAGATGAAGTATGGAGCCTTGTGCACCATAACCAGATGCCTAGCTGTCAAAACACTGAGGGGTATGTGTGTGTATCGGTGTGCTACACGCTAATGAAAGGACACCTTTTGCGAAAAAGCAGCAGAAGGCAGGACGGCCATGCTAGTCAGCACAGTCGTGTGCAATGGACTGGAAATCATGGCAGAGATATCTACCCTGTATTCTGTTCTGCACACACCGCGACCATTTCGTACGCACTTAAAAAAGAGGGTTCTTCTAAGGTTCCTTAGCAAATGCAATGGTTATATAAGGAACCATATAGAACCATTAAAAAAACCTTTGTGAATCTCTTAAGCATCAATAAACCTTTTGTTTGGAAGTGGTTCTTTTTTTGTGTGTATTTCCAATTATGCACAAGGTTACAGTTTTTGTATTCTCTACCGCATCAATTATTACTATGTGTAATAGTAGTATTCTTCTTACTAGGTATATTATTGTTAGTATCATGCATAAAGTACATGATGGAGAACTTTTTGTATGTAGATATTTCAAAAAAGGTCCCTCTACTGAACTTTGGCACTGTGCTCTTGAAAAGAATAAATGCTCTTTGGGAAGACAATGTTTTTTTGTGTGGTGCCATAGAAAAAACATGGTACAAGTTTTCATGTATGGTTCTATAGATAATAATTTATACCCAAACTAGTATTAAACCTTAACATTATATGGTCCTTTTTAAAATTTTAACACACATGGTTCTTTAAGGAACATTTCCTCTGAAATGATCATTTGGGAGTCATAGATAGACTCCAAAATCCCTTTTTGGCATCTTTATTTTTAAGATTGAAGCTATATTTTTCCAGTCTGCTTCAGGTCAAGGCAAGAATTATATATGTACCAATATGTTCCACTAAGGAACATCCATGTGCAAAAGGTACTCAGCCATTTATGAAAAAATTCTTCTATATCGTTTCAGGATAGATGGACTTTGCATTTAAATTCCACATCCTAGGCACCTATGATGAACTTCATTGCCCTCAAGTGAGACAGTGACACAGATAATGTCACAAGCCCCATGGCACAGATAATCGTGATCCATCTGCCACGCGAATATGTAAATATTTCGAATATTTCTCTACAGGATGAAGCCTCCAGGAAGAATGGCTTTAATAAGAATTCCCAAATATATACAGTTCATGAAAAGTTTCAACGTTTAGAAATTCATGATCCGGCTTTGTTTTGTGACAAGGCACATGTAATTATGAGCCATATGCGCATTTGCATATTCACACAAATGACAGGTTACATCTTATTTCCAGTGCGCAGATGTGCCTCAGAGTGCTATCCGAAAGGAATCCATGAATATGTCCTACTAATTATACCAATCTTGCAAATGATCTGCTTAAATATTAATCCACATCACTTTACATAGATTGCTGCGAGTCATTCTGTCATGGAGAACAATACATTTGCATTTGCCCATGTTACGTAAGCTCAAGGAAGAGTTTTCCATCCTTAACAAAGCTCCCAGAGAGCAAGCCAAGTTCACAGCTAACAAGTGGAAATGACTGCTTCGTTACCACTTGCTTATGAATGCTGGATAAATGATGGCACTAAAGACTCTTCGCATATTTTCTCCATGTAGTTTAAATGGTCAGACTTTCAGGCAACATAAAAGTGATGCTCTTAGGAACAATGGCATTATGAAGAGCACTTTTTGGTTCCCCAAGAACCTTTCAATGGTTCTTAAAGAACCATGAGATATGTAAGTGTGAAGAACCAAATAAATTTTTTTAAAAACCTCCACATAATGTAGAACTTTTGCACCAATTAAAGCACTTTCCTACAAAACATACATCCAAGCCAAGAAACCACTGATAACAGATTCAGATACACTGTGGTGAACGAGGCATTGATATGAATACTGGGTTTTGAAAGGACTATTTTTATGTATTCAAACATAGCAAGAGGCTGAATGGAAATGGTTCTGCTTGTCATCCTGCTCATGACTGATAAACTCTGCGGTCCAATGAATAGAGACAATTCCAAGAGGTCTGTTTCTGCTTCTGTGGATACCGAGTGGACACAGACTCTATGTGGCCCTTACTATAGTCTTCGACAAGAGTGCATAAACATAGTGTATGAAAATGAATGCAGCCTCTACAGAGAACACACTTCAGTGTTGCTTTATCCTTGCAATTTTAGTGCACCATTCTATTTGTTGCATTTTCAAGGGGCATTTTTTGTTAGGTTTTTGTTTACAATATGTTAAATTTAGCAAATAAATAATAATTATACAAAGGAGCTAGATAATGTAGCTCCACTTCAGAAAGCCCAGCCCTGGGTGGCATTAGGTATAGTGACCTTAGGCTTTTGTTATGTGCACAACTGAGTAAAAAACGTCTAAATTCAAGCCTAAGATAGGAAGTCTTGACACATTTGGACATACTGCGTGTGTATACACACACACACCAATCAAACTACCTGACTAATATTGTCTAGGTCTCATTCATGTCACCAAAACAGTTCAAACTCATGGGCTCATGGAGGCATGGACTCCACAACACCTCTGAAAGTACAATGTGTGTGTATGAATCATGTTAATCATTCTGAATTATTACAAATAAAAAAAATGTCTGCAAGTTAATCTCGCTGTTTTCCCTTGTCAATAAAAAGATAGAGAAAGGCTACACACAATTCTCTGCTCTTAAATCAGGTCTCAGGCATGACGGGATCAGTGCTGGCTTTGGTGCGTGAATTTAGTGTATCTTTACATTTGAAAAAAACAAGAATTTCATTGTAAATTTTATGTTGTCAAAAAACTGAATACCACACATAACTCTCAAGCTATAGGAAACAATCATTGCCTGTCAGTTACAACCTAATATTCACATTTCATTTAAGAACATAAGATGGTTCACCAGACAGGCGATCTGGCCCTTTCAATGACAGGAGAAACACTGTAACCACTGCCAATCCTAAAGAACCCCCGTTTTTAATGGTGTAGTATTGCTCTTTCTTTGTGTGTCCACTATTTATGTCCATGTGCTAGAACAAAGCTTACTAGATGAGCATAACGCCCGATTGCTGTCCTGCATGCATCTCGCCATCAAAAGAGTGAGTAATGGCATCATTATAATTAGGCCTAAGTTCCACATGCAAACAAGACAAGTCATTTCCAACATGGTGATGTGCATGTGTTGTAAGCAATCTGTCTGTGCGTGAGGGAGTGCGTGGGTGGAGAGTATTGAACGTTCATGACAAGATCACATTTGTGGTTAGTCTCTTTCATGCTTACAGGACGATGCAAGGCAAAATTTGAATATTCCACATCGAAA
Organism: Brachypetersius gabonensis; assembly: GCA_037577145.1. NCBI lineage: Eukaryota > Metazoa > Chordata > Actinopteri > Characiformes > Alestidae > Brachypetersius > Brachypetersius gabonensis. The sequence continues at coordinate 9,311,689 of JBBJLR010000001.1, read as the reverse complement.
AAAGGCAACAAGTTCATGGCAGATGACTTTTCTCCGTCTTAAGTGTCCAATATTTTTGATGTCAGGCAATTATAGTACCTTCAAAGTGATCTGGATTGATTTGTTTCATCAGCACTGAAGTGTGCAAGGAGGAAGGCGCACTGGTGTGCTTATTGAAACGAGGCCGTCTTAGTTGCCTTAGCTGCTTTTCAAAAGCAAAAGAGAAATGCAAATGCGGTCATACATGAGTGGCTGAGACATCAGCGGGTTAATGGAGGTCTGAATATGGCTGTCCAGAGCGATGTTATCCCTGAAAGACGAAATCAATCATAAACAACGAGCGCAGGCAAAGCGCTGACTTTAGAGCCAATTAAAAAACAGGGTGACATAACACAAAAAGCACGTCTTTCCATAAATTAAGTGGCCCGCCATTATTGTTTTCTTGTTTACTACGTCGGGAAAGGCGGTGTTTGATGTATGCGTGGGGCACTGTGGGCGATGTTTTATGATCATTATTATTCAAATGAGCTATGGTGTTTTTGAAGGTCTCAAATCACTGCACATGAACGGCCAAGTCCAGAATTACAAATGGCTTTCCATGCAAATGAAGCGAGCTGCGCACTTGACTGACTTCATTTGGCAATAGCAGCGTGAACACAGATTCGGCGTTCGACTGTTTGGAATAACATTAATGAGACAAAGTTTCGTGTTTATGCCCAAACTGCTTCAGAAAAGTAGACTTTGCTCTGGTCCCACGGTCCATGGCATGATGAAGCGATGATGACTTCTTGCTAAAACACACTGCCTTAATGAGGTCCAGACCTGAAACCCCTGCTACGCCACTGCAAAAAACACACTGCAAACAAGCAACGAGTGGGTACAGTAGCCTAACCTCAGGAGGAAGTCAAAGTTGTGGCTTAATTGAAATCATAAGTCAAGTACAAGGGGAATAAGAGTCCAGCAAAAGACACTAAAGAGTATCACGTCCAACAAACTCCAGAACTGCAGCTGAACGGCATCCAGAGTCCATCAGTAACTAAACCCTGTTTAGAAATGTTTCGGCCTGAAGTACGGAGGTGCGGCATCCAAATATATATAAAAGAAGTAGATCAAACCTAAAGTTTCCTATAACTTTACAAAAACATTATTTCAAAAGTAAGTTATGTTACTGTCCTTTCAAAACTTTAGTTTTTTTCCCCACAACACATAAGATGGGACACTTTTACGTTATGTGCTTTTCAAGGCAAATTAACCGGTAGCAATGCTGCAAAATTAGATGTAATCAAATATTCTTATGTGTAAATTAAATATCTATGAAGTAATTCTATATGACTTACTTGTATTATATATATATCTTATCTGTATTATTTGTAATCTCTTTAGGTCATATACGGAGATCTGAACCCCTAGCTATAGACACATTTTCTGAGTGGACAACAAAGCATTTCTGTAAATCAGAGACCAGCTGCTGCTGGATAAGAGCAACTGCTAAATGTAAACGGATTATGATTAGAAAACACTCCGAAAAAAGGTCCATTACCATAACACCATTAAATCGGAACTCGTTTTCCCTCCCAAAGTGTCTTCCTAATTCAGTTGGTGAGCTGTAAACAAAGTCATTCGAAGTGGTATGATGGAGAAGCTGTATAGACAAACGTATTACCTCTGATTTATTTACACAGGTGGTGAATGCAAACAGGGGTCATAATGTCTAAGACCCAAATTTCGCCTTTTATTTACTGTCCAAAACCATCAGTGAGCCTACACATGTCTTCTGAGTTTTTATATCTAATGGTCAAATTGTGGCAAAAAGTATTAGAAGGAATAGTTGCTTTGGGACCTATTTTGCCTCACACCGACCTGCATGTATCCCACTATAGTGAATTATTTCTTTGAGAAAAAAAAAATGAGCCAAACACTATTGCAACTATCATAAAACAACAGGTAGAAAGCAGTGTACTCAAAGTCATTTCTTTTTTGTGAGGACACTTTTAGAGGCAATAACTTTCCAGACCTGTGGTTCCTATCTCCACCTCTGTGAATAATTCTGACTTGCCAAGTCTGTCTAGAAAAGAGTATTGCATATAAAGATGGAAATCTCCTTTAAGTACCTACGTACGTGTAAATAGTTACAAAAGAAAACTAGTTAAAAGAGAAAAAAAATAGTAACTAGTCAAAAAAGGGGGGCAGCTGGTAGTGCTTAGAGAAATTAGAAAGTTGTTGCTTCTAAGTCTGCTAGTGGCACCAGTGATGTACCTTGAGTATAGTAAAATTCCCACATGCAGCTCCCTGGCTCCTGGCTGCTCGCTGCTACACTTGGTGAATGGGTTTAATGCAGAGGAAGAATTTTACACTGTTCACACAGTGTGCTGTGGTGTGTTCACATATGACAGAATGGTCACGTTACACTTGACTTTTTTTTTATCACCTCTATAAGCAAGTAACTTTGGTTTTGCATACACACGGCCTACACTGGCAATAAAGTACCATGACAATACCAGTGCTACTGAGAGCCACTCTACACATCACACTGGCTCAAAGGCACCACACACTCACTTTAGTATAAATAGATCATCGCAGTAGTGTTTTTGTGACTGAGAGCTGCTCACATCAACTCCTAACGGGCTCTGGAACCACTGTTGAGTGACGAAGACACTTCAAAGTACAGTATGCGGTGCGATAAAAGAGCTCCACTCTAATTGAACAATAATCACTTAAAAATCAAGTAGTGAAAAAACAGAGGAGGGAAAAACCCTATTGACATTAGCAGCGGTGAAAATGAGTGGATTAAACAGCTCAACTCATCTGGTGCTTCAGTGCAAGGAGAAGCTTCACACGCTCTTTAAGCATCGGGCTGGTTGGCTTTTCTCTTCAAGCACTTTCCTGGCAGGGCAGCAGCTAATGATTATTTCTATAATCAAATAATCAGCTCATTTTTAAATGCCCAATTGAGCCATTACACCTTCATTTATTTTGGATTTTGTCCATTACAGTTGTCAAGTTTCCAGTTAGAAGTCAGAATAGAGTCAAGAGATTAATAACGTTATGTGAAGAATTATTTATTTCCAACAGATCTGTACACCTATACACATCACGGTCATAAAACTCATAAAGAAGGAACTGTGATTACAAATATAACATTGCATTACATCCACAGTGTTTGTATTATTTGTTTATTAATTTGCTAAATCTTCAGTAAGCGTATGATGCTCTACGTAAATATTGCCTATTTTTATTATATTTTTCATTTCCATCCAATTGACACAGATCTGTTCCTCTGACAGTGCTGTAACGCGAATTTTGGTGTTATTCGAAACACACCGCAGCCTATGTCACTTACTGTTGTCTTTTTTAGTTAAGTGGTTCTTGGTATAATGTGGAGTAGAACTGTAGTGGAATAGAATCACTAACTGTGTACCAACCCGACCGTCACAACTGATAATCCCAAACACATTAAGGAGGCAAGAAATTCCACTAATGAACTCTTGATGAAGTAACTCCTGTTAATTAAACACCATTCCAGGTCGATTCCTCACGATTCTGCTTTAAAAAATGGCAAGAGTGTGCAAAGCTGTCATCAGAGCAATATGTGATGTTTTCAATATTAATCTACAATGTAGCCAATAATAAAAACAAAGGAAATCGCTGAATGAGAAGTTGTGTCCACACTTTTGACTGGTAGGATATATGAAACTCTGTATAAAAACCTTCCACTCCTCGCTTAAACACTTTTTATTATTAGTTTTTGTGATCAGATGAAGGGGGGCTGAGCAGTGGGAAGGACTGCCTGTATGTTTGTATATGTGAGAACGAAGTACAGCAGTAATTACTGGGCCACAAGGATTTCCACCATCCAGGTAAACAAGGAATCACTCACATGCCAGCAGATTTACCCAGTGGACATCTCATTTCATCACACACATACACACACACACACACACACACAGGCTCGTGTGCGGGTTGTTTAAGTAATTCAGGACGTCTCTTGATTGGTGTCTCGTTGTGCGTCCTGGAAACCCTCTTTGTGCGGTGATGCTTTAATTGAGTTGGACGGCATCTGCTTCCGAATCCTATGGCTATGTTAAATGGCCAATTTACATCTTCACTTACAATTCTACATGGATAAAAAGAAACGAATGACATTATGCAGCGAATCCAAGTTGTATTTTTTACCCCCCCTTCCTCCTCCACCACTGCCCTTATTTTAATTTTATCTGGAGGGCATACAACAAAGAACGGTGTTTATCGGCGCGCCGAGGAAGCGTCCAGCACATTAACTGTGCATTCTCTACAGACCACACGCAAGCCTGTCTATTCCTCTATCCATTTATGACTCTGAGCTAGGCGATCACGGCACATTTGCGCTGGCTGATGCTGAAAATCTGCACCCCTGGAAGCCGAAGATTCTGAGATTTTTTTTCGGCAGCGGGTTGAGGGGAGTGGCAAAGAGAAAAGGAATCAGAGAAACATTTAAAAATGCATGTAAAGAAAAACAAAAAAGAAAAACATTTCCATACATGCCTTGTTTTTGTTTGCTCTACTACTTTTAGGACTAAGCACTTTACGAAAGGTGCGTCAATGAGGCTTCAAAGCATGCTTTAGCTAGCCGGGGGGGCCCGCTTTCTAATGGCACCCACAACAAAAGAATATCAGTCAACATACATCCCAGTTTTGACTCGTGAACAAACAAGGCACTGTTTGTCATTGAGATTAAGGCGATCAAAGACAACCGTGACCACAGAAATGCATCAGCGTATGAACTTCACAAAGTAAAAGCAGAAGGAGAAGGGGAAAAAAAAAAACCTAAAAAAGAAAAAAAAAAAGTGAACGCTATCTTTCGAGATGGTGGAAAAATACAATATCATGTGATAAAAAAGTAAGAGGAAACTACTGCGTCGTAGACTGCTCTTTCAATGAGAAATCTAAAAGGTAATTTCACGGATAAAAGGGACTCTAATGCATGGTAGTAATGTAGCGGGGGATGGAACAAAGGCAAACTTTCATCTCTTTAAGCTTGGATGGAGAAAACCTTTGATGCTTTGAAAATGATAATAAAAATCTCAGCCTCCGCCTCTGAATACAATGCGGCCCCCCAGCACTTAATACAGCCGCATGGGCCATCTGAGAGGGAGAAAAAAGCCGACAAATTGTGACACTTAGGGTGCCCAAATTATACCCCGAACAAACACAAAAGTGCAGGGCATAAAGAATCTCATTATATCTGAGATTAGCTGAAACCTAAGGACGCTAAGAGGCAGAATTTCATGTCCAAATGACATGCGGTATTTCTTATTATTTCATATTGCGATATTAAAATAGAACCGTAATATACTGTATATACAGATGAGGATGAAAGTAAAGATTTAAAGATTGCTCTAAGTATAATAAGGGGAAATGGTACTGAGGTATGACTGATTGGAATGCAGGCGCTTGCCGTTCCCTGCCCTACGTTGGTCACAGTTGCAGCAGATTCAGGCAAGATTCTTTAAAAGGGGAAATTAGCTACGATTATAGTGCTAGGCCAAATCTCACTTATATTAAAGGACCCGTTTTCTTTTTATGTGATTCTTTTTCATAAATGATACTTTATATTTTTTGTTATTATGTCTTTAAGGCTGATTTTTGTAAATGAACCCTGCTCTGATGCCCTGTGTTGAACCTCATTAAAAAAAAACACACAGCCCAGTCTGAAATACCCCTTAGGACTTCAATGCGAACTGGTGGGGCTAAACTGCTGGCTGAATCTGAGATATATGCAAAAGGACTGGTTTAGTGACATCACAAAAACAGTGGATTCAAATAGGCAGTTCTCACAGCTCTTCTGGACGGTCTGGACATGAAAAGGATGTTTGCAAACTGCAGCAATGTTCACATAAAACATCAAACAGATTACATTTTTTGAACATGAAGCCAGGACCCGAAGGTCATATGCCGATTCCAATTGTTTAGAACAAACAGTTCAGAACACATTCAACCAAAAGAAAGGGTAGTTTTCTGGAAATGGGGTTTGTGTCTGGTTTAGGTTTACAATACTTTGGGGTTTCCTCTAATGTCACTTTAAAGAAACAAAGGAAAACAGTCTAATCAAAACAGGCCATGTTAGATTAGACATTACCTTTGCATTTGTTAGCTGTGCTCAGGAAGCATAGACTCATTAATGTTATAAATGATGACTTAAATATCATCAGATATCATGACACATTTGGAAAATATTGTGATACTGAAATTTATTAATAACTCCCACCACTTTGTGGTCATATGGTCAAACCCCCCAAAATAAAAGGGGCAGTGTTGGGGCCCCACTGCCTGGATGTGCCTGATTCTGACAGGACAGATGGTCTGGAAAGTCTAAGTGCATTGCCTCGTGAACCCCTGACCCCAGCGTGCATCGAAATAACCCATTAGCTGTGTAATGTGTTTAGCTAGTGTGGCAGCCCAGTGCCTTTTTTCTTCGCACTCCACCTCCTCTTTCTCAGAAACACAATCTAACTCCTCATTTCCAATTATTCAAACCATTTCCTCCAACTAGCCGTGTCCCTCTTGGTGCTGAATCTTCATCATCAAAGCTGGAAGCCAGTGCTGGAGTTGTTAGTCCTTGTAGCTAACAAGAGAGACATTAAAAGGACATCATTGTCCCCGGAAAAGACCAATCAGAGAAAGCCTGATTTACTGTTAGGGGTCTGCAGAAAGGAAACGAACATAACAGTATCTAAAGAACAAAAAAGTGCTCAAAGTGCTAATAAAATGGAACACTGGCGCTCCAGAGCTGGTGCTGGTGTTCAAACTGAGACTAATTGTTAAGAGTTGACTTTGGAATTTGAGTGAGACAGCATGTCCTTATCAAAAAGATAAATGAATTAATATTCGACATTTCTGCTGAAATTGCTGGAGGAGATTTCCAGTAAAAAGAAGAAAAAAACGCTCAAGAAAAAACCTCAGAGCCTTTTAATGCTATTCAAATGTAGTGACCCATGTGCAAAAAAGAAAGGATCTCCAGTCAAGGACATTATCATGCCCTGCATTTATATATTCAATGCAATTTTGAGGTTGAGTGATACTTTGCATGGGTATTGTGGACACACTTAGAAAAGACATTACAGTAAGTGCTACTGGAGTCAGGCTGAAAGAGAATGTTCCAAGAAAAAAAAAAAAAAAGAATGTTCCAAGCAAGGCACTGCAAAGGACTTTGGCATGCAAGCACACTTCACACTTGTATTTGTGTGTGTTCATGTGCGTATATATATATATATATATATATATATATATATATATATAAAAATATAATCACCGTTAATCTATTCACAAAGTTGAGCTGGGAGCTGGGTCTAAACTACGCAAACTATGCTAGCCAGGCGTGTTTGGCTCGTTACTCTCGGCCACACAGTGGGTCCAAATATTTACTTTATTTACAATTATTTACTTAATCCCAAAAAAAAAAAACAGAGTGACGAGACTCACTCACAGGACGGCCATATAAAACTCCAAACACTCCTGCGCTACCACACACTGAAACACTACAGATCGCAGCCTCACTAGGGGCTCAATTACCCAGAATGCAAACTTTCTTAAGGCAACAGGCTCATTCTTCTTAACATCAATAATTTCTTTTCGATTTCCATCCCTACCCCTGCGTCTTTTCCCTCAGAGTATATTTACAGCCAAAACAGGTGGCATTCGTTATCTGTTTTTTACACCTGCTACCTACAGTAGATTCAACAGCAGTACATCATTTTAATTCAATAATGATAGCTAGACGTATTATTTTTTATTTCAATTCATAGTCTTGTTTCTATTTGTAAAGTGCATATCTGCGCTCAATGATATCTTCTTGGAAATGTTTGGATATATAATATAAAAATAGTGACTATATATTTAGGGTCGCTTGGGATCATTTTGGGGGCGTCAGACCTTCGGCAGAATTCAAATGAGCCATTTTAAGCTAGATTAATTCCAAGATCACAGTGAGATTAATCTAGATTTTTTTTTATCTATGCCCACCCCTAATATATATATACATATATATACATATACTATATATGCTGGCTCTGCCAGCATACCTTACTCTAACAGTTAGTGGCAAGAAAGCAGACACACGCATCAAATTAGAAAGTTGATTTAAACATTTTGTGCGTTATTTTCTGAAAAATGGTTGACAGTATTGACTGTCATTAATAAACATAAATCTGCACAAAGCATACATATTTGTTGAAAGAGTATTAATCACGAGTTAACTATGGCCAATATTTTGAAAAAATCTGGAGTCATTAATGCCCTAATAAATATATATATATATATCGACTAGTCAGTCAGCAAAGTCGAAGTCGGGTCGACTAGTCATTTGATGACATCACACACGCAGCGGAGGAACACAGGCATCCAACACTGAGCAACTTTTATTAAAAGTTCTCTGTAACATTAACAGTCAATCAGACAATTAAACTAAACAAAACAAAGACAGATACCTTGATTTTTCTGGTGAATTTAAGTGTACAGCTGAGAGTAGGAACAGTTTAAGCCGCGGCAGGACGACTCTCTGCAGTGTTAGCGTTAGCCATGTTAGCTAGTGGGCCCTTTTCAGATGCAGAACGCCGGTACTGTTACTGTACTTTAACACTTGCAGGTTGTGCAGGTCACCATGCTGTTTGTGTGTCTAAAGTGAAGTATCTCCACACATGTGATGTGTGTCTGTGTTCTCTGCTGCATGTCACCCCTCTTATTGTGGTCTCGTGTTTAGATTCCCCTCGCACCAAAGGTACCTTTTTATGAACAGACTATAATAATTGGTTAAACCAAGGAACATGGGTCAGAGTAAGCCAATCAGGGAGCAGAGAGAGGAAAAAAACACAAAACTAGTCGACTTTTGTTTTAATGCCCTAATATATACACAGGGATTGACATAAGTGGTACGCAAACATGAATTGGCATATGTGGTAAGACAAATATTCACCAGTTTTCAGTCTTCACTGTGCAAATGCATACCTAAGTTGAGTAAATTCATTCTCGATTTCGACTTTCCATTCCACGTATCTGTGCGAGACGCTTTTTCTCACTTGACAGCTGCAAAGACAGTACAGAAACAGCCTGAACTCGGAAACTCCCCCCGAGTGGCTCTGCCAGCATGCCTTACTCTAACAGTTAGTGGCAAGAAAGCAGACACACGCATCAAATTAGAAAGTTTCATCAAATTTTGTGCGTTACTTTCTAAAAAATGTTTGACAGTATTGACTGTCATTAATAAACATAAATATGCACAAAAAGCATACATATTTGTTGAAAGAGTATTAAAAATGTGCGATTAATCAGGAGTTAACTATGGCCAACATGAGATTCATCACGATTAAATATTTTAAATATATGCATATTTAATTTTAATACTATGTATGAATTTCTGTACGTTATAACAGTCACTGGAGGATTAAAATTCAGATGCACAGGCTCATCTATAAGATTGGAGAAATCTAAACATTCTGTACAAAATGTGTGAATGAAAACATCATCATAGGACCCTCCCAGCTGCAGCTGATTAGCTCCAGCTAAGGAGGGTCCGAAGAGAAACCGCATGGAATTGTCAATACTCACAAATGGCCGGGAATTAAAATAGGCCATTTTCTCCTAATGACTGCTGGAGTCTTTCTGAAAGAAAGAAAAAGTAAGTTACTCAGCAGACTCCGCCGCGTTCAGAAAGAAAGCAGAAATGTTATTGCTCGCCTTTCGGGTTTGGTTGAGAATATGAAACTCTCCAGACGTGCGAGCAGCCCCCTTGATAACCAGGTATGAGGCCGCCACTTCACAGAGTAATTGCAGCTTTGAGGTAGGGAGTGTGTGAGAATTTGCCGCCAACACGGAACCAACTTCTTGTTCCTTTCCTCAACTTTTTTTCCCTGCACAACAAGATCCGCTTCTTTCTCTTAGGGGAGAAGAGAGCTCGGCTTTAATTATTGAGGAGCTAAGCTTCAGGGTCTAACTCATCTTCAGTCAACAGTGATTTTACTGATACATGACTGCATGAGGACCAGATACATTTTTATATAAAAAAGAAGCTCATTTTTCTTTATTTTTTCTGTTTAAAACCAGGATCTAAGGAGCAGAGACAGATTGAAGCAGACAAAACACAAAGTTGAAGCACATCATTAAGCAGTGTTAAAAACAGCGGCAGAACCGATAACACATTCATCTCTTCATTAGAATCAGGCGTATCATTAGGAGGAGATCTTGTCTCAGTACTGTGTGAAACAAATGCTCATCTAAACGGTCTTCAGAAAGATTTCAGTAACAGTTGTTTGTAGGTGTGTGTAAGCAGCGGTGTAATAAAGTCTGAATATCTGCTATATATTCATCTTCACTAACTGTATTCATGGTCTAATTTCACTTGAAATAAACATATTTATTAATAATGTAGAACTAGGTGTTTTATTTATGTTTCTAAGATAAATAAACTTAAGAGGCACTCAAAGTGTCACTAGCGTTTTCTGTTTCATCCAACAACCTGGTCAACAGCAAAATGGAGTCCATCGCTCTGTTTACTTTTTTAATAGTAATTTTGAGTCGGTTGGTCCGCGGTGGTCCACAGCCCTCTCACAGCCTATTGCTAAACAAGTCTGTCGCTTTTGTGGAAGGAAAAATGGTATTGGAGCGTCGCAAAAACGTGATGTCACGCGTCCAGATCCGTGCTCCAGCAAGGTTAGCACCGCGCCCGAGTCCAGCTGAACCGTGTACCACAATGGTAAACAAACAGCAACAGTCAGTCAGAATAATTAGTAGATTACTTGATTACTATATTATCAATATTGACAGCCCTATACAGGGGTGGAGAGAAAGCCAGTGTCTCCTGCTTCAGCCTGACACAGAGCATAGAGGCAGATGCTCTGCATTACCATGCAGCTCCTCTCCATGGCGTAGCGGAGGCCCTGTGAGTGAGCTCCCACCAGGATAAACAAGTCTTTAGGCCAAGTCCGAGGCAGCCGGCACACGCTTCTGTTATTAATAAGGTCTTAGTGGAGCTAAGCATACCCACTATCACTCGCACAAATCCTCCTCGTGCCACGGCCGCCCACCTGACACGTCCTAACCCCTTTTAATTGCCCCAGAGGTGCTCGAGCTACAGAGGGCCCGGCCCGGTGAAAATAATGCATTATTTATTCCAATCTGCCGGGTCCACTCCAAGTCTGCTGCCTGGGCTAATAGATTAATGAGGTCATATTAACATTCTCCTCACAGCCCGGAACAGGCCGACTGTTGATCAAAATTGGATTAGGCCTTCCTAGATTAAGCACATTTACTCCAATCCTTGCTCAGGTACTTTCTCCTAGCGCCGGCGTAAATGGCCTTGCACGATGCATAATGCATCTCCCATTACAAGCTGCATTTAAAAAATCAAATAAAACCATGTAATTTTTGTACCAAAAAGTAAGAAACACTCACCAAATGCATCATTATGGCCCCAAACGTCCGCCGTTTAAGGCATTAAGGTAATTTAACAATGTCAAGCGGAAAGTGTAATGGCTTTGATGGATTTTTGTTGCGCTCACGCTCCATGGCTGATAATATTTTTATAGTCTTTTCTTGTGTACTTAAGCCATTAAAGAGTTGAAATGTAAGAAAATTGTCTGTCAATTTGTCAGTTATTTGCTCGCTAAATGTTGTAGCACTTACTGTCATTTGTGCTGATCAATACTTAATAAATTAGGATTTTCACCTCAGTTTAAGGCATGGATGTTCAGCACCTTCCTCGTTCCCAAAGGAGCATGGCCTGATGGAGGCACAGCTCTAATTCGGCTAAAGTGAGGAGCTAAAGCCGCCCACAAGTCCACCAGAGCCGGCTTTCTACAAATTGCTTTTTGTAAATTCACTTGAGCTGAAAGAGAACTCAGCGCCAACTTTCATTAAAAAGCCAAAGCTCTGAGTCTAAGGGGCCGAGAAAAGCCGAAGGAAGGGGCTAGGCCGGGCTCGGGGCATTGTTTACACGCCCCCTTGGAGCATCGTAATGCAGCGATGACTGCACCGTGTCTAAAACGATCCCATTTGCAATATTGAATTATCAGCCATAACGTCAATGTGCTTGTCATCTCCTCCTCACCGAGAAACACAATTGGTCTCTGTGTCCAATCCAATTAAATACATTAGTTATACAATTTAATGATTGCTTAACCATACTTTGGCTCAGAATCCATTCATTACGAACACTAAAAATGCCATTGTACAGTACTTGGGGAAAAGGTTATGTAGATTGATGGAATTAATTGTCCTGCTGGAGAAAAATGTCACGAGAACAATTAGATTTTCATGATGACTTTTTCCCTCCCAGCGCTGTTAGTGCTATAGCATTTTAATTTGTAACAAGACATGATAATATGCTGGAAGTGGCCAAAGAGCACCAAATACATTCCAAATTGATTAAATGATCTGCGCCAACTTTTCTCCATGACACAGAGGCTCTTTATGCCGGTGTACAGTATGCTGCTGCTCCAGTCTAATTACGCTTGCACCAAGCAAATATGATCACTCTGGAAGGCCAGTATAGCACAGGTTAACAGGAGCAAGATGGTTGCACAGCACAAAAGGTCTGAACTAGAACAGTTTTTGACTAGAACAGTAGGAGGAATAATTGAGAGCTTATCGGACCAAATATGGAGACTTTTGCTGCCTGGGAGAAAACGCTTTTAAAACAGTAAATAAAGAACATACACTTTCTATAGTCTTCTGACTTAACATCTTTATTTCCTGCAGAGGGCCCCAACTATGGGTCAGGCATTAGGGGTCATGGCAAAACAGCACTCCATGGAGACCTTCTTATAATTTCCACTAGAAGTCTTAATAAAGCATAATGTAGTTTAAAGGGTGTTAACTCTCAGTCATGTTAGCTACATTAGCTATGGTGGAGATCATCACAATCCCAGGTTTTGTAAATCGACATCCTTTACACATATCGAAAACAGTAGAAGGGTTAGTTAACGGCAAGTGTAGCACTCTCTAAACATAGTATTTCATATCATTATTTTCAATGTGAGCTGACAGATGTCAAGTAAAACAGCGTTAGTATTACTTTTTTCTGGTGTTCCTTCATTCGCCTCAATACCACTGGCCACAAATTCAATTTTAGGTCACTGCTGATCATTTTAGGCCATTACAGCCAAAATGAATCTTGCCTTGGTCAACTTTGCAAGGAGTTCCAATCAACTGTAGCTTTTAGTTCCATCCACACATACAGTGCCTATAGAAAGTCATCAAACACTTTAGAAATAGTTACTTGAACTCAAAACTCGTTCTGAGATTTTTTTTTCCAAATTTATCCTTAAGCCACTGTGTTGTTCTCTTGGTGGTATGTCTAGGATAATTCACAAATCTTCAGCTGTCTAGCAAAGGGGCTGCAGGTTTTCCTCAAGAATTTGTGTCTTTGGCAACAGCCGTTTTCTCTTCAATCCTTGCCAGTCACCCAGTGCCTGCTGAAGTGGAACATCCACAGCAAAATGCTGCCACCACCATGTTTCACTGTGTTTGCTTTACACCAAACGTAACATTTGGAATGTAACTTTTGTCCAGCTATGCCCACATGGCAGCAGAATCGGCAATGTGTTTTTGAATACAGCAAATGAGACTGGCCAGCTGTGTGTAAAGCCAGTCCCAGCCATGGGGGTCTTGTAAGTACTTCAAAGTTGCATTTTGTCTCTTGGTAGCCTCTCTGATGATAGCCCTTCTAGCTTCATTATTCAGTTTAGACGGACAGCCTGATCTATGTAACGTGTTAGTAGTGCCACACACCTCCACTTCTTAACAAAGTTCAGAACAGTACTCAGAAGAATAGGAGCAATTTTAAATTCTGTTTGTAGCATTTCCCTTACTTTTTAGTGCCTTCCTAAGTGCTTTTGAAAGCACTTTCCCTATTGATTTCTTTTTCAAAACCTTGCGCTGCAAGCAGTGAAATCTTCAAGAAACAGCCAGTTTTATTCTGTGGTAATCAAAACCATTACAATTGCATAAGGCTTTCATGACAGCTGACATAAAACTGTACAGACATTTCTAACAACAATAACAATAGCACTTTCTAGGATGAAATTAATTAAAGCCATATTCAGAAAGGATCCTGTGGTAATTTGCTTTTTTATAGGAACTACTCTCAGTTTTAGATTTTAGTTTTCCCTCATCAACCCCTGAGAAAAAAACTGCAAGATCTGTTTCATCTTCCATCACATGTACACTATGTAAACTCTTCCTAAAACATTGGTTGCTTTAGAAAAGTCTGTATTTCAGACATCTGTCTCATAAATGAATCTGAATCGAATATGGCTTAAAGTAGCATTTATGACAACGGATCATACAGGAGTTTATGAATGTGTATGTAGGTTTATGTCAGTTGTTATTGCAGTCTTAAAAAGGTCTCTAGATTAAATATTTACCAGGCAATTTTTTTAATGTATTTTCTCTTTATTTTTTTTAAATATCAATGACCATGCTTATGGACCAAGTTATTTCTATATGGTTGGCAAGGTTGGGTTTAAATATGTACATTTATCTTGGCTTTGTTAGTGAACACATATAGTCTTTCTTCATTATCTTAACAGTTGTAGACAGTGTTTGTTGTTTGTATTTTTGCATTTGGCATTTCTATGAGTAGACAAGGATTTGTTATAGTAAGATTATTGCTCAAATGGTCTTCAGTGTATGCTGCGTAATTACACTTTTCTTCATACTCCAGGGGTTGATTTAACACTGGCGACTATAACAGAATGCTGACAGGTTTTCTTGTAAGGCACTAGTCTCAACAGGTCCCAGCCATGATGAGTTCTGCAATGACATCTAGACAGCATCACTGTGGAGGTAAGGTGGAGGTTTGATTGGTTGCCAACACCATGACACTGTCACCTGGAAACTGAAGCAACCAGTTTATCTGCTGTACAGCTATCATCCAGTTCATTGGGGGGAGGAGAGTGGGGGTTACTTCAGGTGTTCCAAATGACAGAGTGGAATGCTTGTTGTCAATATGCAAGCTGAGGACTGAATAACAAAGTCTATTCAAGTACTTCTGTTTTCTGCATGGAGGAACATGTGCAAAATGAGGCTGACCATGGTTATATAAGATAATAATGAGAAATAAGAACAAGAGCATGAAAATGCAAAGGATCTTGGATAACAATGGATTCTGTATCATCTAACACAACTTGGCTTTTTATTCTCTAATTGAACTGTTATGAGCAGACGGCCTCATGGAGTCCTACTAGTGGCCACTGGAGAACTCGGTGCAAAAGACACTGTTAAAAACAAAGTAATCAGCAGTGTAGCGCCACATTCATTTTCAGTGTTAACACCTCCAGAAAGCAGAAAAAAAACCAAAGTGACAAGTGTATTCACACAGATGAAATTGGCTGTCAAATCAGAATAATTAGTCTGAAGTGAACGGGTTGTGTGGCCACATGTTAGAACCTGCCATTCCCGAGAGGTGTGAACTGTGAGTTGACAATTAAATGCCCATTAGTAAAATGTGTTTTAACACACAGCCAATCATAGACTTTGTTCGTTGCCAGGGATTTCCAAAGTGTGACTTCATTTGCATTGGGCAACCATTTGCACGTTTTCTAGATTTGTGCTTTCGTTAAAGAACACAAAACCTTGCGGTGTTAAAGGGGAAATTAAATCAACTCTCTAATGAGAGCTGAGTGATGAGACAAGCTGAGTACCGAAAAGTGACAAAAAAAAACTTTAACACCACAGTCAATCATAAATTGTAGCATGAGTCAAGGTTCAAGATTTTCAGCGTAACACCATTTGGAAGTAATCAGAAACCTGTGCCATGGCAAGGCTGTGCAAATAACGCGCCTGTGAGCTCCTAACAAAAAGCCGTTGTTCAGCAGGCTAAAAAAGTGTTCAGACTACAAAAGGAGGGAAGGAGAAATAACTGCAATTTACACTCATTTTCACCTTTTTGTTGCGAGTGTTGCTCTGTTCTGGGATTGGCGAGGACGGGGAAAGGGGGGCTATTCTCTGAGGACGGGGCACGTGCTGCAGGACAATGGGTCGAAGACTCGCACCGGGCCTGGCGCATCACACCTGCTGAGAGAACAAATGACACACTTCATTCTGCTCTGCTGTCTGCCTGGCATTTCACACACGCTCCAAATTCATCACCTTTGTCTCCAAAACAAAGGCGTGAGGGGGGGAGAAATAGAAATTGCTCGCTCTGAGGTGAGCGAGAGGAAATATTTCCAGCACTGGAGAGGGACAATAACCTTTTGTGCGCTTTTTGTGCCCATACACAGACAAAGGCTGCAACACAAACTCACTTTCTTTACTGTGTATGGTGAGAGAGAGGGAGAGAGAGAAAGAGAAGGAGAGAGAGAGAGAGAGAGAGAGAGAGAGAGAGGGAAAG
>JBBJLR010000001.1:9270743-9295250 GCA_037577145.1 Brachypetersius gabonensis | reverse complement strand
TTTCTTTATTGTGTGTGGTGATAGAGAGAGAGAGAGAGAAAGAGAGAGAGAGAGAGAGAGAGAGAAAGAGAGAGAGAGAGGGAAAGAAAGACAGAGATAGGGGGCAAAAGAGAGAGAGAAAAGGGGGGGGGGAGTAATATAACGTGCCCAAGAAGAAGATAAAAGGAAAGTAAAATCTAGACAGAGAGACTTAGCATAACAGAGAAGAGAGAGATGAAGGAGAAAAAGAGAGAGCTCAAGAATGAAGTGACAGAGAAAGGTGAAGAGAGAGAGAACGAAAGCAAAGGGAGAAAGAGCACGATAAAGAAATGACAGAACAAAAGTCAGTGAAAGAGAGGAAGTGAGCGAGTGACATATAAAGGGATTAAAGAGACTAAGAAAAGACAAAAACAACAAGAGACAGTGAAAGTGAAAAGTAAGAGGGGGAGAGGGAGAGAGATGGAGAAAGAAAGAGAGAGAGAGAGAGAAAATGAGGGCTCGAGGGCTCATTCTGTTGTGAATGTGTTATGTGGTTGTATTAGAGGCATCCCCCCTTCCCCTTTTTTCCCCAAAAACGCGGCCACGGCACACTTCCTGCTGATATGTCCATAAATGTGCTTTAAAGTTGTGATTGAAAATTAAGTCGGAGCGGCGCTTCCCAGAGGTCTTGTAGGCTGATTGAAAGCGAAGATAGGATCTCATGAATTCATGTACGAATCCATCAGCTGCAATAATCAGAGAGTGGAGGAGTGGGGATTTTATGTGTGGGAGACAGTCAATTAAAACGTGAAGCCGGGCTAAAGAGGAGCGATTATGGCTTGACCTTTCGCAGTGCGTTAAAAAAGCCGAGCTTTTTCTCCTCTCTGCGGAGCGGTGAGATCCTGGTGATACGTCCCGACAGTCAAATGAATTCCGATGAGCGCAGGGAGATCGGGTATTAATATCCAAATACACAGCCACCTGGATTTATGTACAAACAAGCTAAATGAGTGACCCCAGGCAAAAGAGCAGCGCAAATGTCAGCATTGCACAAGATTCGCATTTACAGCATGTAGCGAGTTATATGAATACAGAGGTGTCGGGGTGAATAAAGTCGTCTGAATTAAACCACCATGTTAAAGACAGCGGTTAATCTCATTGTAAGCCTTTTGTTTCTCAGCACCTCCAGAGATTGACAAACTAAAGCCAAAGTATTAAGGCTGGACCTTCTGAGTAGCATCTTATACTAGGTTAAGATAAAGTGTTCTGCATTTTCCCAGTCTTTCCACTCCCTCTTCTGGTGTCAGTGGATGCTTCCCAATGTGGACAGAGTAAGAAAGGAGCTCTCAACGGCCCATATACGTGGTCCCGAGGGAAGAGCAGTGGAGAAATGTCTCAAATGCCTTCTATATGTTGGACATCATCTTTTTGGAAACAATTGAAAATATTAATTGGGATTTTCCCAGTGCAATGCAAACCAATGGCTTTTTTAACTTAAGGTTTGACTTTAGGTGGTTAGAAACAAAGCTCTTTTGAAAGACTACTGGTCTTCAGTCCATTACAGGTTTTAGAGCTGGCGTGAAAAGCATTCCTCAGACTTCCAATTCACTGATGCCTAAATGTCTCGATAACACAGCTCAACAACGAAAAAATTGTAATCATCAGAAACCACAACACAATTTTCTAAACCAACACTTTCTCTAAATCAGTTTTTCATGCTGATTTCGGATCAGCTTTCAGTTTTTTCAGTCACATCATTTATTTATTTATGAGTAATGTTAGATTTGCAATAGACTTGCAAGCATATTTTTTACACTGCAGTCACCAATCAAGTAACTTTCAATATTTACAGTGTTTATATTTAAAACATACATTAATCTTTATTTAGCAATATTTGTGTTAGCATAGCTGCTTAAGAGAATTCAGAGTCAATTTTTCTACATTTTGTTACTGTCATCTTGATGAAATGTCTGTTCCGTCTTAAATTGAGTCAGAGCATAACATTGCACCATTTCAGGCAAAAAAAAGGAAAATAAGGTTCCGTCTGAGGTACAAAGGAAAACAGAAAGGCAACTTCAGTTTTGCAAATCACATTTTGAGTGATGTAACATAGGTAGATGAGTGACTTAGATAATTATTTCAATGGGCCCTTATACTCACACCACACCACACCACACCACACCACACCACAGGACACAGTGTGAATTGTGTGAAACAGTGTAAAAATATTTCTCTGTATTTAACCCATTCACCAAGTGAAGCAGTGGGCAGCCAGCAATGCGGCGCACAGAGAGCAGTGTGTGGGGACGGTACCCCAGTGGCCACCAGCTGTCCTACACATTTAGCGGTGCTGCCATTTTTAAAAGACGAACGGTCAGAATTTCCCATTATTGGATGAATACCAACGCAATGGATGAACACTGGAACATTCTAAATATTCAGGCCAGCCCTAGTAGTTAAGAGTCTAAAGAGAGGCAAAATGACCTGGACATCAGTTTTTATTTCATATTAATGCTCTAAAACACAAAGGCAGTCTGTATGGCCAATAATGCTACACTCGTTCAATGATCAGCATTCATTATGATGGTTCTGCTTCCCCACTAGCTGCATTCTTCCTTCTTTTTTATGAGCTTTAAATTAGATTTGCAGTGTGGTCCTTTTTCAGACCTAACTCATGTGTTGGTTCATATTTGATCTGCAAAGTTAGTTTTGCACTAGAGTTACAAGGCTAATGCAGCTAGCAAGTAAGGGAAGTCAATGGTCAGTGATTAGTATTACATACAAGTTAAGTAATGTCAACTAGACTTATTTGTTTTCTGATGCTATATGACAAACAATCTCTAATAATGAACAAAAATACAGAAAAGACTCTTCTACTGTTTTCATTTAAGCTTGATGTGGTTTGGGGAAGGTGTTTTTTACTTAGGAGTGTAATTTGTATGATGCTAAGCTAGTGGCCAGGCTTCAATAACTTGTTTGCTTCATTAGCCTTGTAGCTGCAATGTGAAGCACATTTCAGACACCAAACATGTCTTGGCTTTAAGGATTTAAGGATTTTAAGGAAAATGTTTTTGTTCTCCATCACTCTAACATGTCTGGAACATCCTCCACTCTAGGGGCCACTTTAACAACAGTCCACTTCTAATCCTTCAAAATGGTGCTCTAATTTCATAATCTCCCCCTTTAAATAGAAAAGCAATTTAGACTTGCCTCACCCATGTTTAAGGTCTTTAAAGAAATATTCCAAAATAAACACATGGAATTAAATTTTCATTGCAAGAGTGTTTTTTTTTCCCTCCTTTTTTCAGGGTAAGGGGAATGAAGTTGTAGCAAAAAGCCTCATCAACCTCATGGGACATCCTACTGTTCTCTTTAAAGGAGCTGATTAGCACAATATTGTTATGCAGATAATAGCTGCCTCCTGTCTCCACTCCCGTATTAAGCCGGAGTGTGAGAACGCTTGTCTGTGAGGGTCCCCAGTGTATGCAGACACTCAGGATTTCATCTGATCCAAGAGTGTTCTGCTTAACAGGCGGAGAGGTGGTAGTTAGAAATTCCATTGTGTAAGGTGGATGTTAATAGTGCGCCATTTAGGGATGGACACGGTTATTAGAATGTATGAAAGTCTGCACACAACAAAGTCTGCACAAAACATAGTATATGTTAGCAAGGCATGCTTGGAAGTCTTTAAGATCCCTACATCTATTGTGCTGTGCTCATGT
Organism: Brachypetersius gabonensis; assembly: GCA_037577145.1. Classification (NCBI taxonomy): domain Eukaryota; kingdom Metazoa; phylum Chordata; class Actinopteri; order Characiformes; family Alestidae; genus Brachypetersius; species Brachypetersius gabonensis. Next base: position 9,291,570 of record JBBJLR010000001.1, on the reverse strand, counting down.
ATGGGTGCTTACATAATTTTCAAATAGATGTGATCTAGATAAAATTATTAGTGTTATATAGTTCTAGTAGCAAAATCTAAAAATCTGTCTATTTTAGTATGTATGGAAGCAATACTACATACAGTCGACTGCCAAAATTTGCGGGGGGTTGCGATGTGGTAAAAATAGCCTATAAATAGTCTAAACCCTAAATATGCCCCCAAATATGCTCCCAAAAGACATTAATTTCATTTTAAAGTCAGTTTAATACATTACCCTTAAAAAAGAGTAAAGATAAACAGCGCATAGCTAACAGAGAAGAGTCACAGGACAGCCAATCAGCAGAAAAGAGAAATTAATAACGCTCTCATACAGGCTACTTTCAAACCTCCAGCCTCTGCGTACAGCACTATTTCACTATCTGAAGACGAGTTTTCGTTCACGGCTGCTTTGTGTTCTCTTGACAGTACAGTACTTTTTGCACTAAAATGCATTAAAAACTATATATTGTCACACGAAAAAAAGCAAAAAACAAAAAAGAGGATATCTGTGTTTTCTGCAAATTTGCAGGGGTTTCCGCGAACAATTATTAGTTAATCCGCGAATGCCTTAGGACGCGAACTCTGAATGCGAGGTTCGACTGTACCATTATCAAATAACTGACCATGGTGTTAATATAAAGAACTAGATCACTTTGAGGAGGGTTGGCTCTCTAATCATGTTAGATCAACCAATAAAACTATTACTTATTTAGGCTGGAATTCTTGTGTTGAGATTCCCCTGTTATATTTCTGCATGTTTACATAAGCTGTTTAATAAGCTTGGTCTTTCTTTTGGATTGGTTTAGACATTTTCCACTAAGGCCAGCATTTCTCATAGTTCCCAGATTTTCTCATTACTGGATTACAAGACCTTTTTTAAAACAGGAGGACAAGACGCCACTGACAAGATGGAGGCACTAGGCACCAGTGTGAGGCCTCATTGCGCATTAGCTGGGGGAAGAAAAAAAACATATAGGAGCCCTGACCATTTTGACAAATTTCTCCCCACTTCACTGTCATTTCCAATGACAGGTAATTCATTACACAGCTCTTCGCTGCCAGTATGGGCGGTCCCCTGTCCTCCAGGCCTCCTTGTCTTGGGTGGAGCTGCCTGGCTAACGTGTTTTGGAGTCATCCATGTCTGTATAGAGGTGTAAAGGATGTAATCAGCAGCGTAGTCGGTGGGCTTATTACCGGCTGAGCACATAATGGGCCTAAACGTCTATATTAACACATCATATCGCTCCCTCCATCACGCCAGTAAATGATATATAAAAACCATGCATAATTATCTTCCCTGCAATGAACTGTCATCAGTACGTTTCAGACGGAGGAGAAATCTCATTTTCCCCTCAAATCACATTCATAGACTGGGACCAGTGGGTACCTGAAGAGAGGCCTCTGCAGCCATGGGAGAAGGCTGAGGTCCAGGAGACTCGGCTACAAGAAGATAGTGAAAAATATTATGCTAATGCTACCGTCCTTCCACTGTGGGCTAATCATCCCGACCCTGAATTAAAGAGGCCAGATAATTAATTCCAGAGTACTAGGTTATCGACTTTGGCTATTGTCTCCACCAGAGAAAAGAGAGAAAAGGATTCGTCCCTTTGTCGGTGTTTAACAAGACAGATAAGACAGGCCTCGGCTTGCCTGCCAAGGGCAGCTGGAAATTAGAGCACTGATGTGCGAAAAAGAACTCGCAAAGGTGAAAAAAGGCTGGCATGCCAGAAAGTGTGTCCTTACAACGTCCTTCCATTTCCTGAGAAGGAACTGTGGCTGACTTGTTTGGGCAAGTGAAGCTAGAGAATATCCTTTTGGCGGCCTTGAGAAATGCATTACGTTTCTTTATGCTTTGGAGAAAATGCAATTGGACAGAAACATCAGAGACTGTGTGGCCAAAGATTTTCCCATGAAATTGCAAATGTACTGGATATTATAGGATGCTTTTGTCCAGTAAAGAAAGTTTATTCTCAAGCACCCTTTCTTCTTTTCTTCAGTGATTTATCAAAACTTTAATTGACCTAGCCATGCTGCACCCACAAATAGGTCAGGCTGAGTGTAGTTTTTTTGTTGTGAATTCATGTTAGAATGGTGGGGCTTTCCATTTTTGTTTACTGTGGTGTGATTGCTACACCTGTGCATACATGTCTAAAATGAATGTTTGTTTTTGTATAAATTAATGGGGTATTTTAAAACAGCGAAAAATGCACACATAATTACTTGTCTACACTGGGTGGAATTTATAATCAACCACAGTATCAATATCCTCCCACACTTTTTTACCCCTAAATTTCGCCCCAACTCCGCTCACCAGCTAGAACTCCCCAGTCACATGATACCACCAACACTGGGTGGGAGAATGCCACCATGTACTTCAAACACCCTTGCGTTATTTTTTTAAACATCGCTAATGAAATGTCACTGAACAGCACAACACATCCAGAGGACAACATCAGCTCGTACCCTGACTAGCATCATGCTGAGTGATGGGGAAGGGAGGGCCATTTTACCTACCCAAAAAAAGCAAATCTTGCTATGGATTTCCATGGATAAATCCACTATGGATCAAATGATAGGGGCAATATTTAGACATTTGTTCCATTTGAGATCCACTCCCACGTTTTGCTTACATATGACCCATAAACTACACTGAGCACATAGCGATTCAAAACGTTATTGAATTTTTGACAAAAATTGTGTCTCATTTGTCTGAATGAGAGTTTTACAAATGTTCTGTAAAACTTGTCCAACCATCAACAGTTACAAAAGAATGCATTTGTGGGTGGACCATGAATAGGACAATTGCATAGCAACAATATGGACTAGCGTCACCATAATTTCAGTAGGTTATTTCTGGCTAAGATTGCCTCAGCCGTATGAAAAGAGTTGGACATTATAAAATTTCGCCTGCTGCGTTCAGTGCACTTTCTTTGATTGGATGCCTGTTTGCCAGACAGACGTGAAGAGATGATGCAGGCAGTAGCCATAGGACCTGGAGCACCGTGTCTGCCATGAAGCTTCAAAAGGCTCGTCACAGTTTTGATGTCTTTCCTCTCTCTCTTTCTCTCTCTCTCTGCAATAAGGTGGGAGGAGAGCACCTACCCGCAATCCCATAATCCACTGTCCAGACTCTGTCAAATGCAAAAAATCATGCCGCCGCTCGCTTCCCCAGCTGTTCGGCCGGCACACCGCATCTGAATTATTCATCTGTGCCACGGGGTGAGAAGTCAAATAAGCTCGTTTTGTCAGCAGTGGGCAGCAGGGGCTGCTGGGAAATGGGGCAGCTGCCTGAGCTGTCGCTACTTGGACATAGAGAGAGATAGATAGAGAGAGAGAGAGTATAAAAGTGTGAGAAAGAGAATGGGAGAGTGAAAAAGGGGGAAAAGACAAAAAAGGGAGAGACTGAAACAGAGAAGGGGAAAGACAGAAAAGGGAGTGGGGGAAAAGGGAGGAGAGATCAAGGGAGAAAGAGTCAATGTAAGAGAGAGAAGGAGCGAGAAAAAAGACGAGAAAGAGAGTGATATGAAGAGCAAAAAAGTAAAAGAAAGGGACAGAGAGGGAGGAAGGGAATGAAGAAAGAAAGAGGAAAGAGATGAAGAAAGAATGCGAAAGAAAAAAAATGAAAGAATAAAGAAAGAGAAACAGGACAGAAAGAGAAAGACATGAAGAGCAAAAAAAGAAAGAGAAAAGGAGGGAGAGAGAGAGAGAAATGTAATGAGAGCGGCTCTCATGCATTATTCAAGCGAGGGAGGACATCTCACAAAGAAATATAGAAACACTGGGCAGATTTTTGACAAGCCAAGCCCGCAATCATGCACACCGTTCTCCCTGAGGAGCGCTGGAGAATTCTAGAGGAAGGGAAAAAAAAAACAAGCAGAGACAGGGATCCGGATGCCAGCCCAAACTAAAGCTGATGGCTTCTCAAACGAAACGAATTTTACCAAAGCACTCGCGCCCAGCTTAGCCACAGCAAACTCTCTGTTTACACCTGTTAATGTTGCTTAGCAAGGTATTTACTTTGAAGCATCAGGGCGGCTCCCTGGCAGCGCGGAGAATATCCCGTGCTCAGTGTTTTTAACAGCTATAGAGACGCATTATGCAGAAGAAGATGCGCATTACCTGAGAAATTTACATATGTTAAGTGCGGCAAACGTAGGCCGCTACATCTGACCAAACTAAAGAGGATTACAGGCTGATGTGTTTGGCACCATAAACGCTTCCCTAAACGCAATTTGCACAAAAACATAATGTGCTCATTGTAAAGGTTGATTGACTAAGAGAGGGAAACTGGGAAACCATAAGGGGGAAGGAAGAGATGACACATGAAAAAAAGCAGTGGCGGACAGAAATAACAGAGCGTCTAAAAGCTGAGGAAAGATGAAAGGGACAAGTTTCAGGCCCTTGATATCGTATAAATAGAACAGAGTTTTTAGAACATAAAACAAACCAGACTCAGACACATCCCCTGATCATGTTCACAATCCTCTTGCCTGTAATTTGCTTAGAGATTTCTGTTTAGTCCAGCATGTAAATGCCTGATGACTAGCTATCATAGAGATCCATGTAGAATCCTTTAAAGAACAGACTACAGCGTGCAGGTACTGGATACAAGTCTGTTTAATTTCAGGCTTCTCTCTATTTGATGAGTGCAGATTCTGTCTGTACAGACTTATTATCTTTCACTCTGGGTGAAGAGCGGAAAACATGCTTCAGGAACAACAGATGTTAAAGGGATCCTTAAGGTCTCGCAGCGTACTTGATGAAAACAGCAGCGTTTTACACTTTTTCCCCCTCCGCTTTTGAGAAAAGATACAACCTAAACATAAGAAACTGAATGAAGTGCCACTAGGGGTCCGGTTTGTCTTGGTGGGTTATTTCATGCAGGCTGCAGTTTGTACAGCATTCACCTTTAGTGTAGTATAAAATACATACATCGTGTGACAGATCGGCTGCTCATATATCTGATTTACAGTCACTCATCATATACCACACACCAACAAGCCACTTTGGTAGGTACACAAACCTTGTACTTACATTTATTGTCCATTTGATTAGCTCCACTGACTAGATACATGATATGAACAAAAGTATTGGGATCTCTTAATTATTGAATTCACATGGCCCCTTACTTTCCATTAAGGACAATCTAAGTACTTCCGCATATCATTTTGGACAATGCCATGCTTCCAAGTTTGTGGACACAGTTTGAGGAAGAACCTTGTCTACTCCAGCATGACTGTGCCTCAGTGCACAAAGCAAGCTCCATAAAGGCATGACTGGATGAGTTTGGTGCGGAAGAACTGAATCGCACAGAACCCCATCCAGCACCTGAGGAATTAACTGGAATGGAGATCGTGAGCCAGGCCATCTCGTCAAACATCAGTGCCTGATCTTTTAAATGCTCTACAGAATGAATGGACACAAATTCCCACAGAAACTCCAGAATCTTGTGGAAAGGCTTTCAAGAAAAGTGGAAGCTCTTATAGCTGCAAAGAGGGACCAACTCCATATTAAAGTCAAACTCCATAGCAATGTCATTCAAATCCCTGTTGGTGTAATGGTCAGGCGTCCTAATACTTTTGTCCATATTGTGTAGGTGAACTGTAGTCCATTGTGCCATTCGTTATAACCCTCATAGGACCAGTCATTAATTGGTATTGTTTAAGTAGTGGATTATTCTCAGCAGCATGTTGGTGTGCATGTGTGTTTTGCACACAATGAACTGGGCAGTATTTCTGTGGAAAATATTTGGGTTCCTACTTCAAGTGGTTGTTAGTGATATTAGCCCAACACCCATTCTAAACCAAAGAAGGAACACTTAAACACATCACATATCCTGGGTAACTGGCTACATCTGGGAAAAGTGGAGTTTTCACCAAACATTGATAAACCAAACTAGGTGTTGGATGGTAACCCCCAAAAATACCTGGTTTGCTCAAGAGTATTGGAGATATGTAAGCAAACAAACCGATATTTTCTGTATTAATGTTAGTTGTATATATTCCAATATTAGTGGGATTTTTTTAAAAATGAACACTTACTGCCCAGGTGCACCAAATGTTTTCACAGTACTGACTACAAGAGTAATCTCAGAAACCAAAAAGCAATGCTTTTTCACTCAGTTTCAAAACATAAAACTGCACTTTAGAAGATCAAGGCCATTTGTTTGATCTTGGTCCTTCATTTCTCACAAAGTGAGGACATTTCTTCCTCAAAATGAACAAAAACGTATGCATGCATGCACTCACCCACACACTTCCACACACACTTGTAGGCGAAGCCTGAGACAAGCGAGGAAAAGTAAACACCAATGCAATTATTTCCAGCAAGTGTCCTATAGATATATAGGCCGCTCTAATCGTCTCTGCATTAAATTCCATTTTAATGTCAGGCAATTAGAGTGGTAATGTAATGAGACATATGAAACTATACAAACCCCTCTCGTCCTTCACCTAAAGGATCTCAAGACACATCTTTAAGTCATTAGTAGCAGAACCCAGCATGCGCTTGTACATATATGATTTTTGCAGAGAACATCTAATCCGTCTATCAGAGCAATCATTATCAGGTCTGATGGAAAGGAAAGCATGGAGTCAACTTGGAAAATGTACAGTAAACCCATCCAGATTAAATACATACACACAAGTTCATTTTACTACATTTGTGATTACTTAAATCCAAGCATTCTTAACTTATAATGGAACATAATATGAAGTGCCATAAAAAAAGGAGGGAAGATAATGTAAATACACATTTTCTCAGGTCATTTTGCGCAGGCTTCCAGATGGTGAGGTGTGTGTTTTATTTATAAGGGTCAATATCAAAAATCAATACAAATCCAGACAAATGCAGTGTCCAAAGGGAGTTAAATTATGTATACAATGGAATAAACTGGGCACAAACTGTTCTGTTACAACAATTCACATTGTCATCTGTAAAAAAGACAACCTACTTTTCTTTTTAACAGTATATACAGACTAACACATAAACTAACCATATGAACAAGCAAATTCCAATAATTTTACAACAAATACATAAATCTGAAATAAGAGAATATATTCCCTTCATCTGATGCTGTCCAAAAAACCCAACTGCCTCCAGAATGGTAACTTCACAGCAGGTACAAACATACCTTAAGTTAATGTGAGGAGTATTCACTCTATGCCATTTCAGCATTTCTATTGGTCCATCTATCTAGAAATGTTTTTGCACTGAAAGGAACTGCTACTGTTCAAATGATGTAAACAAATATAAAGTTTTTTTGCACAGCGACGCTCTACTCAGACAGCCTCAGAATACACAAAATCATGATTCTTTCCTTTCACCAAGAATACATTTGGTCCCCACAAAGTGCTTAAAACAAATGCTCTTTCACAGAGAGGGGAAGGGGGTGAGAGGGCGTCGAGAGATTTTTATAGAGATATTTATAGAGACAGACAGAGATAGACGGAGAGAGCTTTTCTCATAGATAGCGGAGACGATACGGCTAACATGAAACAGATTTCTGCAGGATCTCATTTGGCGAATGCAAAAATCGGACTGAAGAATGCCTACATTTCACAAATATTATCGCAGAAACACTGGAGCAGGACAAAAGCCAAGAGCGGAAGATCCTCTTCTGTATTTCAGTTCATATTTAGTAACCACAACATAAGATAGTGCTTCCAGCCCGCAGGGTCAGTACATATCAGTATTTCGGTTCCAGAAAGCTACTTGGCAGCGAGAGGAAAAGCTAATAAACTAATTAGCCCGTTTGAATATACGATGAGTTAAAAGTAAACCCATGACAAACAAAAACGCTATTGAAGAGTGCATGGTCCCCTATATATTCCATCCTTCCATCCATCCATCCATCTCCACATGCTCACATGAGAAGAAGGCCCCCGAGGAGATGAAATCACAGGCAGGTCAGATGTGCATGTTATGTGTACATGTTTATCCAGCGGATGACAGAAGACGCATCCACAACACAAGCCTGCTTTCAAAGACAATGGCAACGCCTGGTGCGAATGACAAGTCCACCAGTAAGAGAAACAATTAAATATTAAAAAAAAGTTCACCGCTTAAAACTTTCTTCTTCGAGTTCTCTCTCTCTCTTTCTCTCTTCTTCTCGCGCTTTTGAGTGAAGGCAGTGTAGTCTTAATAAAATGACCCTTTAAAGTGAAAGTGTGCCCTCACCTGATAAGTTATTCTTGACTCGCTTTAAGGCTGCTGTCAAACAATTTCCCTTGAAACTGTGCTTTGTTTTCTAGGGGGGGAGTTTGAGTTGGGGGAGGAGGGGTGTTGAGGGGGGATTTTTGAGTGAACTCCCACCGGGGGAGGAGAGGAGCATGCCTGTGAAAGAACAGGAGGTGCAGGAGACGTCAGAAAAGCTGACAGTGCTCTAATTGAAATGACAGATTATTTTAATGTGCGGGAAAGTCATTAAAACTCAGTGCGCCACCACAGCATCTATTATCCATGCTGAAAATAGCTTGGCATCTCAAATGGATACGCTAAAAGACAGCGTTCTTTCACTCACACACTGCTTCCCTCGCTCTAAGGTGTCTTTGGGAATTGTGAGGGAGGGGATCGTCTGAGATGTCCACAGCAGGCCAGACCTGTATGACTCACGTCAAGTCAAGTCTAATAGAGCCCTTCTGCAGCGTATTCATAGAAGTTATGCAAGAATAAAGATAATGAAAATAAAGAACTGACTATGGATTAGTATTCGATTAATTACTTAAAAACTGTCAATTCGAGGAGTCTGTTTGTTTATCTATAGTCAACTTACCATTTCTATGAACCATCTCATGTTGGAGACTACGTTTACCTGTTCATGGTCATCTTCAACTCTCATAACAATAGTTGTGAGGTTGTGAGGTCACTTTAAAATGATAGGTTGTGAGTTGCCAGTTTAAAATGCTAAGCTACTAAGTTAATTAAAACTTAACAGACTGAAAACAATACGTGTTTCCACTGACTTGACTTTCTTTGCAAAACGCAAGTTATAAGACAGAAGGTTAAACTACCTCTAGCACCCTACACAATAACAATTTTTCACAAATTGTTGCCGCAGTTCAAAGTTTTGAACTGATGCTCTAACATCTCTGTCTCTAACATCATGCCAGAGTCCTGCACCAGGTCAGGTACCCGCTCATAGTTGCTGAAACGGATTTTAATGTTCTGGAATTTTATGGGTGGGTATGCGGGCGGGTAATTAATTACATACGGGCTGGTAGCAGGTCAATAAAAACAGTATTGTAGCCTGCAAAAGTAACATATAAGCAAAAATATCTATGTATTAGACTATCATGTACAAATTTACAAATTTTGTTCAGAGAGCTCCAGTGAGAAAGATTTTTCTTCTGCTGGATTTGTGATCCAAGAGTGCAGGACATAGCTCTAACCTGAGAGAATGAGTGATATTGTAGCGAACGTGAGAGAGAAAAGGCAAAGACACAATGTCCATTTATTATCAGCCAACGGCTTCAAAACACACCTCGTGCATCCCCACTGTCATATGCAGGTACTACTCCACAGCTCCAACAACGGAGCTAAGGCTCTGGAGGAAGGTGACTGCCAGAAGGACTCACGTTCTCTATTTAACACAACTAACACACATACTCCCCATAAATAATCTCTAATATTATACAATCTACCTCCGCCTCTAATGTTCCCCAAAAACACAGAAAAGGGGCCAACCGGACACTTACTCCACACGCAAAGCCTGCAGTGCGCCTCAACAGAATGCTTTTCATTTGTGTGAAATGAATCACGGGCACGGGCGGGTAATGGGCGGAATGTTAACAGGCCCGGGTAGGTGTGGATTTAATTTTAATATAATCACGAGTGAACGGGTGGGTGTAGTGCTGTACTGTGCGAGTGTGGGTCCAAAAGTGGACCCGTGCAGGACTCATGCTTGTCACAATGCTTCTGATATCTTCATAACCTACTGATACTGAGATTTTAAACATCTTTTTATCCACGCATTATTATGATAATTATTGTTATTGGAAATGTTGGGTGAGAAAACACAATCACTCACAGCTGTTTGAGCATATATACAACATTCCCCACCCCAACAATATTATCAAAAAATATATAAACACATTTGTAAAAATTGAAACAATTTCCAATTCTGTACCCTATTACAACAAGTCCTTTAGCTAGAAACAGAGCTGCTGATGGATTTACCTACATGCTTATACTAGCTCCATTATATGACAAGAAATTACATCCATTCTATCCTAATATTGTGACCTTGCACATATGAAGTAAAAGGCATCTGAAATTCAAAACACACCATAAATGTAGGTGTTCTGACAAAAAAGCTATTATTCCTGATTCAGTTGAAGGGGACTTACTGTAAGACTTGACCAACAGCTGCTTCAGTATGAGCATATTTTTGGGCGGAGTATGTTAATGTAAATTCCGATGAACGTATTGGAAGCTGTTAGGAGTGTGGAGCCATAGGCTCTAAGAGAGCAGAATTACGGGGCTGTTAAGCACCATATGGCCTTGTGCAACTGTGAAAAAAATGAAAAACAGACCTCTGCTGGCCATGGAATTATATTTGTCTGCTTGCCATGTGAAAAGCACTCCTGAAAGATGTCCAAATAATGCATTTAGAGATCTTTCAAATATGAACTGACTGCTACTGATTGCTTTAATATGGCGCTAATCGCGGCAGCCATGCACAAATCAAACTTTAGAAGTGCAATCGGAGGCCATTAGAAGAGCGGCGGATAACGTGGCTTGTGTTTACCACCCAGCTTGATGATAAATGGAAGGTACATTAGAATTCACCCCCGTCCTTCAAAGCCTCAGTGCATTTAAATGACCTACTGGGACACATTAAGTGCGTTGATTGGGGCAACAAAGGATCTAACGAGCAAGGAAATGTGTTCGATTCATTTTGGTCATTAGTCTGTTATTGGCGATGGGACTCTAATTTTTGTTTATTTGTTCCACGTGCGTCTTGCAGAGAGCTGTGTGGTTTTTGAAGAGTTGTTGATTTGTCTTTCATTATCTGACCCCTGCCACACAATTTCTCACGCCATGACAATTGACCCACCATGACCAGCTGTGCTTTCGGGATGGACGCTCAGGCCTGATTTCTGAAGGCAGAATTGCTTTTCTGACCGCCTTTCTGTCTCTTAATTTAAAATCCCTTAAACAATCCCACCATGCGGCTGCAGAATTATAGACACCAGCACCGCAGCATTTTGATCAGCTGATAGGAAATTCCATTTTCAGGGCCGCCACGTCGCTAAGCTGGCCGCAGTGGCTGCTCGTGACCGTGAGCGCCGGCGAGGGACTGCCCGTTTGGACTTATTTTCCACAGCCCCTATTGTCATTCAGCGAAGGTAAATATTTAAAGATGGTATTGAGCGGCACACTCCTGCTCTCTGGGACATGGCAGAAATGTATATTGAGGCAGGCATTTTATTAAGAGCAGCGGCAGCCGTATTAAAGCAAAGTAGCCCCCATGCCTGACACGGCCAGGAAATTGCGAGTATATGACACAATCCCTCAATATATATGGCCGTCAAGCGTACTGTAATTTTCCAGGACGGATGACAGTGGGAGAAAGATCTATCTAAAACATGGCTGATTATAGCCTGCTAGCACATTCGGCTTCATAATTACGTCTGGCTCACGAGGCTCCGTCAGGGAAAGGAATGTACATTTGGGTTCCCAAATTGGCGAATATTTGCAGAAGTATTCGCATAAACTGGAGAAAGGACAGAAGACTCACAGCTGCCACTAAATACAGTACAACTGCAAAGATGTTGGCAACACTTACTGAGATGAAGTGACATAAAGCTGATGTCATTATGGCAGCTGATGCTTGTTGGAATATGCCTTTGTAAAACCTTATGGAGGGTCATGTTAGTCATTACAGGCTTATGTAGGTGTCATGCAGTCTTACGAGTACTCCTTTTCGTAAATTCTGTGAGTGCAGATGTAACCCTGCTGATTCATTACTATTCATTAGTAATTTTCTTCATAAAAATGCAAATTGTAAGATTTTGTTCTTTGGATAAAATAACAAAAAGTAATCCAACAGACTAGCATTGTTTTTGAAGTGGACTGGAAGCAGTGGTGCAATCAAAATGTCAGTTTTTTCTCTTCCGCAGTGAAGGCATTGCCATTGGTGGTATGAGTCACATCTTTGCAAGATAGATCATTACTCCTAAGCTCTTTTTCTCTTCCTCCGCACCCTCCCTCATACTCTTCCTCTCACTCATCCCCTGTTGCTCTTTGACTTCTCTGACAGTGCCTTTGACAGTGCTACCATTAATACCTCATCCCATCACTGCAGCAAAACTATCCTGTTTCTGCTAATGAACACACTGCAATTTTTCACCCACTGCTCCTTTTCCACCGTACACACCGGGGTGGGATTACTACAAGACAGAATTTTGAATTTTGAAAACAAAAGTGCGTGGAATGTTCTTAAACTACTCCGATCGGCCTTGGTCATAAGGCTTTGTTTCACTGTGGTCTGTAATATTTGGAACCCTATTCCCAGTTTGCCAAAATTCTAAAAATAAAATATCTCCACAAAAAACTTATTTTTAAATGATTTCTCATGAGTTTAACTTACCTAAAGATTTTGAGCTCTTAAGAGTTTCTAAACATGAAAAACATTTAGACATACTAACTCAATATTTTAAGGAAATATATCCCTATTTCAAAAGAGTAAACCTATATTTATAACTCAATACCTCAACATAGTCATTTTTTGGGAGAATAAGTTATTTTGATACAGTATATTAAGAATTTGAGGGAAGAATTAGTACGTTTTTATATATAAGTCAACATTTCAACAAAAGACATTGTAGTGTGGTATGATAATTCTGACAAAATAAGCCATTTAAAATCACTAGATCACATTTTTTGACAAACTGCTCCCAGTATACCTAGTCTTCTAACTAGCAGGATTGGGGTTCCAAAGTGACACTTTACAGCAGGAGTCTCAAACCTGTCCAGAAAGGGCAACTGTGGGTGCAGATTTTCGTTCCAACCAAGCAGGAGGCACACCTGATCCCACCTCTGGTCTTGGTTTTCAGTTACTCAGGTCTGGCTTCTTCTTGGTTGGAATGAAAACCTGCACCCACAGTGGCCTTTTCTGGACAAGTTTGAGACCCCTGCTTTACAGACTCCGACTTTAAAGATTCCTTAAAACAAAACTGACTAACATTCACCTAATTATCGTTACATTTCCGCTTCGGAATTCATCCTGAGGTAAAATTGGGGCTCAGTTCTGTCCGTGCAACTATTTCCGTGCCCACAGTATAATTTTACCGAGTACATTGAACACATTTCCACACTCAGGACCCCATTTGGTGAAATGAAACCCTGATAAAGAATGTGTAATTGAAGAATAAGAGTTATTTTCCCGTCTAAATTAATTAGGTGATGAGGCCCAGCGTGTGCGCCAGCAGATTCGCAGTGAGTCGTTCTACGCCACTGGCGATAAAAAGTAGCAGAATGCGAAGTCTTTAATTAACATAAGTGCCTAGATAAACACCCGCCTATGAAGTACAAATGACCATAACCATAATGTTCTCTGAAACAGAGATACAATTACAAGCACTTATGACGCGGCCGGCTTTACTTAGGACTCAAAAGCCTCTGAATGAGGCCTGGGATTCAAGTCGATGAATATTCCAGCTTCGTTTGGACGACGTTATTGGGCATGATTTATGAGGGAACTCTAAATATGGCACATATTAAGTTTCATGAATAAACCATGTCAGTTCGAAAGGAAACACCAAACTGTTTTGAGTGAGTATTGAAAAAAGGTATGTACTTTGGAGAAAGAGAGAGAGAGAGAGAGAGAGAAAGCGAAAGGAAAAACAAAACAAGCACAACATTGACTCTTATTATCCTCCATTATCCTGCTCTAATATGATGGCTGTCAAACCTTTCATCAAGATCTGCTGTCTAAACGACGTCTCCCAGAGCATAATCCATTTACAGTAATGTGCTTTTTATCTGCATGTTTAATGTTTACCATTTCTTCAGCTCTGTTCAGTCTAGAAAGTAATAAAGAAAACAAAGCTTTCAATCTAAGAGATGAGATATGTTTAATCCAGATGCTAAAATGGCTGAGAGGAGGCTTGTGGGTTCGATGGAGTGAAGGCCAACGTGGATGCCCTCTTTAGTGACCAACAGAGGGCAGCAGATGAGTGAGAGTGAAGGAAGGAGGGCTGAGGGGCGAGGGTGAGGTGAGAGAGAGAGAGAGGGAGAGGGAGAGAGATGATACACTGTGACAGCTGACAGAGAAATGTGTTCTTCGCATTTGGGCTTGACACGAAACGAGCCATTGTTAGAATGAGATTATACATCCCAACATGCAAATCCTTTATATTAAAGAGCAATAAAAAAAACATCAGATTGGGATATTTTTGCAGCAAATGTGTGCTGCGTCTGCTCTTCGCGTCTTTACCTTGGCAGACCTGTCACTGTGTTTATCTTCAGTGGAGCCGGTAGCCAAAGACATATCAACTCCCTTTTGAGTGGGTGAGTCAGGAGGGGGTGGGACTACATGAAGGAAATGACACAAATGTAAATGAGCTGCAAAATAATCTTAAAAATAAAGGTCCCAAAAGAGGATATTTTGAGTGATCTCATCGATGAGCCATCAGGAGTCTGTAGAAAGAATCTTTCAGTGGCTGGTTCTGGAACAACTGTTGTTGCAACCCTTCTGAAGGATCCATATTCTATATCAAGGGTGTCGAACTCCAGTCCTGCAGGACCGGTGTCCAGCACAGTTTGATGGTTCTCCTCCTCAAACACATTCACTAAAGCTGACAATTACCTGGTGAGGTGAACCAGGTGTTTCTGAGCAGGGAAATCACCAAAACTTGCTGGACCACGATTCTGTAGGACTGGAGTTCGACATCCCTGTTCAATATTTTTCTGGTATTTTGTAATTCTTTCCTTGAGGTCCACTTACATGTACGCTTTTATTTACCCAAAACAGTCAAAAATTTTCTTCATCATCATTTACCACGCAAATGATCTTCCAATTGGCTAAACTGCACTGTGCCTCACTTGAAAGTTATTGTGAAACACTCCTTATAACTTCAGAGTTAATGGGTGGAGCTGGACAGCAGTGCATGTAATATGTATATTTATACATGAGCCTAGTTTCCATAAATGGATCACATGGACTGAAAAGTAAACTGCTTTGCACACTGCATCAAACTTTGCATTAGAGCAAACTTTGGTTCCCCCCCCCCATGTTTTTTTTTACGAGCTTCTGTATAGTGTCAAGGTTTTTATATCAATTAAAGGTTTTTTATATTATCATACATTCAAAACGGGAACCGTTTAAATTTTACAGTACATTTACACTTCACACCCATTTACAAAAAGTAATCTTTTAAGAATCATCCACTGATTCTACCTTTATTTTTAAGCCTGAAAGAAACCATCAGGCTTTCAAAAGTTATTAAGTCATATAATTAAAACCTTCAAAGCTTCAAATACGAAACTTGTTCTTTCACCAAAAACCAGTTTGCATTAGGGGTGGATCACAGTTGTCTTTGGAGGTCCTGCTATCTTCCCACTCTGACTATAACAGAAAACAAAAAGCAGAACTGGAAAATAACACTTTTTTGTGATTTTTCTTCCCAATTTTAGCCCTGTCAATTTCCACCTACTAGCCAAGACACCCCCAATCACATGATGCCACACACACTGGGAGGGTGAAGGCAAGCACATGCTTTCGGAAAGTCACATGAAGCGTCATTACATTTGTTTGACCTGCCACTAACACGTCATCGGACAGCTTAGCAGGCTTGGAAGATAACCCGAACCACCAAATCTATTACGTTACCTTATGGAGTGTGTGATGGGGGAGAGGGAGTCATCCTACCCTTCCAGCAAAGCCAGCTACGATCTCTTGGACTCAGTCATGGACGGCCACAGCATCAAACTCATGATCTCCCAATGATAGGCCACATGCTCTAACAGGTGTGCCACTCAGAAGCTCGGAAAAACAAATTTAATGAACAGTTTTGGTTTGAAGCACACTGGGAAAATGTCACAGAATGATTCATTCTCAGTTAATGGGCTCTAGCCAATTTTTTATTAGTCATATTTTTATAAAAAAAAGGAATTCGGTATGGGCTGAGGGATCTTAATTTCATTTCTTTAGTCATTAGATATTCAAGGACTATTCATTCATCTGATATTTTGGCCCCATATCCATCCCTGCACTGTGCAAAGAGTCCTTTCTGGCAAATTTATTTTTAAGGAAGAACAAGAGAGACTGCATCTGCTGCCATTTGTCAAGAGGAAGTGCAATGTCCATGCCAGATGGATGTGAACCACAGAGGCTCCTCCAGGGCCGTCTCAATGCATCAGAGATTCAAACCTAATCTTTGATCTGCAGCTTGAAGAGAAATGAAAAAAACAAAACAAAACAAAAAAACAAGCAGGAAATTACATGCTGTGACTATTTTGACTAAAGTGCAGGAGTGCAGCTTGATAGTCATTGCACATTCTGCGACAAAATAACAGTTTTGTCTCCACTGGACATCAAAAAGGTGTTCTCTCGGATGGTCGGTTGTAGAAATAAACCTTTAATTGGTCTAGAACCTTTACATTAAACTGCTTCATAATGTACAGAGCCTTTACACTAAAGAGGCAACTTGAAAAATCTTCTTCAGATGCTGTTTTTTTTTTGTTTTTTAAAACTGTACTCTCAAAGGTTCTTCAGAGAACCAAAAGTGGTTCTTCTCTGGCAAGCGCTCTTATTTTCAAGAATGTAGATCCCACATGTCCAAGTCAATACGGCTTCAATCTGAAAACTGGCAATCCTTCAGAAACCCAGCCGACAAGTATAGCTGGAAGTCTTTTTCCACCACATTTGCATAATTTCATGCATATTTTATACCCATGCATTACATCTTTTAGTAGTGGTCACATTTAATTTGAAGACTTTGTAAAAATGTAGCATTTGTTTTAATAAATTATTCTATTGCTACACAACTGCAGAGAGGGTTTGAGTGCATATTAAGCAAATCTACATCTTGTAAGTAGAAAAAAAAACCCAGTGTGCACATCATGCTTTTGATTAAAAATTCAATATTACATGCATGTGTTGCCATTATCATAATGACTATTTCATAAAGTGCACTAATTAAAAAGAGTCCATCAGACAGGAGCCTTGTGGAGATATGGCTGCTGCTGAACGGTAAGCTCTACCTGCAGCTCGTCGGGGGCAAATCTCTTTACCTGCAGACAGGATCTATAGAACACACACTGCGTCGAAGAAGGCACCACACGAGTGCGCACTCACGCGAGCAGCAGAAACCAGTTTGCATCTAATCTCCGGTGGAAAATGAAAACCACTCCTGCCGAGCCAATCAAAATTAGCAAAACACCAGACAGGTCGCAAAAATTTGCTGGACCTGCAGGAGCACTTTCTGCAAGTTTTGGGGAGGAAACAAAAAAATAACTCAAAAATAAAGAAGAAACAGTGGCCTGAGGCTAGCAAGCGTTTTGTTAGCCCCCACTTCTTTCAGTGTCTCATGCCATCTACCTTGGTTGAGTGGAGAACATTGAAGAATGATCCAACCCATTTTTGTAGTTTGTGTTTTTCTAAAAATGGGCCACACATTTATAGTATAAGCCACCAAAGTCAGATTCTGAAGAGCAGAGTTTTGCCTCAACAATTTGCTCACATTTACCTGCATTTAGCAAAAGAACTGAAAATATATAGACACAAAAACACAGTTGTAGTAGACTGGAATGTGCAGACTTTAAAGAGCTGTAATTTTTTAATGTGCCTGAAAAGAATTTTACAGAACTGGAAGGGAAGACAGGAGAAAGAGAGTAGTGAGAGAAGTGTGCCTGTGGTGGTGGTGGTGGGGGGTGTTCTGGTAGAGAGGGGGGGGACAATCGCAGCGTCTGTGGTCAGGGCGTCCTGCCAGCACTGACCGCGATTCCCCCCTGCTCTCCTGGCGGCGCAAGTGCACCTTATTCATAACCTACATATCCCTAGCTATTAAGGCCTGGGCCCCTGCCAAGCCAAACTCCTCAAGCGTGCCAGAATCTAATGCCCTTTTTGATATGTGGTGGAGAAACCACCGAGGGCTTTGCAGGGTCCACTAAACTCCTATCATTCACCCGGCTATCTGCGGCCCAGTGCCCCTCCTGCCCTCATTCATATGGAGATGTCTACACCACTGCGCCCGCGCTATACCTCCACCAAACCTTAAACATGCAGAGAGATACATGATCAAAGAAGCAGGCCAAAAAAGCGCGGAGGAAGAGGCCAAGGCTGGAGTGGCCGGGGCGAAAAATTGGGAATGGATGAGGGATCTGATTGGGACGCTGATAACTTTCTCTGGGCTGCTGATGGAGTTCTCAGTTAGGGTCTGTCATTTCTCCTGGCCGAGAGCAATGGGCAAACGCTCTTGCGCTGTTTTTGATGGAGCTGTCCAAATGAACTTGCGATCATTTATTTTTTCTGCTTGACACCGCCAAGGAGCCTTTGGAGAGGTCATAGTCAATTTCACCACAGACCGCTCTAATAGTCCGTACCGCAGAAGTTAACCATCTTTAAAGGTGGGCCCTTCTGTGCATGTAAGCGCACTGGGGGAAAAGTACATTTGCTATTCGCTTAGTCTCGGACCAAAAGGGCTCAAAGCACCGGCTATCATCGCTCGAGAGCACCAGATACAGAGATGGTCGAGATGAGATAGTTATCGCTCTGTTTTTAACCCCCCTTTTCGAGCCAAACACTGTTGGTTGGCAGCCAATTCGAGACAAGATTAGCAGAGACGGAATGTAGTGAAAGTGCTTCAGCAGCACCGTGAGCAAACGGTGAATTAATTTGTTTAATACTAAAGTACATTTACTAAACGCATGCATAATTAATGAAATTATTTATAAATAATGAAAACGCACCAGGATCATGGACGCAGCACTTTCTGAAATATGATAAAGAGTCCCCGCCAGCTATCAAGAATTAATATGCATTTTTTTTTCTTGAGACAATATGAAAGTGGCAGCAAAATGAAAAAAGGCAGAGTCTTAGTTAAAGGATTTGTGGACATGGTTAGTTTCTTTTCATAATCTGCCTATTAGCACTTAACTATTTGCAATTCACAAACCCATGACAGGGACACTATTAGTGGCAAACTCACAGAGCTGTGGCTTACATCCCTGGAGACTTCTTTTCTTTCCTCCCTCTCTCCCTCTCCTTCTCTATAAATCCATTTGAACACCCCCAGGCACATCACAAAGACAGAGGGACTGTAAGCACAGATACTGCGTTAATAGGTGTGAAATTCTCATCGCGAGTCAAGAGAAGGCTTTATTGGTGCAAACTTTCAAAGATACACATTTCATTTGAATTCTGTACACTGTCATGCCGGATTGCTTTGATTGCCACTTAATGGAGTGGAGAAGTGAGGCCAGTAATTGCATTTGTAAATACAAGACACCTTTTCGGCGACAGCTTTCCACAAGTTTACCGCTCTAATTTGGACGAGGCTTTATTTTTAGACCTTCATCTCCTGATCATCAGGTTAACACAATCAAAAGCAGTGCTGCTGGATGATGGAACAAGCCTCAGATTCTATAGACTGTGCAAAGACAGCAGCTTTTCCTATCAACAGTACCCGTTTAAAAGATAATTTCACCTGTTTTTCAAAATTGCTGCATAATTACATGATTGAGATGTAAACAAAGTCATTCAGAGGGGTTGGGTGTAAAACTCACCACTCACAAGCAACTTTCCCAGTTCACAATGGGAAAATGGTGAATCTGTAGAGTTTAATGATTCTAAAAACTACTTTAGGGAAAGTTATGACATTATATTGTATGAATACACTGTCTCACACATTGTTTTATGATAATACTGAGAGACGTTTTGGTCTAAAATGTGTTTTATTTAACCCATCTATATTTGGTTAAAATATTGTAAAATAACAGTTTCCTTTCACATTTTCCCTCTAGAAAATAAAGATTCCTACATGGTTCTTGATTTTCATGTATGGTTCTTTGAGAAACCTCTAACTGCTGTAGAAGTTACAATATGTGAGATTGTATCTGGGTTCTTCACACTCACACATAAAAGGTTCTTCTATGGAATTATCATTAATACAACAGCCTTCAAAATACCTATATTTGGCTTTAAAACAAAAGTGGCACTGTTCCTTGTTTAATCCAATGTTTATTCAACCATAATTTCTTATCTTGTCAGCTGGGCAGTCATAAATAATTTTGCTTCTGAGCAGGCAATTCAACGTTTAAAATACAATATTATCGTCAAAAAATAATCTATACTTTTAAGATCGGCACAGTCCTAAATGAGCTGAGACACCTGCCAAACTCTTTTCTCGTTTGAGCATCTTGTTGTTATTGTGAGCCTGTCAGATGGGATTTTAGTGTTTTGCTTGGATGCGTCATCCCTGATTACAAATGTGCTGTATTCACTATATGCCAAATAGGCCTATATGCCAACACTCTGCTCAACGTCTTCAAATCCCGACATCAGAGGCATCAGCCAGCTATCAGCAGCTTCTGACCTCGCGTGACACCTTTATTTTGTCATTCGCCACATGGAGATTACATTGTCGGTGATTTTGCACACTATGTATGCTAATGAAGGCATTCTCAGAGAGAATGGCTGAAACAATGGCTCTCAATAGCTACATATGCAGCACTGGCTGCAGTATGAAAAGTGAGGTATGGAAAAGAGGGAGGTGATGGGAGACCTATTTTAACGGCGATCACTGTTTTACATTTCAAATCTGGGCCTGAACACACACACAAACACAAACACAAACACAAAC